>OZ005650.1:281192654-281941154 GCA_963930645.1 Salticus scenicus | reverse complement strand
AATGTTTTTGTCTAAAACGCTATTTTTATCATATTAATTTGTTAAAATTCGTACACTTTCAGAATTATAAATAATTCCATTCATATTTTTGCGTCTTAAAAATGTGAAAATGTCCACACTGTTACTGTCAGTAACAGAGTGGATACTTTTCACGCTTTTAATAAATAATAAAAATAATAAAAATAAATTCAGTATTTTTATTTTATTTATTTTATTTATTTATTTATTATTATTATTATTATTATTATTTTGTAATTATAAAAATGTATTATGTTACTAAATTTATTTCAACAAAATAGATTTATCTATAAACAATTAACAATTCATTCCCAAAGGTATTAGACCAGGTAACTTTTTAATTTTTTCCGTAGTACGGCTAACCCCCCTTATTTTCATACCACTTTTTTTTTAAGAGCAATTTTTCTATTTAATTAACCTTAATTACATACTGGAGGAAGTTATTGTATGTAAAAAAGGGATGTAAAAAAAAAAAAAAAAAAAAAAAAAAAGCAGTATTAATAATGCTAAGGATTTGACAGTACTGGGATATGTTTATCTTTTAGGTTAAAATCTGGAACTTAAACATTTTTGGAGAATTGCGGATTTTTGTGATATTTCCACCAGAAGATTAAATGAATCAAAATTACTACTACTATTATTATTATTATTATTATTAATATTATGAATATTTATTCAGATTAAGAGCGTGGTTATAGTTAAACTTCCTGCAGCCAAAACGGGTGGATAGATTGTTACTAAAGTAGGCATGTAAATGATTCAGATGTTGCGCTTAAGGCATTAAAAAAATGCACACTAAATTCCACTACTTTGCATGATTTTTTTTGACAAATGAAATAACTTACACGTGTTCAAAAACTTATCATTATATATTCATAGGGGCGAAATCTCGTTTTTCAAGGGAGATTTAATACTGGAAAATTTTTACAATAGTTTTCAGCTTATTTAATCGTCGAAATTATATGCGCTTTAAAAAAATACTGGTGACAAATTTGATTAAAAATTAGAAAGGTCAGCAGCTATGTACATTTAAGAATTTTATATCTTCCGTACGAGTAATTTTCTTTGTTATAATCCCATTTTTCCATGAAAGAGCTACAGGTACTGGACAAAATAATGCGAAAACACTTTCGCTTTTTTACGTTTTGTTGAATATCTCGAAAAATATTTAACAGGTTGTTTTTCAATTTTGGGAATATGGAAAATATGTCTTTCCTCAGATTTTTGAACAAAGATTTTGTCACGAAGGCCCAGGGGACGTACAATAAATCAATAAAATAAAATGTATTTGTGATAACCGTGTATACGTATGGAAAAGCTTCAATTAATCTGCAAATTTTAGGTATGGTTATAAATGTTTTATTTTATATGTGTGTAGAGTTTTGCCAGGATATCTTGAATATTTAAGGAGTTATTAATATTTTATTAAAAAATGCAAAAATATTTTGCGAGTTTTTACTTTATAACATGAAAGGTTTTTCTTCAAATTTCATGAAACTTTCGGGAAACGTGACAACGTATGCCTAAATCATTATACTGTAGTTTACAACAAATATATTTAATATTAAAAGAGACATGGATAGTTGTAGTAAATAATTTATTACTGTGGTTATCACAAATACTTTTTATTTTACTGGATATGTTGTTCGTTCCCTAAGGTCCTTCGGGACAAAATCTTTGTTGAAAAATATGAGGAAAGACATGTTCTTCATATTCCCAAAATTGAAAAACAACATGTTAAGTATTTTTCAAGATATTCGACAAACGTAAAAAAGCAAAAATGTTCACATTATTTTGTCCAACACCTGTACCTAGATAATATTTACAAATTTCTTGAGCTCTTTTCCCGAAAGATTTAGATACCAATTTAAACAGTCGACCACCCTTTAGACTACAGAAAGCCGTATTTAGCTGAAGTTTAATTATAACTATGCAGTATTTAATGAAAAACAATATATAGATTTTAATAAATGTAAATGTACTAAAAATATTTTGCGACTGAGATAATGGGAGACTAGACACTAAGTAAACGTAGGAAAAAGGAAAAATTAAATAATCTGAAAAGTTTATTAATGTTTAAATTTACTTTATTAAAATTTAAATGCATATAAGTGATTGCATGATTAACTATTGTTGAAATATGAAAATAAATAAATAAATAAATAAACATGTTTATTAACAAGCATAAATATAACTAGTTAATATGATATAATTTAAAATTTTTTTAAAATATACGAAATGATATAAAATTAGCAAAAATAATGTGATTAAACGAGGGACACAAGATTTGATTAAACCGAAATGAAAGAACCAAAAATATCTGTGCACCTCGTGTCTGTTAACAACAAGAATTAATTGAATGTTATGCGGAAAATAAACGAAACAGCGGTTGTCTAGAAGTAATTATCAAAGGCAACATTATGGGATTAACAAATCTGAAAAAATACATACATTAAAAATAGTTTGTGTTCCTCACATCACTCTAAAAATATTTTAGATTTGACAATAAATGGAATTACAGTTTTAATGAAATTTATATATATGACATTTATAAATATTTATATTTGCTTTTTGCTAATGATTGTATTTTTTATATCTATTTTCGAGACATTTTAAACATTTTATGGTGTATTTATGGTTCAAAGAAATTTTTATAAACTATTCCATGAATGAGGAGACATTTTTTATTTCAAATATTTTGGCAAATGTCTAGAAAAACTATAGACGAATTATTTTGAAACGTTAAGCATATAAAAAGCATGTTATACCTCATATATTTCAGGAAAAGGTTTTCCACGAAAGCTAAAAGTGGACCAGTAAAAAATTTAAAAATAACAATATATTTGGGATTACCATGTATAAAGTAATGCTTCAAATGCGTTCAGGTTGTAGCATTTGATTATGGGGCTTCTTCTTCTGTATTCATTTGTATGAAACTGGAGCCTATATTCATAAAGATATAAAGTAAAAAAAAAAAAAAAAAAAAAAAAAAAAACCTACAAAAACAGCCACTCCTGTTTATTTTTGAACATACACATGTAAGGAAAGTATTGCAATCATGAAAACTTCGACTTTGAAGGTCGTTTTGATGTCTCCTAAGTTCATTTTAACTATTTTCACGGTGATGCACATACGTGTACAGGGTGATCAGTTTAAAAGAGTACCCGTGGGTTCTTCTTATAACCCTTAAATCTGACGGATGTGGCAACTATTCTAACACTGAAGTATGATTATTTGAACCTTGCTTAAGTTTGTGACACAATTTCTAACACTGTTGGACTGTAACAACTTTATTTGTGAGGTAAAACAGAAATAAAGAAGCACGTTTTTTTTTGTAATCTTGTAATAATTTTATTTTTGAAAAATATAATTTAACTAGCAGACCCGGCCACGCGTTGCTGTGACTAAGTTATACGTTGAATTATACGGCTGTAAACTATTTAGTACAGTTAAATTATTATTTACGAACAAAGACAAAAACGTTGTAGCCGATGTAAAAACCCACAGGGTTGAGATTTGAAACTTAGGTCAAAATTTGGAAGCGATTGATAAAAATTTTCGTAGTGTTGATATTAAGCACAAATTAATTTTATTGTAGGGTCCTATAAATTTTAATGGAGAAGTGATATATATTATTTCTAATGCTACTTTGGATAAAATTGCTAAAATGACTAATATATAAATTAAATTCTATTAAAATTCTATTAAAATAAAAGTATAAAAGAATCAGACGATTTTAAAATCAATTTTTATGGAGGAGTGAAATATAATATATGCTATAATGGATAATTTTACTATTAAATGACCTCATCATTTTAAATATTTTAAAGAGGGCAACAGCTGTAGTTATAAAAGGGAAAACAATAAGGCTAAACCAGAAAAATAAGTAAATTTGATAAATATTTTAAAACTTTAAAATTGGAAATCTTATGAAATATTGGACATTTAAAGTAAATACATGTATCATTTTAAATACAAAAAGATTTTGGAAAAGTTTAGTGTATTTTAACGAAGTGATGAGAAGTTTTTGAGTATGTTAAAATTTTAATAGTAAATTCAAGTCAATAAAGATGGGAAACATTGAGGATTAAGATAAGAATAATTATAAGATTTAAAAAAAAAAAAAAAAAAAAAAAACTTTTTATATACCATGCTTTTAAATTTTAATATACTAATAATATACAAATTAAAAGGAAAATGATAAATATTCTATCATAGTTTGAAGTCAAATTTGTTTTCAAATGTCTAAATAAAATATCTGATGTAAGATACTAATATTTTGCAGCGGAATAGATTTCATTTCTGTCATCCTTGGCGAAAAAAAAAGAATATCGCCAAATTATCTGGCGAAAATATTTAATTCCTTTCAAAAATCATGGTTATTTTAACAACTTATATTAAAAGAGTAATGAATAATATGAAACAATATTTCGTACAATACATATTACATGTCATACATACGTACAATGAATAATACATATTACATTTCGTACAATGCATACATCTGGCATGTATATTTTCGTGTTACGCTTTTGATCGCCAAATAATAATAATAATAATAAAAAAAGCCAAGGGCGACAGAGTTTAAAAATTTAAAATTAAAATTTTGTCAATTTGACAGCAAAATAATTCAATCTAACACCCGCGATAACTAATACATATCTATACCAAACTAGAAAATAAAACGAACGATTTAATCAACATCTTTAATAACATTTGCAATAATTTAAAACTTAAACTCTCAACGAACAAAACGACCTCAATAGTTTTTGGCACTGGGGTTTTCGTTTCTAGAACACCAATTTTTAAATTGAACAATAAAAGCATTCCTGTTAAAAATACTCTTCAATACTTAGGCCTAACAATTGACAAATCATTTTCCTGGATCCCTCATCTACAAGCTATAAGAGAAAAAATTTTAAACAGCACTAGTGGCCTATCATATCTAAGAAATAGAGATAGGGGTCTTCAATCAGACATCTTAAAAATCTGGTATCTAACAGTTTTTCAAAAACAGATTGAGTATGGCTTCGAGATTTGGTGGGAGGACCTAAATTGCCACGGGGTACGAAACCTCAAGTTTGCACAACGTCTCGCTCTCTTGAGCGTTATCAAACCCTTCAAAAGCATTTCAAGTGACGCCCTTTGTGTCCTGGCTGGTGTCCCTCCGATCACGATCTACATAGCAAACAAATTCAGACAATATAACATTCTCCATGGAACCTCATCTATACAAATACAAAATACAAATATTTCAAAAGAAAATTTAATGCTTCCCATCCCTACCTTCACTTTTCCGAACTACTATAAACATAACAAAATTAAAATAATAGAGAACCCACCATCTTCAGAGCTACAAATTTATACAGACGGATCAAAAATGCCTGGCGGGACCTCATGCGCTTTTGTAGTCTACTACAAAAACAATATTATTCACACATATCAAATTAAACTTCACCACCTAAATTCAATTTTTCAGGCTGAGCTCTTGGCAGTAATACAGGCAATTAAATGGCTCATAAATTCATCCTACAAAAATTTAAACCCAATAATATTCACAGATAATCAATCAACAATTAAAATCCTAAATCAACCATATCCAAAATACGAACTTATTAGAGAACTATATGAAAGCATAGATCAATACAAAGAGCAAATAATCCTAACTTGGACAAAGGCGCATGTGGGAACGGCAGGCAACGAAATGGCAGATTCACTTGCAAAACAGGTTATTTCACAAAACATCTTCGATGAACAGATCTCTCTTCCTCTTCCAGCTTCACTAGTAAAATCATCCATTAATAATAAAATTATCACAGATTGGCAAAGAGAATGGGGGCACAGCGATAAGGGTAGGGATACGTTTTCAGTCCTTAATAACGTAAGCAAAAGTTTTATCAGTCCAAATAAAATAGTTACATATTTTATCTCAGGCCATGGCAGCTTCCCTACATTTCTACACAAAATTAAAGTATTAACATCAGATAAATGCAAATGTAACAACAGTAAAATAGGATCCCCTTTTCATTATCTCTTTGAAAAATGCAATTTAATCCCAATTAATTTCAGATTCAACAGAAACCACACAATTCGTAAAAACATGCAAACAGTTCTTTTAAACACAAACAACTACAATAAATTAAAAGATATCTACAACATTCTAATTCAAAACTTTTCCACCATCAAATATAAGATTTAGCATCGTTCACTGGCAGCTGGCTTGCCCTTTTTTTTTTTTTTTGGTTTTAATATGTGTTTGATCCAAAATTTGTAAAAAATTTGATTTCTAAATAAATTAGGGAACTCTTCCACTTTGATCCCCGGGCCTGTCGCCCGGGATGCGGAATCGCTAGATAGTGGCAGTCAGGTTCGCCTGCCTGCCTAAGATGCATTTTTCCCCTGCGGGTAGATGTGTCTTTCCCGTGGTCACTATTGAACTCAGTGGCGACGGTAAAAATACATGTCTATGGCACTAAATCGTGAGATGTGCCGCTCCATGGTGGAAGTTTTCCTTTCCTTTCTATACCCAAATATAAGGATTAAAATCGGGAAATAAATTTTCTCGATTTTTAATAATTTCTTACAAAAAATCCAGTGGGCAATTAACATAGGAAATCTTTTTCTTGGCTGCACAGACGGTCAGTGAGTCACACTTCGCTTGCGTATAGAACTCATAGATATAGTATAGCATATATAGAATAGAGTGATCATTGGGGAGAAAAAAGTTATTCCTTTTCATTTGGGAAAAGACGACGTTTTTACCAAAATATGGCCGTCTTTCCCCGAGTGAATACACACGGGAATACATACTAATATTTTAGCAAATAAAATTTATGAATAATTTATTTGCTAAAGGGGAATGGAAGACTCCAGATACAGTTTCAAATTCATATTTCTTTCTTTCTTTTCTTTTTCTTTCTTTTTTTTTTTTTTTTTTTTTTCAATACCACTTAATGGCTGTTTCCAAAGCTTTTATTTTTTATCTTTTTTCGGCATCAAAAATCTTTCTACGATAACATGGGGATGAGAGATCTATATATATTACTATATCTATGATAGAACTACATTAGCACTTTATCAATGTGTATAAAATCTTTAAATTGATTATGACGTCAATTTTCGTGAGATGCATAATTTAACTTTTTATAATTTTTTAACGTTCACGTTTGATTAAATGTATTTATTTTTATGTCGAAAGAAAATGAACTCGTATTTTTTTTTTGGCAACAATTAAATTAATGGAACTCACAGATATTTTGGAGCAACTTTAATAAAGGTCTATAATTAACAAATAATTGCAATAAAACAATATTGTGACAATAAATTGAGATAAAAACTATCCTATCTCTCAAGTTGGATCAAACTGCACACAGTGTGCAAAATTTCATCAAAATCAGTTCCTTAGTTTAGGAGTTTACCCCGGACAAACATCGTGACACGTAATTTATATATATATACAGATTAAATTATAAAGTTTTGATCAATGAAGCACAAATAAGTAAAAAACAGGATTAATTTCACTGTATTATCTTCATTATAATATGAATTCAATTTACACTTCAGTCTAAGTAACACGTGGCCGGCTATGCTAACACCAAAAATTTAAAAAGTGGAAATAATTGAATTATACGAAATTTATTAATAGGTTAAAAAGTTGAAGATTCTTTGTGTAGATGGCAGCACCAAATATATTTCAGCTTTCATTTCAACCCAGTCGAAAGGTATCGACATCTGTTAGAATCATTTGGAGTTAACAGATAATTGTGACTGTCAAATAATAACAGACAAATAATTAGCAATAAATTAAAATTGCGACTATAATTTGAGATTTAAACTATCCTATCTCTCAAGTTGGATTGAACTGCACATGGTGTGCGAATTTTATTATAATCGGTTAAGTGGTTTAGGAGTCCATTGAGGACAAACATTGTGACACGAGATTTATATATATTAAGATTTAATTTTTTTTTTTACATAATCATTCCTCACAGAAAATTTCCCCACCATTTTGAATGCAAAGATGAACGCGTCTATTCAAGTTTTTTGACACACTTCGCAGCATTGTTGGTGTTATTGACGAGATTTCTTCAGTCATGATCTGTTTTAATTCATCGATGTTTGCAGGTTTCTCTGGAAAAGCCTATGAAATGATAATGTAAAGCTGATAATGATAATGTAAATGTAATGTAGGAATGATAATGTAAAAATTTTTAATTAAATTTTGTTTTTCATAAATAAAATTATTACAGGATTAAAAAAAAATTGTGCGTCTTCGTTTCTGTTTTACCTCACAAATAAAGTTGCAACAGTTCAACAGTGTTGGAAATTGTCTACCACACTTAAACAAGGTTCAAACAATTATAGTTCAGTGTTAGAATAGTTGCCACATCCGTCATATTTAAAGGTAATAAGAAAAAACAACAGGTACTCTTTTAAATTGATCACCCTGTATGTGTATATGTGTGTGCGTGTGTGTATCTATGCGAGTGAATAGGATAACGTTTAAACGCTTTGTTCTAATAAGCTGAAAGTTGGCAACTATATTGATTTTGTTGAATGTATCACGTATGTTTTTTTACAGAGACAAAAAGAAATTTTTTTTTTATCAATATGGCCTTAGAGCTTAAATTATTTAAAGTGTGATAGCGTCTAAAAGTCTTATTTGAATGGACTGAAAATTTATATACGTGTTAGAGGTCACTATCGTACTAACTGTATAGATTTTGGGAACATAGCAAAAATCTTTATTATTCTGGCTTATGGGCTGAAATTATTTAAAATGCGATAGAGTCTAAATGCCTTATTCGACTGAGCTGAAAATTCATACACCACAGTGTCGTTGGAGAGATGAGATTTTCAAGTTTAGAGATGAAGAATGGAGAAAACACAGAATGGTTGGTATGACCTAGAAGAGATCTTCATTCTACAGTGGATTGATAAAGGCTAAAATTAATGTTAAAGATATCTTTTTATTACTTACACGTGCCTTTGCTTACCGCAAATCACATATCACACCGTAAATTAAATGTATCAATTTACATACATATCTGCATCTCACGCACTTACATACACACAACATATTCAACAAAATTACTTTTAACAAAAGGAAGCTATAATTAATGTACATACAGTGTAAAAAAAAAATCTTGTTAAATTTATATCCGCGTATATACACACACATAAGAAATACTGGATCTTTGGTTAGCTGACAGTTTTCATTTCTGTTTATTTTACAGAAAAAACTTACTTTTTAACTAATTTTCAATTTTCAATCAAAAACATATTATCTTCAAGCAACCATGACGGATAGAAATTACTTATTAAATGTTATAAGAAAATAAGTTTAAAAAGAAAAAAAAAAAAAAAGAATTTTTGTAATAAAAATGTGGAAAAATATGATCAAAATTTGATAAGATTTTGTCAGAAAAACTGCCGTAAATATACAGAAAAGCTCTTTATTACACTTCTACAAACATAAACTTTATGTTTCTGCTGATTGATACAGTAGAAATTTCTTTTTGGTGGAAATTAAAGCTTTTTAATATCCGTTCAGTCAGAATGAAAACAGATTTTTTTTTTTTTTTTTTTTTTTTTTTTTGAAACAGTTTTTTTTGTGTAAAATATATGGATTTTTCCTATAAAAATGCTTATATTTTTTTTATAGTGTAACTGCATTTTTAATTTTGCCAAAAATAAATAAATAAATAAATAAATAAAAGTAAATAAATAAATAAATAAATAAATAAACATAATAAATAAATAAAAAAAATAAAATAAATAAATAAATAAATAAAACTATTACACTGTTGTTTATACTAGAGATATTATGTGTCGAAAGAATACTTTTTAATATTTGATGATAAGGTTTTTATAACAGACAAAAGAAATAGCCATTCTCTTACTAGCAAAAATATCAAATTTCTTTTCTCAAGACATGCTATTTCTTTTTATAATCTACAATAGTGTTTTATCAAACATAGAATTTGCAATGATAAGCTATCTTAAATGTATTTATGCAGCTAAAACGCTGTTTATATATATATATATATATATATATATATATAAAGTGTTTAGAATGCCATATAGTTCTATATTTTCTTACCAGAAAAAAATATAAAGAAATATAAACTCGAAAGAGGTTTAAGAAAGAAAGTAAATACCACAAAGTGAAATACGAAATGAAATTTTATATTACATATAATGCATGAAGATTTTAGCAAACTTTAGATAACTTACATACGAATTCTTCAAATACACTACATACATTCAAAATAAATTTTGTGAGATAATTTTTGCTTTAAGAAATAAAAACAAAATCTTATTTTCTGTGCAGTGATCTTAGTGGCAAAAATGTTATTAAAAAATGCTAGAGCAAGATAAATAAATACAGACGTAGAAAAAGTTTCATTGCAACAATAAATTATGTACAAATGATATATATATAAAAAGGTTAATTTTGTTTTAAGCTAATGCTATATTATTTGACATTTTTAAAGATTTTTCTATGTTTTTCTACACACTTAGTGTTTTTTAATAATTTTTTTCAGTTTAGAAAAAGGACTTTCTACAAATTATTAGTTCATTGAAAAATTGTTATAGTGAATTATTTTATAAAAGAATACAGAGTCAAACAAAAACTTTTTAACATGATAGCATATTATTTTGTAGAAAATTACATGGCGATTATCCAAAAAAAAAAAAAAAAAAAATTGCTTACGAATATATATATATATATATATATATATATATATATAATGTATGTTGCTGGTATTATCATGTATCTATTAGTTGCTAAATTTTATAACATTATTACCTTCTTCCCTTTACATATCTATATAAATAAAATCAAAATTTGTCTGTAAATTTGTTCGAATCGAAAAGTTTTGCGATATCTTCACGTTTCACACACCATGAAAGCCGAAAATGACTTCAGAAAATCTGTGTGTGTGTCATTGTGTCTGTATGTCGCTTTTTTGTCCGGGCATCACTTGAGAACTTCTGGACGGAATTCAACAGCGCTTGGCAGAAACTTAGATCTTTACCTAACTTCAAATTATACCTATCAAGTTTTCAAAAATTCCCCCCCCCCGTCCCCCCCCCCTGGGGGGAAAAAGACAAAAACACGTTTGTCCGGGTATCACTTAAGAACAGCTGGACGGAATTCAACGGCGCTTCGCAGGAATTTAGGTATTTATTCAACTTAAAATCATATCATCACTTTTTCAGAAATTCCTCCACGTTCCCCCGTGGGGGGCAAAAAAAAAAAAAAAAAAAAAAACACGTTTGTCCGGGTATCATTTGAGAACGGCTGGACAGAATTCAACAGCGTTTCGCAGGAATTTAGGCCTTTACCCAACTCAAAATTATATCTATCAACTTTTCCGAAATTCTCCCACGTACCCCCCTGGGGGACAAAAAAAAAAACGTTTGTAAGCATAACTCGGCTCTAATTACTTCACAGTAAAGAAATTGCTCATGGGCAGACTAGACATAAATACAAATAACACATTATCTGCATTTAGGAATTTTCGATTTTTAAGGGAAGGGAGGGGGGAAATATTGAAAATTCCTGATTTTTGAGTAGATAACAAAAATGGAACAAATATATTGAAAAAAGGTTATGCGACTGCCTTAGGATATTTCCAAAAACACATTTTTGTTTTTTTGGGATTTGCGTTTTTTTTTTTTTTTTTTTGGGGGGGGGGGGCGGGGTTACGAGGGGGCACAATCGAGACACACCTTTTAGCGCGGAATTTGTCCTGAGAAATCTATGGGATCTGCAGTCACGAAATTTGGTGCGTAAATTGTTTATATGTATCCGACCCTTATTGTAACGGGATTTTACGAAATCCCTCCCCTTACCCCCTTGGTTTCGAGAGGGCTATAAGCATGTGTTCCCATTTGAATTCGCCTTAAATTATCCTAGACTGGCGAACTTTGGTGTGTGGATGTTGATTAGGTGTACGCTTTATGTACTTTGTCGAGATTTCGCAAAGCTTCGAACTTAGCCACTGGGAAGGGGGAGTAAGAAACGGAAAAGTTGTGCCGAAGGCAGTGGGAACACGGACTCCTCCCGTTGCGAGCGGGAAAAATCTAGCGAACACAGCGGGAACTTTAACTCAAGTTAATTAATAATGATATGGAATTTTGACAACTCATTTCAGTATTGTGTCCAACAAAGTGGGCAAAGCCTGCTAGTATATATACAAGAAGATAGTATTGGATTCGTAAAAATGACCTCTGGTTTTCAGTGGATTTACATGTTTTGAGGAGTCCTGAAATGATTTAACCATTTTTTGAAAATGTCTGCCTGTGTGTGCATAAATATTTTTGTGGAAGCTGTATCTCATAAAACAAAGACCGAAATTTAACAAAATTTGGCGTCTAGTTAAATTGACACTGACATCTCGCTCTTTTTCGAGAAGTGAACTTAATTCTATAGCTGTTGCCAAAACATAACAACTTAATTTCTAAATAATTCAAATGTGCTTTCAGCGACGAGGTAGGGTAGAAATATTTCACATTATGCATGGAATCAATCGTTCAACAGGTAGCGCTGTCTTCCCATTCTTCCTAATTTTAAATTTAGCAGTATAGGACAAAATTTCTTATAAATATACATAATGAAAATTAATGAGATGATTATCATAGTAATAGTTGACTAGGAAAAATTTAATAACTACGAAATTTTTAATATGGGTAACATTTAAACGGATGATTGAACCATAGATCGCTAATAATTTAAAATAAAGTTATCGATTTCTTTCAAAAAAAAAAAAAAAAAAAAAAAAAAAAAAAAAATCTTCAGATGTATCTGGGCTGAAAATTGTTTGCATTCATCATGGAAAATAAATTTAATAAAAAATGTGTACTGCGTGAATTTGCATGAGAAAATATAGAAGAAAGTTTCGTGCTTGTCACCATGCATTTCAGACCATAGTACATAAAAAAAAAAAAAAAAAAAGATTTCAAATTTTTTTTTGTTAATGTTAAAATGCAACTGACAATATTTATTTGAAATCATCTTTTTTAAAAGAAATAAATAGAAAAAAAATAAAAGAAAAGAAAAAACTATATTTATTTCATTTTTATCTCACTTGGAAAATTTTTATAACAGTATCAATTTTTACAGAAACATTAATTAAGTTATTATCTTTGACATTAGTAGTTTAATCTTTAATTTCATAAGTTTGGCTTCATAATATTTTAAACATTTTTTCGATAAAATTTCGAACGCATCATTAAGAAATCAAGATAATAAACATTTTTTTAAATTATTTAGTCACGTATTTCGTTTATAATTTTTTAATTTCCGTCTTGTCAAATTTATCTCGTGTATCAATTTTTGAAATTTTTTAAAGTTTAAACCATAAGCTTTACTTAGTATTCAAGAGGCAAAATATTTATTTATTTTTTAGTTACTTATTCACGTATATGCTTTTTTAATTTTCATCCTGTTATTTTTTTCACGTTCATAAAAAATTAACAAAGTTTAACAGTTTATATTATTATTATTATTATTATTATTATTATTTTAATCTTTGTTAATTTATTTATATAGATGAAACTGTATCTTTAATATTTAAAAAACGTATTATGCGGTTTTAATATTTAATACTGTTTGAGTAGATCTAAATAAGTAAATAAATAAATAACAATAATTAAAAGACTATAATAACTAATTTTTTTTCTTGCATATTTCTTTTCTCAGCGTAGGGAAGAATAATACACAATATAGTATTTTAGGCTAGGCACATCAATAGCTATACTGAATATTTAACCCTTCGTGGGAATATATATATATATATCAATTTAGAATTTTAACAAGAGTTGTGTATAGGGACAACATTGTTAAGAAAAATATACCGTCTCCATCCAGAAAAAATAAGTAGTCATTTTCTGAATCCTTAAACTGGAACATTTACGAGCTATGCGTATAAGTAAAATAAATAACTTGGATAGACAAAATGATCGAGAATTTGTAGTCTATACTTTTCAAGATAGTGAATATTGTGAATATTATGAATCCTTTGTATTGTGAGAAATTCTCGCTTGATTTTCTAGAAATGGGCCATAAAAAAAGATATTAGAATTTATAAGAATGGCAGGGAAGATGAAATGATTTTTTTAAAAATTTTTTAAAGCTCAATTAAAGGCTTGAATTAACCAATTTTTTGCACAAATGACAAAATTTATGCGACATCATTTTTACCATCTGAAACTTTTCGTAGGCAAACGAATAAGAGCTCATGTAGCAAACCATTCTTCGCATGTTTTTACAATTATGTCCAATAAAACCAATCTGAATTTAATTAAACTAAAGACAGGGTTTTTATTTTCATTAAAAGCTGTATAATGTTATTTTTAGTAGTATATAAATTTTTAACAGTATATAAATATAATCAGTATAAAAATAAGTTACATGTAAGTCTTCAGTATATAAACAAAATAATTAGCGCATATATATTTGAATCAAATAATTCATTAAAGGCAGTTATAAAAGTGCTTGGAATAATTTATAAGTAACTTTATGTTCTTTTTATGTAACTAACTAATAATAATAGTCTAATATAACATTTACAAAAATGGCTTGTAAAAATAAGAACTTTTACAGGAACATATTGTGTGCATACTTAAACCGGAAATTATCATAGAAAAAACTGTGTACTGTCTAGTCAAACACAAAATATAGTAATTTTAAACAAAACTTATTAGTATTATGATATTAGAGGATCGTCATTGCAACCTATAACGGAATTATGTTTGAATGGGTTGTATATGCTTGCTACTTTAAATATATCGTATTTTGATTTATTTATTTACATTACAATGTTTAAGAAACAGATTTACTAGAGAAATAGATTACTTAAGAATTACTTAAAAAACAGATTTACTAAAGAAACAGATTACTTAAGAAATACTTAAAAAAACAGATTTACTACTGGTCTTCCTAATCGGTTTTTGAAATTTTGGTGCTGAATAAGCTTGAGCGTTTTTCACCAAGCACTCCCATTCTACGACAGCCATTTTAAACTAAGCTACTCTTAATAAATAAATAAATTATAAAATATTCCAAAAATCTAATAAAATAATAAGAAAGTAAATTATTTATTGGAATATGTGTTATTAGATTATTAAAAAAAGGAATTTTTAAAAATTTTAATTTTATTTCTGTAAGCGCGATTTTAGCCTAGAACTGAGTATTCTGATAAACCAATATCTGGCTCTTATTAGAGGTATAGAAGAAATCGAATTTAGAAATCGATAGTAGGTCTAATTTTTTCAAATAAAGTAAATAAAAATCCTGGCACTAAAAGTACTGAAATACTCAATCTTTTCATTTCTCTTGAAAGAGTTAAATCTCTTACGATAGTTGCAGAAAAATATAGGACGAATTCACAAGTAGATGATCCATATAGAATTAATAACAACTTTTAGCTCGATCGAACAAAGTGTTTTGACGCCATCGCACTTTATATAATTTGAGTCCATAGGCCATAAAGATTTTTATTTTGTGTCCTTGTAAAAAAAAAAAAAAAAAACTATAAGGTCTGGACTCATCGACATCTATACAGTTCGTGTGATGATCAGTTATAACTACCAGATTTCAACTCAATCGATAATAAAATAAATAATATAAATCGATAATCGTAAATAAAATCGATAATCGATAGTCGCAAAATAAATAATATAACGTAATAAAGTTCAATGTACTTTACCGATATTATAGAACAGGTTTAGGAACAATTTTGTTTGACATATAATTCTGTGTAAGGGGAGCATTTGATCTCCATGCAGTTATTTGTTTTTAAGTTATGCTGATAACAGCATAACATAGAGACCCACCGCTAAAAATTGGACTTTCGTAATCAAAATACAACAAAACGTGATATACAAAAACTAGAGTTAAAAATAGAACTTCAAAAAATACTTTGCTTCCCGTATAGGTGTGAAAAATTAATTTTCCTTAGTGAGCAGTGTTCGTCGACATAGTAAAATGTAGCAAAACACTTCCATCAATTACATTCAATAGAAAAGAAAGTTTAGCACTGTTTTGGGTAGCCCTGTAATACTGTCTATAAAAAAAAGTGCACTAGAAGCAATATTATGTATTTAAATTTAGCCTTGCTTTAAAAGCATCTAACACAAAATGAATTACAATTCCAGAAATTTGCAAGTATAGCTTGAATATATGCAAATACTTTGAGTAGCCCTGCAAACGAATGATGAATTTCCATACCACAATCTACATAAAACATGCTTTTATGCATATAAAGTTTTGTTCATTCCGTTTTGTTTCAGTCAGCCACTGTACTTACCAGAAATTTCCCCGTAGACATAATGCATTGAAATTCTCTTTAATGTCCCTGCACACGAACCATTTGCTTGGTATGAACTGCGATGACTTTGTCCACATACATTCCATAATACAGAGAAATTCTGGGGTTGTCCAATTATTGTTCACTGAAATAGTCGTAAAATTTGAATAATTACTATTTACGCTAAGGACACGGCTTCTTCTATTCCCCCTTTCTCAATTCCAATCCTCTACGCTAGAGGCACGTTACACTAAGGGCTCTATTGATAAGGACACGTCACTTCTGGTTAGTTGAATGCCGGTTAATAAAATCTCTCTGTCTTTTGATTTTCTGACAGATGCTTGGGCACGCATTGTGTTCCAACTTTGCCATAACCAAGCTTTTTGTGGATTATGTGATGCCTAGTTCCTTTACTTTTCGACAATTTAACAGCAATTTCACGTGTGGTGATCCGGCGATTCTGCCGTATGAGCTCATCCACAACCGATCTCTTTCTTTGATCTGGAAGAATCCATCATGCAACGAATTGCAGAAATGACTCTCCACCAATGAGGATATTGATGCGAAGTCGTTAACGACTCATGTGCATCTAGCAATACCAACATGCCATCTATCGGCTAACACATTAACTCACTGGGATTTGATATAACGCTGCTACAGCTAAGGTCTCCTTTTCATTTGGACACACCTAATATATATAGATAGATATTGATACATACAGGGTGGATCGCTACCGGTGCGACAAACTTACAGGAGCTGTATAGGGTACGAAAACGATTCGAAATCATCTAGAAATGCAGAGTCAAAAGTGTAATACTAACGAGATAAGTTTTTTTTTTTTTTTTTTTTTTTTTTTTTTTTTTAAACCCTTTTATAATTCTTTAAAGACACACTCAAATGCTTCCAATTTTTATTGAATTCAAGTCACTTGTTTGAAAATAAGCATATGAATATAGGCATTTCTATTCACCTGTTATTTTTTAATACATTTTAAATAATATGATGCTGATTGATGCTTTCTAGTTCTCTAAAATATAAAGAAAATAAGAAACAGGGGGCGTGGTCAAATCTTGTAGATTTTACGTACACGAGAGTTAATGGGTTAAGGGCTATCACAGAAAAACTATCAACAGCCACTCGCAAAAGTATTAGGAGGAAAACTGTAAATACATGGTGATCGCGAAATGAAATTTAAAAGCCAAAAGCTTAAAATAAGTTATGAGTTTCCTAATAATTACATCCCTTACCCCCCCCCCCCTCCTCTTGTTACTATTGCATGCGAGTCCCAATCGTCTTTGTACCCTCTACATATCCTGCAAGTTTGTCGTAATATGTATATTTGTTTTGTTTTAAAATAATTTTTTATGTCACTTAATTTTAGCAGTAGAAAACATTTGAATTTCTATATTTTTGAGGAATTTTACCGTTTATCCGCCCTTTCCACAAACATATCTCGATTTTCCTTGAAGACTGAGGGGGTGCTAGAACGGTATTTTTTATGCTAATAATAATTTATTAAAACATAAATTCATATTCAAAAATTTGTAGTCACTTTTGAATTGATAGTAAATAACTAAAAGAGTGTAACAAAAGTACACTTAAATATTACTCTAGAGAAAATGTGATTCCAATTGTGAAATTTTGTCATGATTAGATTGAGATGAATTATTAACGAAAGTACGCACAACTTCCTTATAAAATTTAGAAATCTATACTGCGATAGATCTATTATTATTATTCCACCATACGACGAATAAATAAGTAATGCAGCTGAAGACAAAATACGTGAGAGTTGTCATAAAGATGTTATGCTGGAGTATCCAGTCTGATTTTCCATTTGCATAGCATAACAGTTATGAATTAATATTTACGTAATAACCATAAAATACATGATCTTACTTCTTAAAAAGGGAATGATATTTTAGTAAAAGAATTAGAAAAAAAAAAAAAAATCTGGATTGAGAAATTAATATGATTCTCAACACTTGCATTTGGACGCGTATTGTGCGATTAACGGCAAACATATAATTAATGAACGTATGGGAAACTCGATAAAAATGTTTATTATCGATTCGAAATAAAAATGCACCAGAGATTTCTTTTCCATTTATTGTTCTCAAGTCTCACTAAACATGAACCTGATGAATTATACATTATAACACATTTATGGCAAAATATATTTCGAATTTGTCGCATTTTTTAAAACTTGCGTGTGAAAAAAAAAAAAAAAAAACTAGTATGTTGTGGCCACCAAAAGACTTTCTTCTATATTTTCCTATATACATATTCAATCAGTAACAATATTTAAAAACAAGATAAAAAAAAATTACGATTTTTTTCTAAGTTTTTTTTTGTTAAAAGTAATACATATTCAACCAGTAACAATAAAAAAAAAATACGATTTTTTTTCTAAGTTTTTTTTTGTTAAAAGTAAAAAAAATCGATAACTTTGTTTTAAATTATCACAGATTTATAGTTCAACCATTCGTTTTAAAAGTATTGACGAGATCTTTCGAAAGATACCCATCTTGAAAATTTACCCCCTCCCGGGGGTGTACTTCCCCCCCAGGGGGGGAACCGGTGTCCCCACATGCACAAAGATTTTTTCGTAGTTAACTACTACTATTATCAATAATTCATATTAATTTTACAATCACAAGTTTAAAATAACGCTCATTATGTACATTTATACGAAATTTTGTCCTATACTGCCATGTTAAAAGTTTACATAAAATGCGATCACAGCGCCATCTGCTGGGCGATTGCTCCCAAAATCTAATCAGACCCTTTCCATGTCAGGGTCCAACTATACACCAAGTTTGGTTCTATTTCATTCATCGGTTCGTGCGAGATACGGTGAAAAATACGAAATTTTGCGATCACAGCGCCACCTGCTAGACGATTGATCCCCAAATCTAATCAGCACCATGCCCCGTCAGGTTCCAACTATATACCAAGTTTGGTTGAATTTCATTCATTGGTTCGTGAGATATGGTGAAAAATACGAAAATTTGCCCTATACTGCCATGTTAAAAATTTACATAAAATGCGATCACAGCGCCACCTGCTGGGCTATTGATCCCCAAATCTAATCAGCACAATGCCCCGCCAGGGTCCAACTATATACCAAGTTTGGTTGAATTTCATTCATTGGTTCGTGAGATACGGTGAAAAAACGAAACCACAGATAGACAGACACACAGACAGACACACAGACAGACAGACATTTTTTAAAAACTATCAATTCGTGTTCAGGACATCCCAAAACGTGTAGATCCGTCAAAAAACGGAGGTCGAAAATTTTCGCGAATCCAATACTTTCTCTATATTACATATAGAAGAAAGTAAAAACATAAAATTTTATTATAATTTCTAATGCTAATCTTATACTATTAAGTGAGCAATATTTGTATATATATTTCACTGTTCTCGAAAACGGTAGCTCGGACAGTCACGAGATTTAACACTAAGGTGCCCCCCGAAGGATCATTGTGCACATGGAAGTCAGAATTTCGAATTTCTGTTTAGTTTTCTTTTAATTAATAAAAATATGAAAATAATAAGCTAATAATAGCAAAAAATTAGCCATTTAAATTTAATCCATAATTTAATTGTTGCCAAAATATATATATATATATATACGAGTTTCTTTTAAAACATTTAAATACCTTTAAATATCCCTTTATTTGAGCAGTGTAGATTTATATATTTCAACTCGCAATTCGCGGTCATCTTCAGATGTTTGCTTTGCTGCTCTGTTGACTATCCTCTTCATCCGTTTCCACATCATCTTCCTCAGGTCTTAAGGCATTATGTCGTCGATATTTATCTATTACGTGTTGCCAATCCTTTGGTATAGTGCTATGCTCTCTTTCGTTAATGGCAGTGTTAGAGGCTAATATTTCTAGGGCTTCTCTTTTTAATGCGTAGTTATGCGAGTTATAAGGTGCTATTTTAGTGGTTTTTAAAGTATTAGGTATTATTGGGTTATTTATGTGAGTGCGCGATAAAGCGGTGGAGTGTCTATTATATTTAAGGTCGTTAATATGTTCAGTTTCTCGGTCTTTAATTTTTCTCTTAGTCATTCCTATATATGAAGCTGTTTTATTATTGTTTTCAAAATCAAATTCAATTTTATAGACTCCTGGAGTTTCTTTTGGGTTGATTATGTCTTTTACGTTTCGAATTCGCTGTATAATGTTTCTATTGGGCTTGATGGGAATATGCACGTTATGCTTTGATCCTTCGTTTTTGATTTTGTTCGCTATGCCATTACAGAAAGGTATGGCGGTGGTAAATTTAGGTTTAATTCTTTGGGCGTCATTAATTTTATTGAACGATTTTAAGCGTTTTTTAAAGAGTTTATGGACTAAAGAATTCTAAGATTCTAAGATTCTAAGACGGAAAGAAGCCGCTCACCACTATGCAGTGGTTTTGAGCGTTTTTAACCTTTAGAGAGGGGCTCCAAAGCCACTGTGGAGATTCAGAAGAGCCCGTCTCCAAAGGTTAAGCCTCCCCCGTTGTTTATTGCATAGCAAATAACAAAAAAAAAAAAAAAAAAAAAAGGAAAAAAAAATTACAAAGGTCGCCAGAGCAGAGCTCTCCCGCGACAAAAGGCGACAAAGTTGCATGAAAGTGAAGAGGACCGGAGCCAAGTGGAAGTCTAATTACAAAGTTCATTCAGGTAATGTACAAATTTCACAGTCTTTATACAATGTTCTCGCAGTCTTTATATCAAGCCCAAACACCCTAAGAACAATGTTGGTTAGCAACATCATGCGCAGGATGATTGCTTTCCAAGAGCACTTCAGTGGAATTCTGTAGCATCAGACATGACCAGTATTCGCCATGTAGGAGAGGAGGAAAAATTAAGGAAAGATAGAGAAGGAATTTAGTTTGTTGAATTTGATAAATCTTGAAGGAAGGCATAGATGCGCTTTAAATTGAGCCGTAGGGGCTTTCTAGTTATTATATTGTTCAGCCAGGTTGCTGGTCTAGGGTTAGGGTTCCTTAAATGGTAAGGTATTGTAAGTTGACAGTGAAAGTAGTAATGTTGTGCAGTCCCCTCCTCACCGCATGAGCATAAGGGTGATCGTCGGCAATGAAATCTGTGGAGGTATTTGGGGAAGGGGCCATGGCCTGACAGAAAGGCAGAGATTTCTGGAGAGAGGTCCCAAATATTGAGTGAGACATTTGGTATTAGCTCGTGAGTGTATCTCCCTTTTGGAGACACACTCCAGAGACTCTGCCAGTCATTAATTAGCTTTTGATTTAGGTGATATTTTATGTAGGAAGGGGGAGCTGGGAGTGAATAGGCTATGTCACTAGATTCTGTTGCTGATTTTGCAAGAGAGTCCGCTAGTTCATTTCCGACGACCCCCTTATGGGCAGAAACGTGTGCCAGGGAGATTTTAGTTTTTAATTTTGAGAAGAATTACTGTATCCTGCACGTTGAGCAATGTTTTTTATTAATTTAATTTCGGTGTTAAGGAGATTTTTATTTGAGCATATTAGTATGGCGCGATCTATGTAGGAGCGTATAGCGGCAGTTTTATATTGGAAAGGGGTTCTACATTTGTTATGGATAATTTCATTATTGTTTGTTGGTTTTCTATATACAGTAGAGTTAAAGGTATTATTGCGGTTTTTAATAATTTTAACGTCTAGAAAATTTATACTATTATTGGTTTCTATATGGAGGGTAAATTTAATATTTTGATCAAGGTTATTTAAATCGTTTAGGAGGTTTTGGGGGATCAAAAACGAAGGATCAAAGCATAACGTGCATATTCCCATCAAGCCCAATAGAAACTTTATACAGCGAATTCGAAACGAAAAATACATAATCAACCCAAAAGAAACTCCAGGAGTCTATAAAATTGAATTTGATTTTGAAAACAATAATAAAACAGCTTCATATATAGGAATGACTAAGAGAAAAATTAAAGACCGAGAAACTGAACATATTAACGACCTTAAATATAATAGACACTCCACCGCTTTATCGCGCACTCACATAAATAACCCAATAATACCTAATACTTTAAAAACCACTAAAATAGCACCTTATAACTCGCATAACTACGCATTAAAAAGAGAAGCCCTAGAAATATTAGCCTCTAACACTGCCATTAACGAAGGAAAGCATAGTACTATACCAAAGGATTGGCAACACGTAATAGATAAATATCGACGACATAATGACGTAAGACCTGAGGAAGATGATGTGGAAACGGATGAAGAGGATAGTCAACAGAGCAGCAAAGCAAACATCTGAAGATGACCGCGAATTGCGAGTTGAAATATATAAATCTACACTGCTCAAATAAAGGGATATTTAAAGGTATTTAAATGTTTTAAAATGATAATTCGTCCTTTTTATATTTATATATATAAATACGAGTTTATTTTTTTTCCAACAGGAAAATAAATACATTTATCTAAACATGAACAATACTACACACTACTGATCGCAGAGCTTCCAAATTTGGCATATAGGTACCTGGGACCCTGCAGGTGTACACCTCATCGAGATTTTTTCGAATTTGAATTTTTTAAATTAATGTTTTTTTTTATTTTAAACATTGGCTTTTATGTTTCATTTTTCAAGAATTTATTCTTCGATTGTAATCGTCTGCGTATCTTAGCAACGGCTATATTATGCAATTTACTTTTTATTTAATACATTTATTTGAGGGCGAATCTTTTTTCTCTTTTTAATTTATTATATTTATTGAAAATAAAATGGTAATGCAGTAGAAAAAATTAAATATATTAAATTTAAAATTTAAAAATGTATTTATAACAGTTATGTTTATGTATAATTTTTGTAGTATAACAACAATTATTTTTCATTTGTTAATTTAATTTCTTTAAAAGTTTTTTCCTTTTTTTTTTTTCTACTTTATAATATTTGTCAGGAAATAATGGTAGTATATAGTAGAAAGGATTAAACTGATTGGAATTTATTTATTTTTTATGTATTTAATTCCTTCTAAAAGAAAATCTACTTTTTATTTTATTTCATTATATTGGTCGGAATCAAATTGTAATACAGTGTAAATAGCATGAGCAATAAAATACTTGGTTCAAAAACTAAAATATTTAATAGACGCTGAGATACAGTTATCTTTAAAATCGTAGTTCTTAAATAATGGCAGGCCCTCCCATCGTCAATAAATACCCATATTGAAATACATAGGAAAGAGATTTTTGCAGGCAGTGGGAACCTGCTCCCGATACAGTGCGGGCAGAGAAAGAGCTGCCGTAGTCAGCGAGTACCCGATGCGAGGTCTAGAGCGATTCCAATGTAATTATTTCAGTTTTTATTTATAATAGATTGTGAAAAATAAATAATGATCCAATTCTTTTGGAGATTCGTTTAAATATAGTGGCCAGCGAAGCGGGCGTAGCCTGCTAGTAATTATTAATAGGTACTTCATTCTGATCAGACACTTTTTATAAAGCTATGGCAGAAATAAATGGTATTACGTCATTTAATTCAAATGTTCTCTGGGTGGGAGGAACTATTTTTAGTGACTAGTTTTAGAAATAAATATTCAGTAATGTTTCTCAGAAAACATATTATCTGAATTTGTTTGTTTCGATATCATAACGTTCTTAAATATGAAAAGGATAAAAAAAAAAAAAAAAAAAAAAAAGAAATTTTAATGAGGCAATTTTGTTAGCATAAATTTAAGTGAGTTGTAGTTTCTTTCTTATTCAAAAACTTGGCATATCTTTACCTCTAGAATAACAGTATAGGATATCAAGAATTTAAATCATGAATCACAGAAACTTTATTCAGAATTTAAAATTTATGAGTCCATCCAAAAATAATATGAAATATATTTTTTACGGGAATTAAAATCAGTTGATTTGCTTAGCAGAGTATGTTATTTTTATATTTTGAAGAATTTAGGAAAAAAAAAATGATATTACAATTATCTTAAACCAAGCCTCAATTATTTTAAAAGTTGCAACCTTTTTGTTTAATTCAATGCATAGAAATAGATTCATCTTAAATATCACCTGCACTGATTTTTGATATAATCTTCGGATTTTCCTTTTCCGTTTTCTTTTTCAGAGTTTCCCAGTATTATATCGACTGGTTATTTCCCTTCGGCATTTTCAGCCGCTTAAAATTTAATAACACTGATATGATTTTTGCACCCACTTCTCTATAATGAGAAGTAAAGGTCGTTTTCCAATAATATTTATTTTAGTAGGATTTATATTAGTCTCTAGTATAATCACTTTTAACACTGATAAACGGATGGAAGGATATCGCTGCTTATTTTTACGACACAAGATATAAAATTAAGATTTATCTACGAAATTGACAAAATTTAGAGGAGCAGGATATAAAATGGGGATGAAATCTGTCAAATATGATTTAGGGAAAAAAATGGAATTAATTATAAAAGAAAAAAGAAATTTCTTAATTCAAATTTTTATATTAAAGAATCAATTAGCTAGCATGTATCTCGTAGTTTAATAAGAATCTTTACTTATTGCCGAAACGTCAGTGGAGGCCCTCTGTTGAGACTCAAAACGGTTTTGGGCTGTGTCTGTGTGTCTGTCTGTCGCGCGATAGCGGCCGCAAAAATAGCGCTATTGACTTGAAATTTGGTACACATGTTCATGAGCCCCACGAAATCAGCTGTATAGTTTTGGGTGTGTATTCCATTTGTAGTTCGTATACAGGGACACGCCAAAGTTTTTCTTATCATTACGGCCTATGGGAGGAATTTCTATGTATCGCGATAGCGGCCACAAAAATCACGCTATTGACTTGCAATTTGGTACGCGTGTTCATGTGCCCCAGGAAATCAGCTGCATAGTTTTGGGTGTGTATTCAATTTGTAGTTCGTGTACAGGGACACGCCAAAGTTTTTCTTATCATTACGGCCTATGGGAGGAATTTGTATGTACCGCGATAGTGGCCACAAAAATCACGCTATTGACTTGCAATTTGGTACACATGTTCATGAGCCCAACGGAATCAGCTGTGTAGTTTTAGGTGTGTATTCCATTTGCAGTTAGTGTACAGAGACACGCCAAAGATTTTCTATCATTACGGCCTATGAGAAGAATCTGTATGTACCGCGATAGACACCGCAAAAATCAAGCTATTGACTTCCAATTTTTGCCGAAACGTCAGTGGAGGCCCTCTGTTGAGACTCAAAAGGATTTTGGGTTCCGTCTGTCCGTTCGTCTGTCTGTCTGTCTGTCGTGCGATAGCAGCTGCAAAAATCACGCTATTGACTTGAAATTTTGTACACATGTTCATGATCCCCACGAAATTAGCTGTATAGTTTTGGGTGTGCATTCCATTTGTAGTTTGTGTACAGGGACACGCCAAAGTTTTTTTTGTCATGGCGTATGGGAAGAATTTGTATGTACCGCGATAGCGGTCCCCAAAATAACACTATTGACTTGCAGTTTTGTACACATATTCATGAGCCCAACGGAATTAGCTGTATAGTGTTAGGTTAGGTGTGTATTCCATTTAATGTTCGTGTACAGGGACACGGAAAAATTTTTCTTATCCTTACGGCCTATGGGAAGAATTTGTATGTACCGCAATAGCGGCCGCAAAAATCCTTCGATTGACTTGCAAATTGGCGCACACGTTCCAGCTTTGCATATAAGTAGCTGTATAATTTTTATTGCTTTATTTTTTATAAACTGTGACAGGGACACGCCAAAATTCTTAACATTACGGCGTATGGGGTGAATTTCGTTTAAACTCATTTTAATATCATTACTTTGCAATGAAGAAAATGAAACTAGAGTACGTGAGTAAGATGCTTAAACTTATGTTGTTTGAAGAAAATATGTGCTCTTAAGTTTTCTAATTAATGTACAGGACCTTACAAATGTGTTCTGACAATGTCACTTAGTCATCCAAACGATGTTAAATTTGGAACAATTATTAATTTTAAACGCAAAATAAGCTGAATAGTTTTTACTGGTGTATACAATGTTTATGATTCGTTTACAAAGACACAAGAAAGAATTTCTTGACATTAGAGCCTAGGGACAAATTTTTAATTTAAGCGCGCACTTTAAAGCGTTTATTCTGAATTGAACTTAATAAAGTTAACATACATTATAAAGATTCTTAAAATCATGTTTTCTCTTAAAAAAGGTTATGTATAGACTAAATAATTTATGGGACCACACAAAATAATTCCGAGTATGTACTGTAATCCTTCAAATGATGTCAAATTAGTTTGAAAAATTAATGAGTTATAATTAATTTGGTTTATTCGTATTATTGGCGTTTATAATGACTGTGGCTACTTTTCCGGGATACATAAAGGAATTTCGTACTATTACGGTGTATAGTCGGTATTTCTTAAAAGTGTATTTTAACATGGTTACACCCCATCAAATATAATGAAATTTTATTAGAATTTTAAAAGCATGTTTTCCTGTTGAAAATTGTGGGCATAGAATTGATAATTAGTTTAAAGGTTACGCAAAATATTTCCGATATGCTATGCAATTTTTTTTGTATGAAATTTGGTATTCATGAATTTCAGGGAAATAATGCAAGACCGTCGTTTATTAAGAATACATATTGTTGCGCACATGGGGGTTCGTAAGTTGTCGGAGAATGAAAGGCGAAACTTGCAAAAATTCAGTGATTTATTCACAGAAAGTTCCAGAAAAATACAGGTCTATAAACCAAGTATCAGCTTCAATTCAACCAGTAAACATAGCTTAAACAACAGTCTTTAACAGCAAAACAACAGTACAAACTGTTTAGCAATAACACACGAAGCAAGTCTCATTCAAAGAGGCTCAAAGCAAAGCAAGCATTTATCAGCCAATGAGATTAGAGCTTCCATATTTGGTATATCCCTAATAAGGATTTTCTCGCCAAGGTTGCCAAAAAATCGCCAAGGAGGGAAACTGTCGCCACATTTGGCGCCAAATCCATTTCTTCCCTTATATGGAGCTTTTTAATGCGTTTTTAAAGGAAAATTAGGCTATTTTAACGCTAAAACGTCTAGAAATGCAGGAAATTAGCATTTTATCGACAAACTAAGCCTCTTTGAAAAAATTTATACAAAAATAAATGCAATTATTTACAATTCCGTAACACTTTATATGATATACAAATAGGTATACAAAGAGAGATACAGCGAGGGGTTGAGAGGGGCGGCAGCCCCACTCAGGAATGTATCTGATTATGGTAATATGTCGATCGAATCAATATATACTATTATATAATAAGGAATAAATAAAAATGTCCTATTGAAAAATGTCTGATGCAAATAGGACGTTGAGGCTCCTGATCTGCAGATCCACTAGTTTCAAAAAAAGTTCGTACATTTATTTTTTATATTTCAGCATAGGTTTTTTGTCAGTTTCTTATGTGAAATGTTAATTTATAGCTATTTAACCCATTTTTAGCCAAGCTTTTATTTTTTCCAAACATTTCTTTAACGTGATACATTCTTTAATAGGCTCTAGTAAATCATTTAGTAAAGTATTTTTTTTTTATGATACATTCAGATAGATCTCCGCTCGTTGCCAGTTTGATTTTAATTCAAAATATCAACACGGAAGCTTTTAAAACAATCAGTACACTTGATGCTTATTGCGTCCTGTGTACTGTGGCTAAAAATGGGTTAATTATTGTTATTACTACGTTTTTCTTTTTTACTTTGGTTTTTATAAATCATGTAGTAGATCATATATAGATCATGTATTTCTTTCAGATGTTTTTCATAAAAGTAGTTCTGAAGGGGTATCTGTTAGAAATAGAGAGAAAGATTTCATATATTGTAAATTATAAAGCAGAGCATGAATGCATTTATTTTTATTTTTATTACTTCCTTATACAAAGTATAAGGAAGTATAGTAATCCCGATTTGCGAAATGGATTTTGTATTTCACATTGCTCAAAAACGAATGATCGCTGAATGTTGCCAATTTATACGTGTGACTTTCATGATGTCTTGTTGTACACCTGCAAGTTTCGTCTTAACACGAGCTCTCGTTTTAGAGATATAAGCGACTTTACACGATTTTTCGTGACGTCTTTATGTATGTGTGTCTCTGTGTGTGTGTGTATGTCGCATAACTCAAAAACGGTTGGACGTAGAAAGTTGCGAATTGGTACATCGGTTTGTTATAACATCTAGTTGTGCACCTCCCATTTTGGACTTTGTATTATTTTCCGTTTTGGAGATATTCAGGAAAATTAGGTTCATAATGACCAGCAATACATAGGTTTTGGCCATAATGTATCAAAAAACGGTAATAACTCAAAAACGGTTTGGACAAATCTTGCAATTTAACTGACTTCCCGACTAGCTAGACATTTGAAACTTTCAGTAAAGCTCAGAACACATTAACAATGCATTTTTTAAATATTTTTAGCCAACTGTTTCCGATACCTGCTGCCTTCAGCAGCGTTTATGTGACTCAACAGAAAATGTATTTAACTAACTTCCCAACTAGCTAGACATTTGAAACTTTCAGAATAGATCAAAACACGGTGAAAATGCATTTTTTTTTCATACTTTTAGCCAACTGTTTAGGGTCCCTGCTGCCTTCAGCAGCGTTACCAGTACAAATCTTGCAATCGATTTTTAATTAACTTCCCGACTAGGTAGACATTTAAAACTTCCGGAAAAGCTCATAACACGGTGGCAATGCATTCGGGTCACTGCTGCCTTCGGCAGCGTTTATATGGTTCAACGGAAAATTTATTTAACTAACTTCCCAACTAGCAGATCTTTGAAACTTTCAGAATAGTTCAGAACACGGTGAAAATGCATTTTTTTAATACTTTTAGCCAACTGTTTCAAGTCCCTGCTGCCTTCGGAAGCATTTATATGGTTCAACAGAAAATTCATTTAACTAACTTTCCGACTAGCTAGACATTTGAAACTTCCAGTATAGTTCAAAACACGGTGAAAATGCATTTTTAAAAGTACTTTTAGCGAATTTTTTTGGGTCTCTGCTGCACTTTGTCAGCGTTACCAGTACAAATCTTGCAATCGGTTTTTAACAAACTTTCAGAAAAGCTCAGAACACGGTGATAATTCTTTTTAAAAATATTTTTAGCCGACTGTTTCTGGTCCAATGTCAATGTTTTTTAACATTATGTATATTTCTAAATCTATATAAGGAAGTCATGTGGTGCCCACATCAGATTTTTTTTGGTTTACAATTCATGTTTTTTTTTTTTTTTTTTTTTTTTTTTTTTTTCAGAATCAGGAAAGTTTCGTATATTTTGGAATTATAACAAATGCGAAATTGTTATTACTTAACACTCTGTATAACTGATCATCAGGCAGCTAAATCTGAATTATTGATTTAATCATCACCGTAAATTTCAAAAGATTTAAATATTTGATGTATATTGTTACGAGTTTATGAATAACAGTAGTTATTTTTTATAACTTCATTCAAAGAGGCTTAGTCAGGTTATAAAATGTTAATTTTCTGCATTTCTAGCTTTTTTTCGCATTAAAATTGCTCATTTTCCTTTAAAAAACCATTAAAAAGCTTTAACAAGGCATGTAATAGCCTTGGCGCCAAACTTGGCGACTTTTTGGCGATCTTGGTGAGAAAATCCTTATTATCGAATACCAAATATCTAAGCTCTAACTTGAATAGATTCAAAGTTATTGGAACATTCTCAATTTTCTACGCGGGTATATATTGAATCGCATCGCAGCCAAGTCAGTCAGTTTCTCGCCAACCGCCTTACAATAAAGTGCTCCTGACTGGTCTCTTGCTACTGTTGTTTGCAGCCCATTGCAGTGCGCTAATGTTGAAATACCGTTTATACTGTGAATTTGATGTTGTAAGCTGTTATTTAAGCTGTGTTTTCTGTTTAAACTGAAGTTGATACTTGGTTTATAGTCTTCTAAATAATTCTGCAAATAAACTTTTTAGCCTCTGCAAGATTCACTTTTCATTCAGAGACAATTCATGAACCCCGAGTCTTTGTAACTAGTCTTTGTAACATCTTTGTAACTAGCATACCGTAAAGAAGCATTGATAACAGAATATTAATATTTTGTTATAGCTCAATTTTCTCTCTCCCTCTCTTTTTTTTTTAACTTGAGCTATATATAATATAATTTTTAACTTGGATGAAGGTGTTGTACTCCACCCCTTTTCTTCAGGACACATTCATTGATGAGAAATTTCCTCCTGTTTTTGATACCAGTAATTTTAAACAATATTATCTATTCTATTTAATAATGACACATTACCATAAAAATGTAATAAAGATTTCTACATGAAAATAGTGATATCACAGAAAAGATCATTGCTTGGATGTGTTCCTGTACAAAAACTACGCAAACAGGATCATTATATTCAGAATTCGAAAGATATTGTAAGGGTTAATAGCATACGGGAATTTTTAAATCAGATAGAAGCAATATGTAATAATGTATTTAAATTCTCTACGTATCCAAACATATGCAAAAATTTTGTAAAATGAAGCTCTCTGTATACAATGTATACCAACATTCATGAAAATTTGCATAAATAGCAAATGATAATTTAGAGAAATATTTTTTAATGAATATTTGTAAAAATTTTACTCTTAATATATAGAATATTTTCAATATGAAAATTAACCCAGTGTAGCTTATATATATACTTGAAAGTAGAGTCCTGCATCGGGCCGAGTAACCCGACTTTACCCGAACCCGACCCGGCCCGCGTGTCGGGATGGCAATTATTTTTTCTTGCGAGTCGGGTTGACTGAATCTTTTTTCTTGTGGGTCGGGTTTAGTTTTCTACGAGTCGGGTCGATTTGAAAACATCTTTCAAAAAATTTTACAGTTGTAAGCAAAAATTTGTAGCCATAATTATAGCTCTATAACTGATTTTAGACATGTATTGGAGCACCGTATTCGTATCCGTATCCGCAGATATCCGTTTGAAAAAAAAAATATAATAAAAGATCCGTATTCATATCTGGAGTATAAGCATGCAAACAAAAAAAAAAAAAAAAAAAAAATTCGCGTATCCTTTTTCTTTTTTTCAACAAATCTAATACGGATCTTTTGCAGAAATTGTATGAAAATTAGAAAGTACTATAAATCTTTATTGAGTATTATTAATATATATATATGTATATGTATATATATATATATAACAGAAATACAATATAACCTCGTTTTTAAGTTCTGGGAATTTAAATTATTTCTCAATTTACATTAAGATACCTTTATTTTTAATGAATTTTAATATACGCTTTTATATTAACGAAATTTTGAATTTTCTTCCACCTACACTTTTATATACAGCAAATACAGAGGAAATACTTGTTGTGATTTAATTAAAAAAAGAAAATATAAAATAAACACATTTAAGAAATGAATTCCATCAAGGCAGATTATATACTTTATCGCCTTCTCTAGAACAAATAAACACTGCCCCAAAACCGCAACCGAAGGAAGCTAATTTACTGATTGTGGGAATTTAAAGTGATCATAAGAAAGCAGATGTTTAAATGCAAATGAAATACATGCTACCCAAATCAGACTGCTCGGCATGAAAATTGCCTCTGACACTATTTCAGCATATTCTTATGTAAAATGACCTCCTGAATCCGAATATGATGCCCATTTTCGTTTTTTAGGAATGGCTCTCTATTTTTATCATTTTTTGGTGATTTTATGGCTATAAATTTGATTTTTAGGAGGGGGGGGTTTATTTTCACCTTTAAATGTCTTCTGAGGGGCTACAGAATTAGAAAATTCTAAAACATAGACATTAGCGACAAGGGGATTTTTTTTTTTTTTTTTTTTTTTTTTTTGAGGGGGGGGGGATTTGCCACTGAAATAATGCATTACATATCTTATAGTTTTTTAATTTGTTATTAATGTTATTTTTTAAACTTTATATTTTTTTGTTTTTAGGGGTTAAATTAATTATTTTTCATTCCTCAAATCAAATTCATGGTCATAAAATTATCGAACAGGGAAAGAAATTGAGGGAGTGAGTGGTGTATCTAGAAAAAGGTGGGTGACTGGGCATGGGAGTCATATTCGGATTTAGGAGGCCATTTTACGTAAGAATCAGCAAGAATGGTATCAGATCTTGAATTTTTTTTTTTTTTTTTTCAAAGCAGTGTTATTGCAGTAAAGTACACATCCACATTGAACGAAAGTAATAAAGAATAATACATTTTATTTTATTTTATTTTATTTTATTTAAGAATATAAGTATTAAAAACCATAAATTACTAACACTTAAATTGAAGTACATTCACATAAATGGTTAAAAATTATTATTGTTCAATTTTTCAGATTTTTAAATTTTTAAGCTAATACAGTTAGTAATTACATTTTAAATTCTTTTTAAAAAAATTTACCTTCTCTGTGACAATGGAAATTTATGTTATTTTATAATTCAAAAAAAGTTTTGCTTGATTTAGAGATGGATTAGTAATCTTCATTCAGTTTTCGGGTTTCGGGTCGGGTTCGGATAAAAGAAGTCGGGTTTCGGGTCGGGTGCGGGTTGTAAAATTTCTCTATTGCGGGTTCGGGTCGGTTTTCGGGTTGATGAAATTTTTTTTGTCGGGTTCGGATCAGGTTTCGGGATGACGTAAAATTCACCTGTCGGGTTCAAGTCGGGTAATACCTGACTCGTGCAGGACTCTACTTGAAAGTATAAATTTGAATGTCAGAAACTGAAGGTTCTCTGCGTACCAGTTAGTTTTTCTTTTCTATGTAAGTTAGAGTCTGAAAAAACAGACTGATATCGTAAGAATAAGTTTAAACTATTTTTTTATTTTTATAAAAAATATTACAATAACAAAACTTTTCCAAAAATAAATATCAAGTTCATTATTAATGATGATAAAAAAATATAAAAAAAATGTGGTTAAATCTTTTAACGTACATTTTTTAAAATGCAATTTTAATACATTTAATAGTTAATATATAACATTATTATAATATGTTATATTGTTTAGTAAAATATATTATTTTGTGCTTGGTGCTTTCTTTACATCTAGGCTAACATTGTCATTTTTATACACCTTTAACTAACCATTTCCTTAAAAATATTCTAGAATTACAGATAATTTAAATTTCATGTTAAGAAATTATCTTCTTTATAACTCACATAGTAGTGAGAAGAATATAATTCTTTCTTTTTTTCGCTGTTTTATGCATAAAATGTTTCTTTGTCGCCTTATTATGTTGTAATTAATGTAAAATAATTTAAATAAAGTTTTTCAGTGCATTGAGCCTTTTCAAAATATTCTTGAAATTTTCAAACAAATATATCGATGATCTGCAGTAAAACGTTTAAAACAATTTCTGTCTAAATTCGAAAACTTAATGAACATTTTGTTATTCGAATGAAATGAGTTTTTAAAATTTTAGAAAATAAATAATCTTTAAAATTAAATTGTACTTTTAACATTTTAACAGAAGGCTCTTTATCCTAAGTCCGCTTCTGCTTGAGCATGTATTTTCATCTGAGTTATACATGCATGAAAAATTTTAGATCAATTTGATTAAAAGAAGTGGTTAAAATTCGAAATCAATTAACTGGATTTGGGGGCTTAGGGATCTGAAGGCCCCATAACCTAAGCCCATTTCAGCTTGAGCATGCATATCGTCATCAATGTTACACAAGTATGCAATATTTTTAGCTCATTTGGATGGTAAGATGCGAAGTAACTTTCAAAATCATATTTTAACTGGATTTGGGAGTTCAGGGCTCCTGATGCCCCTTACCCAAAGTCCATTTCTGGTGTTGCCATCGGTGCTATACATACATGTACGCATAATGGACCATATTCCCACTTTGGGTTCGAGGCTACAAGAATATCAGCTGGATAGGGAAACAATCCTCAACTCTACCATAACAAAGCATTGTGGCCTGCAAATTTTTATCTTGCAATGTTATTTCTAAGAGTTACAGATTATATGAAACTGAAGTAAGAGTGATATAGTGATAACTTTGTTTTGTTTTTAATCCAGTTTTAGTAATATACTTTAATATTAATCAACATATGTAATATTAAAAGTTGCCGTGTGAACTGTGGCGATGTTAACATATTTAAATGGATGTTCCATTTAGTAAATTCCTTTATTAAAGTGATTGAAATTCTAATTATTTAAGCCTTGATGTCTATATGTATGTGTGTGTGTATAAAATGTTCTTATTAATCTTTTATTCATTTTATATGTGTGTGTGTGTGTGTATACATAAAATGTTCTGCAGTTTTACAATATGGAATAGTCTTAACTTTATCATTCGATTCAGTTGTTTACATTTCTCTTTTGTTCTTGTTTGAACATTATTATTAAGTTTCACTGCATAAATATTTAGGAAAATGTTATGCGTAACAATAAAATGGCATCTTGAATCTAATTTGTTTACAAAATATCGGCCACGTGTTCAGCGATTTTACCTACGGTGACGTCACAGGAATATTGTCCATTTCAGCTCCAGCTCCATCGTATGATAGGAAACGAGTTAAAGCTCGAAATCATATTTTGACTCATGTTGGGGCCCAGCGCTCAAGGAGACCTCCTTCAAACCCATTACGGCTTGAGCATATATTGTCATCTAATCCTTAGCTGTGTTTAAAATTTTAAGTCTCTAGCTCATAGGGAAGTTAAATTAAATTGATTTCAAAATTCGGACCGAACAGACATACAGAGAAGAAAGCGAGATGATAAAAATATAGTAAAATTAAAAATAGCGGGATATTATATCTTTTGAAAATTAAAGGACAGAACTGAACTAGTGTAATGTAGCCACAACATGACTTTCTTCTATATAATTTTACACAAAATTTATTCAATACAAATTATTTATTAAATTATCAAATTATTTTTCCATTATAAATGTAGACGATTTTTATCTGACAGAATTATATTATCGCTAAATGCCGAAAGATGTCAATTTTTTCCAAATGAAAAAAAAAAAGACTTTTTCCCAAGTTTTTTTTCGTTAAAAGTAAAAAGAAATCAATAACTTTGTTTTAAATTTTATCACAGATCTATAGTTCAACCATTCGTTTTAAAGGTACTGACGAGATCTTTCGAAAGATACCCATATTGAAAATTTACTCTCTCCGGGAAAGGGGGGGTGGAGGGATGCCCTCATATGCAAAAAAATTTTGCTAGTTAACTGCTACTATTATCGATAATTTATATTAATTTTACAATCACACGATTAAAATAACTCTCATTATGTACATTTAAACGAAATTTTGTCCTATACTACCATGTTAAAAATTTAGATAAAATGCGATCACAGCGCCACCTGTTGAACCATTGTTCCACAAATCTAATCAGCACTAGTTTATGCCAGGGTACAATTAAATACCAAGTTTGGTTAAATTTCGTTCATTGGTTCGTGAGATACAGCGTCCAAAACGTTCGTGATACACATACACAGACACACAGACTGACAGACGTTCATTTTCAAACAGACAGCCATTTTCAAAAAACAATCAAATCGTATTCAGGACATTCCAAAATGTGCAAATCCATCGAAAAATGGAGTTTGAAAATTTTCACGAATCCAATACTTTCTCAATATATATAGAAGAAAGTAAAAACCAAAGTTAAATAAAAATCTAGTTTGTGACTACCACAGGACTTCCATTACCTATTATTATATGTGTTATATACACTTTTTGGAAGTAATGTGGTCAGAAGACATAAAATTGACTAAACAAATTAGACACCTAACAATTTTTCTGTAAAAGAAAAATGATACACGTATGAAGACATATAAAACACAGTTTACATAGCGAGTTTAATAAAAAAATTGGTAGAGTAGTTTTTTGAAATACCAATTTCCAAGATCTATATCTGATCCATATACTCAAAATAACTGTCATTTTCCCGATAATTACAAAGTAATACATGTGAAAGGATAACTGAAAGGGGCTTTGCGTAGCAATTAAAAAAAAAAAAAAAAATCGTTCGAACCGTTTTTGAGTACCGACTTTGTCTTATTTCCGATTTTCACCAAAACTCGGCAAACTCATCTGTTGACCTAAAAACAACAATTGCATACAAAGGGATATTTAAAAAGAAGTTAATATGGCGAGTTTGAAAAAAATCCGTACAGCTGTTTTTAAAGGAATGTACTTGCGAGGCCTGAAATTTACCTACTTATACAGGACGCCTATCAATTTTCCTAAACTAACCAACTATGACATATAAAAGGACATCTAATAGGGAGTTTATATAAGAACTTTAATTTTTATATAAGAACCTTAAAGTTTTTCTTTCTTTCTTTCTTTTTTTTCTTTTTCTTTTTTTTTTTTTTTCAGATTCATACTTACGGTCCCATTTAGGGCTTCCAATGTTCCACTTCCGGTCCTCCAATTTCCCCCAAAATTTAGAAGAATCATCTGTACACCAGACCTGTCTCAATTCTGAGGTTTTGTCGTTATATCTTTATTAGTTTAGGAGATATGCTAATAAGAAAATTTCCCACTCTTCCACATACACATATGCACACATCCATATTCCCTGACCAATTGCTAAAAACCATTTTTTTGGACTAAGGAGACCTTAAGACATGTAAAAGGAAAAATGTCGATATCGTACTTTTTTACCAAATACAATACTTCTATTATTTGCGGGTAGTCAGATAATGGAAATAAAAATATAAGTAATGCAGTTGATAAGATTAGGATAAGTGTAATTACCCTTGTTATACTAGTCCTACATACAGGGGATAAGTGTAACTACACTGTTAAAAATTTCAACAGAAAATTCTGTGTAATTTATTATCTTAAGTCTTACGTAAAATTACAGAGAAAAAAAATCTGGAGTGACTCCACTCGACTTTCCGAACATTGAGTAATTAACAGTTTTGTAGATAAAGTAAAGAAAGAGTAGTTGTTAAACAAACAAAAGAGAGAAAACCATAATAGAGTGTTTGAGTATTTTTCTCCATCTATTACACGTTATTTTATTTAACGCTACTGAACTTTGAGCCCATAGATCATAATGATAAAGAAATTTTTGTTGTGTCCCTGTAAAAACCTATAAATGCTAGATTCACCAAAATGCTTATAGTTAGTGCAACAATGATTTATAATACTCATATAAATTTTCAGCTGAATTCAATAAGGCGTTTAGATGCTATCGTACTTTTAAAAATTTAGTCCCATAGGCCATAATGATAACGAATTTTTCTTTGTGTCCCTGTAAAAAAAACTGTAAGTGCTAGATTCACCAAAATCTATACAGTTAGTTCAACTGTCATCTATAACATGTGTACAAATTTTTTGCTCAGATTAATAAGACGTTTAGACGCTATCACATTTTTAAAAATTTGGCCCCATAGGCATAATGATAAAGAATTTTTTTTGTGTCCCTGTAAAAAAACTATAAGTGCTAGATTCTCCAAAATCTATACAGATTGAGTATTTGTGATCTATAATATGTGTATAAAATTTTTGCTCAATTGAATAAGGCGTTTAGATGCTATCGCACTTTTAAGATTTTGCTCCCATAGGCCATAATGATAAAGAATTTTTCTTTGTGTCCCTGTAAAAAAACTATAAGTGCTAGATTCACCAAAATCTATAGGGTTCGTACTATGGTTATTTACAATATGCGTACCAACTTTCAGGTTAATCGAACAAAGCGTTTAGACGCTAGCGTGTTCACTCACAGACATACACACATACACACACACATACATACATCATCGTAAAAATAGTGAAAACGGACTCAGGGGACCTCAAAACGTATAGAAACATCAAAATATCGAATTCGGATTTTTGACATGATTACAATACTTTCCTCACTATAGTGTTCGGAAAGTAATAAACGGAGATGTTTAAAAACTTATATTATGCATTCATGTTAATGAGTCATATTAATTTAATTAATTATTGGTGAGAATATGTTTGTCACTGCTTTTTCTAAAGTAGAAACCTTCATTTTTAATTTCAGTTAAAAATTAAATAATAAAATTGGGTAAAAATACAGAATAAAGATTGAGAAACTCGATTAGACAGTTTTACCTAAGAATTACAGTAAATTTACAGACTCTGGATAAATATTTACATTAAATTTACAGAAAATTTTAACAGTGATGGACGGTAAATTAAATGCAACAAATTTGAAGTTATAAGTACAAAACTTTGAATAAACACCATAAAATGCAAGAACTCGCAAAATTGTTTCGGGTCAAAAGAAGACACGATCCTTTGTCAGGTGAAGGGTGGTTGTCGATTTATTTGCAGCACTCGTGCCTACTTTGTTCGAAAGTTAATTGTTGAGAGTTCTTGCATTTTATGGTGTTCATTCAAAGTTTTGTGCTTATTACTCTTGAACGTCCATTCTGTGGGTTTTTTTATTTTATTTTATTTATTTATACTTTTAATATAAAAATCTGAAGTTATATATTCAAAATTTTCCTGAAAAACATAGTTTCTTTACTAATATTTGTGGAATTTAATGCTAAAGTACTGCAAAGGTAAAAATTTTAATTTTGAAATCGGAACTTTATTGGTGAGTAGAAATTTAAGCAATTTTCAAACTTCTTAAACTGTCACTGTTTAATATTTGATATGTTTTCTCAAGGTTAAATATACCAAAGATAGGTTGAAATAAATAGATATGATGACTATGTCAAAATTTATTGAATTATTTCAGTGACAAGACTAATCCTTTTAACTCCACTTCACACTTTTAAAACGTTTCTTTATTACTTTATTATTTTGTAATTTGGTTAATATAACTCAGATGAAACGTCGATTTCGTTGAAACAAGTATTTTCAGAATATTCTTGAATTTAAGTTTTTTCAATCTTAGAAAAAAAAAAAAAAAAAATCCATATACATATACGTTTTACAAATTGAAGGAGAATGTTAAAAAATTCCTGGAAATAAAATTTCTCACTTAGATGAACATATTTTAAATTTTGAGTGCCTTTTTAATGTTTTTTATTTTTTATATATATACACACCGAAAATTCTTTCTAAATCTTACTCTCATAAGAAAATACATCTTTGTGGATTTCATTTATTTTAAGAGGCGATCAGTTAAATTTGATATTAATGATGCGACGTATTAAAAAATGGATAATGGATGTTATAGCAAGACAAAGTTATTTATCAATACTTAATAGAATGAAAAACAAATTTGATAACTTGATGAATTTATGAATATACTTTAAATAGAAAAAACAAGTGAAACCCCTCAGAACTCTGTCTGAAGGATTTCATTTTTTTTTTAAATATGTGTTTTACGTTTCTGACTGAATTATGTTAAAATTTTCCTAAAGTAGTCACTTGATTTTTTTACAGATTTAACTCACTTGATTTTTTATATCAGACTTTAATGTAATTAAATAAAATTAATACAATGCAATACGGAAGGGCTTTTTGTTTAATTTAAAGACTTTTACTAATATAAATATTTACATTCATTTAATTGTAAAGTGTAATTCTCAATATTATAAAATATACGAATAAATTTAAAAAATCTGGAGTGACTCCATTCGATTTTCCGAACATTAAGTAATTAACGGTTGTATAAGAAAAGTAAAGTAAGAGAAATAGTTAAATAAACAAAAAAGAAAATTGTAATAGGGTGTTTAAATATTTTTCTCGATATCGTACGTCGCTTTATTTAACGCTATTGTACTTCAAATAATTTGAGTCCATAGATCATATTAATAAAGAAATTTTCGTTGTATCCCTGTAAAAATCTATGAGAGTTAGATAGACCAAAATCCATACAGTTTTTTCGACATTGACCTAAAAAATGTGTATCAATTTTCAGCTCAATCGAATAAGGCATTTAGGCTATTGCACTATAAATAATTTGAGCCTATATACCGCAATGACAAAGAATTTTTCGTTGTGTACCTGTAAAAAAAAACTTGCATCTGTAAGTGCTAGATTCTCTAAAATTCATACAATTTGTGTTACGGTGATCTATAAAATGTATATAAATTTTCATTTCATTTGAAAAAGACGTTAAGACACTATCGTACGTTAAATAATTTGATTCCTTAGGCTATAATGATAAAGAATTTTTCTTTGCGTCCCTGTAAAAATCTGTAAGTGTCTGTAACCAAAATTTGTTCATTAGAGGGTAATCTATAACATGTAAATAAGTTTTAAGTTCAATCGGGTAAGGCATTTAGATGCTATCGAACTTTAAATGATTTCAGTCCATAGACTATAATGATAAAGAATTTTTTGTTGTGTCCTTTATAATTTTTTTAAGAACGGAAACAAATGGGTGATTGTGCCCTCATTTTTGACAGTAAAAAGAAAAAAAAAAAAAAAAAAAAAAAAAAAAAAAACCTAAGAATGCTTAAATATAAGTTATTAACATAATCATTACAATATATACGTTATTCATAAATGCTTACTTATAGGTACGATTTTTAGGTCATTTTTTACATCCTTCTACTTTAGATTATTAGTTGTTAACCTTTGAGTAACACCCGAAGCACAAACGCAAGTATTTTAATTTCAAACATTAAATACTTTTACTGCTTTAAGATCTGATTGTGTTCTAAAATCGAGAATTGCCTGTATTTTCTAAATAAATGGTAAAATAAAACCAAAATAGAAAAAAAAAAAAAAAAAAGGCTATTTTGCTGCAACAATTCCGAAGGTGACTTAAAATAACATTAAGGAAATATTTAAAAATCCTTTTCTTTGCAATGTTTTCTAAAAGTCATATTTCGCTGTCTTATTTTGTTTAACATTAATAAATATTTTATAAGATTCCAAAAACATTTTTTCTCCCCTTTAAAATATGCCAGACCTTAAAAACACATATAGAAAAATTTCTCATATTAAATTTATCTGTAATATATTCCAAAGAAAATTTATATGATAATAATAACATTTAAATAAAAGCACTACAAATGTAAAGCATATATTTTTTTTTAATTTAAACGATTCAGTCTTTGACGAGGAATAAAACTAAATAGAGAGAATAACTGAAATATGGTCATTTCAAATGTTTCATTTTCAGAAATCTCTCTCATATTTTAAACCTGAATAGGAAGCAATATTATCTTTGCCTGGCATAAAGTAAATCCATTGTTCTTTGTAAACTGAATAAGAGTTGTTTCAGCTCACTGTAAAATGCAACAATGCTAATGCGTATTTAAAACATGTTTCAATTTTTATTTTAAGAATATTTATTATCAAAAATGCTTTTATTCATTTTTAGGATTGTAAGATTGTATACAGAATATGAACTTGAGATGTAATTTATACAGATTTTATGGTCGTAAACTGCATATTCTATTTAAAAAAAAAAAAAAAGTATTTCCTATAAAAGATTTAATTTTTTGCTTTTCGCTTTTCTTTTTCGCATAATTTAAATTTTCATTTTAAATGTTGAAATAATAAATCCAAAGATTAAATTCTTGCTTTAAAAAGTTGCTTTGTGAAATATAACCAGGTAAATTTTTCAGAAAACTATCATTAAAAGGAAACATACGGTACGAACTCCATGCAGATTTAGAGCCTGACATAATTAGCATTTGTACCGACATAAACAAACAAACTAATCAATAGAGGTAATTTAATAAAAAACTTTTTAAATCTGTGATTATCAACAATATCACTTTTTACTTTCTCTTACCCATAGGGTCGAGAAAGTATTGTTTTAGGGTCAGATTTTCGAACGTGAGTTTTTGTTATACTTACATGTTCTGAGGTCACCTGAATACGAAAATTATGTTTTTAGCGAATGGTCTGTGTGTCTGTCTGTTATTAGCATATCTCAAGAACAAATAGTAGCAGAAATTCCAAACTCGGTATTCTAAATGTGCATCATATAGGGATGCTACACTAAGGTTTTTGTTGAGATGAAGCAAATAGTTCGTGTACAGGGATACTCAAAAGTATTTAAATACATTGCGTCTATGACGGAAATTGCAGGTAAGTAGAGTTTATCATCTATCGACTGCAGTAAAGAAAATGAGACGAAAAAAATATATTTTTTGTAATAGAGATAGTCAACTGGGAAAAGAATTTTGTGTATGTAGGTGCCTCGTCTCCCCCCTGGGGGGGGGGGAAGTTGCCCCTCGAGGGGAGTAAATTTTCATGATGGGTATCTTTTAAAAGAGCTCGCCAATACCTTTAAAACAAATGTTGAACCATCGATCTGCGATAACTTAAAATAAAGTTATCGTTTTTTTTTTTCATTTTTAACAAAAAAAAAAAAAAAAAAAAAAAAAAAAAAATTTTTTTTTTTTAAATGTAATATTGAGATTAAATTCAATTTTTTTTTTAAATATTAAGTGTTATACTCCTTCTCTAATATGGAAATCGTCTGCATTACCATAAAAGATCTTTTTTTTTTAAATCATAATTTTAATAAATTATTTTTTTTAAACAGAATTATTTTTTAATAACCGAATTAAGTTCTATATAAATGTAGGTGCATTAATGAAACGGGGGGTTTAGGGAGACGGTAGCCCCCCTCACACAGAACAAATTATCATATAAAACTCTTCCGAAGCCTAATTTGAATTGTTTAACATATGTTTACATAACAGTACTCGTTATCTTACCTCTTAATCGCCAACCTGTATTTATAGTACTAAATTTCAGGGTAAGAGAAAGTCGTGTGAGTGATACACCAGATTATTTATATTAAATTTAAGTCACGTGTAGCGTTCTAAAGTGTCCCATATCGATTTCAGTATTAAAAATAAAATGAAATAAAATAAACCTGGGACACATTTCGTATAAACATAGAACTTAGTCTATACAGCTTATGTGCCATCGTAGCGCAAAATGAAATAACCAATCAAGGTAATGAGAAAATCATAAAGATTTTTTTGTGTATTTATCATCGACATTACTTTTTAACATTCAATTTAAAAAATCTGCAAAAGTCAGTCTAGTGATTGATTGCACCGACTGGCCTCTGGCAAACAGCGTGGTTTATGGCAGTAATGTTGACATGGGGGTAACATCTAATAGTCCCGAGGGATCTCCTAACCAGCTACTCCCTCGTAGGGACAGGCTGTGGAGGCCTCAGGGAGGATCGAGGACCCAGTTTGTTGAACTTTTAATTTTTACAAGTATAAAGATCTCTTTAAACATATTTGAGACCTTTTGTTTGTGTTAAAATAGTAAATTCAAGACCATGAACTAAATGGATATGATAAGCCCACAGAAAAGTTAAAATTTATATTTTATTGGAGAATTGGGAAATTAGAGTATTGCAGTTATCTTTTAATGATGCGTAGTTTTTAGGGTTATTAACAATTTGAAATAAGTTTTGACGTATTGTTAGTTTTCTGTTAATTTGAAAATGGTATTTTAGTAGTGGACATTTTCCATAATGTAATGGTACGGGGAACCTCTTTTACCACATGTGCAAAGACCATTTGATTTTTACTGATCTTATAGAGAATTCACGAATATTTTTATGACATACATAAGTGTATTTACAATAAACATGCGGGTTCGATATTCGAGCTGGCCAAAGACCGTTGTTTATGCTAATGGTGACTGGTCCACGTAAAATCCGTCGTGGAATAAATGTCCTTTATATTCCCATCCAAATTATACTTCTGGGGGTTATCGAAGCGGGGGAGCCATCCCTTCCGTGGATGATCGAAATTGCGATGGCCTTTCTCCGTACCATCTTTAGGAATGCATCCCAGAACGTCAAAAATTACCCATTGCGCAGCACTAGTGCGACGTTAAACCAGTCAACCAACCAATATTCCCATCACATAATTCTGTTATATATATATATATATATATATATATACATATATATGTGTGTGTGTGTGTGTATATATATATATATATATACATATATAATATTCTGTTGCTATTTTGTAATTAGTAATTTCAGTTTGTAATATACCATACGAATTTATTATTATCAAACCGTTCGACACATTTTCCTTTTTTTTTTTTTTTATATATATACTAGCAGACCCGGCCACGCGTTGCTGTGGCTATGTTATACGTTGAATTATAATGTAGTAAAATATTCAATATATTAAAATTATTATTTACGAATAAAGACCATCCTTGATAACATCCTTGATCTTAGCAGACTTAGCCCGCTTCGCTGGTCCCTATTTTTAAATGATTCACTATAATTAAAGAATTCTCAAAATTGCATTAATTTTTAACATGTGAAAAAAAAAAGAGAAAAAAAAATCTGATCGGGAAAAATGTTCGACACTCATAATGAATCCATATATTATCGAAAGGAAAATGATATAAAATACAAAAAAATCTTCTCTCATTGGTGGAATAATCTGTTCGGACCCCCACTGCCTGCGGCAGTGTATACCTGCGCAAACCATGCGCACCGTTTCTTCATCCACCGTTCCCGCCCTTCTTAATAACTCTATATACTTTCGAAAATATCCGCAATCGATTTATCGGGCCTTAAAACTTAATAATACTAATTTTCAAAGTTCTAACTCTTATTTCTATTATTTTGCCCCTTTGCCCTCCCCCCTCCCACTATTCTAAATAATTTTACAAATTCGAAAATATCTACAGTTTATTTGTAGGTGTCAAAAACCTGCATGCACCAATTTGAACGATCTAACTATATTTTTATTTTTTGCCCATCTGCCCCCCTTCCCGCCCCTCCTAATAAATTTACAAATTCGAAAATATCCGCAATCGATTTGTTGGTATCAAAAATTCTATGCACCAATTTTGAATGATCTAACTCCATTTTTATATTTTGCTCCTCTGCCCCCCCCCCTTTCCCGCTCCTCTTAATAATTTTACAAATTCGAAAATATCTGCAATCGATTTGTACGTATCAAAAACTTCTATGTACCAATTTTTAGCGATGTAACTCTATTTTTATTTTTTTGCCCCTCCGTCCCCTTACCCGCCCCTCCTAATAACTTTACACTTTCGAAAATATCCTCATTCGATTTGCAGGCCTCTAAAACCTCTCTATACCAATTTTGAACAGTCTATCTGCATTTCTATTTTTTTTTTTTTTTTTTTTTTGGTTGTTGTTGTTTGTTTGTTTGTTTGTGAAATCACGTTTTGGCCCCTCCCCCCCCTTTTGGGAGGCGAATTTTGCAATAAAAACTATCCTATCTCTCAAGTTGGACCAAATTGCACACAGTGTCCAAATTTCATTAAAATCGGCTCATTAGTTTAGGAGTTCATCGCGGACAAACATAATAAATTTTATATATAAAGATATATATATATATATATTATATTAAATTATAAAGTTTTGATCAATGAAGCACAAATAAGTAAAAAACAGGATTAATTTCACTGTATTATCTTCATTATAATATGAATTCAATTTACACTTCAGTCTAAGTAACACGTGGCCGGCTATGCTAACACCAAAAATTTAAAAAGTGGAAATAATTGAATTATACGAAATTTATTAATAGGTTAAAAAGTTGAAGATTCTTTGTGTAGATGGCAGCACCAAATATATTTCAGCTTTCATTTCAACCCAGTCGGAAGGTATCGACATCTGTTAGAATCATTTGGAGTTAACAGATAATTGTGACTGTCAAATAATAACAGACAAATAATTAGCAATAAATTAAAATTGCGACTATAATTTGAGATTTAAACTATCCTATCTCTCAAGTTGGATCGAACTGCACATGGTGTGCGAATTTTATTATAATCGGTTAAGTGGTTTAGGAGTCCATTGAGGACAAACATTGTGACACGAGATTTATATATATTAAGATATATATTAAAAATCTTATATCTATCCAAGAGAAATTTATTTTATTTTTAAATTCCAATATTCTACGCACTATATTTTATTTATGAATATCAAAGTAATTCTGAAGTTTGATCACAAAAAACTATCCTATTGTAATGAAATTTAAGAAATTTCTTCAATATTTTCTCATTCCTAAGTTCAGAAAATTTAGAGTGGATCGATAAGGAATTAATCGAGTAATTTAAAATTGAAAGGAACTCGGTAATCTGGAATCACCAGAATCCTGCAGGTAAATAGGATTACTGGTTGGAATATGAAAATCCATTATGGCTAATACTTGTGTTAGATATTGTCCTGCCTTAAAGTGAATGTATTTCGTTATTTACAAACAGCCAGAAGGGTATATATATACATATATATATTTGTATCAATAAAAATGTTTTTAAAAGATGAAATCATTAAAAGACTAATAATAGCAGGAGACTTGGCGTTGGAATATTAAAACCCGAATAAACTACTACGTCAGAAACGCCAAAAGAAAAATATTTGCATACAGCTGTTTTGGTAGCCTTAAGCGTACCGTCTTCAGTACAAAAAGAATCGTAGTAGTTTATTCGGGTTTTAACATTAAAAGACTATTTAAATTTATTATTAACCCCTTAACTGCCCGGGGGATATATACACGTCTGTCCTTTGTATTGAGTTGTTACCACTGAAACTAGTCCTACGGCTATGGTCTGCAATAAAATAGCTTTGAATATGACCTTGATAGTGTTTTAAATGGATTTACTTATTTCAGAGAAGAGGGGTGTAGGAGGAATCTGAAAGGTAATGTTTCTGGAACAGTGAAAGCATAACTACGCGAGCTTGTATGAAAAATGTGGCATTGGGACGCGAATCTTCTATGTTTTTCCCGGCAGGTAAGGGTTTAGGGGATGAATAATTCAAAAATAAAAAGTAATGTTAAAAATTTATTTCTTTAAATTAACAATTCTTGTGAAAGAAAATAGATTCGTTGTAGAGAAATTTAACTTAATATTTCAAAACAATATTTATCACCGAAAGATTAATATATATATATATATATATATATTTAAATTAACAAAAGATAACTACTTGATATGGTAGTTTATTGATATGTAGCTGATAAAATTTGTTGAAACATTAATAAAAAACTGGTACACAATCTAAGGAATCTTATTTACTTTATAATGTAACCAGTTTCTACAGTGGTGGTCAGAATTATAGACAACCGAAAATAGCAAAAAAAAAAAAAAAAAAAAAAATTATTTCTGAAATAAATAAAGTGAAATGTATACATGAAATGTTTTTGTATGCTAGAAATCATTGTCGAATGCAAAACATTCAAAAATACAAAATGTGAATGTTTTGCCTTTATTAACGAAAAATGTCATTGTAAAAACCAGAGAAAATTATAAGGACAATGAATGTTTTGCTTTTAAACACACTAATCATTAATAATCTCCCTTTCTTCTCAATCACTTTTATTAGTTTTGATGTCATGGAGTTTTACAGTTCCTTCAGAAAGTTCTTGTAAATTTTTTTCCAGACTTTTTTGATGGAGGACATGAGTTCTTGCTTGTTTTTAGAATTAAATACTTTTTTGTATAATTCGTGTGCCAGAATACCTCCTATTTTTCATCGGAAGGAGGTCTGGCTGGCTAGTCAAGTAGTTTCACGAAATTTGCATCAAACCATGATTTTGAAATTTGAGAAACATACGCTGAGACATTGTCCTGCTGGATTACATAGTCTCCACTCGTAATTAATAGTGGTTCTGGTAGAAGATTGTCTCACAATATATTAACATAACTCTCAGAATTTACCCTTCCCTGCACAAAAACTATTGGAGTAGTACCGTCAGTTGTGACACCTATCGGGACTCCTCCAAAGCAGACTTTGAGAAAATTTCTTTTTCTTTACGGAGATCGTACCAGAAGTAGTGAAAACCATCTGGTCCATTCAAATTAAACTTTTTCCCATCGGGAAAGGTAACATCATCTACTTTTCACTTTCCGAATACTATAGTGAGGAAAGTATTGTAATCATGTCAAAAATCCGAATTTAAGATTTTGATGTTTCTATACGTTTCGAGGGCCCCTGAGTCCGTTTTCAGTATTTTTACGATGATGTATGTATGTGTGTGTGAATGTTTGTGTGTATGTGTGTATGTATGTGTGTATGTATGTGTGTATGTCTGTGAGTGAACACGCTAGCGTCTAAACGCTTTGTTCGAATAAGCTGAAAGTTGGTACGTATATTGTAAGTCACCATAGTACGAACCCTATAGATTTTGGTGAATCTCGCACTTAAAGTTTTTTTACAGGGACACCAGGAAAAATTCTTTATCATTATGACCTACGAGGCCAAATTTTTAAAAGTGCGATAGTATCTAAACGCTTTATTAATCTCAGCAAAAAATTTGTACACATGCTATAGGTCACAGTTGCACAAACTCTATAGATTTTGGTGAATTTAGCACTTACAGTTTTTTTACAGGAGCACAAAGAAAAATTCTTTATCATTATGGCCTATGGGACCAAATTTTTAAAAGTGCGACAGCATTTAATCCCCTTATTCAATTGAGCTGACAATTTATATGAATAGTATTATAAATCACTGTTGCACTAACTATAAGCATTTTGGTGAATCTAGCAGTTATAGGTTTTTACAGGGACACAACGAAAAATTCTTTATCATTATGATCTATGGGCTCAAAGTTCAGTAGAGGTAAATAAAACATCGTATAATATATGGAGAAAAATACTCAAACACTTTACTAGTGTTTCATGTCTTTTGTTTGTTTAACAACTCCTCTTTCTTTACTTTATCTACAAAACTGTTAATTACTCAATGTTCGGAAAGTCAAGTGGAATCACTCCAGATTTTTTTGTAAAACACGTCGAATAGTTCGAGCACTGCATCGTATGTTTAATTCTAGTTAAATTTCTGTTGATTTTTTTGGGGCAAGTTCGCTTTATTATCATCCCTTTCTTACGCAAAAATAAATAAATAAATAAATAAATAAATAAATAATAATAATAATAATAATAATAAAATAGCCTACCTGTATGTTTTTGCCGGAATTTTTAAGTACATTATTCATGACCGTTCTCGATCTTGAACCTTTAAAAGCAATCATTTTCTCTTTCTCAAACTATGAAAGTTTAGTACCTAGCAGAATGACTACGTGTGAGTGTTTGGGATTAAGGCCGATTGACTGCACGATGGTCCTAGGCCTGGGGTGGTGTGCCCTCTGTGGCTGTCTTTCTCAAGAGTCCTAGTCCGTATTTATTTGATATTTGGAGAAAACTACGAAAAACTGCGAAAGGCTAGGTCGATGAACACGACATGGGATCGAACCCGACAATTTCCGTCTACCAGCTTTGAGCACAGAACTGCTCGGCCACAGAACGGCCTGACTACAAAAATAGAATACGATGTTCTCAATCGCTTACTAAGCATTTATATCGTCTGGGATTGCCAAGTTGCCATGTGTAGAACAAGAAACATTCAAATTTTGCTTTTTAGAACACACAAATATAGTTGTCTTTATAATTTTGTCCATATCACATGGCTTTCTATTCTAAAACACATTTTATGAAAGTGAATTTCCCATATATTTCTATAAAAGTTAATACTACTACTACTACAACTACTACTAATAATAATGCGTTATTTGTCATTGATTTCCAGCAATAAAATTTGCATAATTTTCCGGCCAATTTTATCCAAGATTTTGTGAATTTTCTCTTGTCCATAAAATTTTGAACCACTACTGTATGGATTTTTAATTTTTTTTTCTTATAAATCTTCATTTAGATTTTAATTTGAAGTTTTAATTGAATATTTATATACTAGCTTTAATTAGGTCGTGATGGTTAAATAAAAACATTACTACTGTTAAACATGAGGAAAAAGTATTTAAAAAAAAAAATCTGAAAGCTGTCGATATATTTTAATTATTACTCATTATTTCATTATTGAAAAAGTTGTTTTATTTTATAAATAACGTCTAATAAATTAATTTATGTAGAAAGAAAAAGTACAAAAAATAAACAAACAAAAACTGTTTAATTTTAGCTCGTCATTGAGAAATTGGAGTAGAAAAACTAATTATATAATTAAGCAATTAAAGTTTTAATTTATATTTTTAAAGAATAAACGTCATCATTTATGAATATTTGTGATGTAAAATGAATATTAATATTTATAATATCGCATATTAAGTAGTTAACGTAATTTAATGCACCTTTTTATAGAATAATTCTCTTATCAATTTTAAATATATTTTTCTGCATTAGAAGTTTTATTTTGCATTCTTGAAAATAAAAACAACATTTTTCATTAATTAAAAAATATCTTTTAGGTAAGTATACATTTCTCGTTAAATATCTTTTGTAAATATGCTATTTAAGGAAAAATTCACATACAACTGATATAGATATATATAGATGAGTATGAAAAAAAAAAAAAAAAAGCTTAAAATATACACGTTTATAAAATGTGGTGTTTGGAATTATGTATGGATTAGGGTGGATTGTATTCACTAGCGAGCAAAGCCTATGGGAAAATTGTGTCCAGTGACTGTCTTTCTTAGGAATAATAGCATGTATTTATGCACATTTCGCAGAAAATCACGGAGAAACCCGACTACGACAACAATCGTGACACGAATTCGAGCTCGGGACCTCCCATCTATGTGACAGGGTTTCTAAGAGATATTTTTCAAAAGAGGTCAACTTCTTCCTCGAATACAGCCAAATAAAGTTAAGTGCTAACTAAATGGGGGGGGGGGGGGGAAGAAAAAAAAAGGAAAAATTGAAGATGCAAAATGCAGTTAGGGAGAAATTGATTCGTATATTATGATCTGCAATTTGGCTCCAAGGAAGCCAAACTGGCAACTATAAGTCATTGGTAAGATAGTTTAAAATAGTACTTAAATGATGAAATACGTCTGAAAACGGATGAAATGTATGCATTTTCTGAAAAAGAGGGAACTATTCCAAAATAAAAATCTGGAATTGATTCTGAAAACAGCAATGTATTAATTAAAAATCATTATAGAAATTATAAATAAGCGAAATAAAGTTAAATAAAACAAATAGAAAACGATAAAAGAACACAAATGTAATAACTTTCTATACCCTGACAATAGTTACCATTAATATGTATTATTCCTTTATTTTATAGAAAGTGAAATACTGCCAAAATGAAAATTTCAATCTTTGAAAACTAAATTTCTCTTGAACGTAAAAAATTTATTTTATTTTGACAAAATTTTTTCACTAATAACTGCGAAGCTTCATTATTTAATTATACACTGGCATAATATAACGCATGCTTTTTCAATACATTAATCTGAATATAATTTACATTTTTTGATACCTGTTTTTTAGTGTCTGTTTTAAGAATATTTTGCATTCGCGAACACGGATGCCTTTGAAAATATTTTGTATTCATCTTTTATTATTAGTAAAAAAAAAAAAAAAAAAAAAAAACGGAAATGGAATTCCAGCAATTTTTAATATAACCCTTAAAGTATCTCGATTTTTTTTGTGTGTGCTGTAAATGGAACATTAATTAACATTAATTATAATTAACATTTATTAACATAAATTAACCTAATTACAACATTATGTTTTATAAAATACATGTTTTAGTTCATATGAATAATAAATGTCAATTTCAGTATGACTGCGCAAAAAATATTAAAATATGGTTTATAGAAATACTTCTTATAAAGCGCAAGGCTTTAAAATTCTTTCGGGTGTTCCTGTACACAAACCAGTGGGGCATTTACTCCCTATTTAATGGTGAATATCCCATAGTGAACTTGAATGACATATATCAATTTTAAAGAATTCCGCCAATATTAGAGTTAGAGCGCGGACAGACGGACAGATGAATAGAAAGACAGACAGGTAGACTAACTGAACTTACAATCACTCTTAAAAAATGTTAGAAAGTGTAACAGTTTTCAATAACAGTCCTTAATGTATGTGAATATTTTTCTGTGGTCCTATAAATCTTAATGATAATTATACTACTTTCTACAGAATTTTTTTTTTTTTTGTGCATATGAATAATACATTTCAATTACATTATGATCTGCGTAAAATAAAGGTATTAAAATATGGTTTGTAAAAGCACCTCTCATAGAGCACAATTAATTTGAATACTTTAGGGTGCCCTGTATACAAACCAGTAGTGGTACATCTCATTTGAATAAGGATCATTCCAAATGAACTTGAATAACATATATCAGTTTCAAAGGATTCCTTCAATATTTACAAGAATTAGGGAACGGAGAGACTAACAGTCAGACCATGGCTCCCTGCGATTTTTTATTTTTTAATAATTTTTAAGAAATGCCAATATAATAATTATTAGTGATTTTCACTGCATATGTATAATAAAAATATCTAAGACAATTATTTTTAAAATTTTTTTAAAAATTTACATAAGGAAAATTTTTAATGTGCGTACAAAATGTAGATATTATTAAAAAATAAAATAAAATAAAATAAAAAATATTTCAGATACTAATGTAATAAATACTTAAAATGATTTTGAATATGGATTTGTTTTTTCAAGCATAATTATTAAATATTCCTTATATACAGTTCCCTCTTATTATTATTATTTGGCTTATTTCAAAGAGATTTTTATGTCTATGATTAGTGACCTTTTTTTATTATTATTTATTTATTTATTTATTTATTTTTTTAATAAAAAAGAAATACAATCTCTTTTTTTTTTTTTTTTTTTTTTTTTTAATTTATTTAAAATTTGTTAAAATATTTTTAGTAGAAAAATTTTAAATAGCTAAACTTTCTGGAATAAATGTAGAAATAAATAATTATTTATCTACAAATAATCTTCCTAAAACACTCTGCATTTATAACAAACAGTTTTGTGCATTACAAGACAGTTGTAATAAAAATAATTCGTTAAATTGTCAAAAAACGTCGTGTGCAAGCAAGTACATATCGTAACAACGAGACGCGTAACTAGCGCACCAAACGGAGAAGAGAGTAACTATGCCTTGTACGATGTTTCTATTGTTCAAGTTCGCGTCTGAACAGCCGCTATCGAATCTCAGGGAGCCATGGTCAGACAGACAAAACAAAGTCATAAACACTTTTCAATTTTGTTGGAAAGTGTTAAAAAAGTAACAATTTTACACTTTTACTCTTTTTTTTTTTTTTAAATAGTCAAAATGTAAATAAATGTAAATACTTTAATCTGAGTTGGATATAAGAAAATTTAATTTCAGTTTTATAGCATTCATATCTGGTAGTTTTTTGGACAATAAATTTAATACGATAAAAATTAATTTAAATGAAATAGGAATTTATTCTTTAGACATTAGTTTATTTCTGAACAATGTGAGAGTAAAAGAAGATTAAAATGAATAGACGATTATATTTATTATTAGAATTAACTATTTACTAGTTGTGTATCTTCTTGCATATTATCAAAAATGTTTTTAATTTTTTAATTTTTTATTATTACACTACTTAAAATGAGAATACGTGCTTCATTGTTATTCTATAGTTGATATTGGGTCAAACGATTGCAGATTCGTCGCAATTCCTAGACAGCATTTAATACACTATAAAAGTTTTTTCCTGTATTTTTTCTTTTCTTCATCACATACAAAATTCAGAATAGTATTTCTCAAAAACAAAAAAAAAAAAAGAAAAACCTAAGAAACAAGAAAAACAGTTGTGTAAAATTTTACTTATAACTGGAATCATAGTAAAATTATAATCTTTACAAAATTTATTTAGTATCATCTAAAAATATTTACATTTTTGTACGCTTTTTTTAATTAACAAACTGTAAATAAGTTTATGTATATAAATTTTATCCAAAAGACTCAATATATTACCAACTTTACAAGTTATTTATTTTACTAGAAGTTAATGATTTAATATTAAACTTCAATAACGTATCTGTAAAAAATAAAATGAAACAGTTTTATTTATACGAAACTATAGGAAAGCACCACAGTGCTGTTAATTTTTATAACTACAATTTTATTTATAGCCTTCGTGATTAAATTTTTAATGTTGATAATCAAGAGGTAAAAGTTTTAAGAGCTTTATTGTTACTATAAAGCAGACATGAAGTAATCAAGACAGAAATTTTAATGAAAGTTACATTAGTTGGATGGGGGTAACCGAAAAAAAAAAAGGTTAAAACGTAGATTACACAAAATCTATTTTAGTCAATAATTTAAATGATCAATGTTTTATTATACTGACGACATACATTTCGAAAATACCAGGAAATTTATCATGCAAAGAAAGTCAACATTATTATAATAACACACATATATATATACAACCAAAATCTGATGGAAACCAAATACAAAACAAGTTTAATTCAAACAAAAGCTTAAACGAAAAAATTATAAACCAATGCGCAAAATTCAACAATAGGAAATATAAAGTTTATTTAATATGAAAATAAAATTAAGAAATAGATAATTGAAATTCTAAAATATATGGTTGGATGGGTCTTTTACTTCACACCAGTGTTGCGCAATGAACAATTGACGAGGGTCTGAGACTCATCCCTAGAGGTGGTCCGGAGACATGCCATCACAATTTTGATCCCCCACGAAAGGGATGGCTCTCCCGCTTCGGTGACCCCCAGAGGTATAATTTTTTATGGGAACATGGAGGACATTGCGGCCATGACGGATTGTACATGTGTGCATGATGCCATTAGTGTACATGATGGTCTTTGGCTGGCTCGAGTACCGAACCTGCAATCTTCCAATTACGAGCTCGGTGCTCTATCGACTGGGCTCAAAATATATGGAGGTTTTTGCCAGAGAAGTTTATTTTTAACTTACTGTCAACATATTCGAACCGTGAATTTTTCAATAGTAAGGTTTATACATTTGAAATTTTGTTATATATATATATATATATATATATATATATATATATATATATATATATATTGATTTAATTAGAGATTTGACAAAATATAGATGTATAAAACCTAATATTAAGGATATTCAAATTGACTCAAAGAATAATGAATATCTAGTTATTTTATTTATGAATAAATCCTATGATAATATAGATTTTAATAAAGTTATAAATAAAAATGAAAAATATTTCCCTATTAAAAACATAATTATAAATATAGTACTCGGCTTATAAATATAGTACTCCTATTGGAAGATTGCTATTTAATTATAACATTAAAATGAGTGATGAAAGATTGGAAACTTGTATTTGTGAAAATTTTAAACAATTTACTGACACACATCATAAACATATTATAACTGGTAATATGGATTTTATAGATTTAGTTTTACACAATAATACACTTAAGAATTTCATGAAAATGGGTACTAAATATAGATTAAATGTTACTAATTATATCAAAACTATAAAAAAATCAGTTATATAAAGATATTGATAATTTTATTAAAAGTATTGCAGTTAAATATAATATGCCTATTGAGGCTTTTAATGAATGTATTTTCTATGTAAAAAAAGATATTGATAAATTAAAATTTGATGTTATGAAGGGTTATATTAACAGAGATATTAAAGATGATATTAAAAAACTTCAAGAAAGCTTTATCATAACATATGTAGATAAAGCTGTGAGTAATTTTGCTATTATATGTAAAAAATATTATTTGGAAATGGTGGATAAAATTATGACAAACAATATATTATATGAAGAGTCTAAAATTGAAGATGAAAGGGAACTTGTAAATAGAATTAAAGCTAAAAATCTACAAATTGGAATTAAACTTACTAATGTGAATTTTCCTTTTATTTTTCTTATCCCTAAATTTCATAAAAATCCAGTAAAATTTAGAACAGTAACTTCTGCTTATAAAACATATAACGTTAAAGCAAATAAAAAATTACAACTACTTATTCAAAATGCTCTAGATCATACTAAAAATTCTATCATCCTTAAAAATAGTTATGACTTGATTGTTTATATGAAAAGTAAGAAGGTTAATAATGTTTTCACTTGGGATTTTGAAGATTTATTTAATAATATTAAAATAGATGATTTGATTAATTCTTTGAATATTTTCTATTATGAAAGTAATATAAAAGATAATATAGATTATAATAAATATAAAAAATTATACAGTTTGGTTCTAAAAGAAAATTATATTAATTATCACGGCAAATTTTATGTTCAAAAACATGGCATTCCTCAGGGCTCAGTATCAAGTAACAGTTTAGCAAATATGTACTTACATACTTATGAAAATAATTTTAAATCTAATGAGGGCATTATAATTTACAGATATATTGATGATCTGATTGCATTTACCAGTACAAATTATGACACTAAAGTAATAACTAATTTTTATCCTTCTTATTTAAAACTCATTAGTACTAATTTTAATCCTTTAAAAGCAAATTTCTTGGACTTGGATATAGATATTGTGGATAATGAAATAATTACAACTATTTTTGATAAAAGAAATAATTTTAATTTTAATGTGATTAAATTGATTAATTGGAACTCTAACATTAGTAAACTTATATACAGAAATATAATTTTAAACTATCTTAAACGCAATAAAACATTAATTTCAAATTATCATGACAAAATTAAAAATATTCAGGTTTTCTTTAATAGTGCTGTTGAAAGTGATTATCCTATAGATTTTTTACATAGTTATATTATAGAAAAATATTTAAAACATTTGAAATATAAATGATTTTTAAATTTTCCTTTTAAATTTTCTGTAATCCTTATTTTTCTTATATTTAGCTATAATAACTTTATTTATTGTTTTAATTTCTTTAATTTAATATAGATGGCGTTGTAATAAGTTTTTCAAAGATTCGTTTTCTGGTTAGCTGTCTTGCTGGTGTTATTATGAAATACATGCTAACGTATTTGTAAATGTTTGATCATTTTCTGCCTTTCCCATATAAATTTTCTGCCTTTCCCATATAAGTTTTTGTCTTTTCCATTTTATTTATTCATTTTATTTTATCCATCTTTTATTTAGCCATATTTGTGCTTTTTTATTAAACTGTCTGTCTAGGGGGAGAGTTTGATCAATAAAAGCATGCTTTAACCCCACACATATGTCTCAAGTCATATGGGGCATTTTTGATAGTTTAGTTCATTTATTTTAAGTTTTTGCTGTTAATTTTTCTTATGAATTGTTTCACATTAATTAATTTTCTCGTAAGTTTTTCTTTAGTTATTTTTGTTACTTATTTACAACTATCTTGACTGAAAACATATATTATATTTTCACACACACACACATATATATATATATATATATATATATATATATATATATATTGCTCATTGAAGTTTTGTTTCAAATTGCACATATATACTTGTAACTTTTTATGTAACATTTAATTTTTAGGAAGATCTAGAGTAATGTAACTATATTTTCTGTTACAGAATTCAATTCAGTGTCTTATACAAAGAATTAACTTTATTTTATTGCGGTGCAGGTTGAGTTGCGGATCTGAAGATGTGGGCTCGGGTCGAGTGGGATCAAACTTATTTGACCCGCACAGAACTCTACCCTCTTCAGATTAGTTTTTTGTTTCAAAAGTCTAGTCTTGTGTTTTAATATTATATTTTAAAACACATGACTAGCTTTTTTTTCTTTATTTTTTTACTTGAAGGAAAATAATTTGGAAATTTTCTTGATGAAAGAATTAGTGTAGCAAAATATGTAATGTATTTAACATTTGAAAACATTATATTTGTAAATATTTTGAAACGAATATAAATTATCTAGAAACAAATGTACATAATTTTAAAATTTTAAGGTTTGTAATAGTTTTTTACATTTTACAATGATAATTTTCATAGTTATAATAGGAATCTTATTTTGTAACATTTTAAAGTTTAAATAGCACCAGTTGCAATTTAGAAGCTTATTTTATCTATAATTCTTGTATAAAAAGCTATGAAATAAAAATAAGAAATATTGTTAAATTATCTTGTACTTTTATTTGTCTTAATTTTTAAATGTTAGCTTTTCTTTTTTAAGTTTCTGAAGATGAGAATTTTTTGTATATATATATATATATATATGTTTAATTTGTAAGGAAGGACTTATAATTTTATCTAGAAAATTTTAGAAATAAGCGTTTATAAAATGTTAAAGAATTTTTTCCCTTTAAGAAGTAGTTTCAAGAATCTGAGTAAAAAGAAAAAAAATAAAAAATTAAGGTCGTTCTTAAAAAGTTAACATTATATAAAATATTTATAACTCTAATCGTTTTCAAAACCCTGCTAATATAATGCGCAAGGTTTTCTTCTTTTCACCATATATAAAATTGCAAATTAAACATTATACTACATACATTGTTAAACATTAATTGATTCCAAGTGTTAATTATATTATTTATTTTGCTACATTGATTAAATTTCCGAATTTTTTTTTTAAATTTATTTCTCCGATGATTAAAATTATAAATCTTCTCCTTGAAGATTAAAGCAAAACAACAACAGCAACAACAAAAAACACTGCGAATAAACACTCGTTTCTAAAATTTTTTAAATATAATTGGAAGGCTTTCCTTATCAATTCAAAAATTTTATAAAACAATATTATTGGGGAAAACTTAGTAAAGTTAATATTAGTTAGTAAAGTTAAACAAAAAAAAGTGCAAGATAAATTTTGACTATATTTCTCTTTATATATATATATATATATATAACTTTTCATAAAAATATTAAAAGTTATAAAAGTTTTACACATATACACACCCACATAAATATGTAAAGACATAATCAAGGGGTTCTATGGTGCTAGAGCCCCCATACCCATGTAATTCAAAATAAAATACACTTTCTGTTTCATTGAAATAAACTAGGAAGTCAGTCTCAGCACACTGCGAGTCTTCTTAGCCTTCTGCAGATATCTCTGGTTACACGTTGTACGTATATATATATATATATATATATATATATATACACTAAGCGACAGAAAAAAAAAATAAAAAGCCGCACTTCGATATTTTTCTTTTCGACTTCTACAACCGTCAATTTTATCGTTTAAAAAGCAAATTTTTGAACAGATTTCATTATGTTGTCCTCCACATACACTTTAGCTTTGAGTTCAGTGTTAAAAACAAAATGCAATTGCCAGGAAAATTGCAATTTTAGAAATTATTTTAAAAATGGTAAAAAAAAGCAGTTAACGATGCCACAAAAAGTATTACTTTTTGAAGGAAAATCAAAAAATAATTTAATTCGTGAGATGGCAAAATAATTAAATGTTTACGAAATATTGGTAAAAGGGTTTTTAGCAAGATACAAAATTTTTTAGCTGTTTAAACTGGAAATTTGGTTTTAAGCGGCTATGCTTCTCATCCAAGCGAGATGACCGTAAGTTAAAAAACCATTGCTTATAAAGTCAGTTTGTATTACATTTAGAACATAAAAGAGATTCAGAAAAAGTGTTTAGCAACATAATTTCTTTAACTACAGTACAGAAACTATTAAACGAATCAGGTTTAAATGACAGAAAATTTGAAAAAATTCCATTCTTAGTGAAGAGAAATAGGAAAACAAGACCTCAGTAGGCTAAAAAAATTAAAAAATGGTTAGTTAATTATTGGCGTGAACTGGTTCTCTTTCATGAGTCCAGTTTAACTTATTTAGAACTAAAGATAACAAGCAGATCTGACAACGAAAATATGACCGACTTAATGAAAATCGACTTTTAAAACAGTGACACATTCTCCGTACATTATGGTACGGAGGTGCATAACTTTTGAAACAGTCGAGCAAATTTTTATGCTCAAGGGATCAATTAACTCGAAATAAAACACAATCTTCATAAAAGTGGTGCCTGACTAACTATTTTGGAGGTATCGTGGACATTTCCGCAAACAGCAATTTAAGATGATAAAATGCACCTTACTACACGGCATCTGTGGTAATTTCTTCACTTCAAATTGTCAAAATTTCCTATCCATTCCCATGAGAACCTATAATTCTGTAAGTAATCATATCTTTTTTCAATTTAAGTTAAATACCACAAAGGTTATAGTAGAATTTCTTCTTTACCAGACAAGGAAATAGTCCTAATCGCGATCCGCTCGAAAATGTTTCGTCTATAAAAAGGCAGGGGGGAGGGAAGAAGATTCGAAATTTGCAGCCTATAACTCTGCCAGAACTAGAAAAAATTATTTGTGATATTTGGGACATTGAAATATCTGAGATTTATATTAAAACACTGTATAAAACTATGCCATTGAGTATTAAAGCAGTAAATCCATATAAAGACGGAATTAATCCAATGCAGAATGCATATTTTTAATAAAAAATTGCTTAGATCTAACAAATAAATATTTTATTATTATTTATTTTATTTTATTTTATATATTAAAATATAAATTGTTCATTTCATATAATAAATCATAATAGAATACAAAGTGTATGGTTATCACATTATGTTCAAAAAGAAAATTTTATGCAGATTTTTAAAAAGTACTTCGTAGAGTGCAATAAAGCGAATTATTGAATCGAAAATGTACATAGGTATCATTTCAGCCTATGGTATTATGCAAACAAGACAGTTTTATTTGTTTCAAACATTAATTTTAAAGTTATTACAAATAAAAAAGGTATAATTCATTTTTTCTGCAGTGTGGCTTTTTTTTTTTTTTTTTTTTTTTTTTTTGTCGCTTAGTGTATTTTGCAAAAATGCGTTTATGCATAACTTTTTATTGTCTTTCAAAGTTAAATTATTTGTCTATATTCGAATCATATATATTAAATTCCCATGTTTTCTAATCTGAATAATTCGGATGATACATCGATATTGCAATTTTGTCATAATTTTTTAATTTGTGCGAGTATGTTTATTAATTAAATATTTTTTTGATTTTGATATTAAGTTGTAAAATTAAAATATTATTTAACTTTTTTTTAAAGTTTTGTAAAAATATCAATAGCTCAAAAACAAAGTGCGCTTATTTATTTCAATAAAAATGTACAGATGTGAATTAATATAATATAATTTTTAAATAGAATTCATAACCAAATCATATTTTATTGATTCACGCAAAAAATACGATTTAACTATGTAGTTTTAAGCCTCAACTGCTAAGTGCTTATTATTTTATGTAGTACTGACTTTGTAATAAACTTTAATTAAAACATAAATAAAAATATATATATTAACCTAGAGGTTACTACTCATATACAGTTTTGTTAACTTTACTTTGGCTTCAATTATTTGAGAATGTCACAAAAAAAAAAAAAAAAAAAAAAAAAAAAAAAGAAAAAATAATGTATATATCCCATTTTTTTTTCCTTAAATGTAATTAATGTTTACAAGTTTTCATAACAGAGGAAAAAAATACACCACATATCATTATATATAAAAAAAAAATGAATAAATAATAATAATAAAAAAATTCTTCAGGTAAATGTAGAAAATATGTCATTAAGGCAAAATTAGTTAACTATAAAATTAAAAGAAAGAAAAAGATAAAGTTAAACTAGGTAGAAAACATATTAAACTTTGGTTACATTTTTTTTTTCATGCATATTTATCTATACACAGTAAATAAAGACATTTTTTATTAAATAGCATAAATAAACGAATATTTTTTTAACTATGGTTCCAAATGAATAAACGGAGTATAATAATTTCTTTAATATTTGCTAAAATATAAAAGTGCAGTTGAACTAAAAGCTTCTTTTTTACTTATACTATGTTAAACATGGTTAGAGGGCAGTAAAATAAATTTTGCAAAAAAATGGCTGGATAAAAAAAATCTTAATAAAAAGAAATAAATAAAAAAAAAGAAGAAAGACATTTATCTACAAAAAATTATTAAAACGTAAAACAAAAGAGATAAAAAGTATGCATTTTTTTTTTTTTTTTTTTTTTTTTTTTTTTTGTATATATTTGACTTCAAAATATTTCCTATACACAGTTCTGAAAATGAGGAATGCAGCTGAAATTTAAATTATTGTCTTACTCTTTTTTAAATATAAATTTGATCGAACGTGTTTTTATTTGCCAACATAAATTACTTGCGTTTAAAAAAACAACAACAATACGACTTCCATTACCTACTATTACACATAATGTATTATATGCACTTATTTTTTGGAGATAATGTGATAACACATAAAATTAACCTAACAAAGTAGACACGTAAAAGAGAAAGCTGGCAAGAGAAAGCTGATACACGTATAAAGATATATATATATATCAGATTTTACATAGCAAGTTAACACAAAAAAAAAAAAAAAAAAAAAAAAGAAAAAAAAAAAAAAAATCAGTTAACAATTTCCGAGATTTAAAATTGACCTATTTAATAAGGATGACTGTTAATTTCCTTATAATAACCACGTAATACATGAGGAAGGATGCCTAAAATGGGTTTATGTAATAAATTTCATGAAAATCGTTAGAGCCGTATTTGAGATACCAATTTTTACCAAAGCTTGGCAAACTCAGTTATTGACCGGAAAACAACAGTTACATATAAAAGGATATCCAAAAGGGGGGTTTATGGCGAGTTTGAAAAAAATCCGTACAGCCGATTTTAAAGAAACGTACTTGTGAGACATCAAATTGAGCTATTTATATAGGATGTCTATCAATTTTCTTGAATTAACCAATTATGACATACGAAAGGGCATCTAACATGGTGTTTAAACAGCAAACTTGAAGAAAATCGTTGAAGCCGTTTTCGAGATACGGACTTACGGTCTCATTTCCGGTTTCCAATGTCCCACTTCTGTTTTTCCAATTTTCACCAAAAGTAGGAAATCATCTGTACACCAAACTTGTCTCGATTCTGAAGTTTCGTAGTTCTATCTGTGAGGTCTGCACCTCGGTTACTGCAGACCCCATCTTAATAACTACTTAAATTAGAAAGTAACCAGAGACTCTTAAGTATAAAATCTCAATGATTTTTATTCTGACTTGAATAAGAGTAGGAGAAGGGGGCGTATAAAAGAAATTCCCAATATTATAAATAAGTAAATTAAAGCTATTATAAATAATTATGCTCGCCACTGGTGGCTATGATAACTGCCTTTAGATGCTTGACTTAACCTTTTAGTCGCCCGAAGAATATCTCCTGAGCTCACACAACACTCCCAGTAAATCCCGTGCGCACTAAACTTTATAACTCCTTCTAGTACGACTAATCCTTAAATCATCGAACTCCACCATATAATGCACTAATAAATTAACAATCGCTTTAGACTCAACACCAACACATTTCATTCAAACTCCTCGCTATTTAAATACTTTTCAAAAACAGACCACATCCTTCACTTCGATTCATCAACTTATTTCTTCAAAACTAATCTCATTCAATCACCTTTCCTCAAACTGCGTAGATTCAAATTTCCTCTTAGATGCTCCATGCCGAACTAAAATCACCCCAACTTGAGAACTTCAATCTATCGATTTCACCACTACCGTCGCCAACAACGCTGGATCCAGCTTATACTTTCTCAACCTCTGATCAACATCTTACCTCCAATACTGATTACCTACCACGACCTTCATCTACCTCAACTCGACACTCCATCTACCTTACATATCTTTTGTAATTTCAGAGATATGATAGTCAGAAGATCCCCCCCCCCACCCCTACACACATACACACACTGACTAATTGCCAAAAACTACTTTTTTGGACTCAGTAGACCTTAAAACATGTAAATCAGGCGAAAACATTTTTGAACTGAGTACAATACTTCCATTACCTACGGTAGTCGGACAATGGAAGTAAAAAGGGTGGATAATAATATATTAATAATAATAATCTTTTTATTAATTAAAACCTCGGCTTCACTGATGTAACGCTCGAAACTGACGTCAGCAATGTAATGAAATAAATAAAGTAAAATTTTATCATTGGTTCCTATTTGTGCATTTTAAAGCAAAAAAATAATGATAAGAGATAATCGAATAATAAAATTACACCAGAACTGCAGCAATCTTCTTAATAATAAAAGCCTTTGTTTCTCTGGTGTAATGCTCGAAAGTAAACATCATAGCTAAAACAATTTACTGAAATAAAGAAAAGAAAATTTTATTCATAGTTTCCATGCGTGCATAAAAATAAATAAATAAATAAATAAATAAATAAATAAATAAATAATAATAATAATTAAAAAATAACAATTAAAAAAATTATTTAACAGACAAAATAACATCAGAACTGAAACGAGGTATTAAAAAAAAGAGAAGAAAATGTAACCATGGAATAAAGAAGCACCACAAAACTGGTGTTGTAAAAATTATTACTTACAGACTTTGAATAAACACCATAAAATGCAATAAACTCGCAACAATTGTTTCGGGTCGAAAAAACACACGACCCTTCATCAGGCGAATGAAGGGTCGTGTGTTTTTTCGACCCGAAACAATTGTTGCGAGTTTATTGCATTTTATGGTGTTTATTCAAAGTCTGTAAGTAATAATGTAACCATGGTTTGCCTTATTTTAGGAGATTCGTTCGTTAATTCAAATAATAAATTACACTTACAAAATTCATTATCTCATTTACAGCGAAAATCTCTTTTTAAAATAATATACTATAGTACATAATATAGATCTTTTGTTTTCAGAAAACACTACTTGAATAACCAAATAACTTTCCAAATTTCCTTCATGCCCCCGCACACTCGCAAAAAACAACAACAACAACAACAAAAAAAAAAAAAAAAAAAAAAAATAATAATAATAATAATAATAAAAAAAAAATTGAAAATAAAAATAAATAAATTAAATGTGTAGAATTTAGTTACGCCATGAGAAATTAATAATATAAATAACAAAATAGGCACATGGTTAGAAAGTTTGAATTAAACGATTACGATGTCATTTTCAATTTCTTGGAGACGTTTGGACTTTAAAAGCTACAAATATTATAATGTAAAAGATATATTACTCGTTTAAAATATTATTTAAACCAATGTTTAGTAAATTAAACTTGCAAGGAGAAATAAATCTGAAGTGCATGTGTAAATGTTGAGCGCTAGGTGGGCGCAAGACAATTAGTAATAATAGTAATAATAATTAGGTTACAGAAATTATAACAGAATTATAAAAAAGGACACTTAAGCCAGGACTTAGAGAAAGTCACTGAGTAAAACATCGCTAAAAAACACAAGATATCAGGTCAAATAAACGAAAAGGACGTGTGAAGGTAAAATAAAATAATAATCTGGTATGGTACTCACACTACTTTCTCTTATCCTACATTATTAAAGACATATTATTACAGTTGAAGGTGTAAGATATGAGGTACTTTAATTGAATGTGTCTAGTATACTTTAAACAATAGCTTAAGAAAGATTTGGAAACAGATTGAAATTATATACATTTCTATGTGGGGTTAAGACGTTTAAATAATATCATACTTCAAATGATTGTAATCACATAGCTAAAAGGATAAAGCCCTTTTTTTGTGTCCCTGTAAAGAACTATGAGTGTTTGATTCTTTAAAATCAACAAAAATCGTACAATAGTGACATATAACACACCTACCAACTTTTAACTGAATCGAGTAAGTCGCTTAGAGGCTATTACACATGAAATAGTTTGAGCCCAAAGGCCATAATGGTAAAGAATTTTTCATCGTATCCCTGTAAAAGAATATAAGTGTTAGACTCATTATAACTCATACAGTTCGTGCGACAGTGATCTATAACATACCTACAAAATTCTATCTGAATCGAAAAAGACATTTAGATGCTATCGCAGTTTAAATAATTTGAGTGCATTGTAATTTGAGTCCAATAATTTGAGTAAAAAAAAAAATCGAATTAAAAATACTACTGGAGTAACACATATCAAAATCTATACAATTTATGCAACAGTGACGTATAACGTACCTATAAAACTTCAATTTAATCGATAAAAGCGTTTAGACGTTATAGTGTTCATTCACATATGCACACGCACACACGCACACACGCGCACGCACACACGCGCACGCACACATACACACACACATACATATACACCGTGTAAAAATAGCATCAATTAACTCAGAAAAGCTTAAAATGTATAGATACACTAAAATTTCATACGAGAACTAAAAAAAAAAAATATTTTCCTTACATAGTGCATGTTCGAAAAGTAAAAATCAAAATTTTTGGTGTATTTCTTGAGATCCATATAATGAAGAACAACAAATAGATTTCAAAATATGTAAATATGACCGACATTGTGTTTCAAATAATAATAATAATAATAAAATATCCAACATAACGACTACAATATTCACTAATTAAACATAGTAAACAAAATATTTAGAATTACTATCAAAGACTACTATGCTGTAGCCAAGACAAAACTTTTTTTTGTATTTTCCTACACAGATTCACGCATTACATAGTATTTCATGTATATACAGGGTGTTCCAAAAGTCCCCCCCCCCCCCCTCCTAACTCGAAAATGAGTCGAAATTTTGAAAAATGGCGAAACGCGTATTTAATGAATTCGAGAGGGATCTCTTTTGGTGAAAAAAGTTTGGGCCCGCCGGCGGGCTAGGGGATCGCTTAGGAGGGCAACTTTAAAATTTCAAATGGGAAGAAATGTTTTGTGATACATCCCTGGAAACGTCTCTTCAAGACAATGAATTTGATATAAATAGTTTCGCCTTACGATGATTAGTAAAGGAGACACATAAGTTTTTAGATTTTTGAAATGTGAATTTTATACTTATGTATTCCCTTTAATAATCACTGCAGGACAAAACTATTTATACTAAATTCATTGTCTTGAAGAGACATTTCCAGGGATGTATCGCAAGACATACTTTAGCCGAAAATGTTTGGGCCCGGGCAAGGGGAATAGGGGATGGTAGGAGTGCCGCTAGGGAGTGCAACTTTAAAATTTCTAATGAGAAGGTATGTCTTTTGATACATTCCTGGAAACGTCTCTTCAAGACAATGAATTTGGTATAAATAGTTTTGTCCTATTAAAGAGGATACATAAGTATAAAATCCCCATTTCAAAAGTCTAAAAACTGATGTATCTCCTTTAATAATCATGGTAGGGTAAAACTATTTATATCAAATTCATTGTCTTGAAGAGACGTTTCCAGGAATGTAACACAAGACATACCGTCTTATTTGAAATTTTAAAGTTGCACTCCCGAGCGGCACTCCTACCACCCCCTAGCCGAAACTTTTTTCACCAAAAAAGGTCCCTTTCGAATTAATTAAATACATGTTTCAGCATTTTTCAAAAATCCGATTCATTTTCGAGTTAGGAGGGGGGGGGGGACTTTTGGAATATCCTGTATATAAATCACTCATCAAAATTATTTTCCAGCCTGAATGCTCACAATGTTTATCATAGTAAAGTACAAAACTAAATGTCCAAAGAAAATCAATTTCATGCTACGCAGAAGATATCTTAGGTAATGCGTTTTTTGTTTGTTAGTTCGTTTGTTAAAAAAAAAAAGTGGTAACTTTGTTTTAAATTTTCACAAATCTATAGTTCAACCATTCCCTTTAAAGATATTGATGAATAATTTTGAAAGATACCCATATTGAAGAATTTCACCTCCATAGGGAGAAGTGAAGTGACTCCTTATGAGAGAGAAAGAGAGAGAGAGAGAGAGAGAGAGAGAGAGAGAGAGAGAGAGAGAGAGAGAGAGAGAGAGAGAGAGAGAGAGAGAGAGAGAGAGAGAGAGAGGGGGGGAGAGGGAGGGAGAGAGAGAGAGAGAAACACTTGGGTAAATATTATTATAAATACATACATGTTTAAGTATCGTATTGAAAATTAAAAAATAATTATCATTATGTACATATATAAGAAATTTTACCCTATACTGCTGTGTTAAAAAAAAAAAAAAAAAAAAAATGAGATGACAGCTCAACCTAGTAAGCGATTGGTCCCAAATATGATCAGCACCAGTGTTAATCGCAGTCCAACTAAATCCTAATTTTGATTACATGTCGCTTATTAGTTCGTGAGATACAGCATCCCCAAAATTTGTGATACACACAGGCACAGTGATACATGAAAACACTAAAAGACTCTAAAAATGGTCCGATTGTGTTCCGGACATCTCAAAACGTGTAAATCATTTAAACCATTAAATATAAGAAGTAAAAAAAAAATTCATAAATCCAATACTTTTTTCTTATGTATATAGAAAAAAAGGTAAAAAAATTTATATTTCACTTTTTATTTTCTTCTACAGTCCTTCTCATAATTATAAGGACACCCGTTTTTCTATATTAATTAAACACTGAACACTATTATTTAAACAAATATATTTTTAATTAATTTGAATTTCATTAATAGGATACATTTAAAAAGTTTTATCGTTTTTCTATCTTAAAAAACTTTAAATATAGTAAAAAGATGATTTTTCAGGTGTTCACAATTATAAGGACAGCTCGAATTTTAGTAATTTTTTTCAGTTATTCTTTAAATTAATATTTTATGGGGTCTCTTTTTAGGGTTAAACAGTCAGACATTCTCTCTCTGGTATATATATATATATATATATATATATACATTTTTTTAATATTCAGTTTCAATACCATTTCGTATAGCATATATGATATTCTTAATACATTTAAACTATTTAAAATGGCTTTCCACTTGCATGCACTTTTCTAATATCATAAGTTAAGGTTTTTTCAACTTTTAGGCCATGGGAAAGTCAATAATACAGAAGTTTCTTTCTACAAACTATTTCCTATTGCTCTAAAACTAGAGAAAAAATGTAAGTCTTGTTGAAAAAAATATTATTACCCTCCAAAATCTAACAAAAATCTGATAATTATACGTTTAAAATTTGCGGATATTCTCTTGATGTTCATAATAATAGAAAAAATTACTAAATTCATTCTCCTTCAGCAGAAGCAGCTCCCCAGAGCACCATAGATCCACCGTTAAAATGCCTGATTCATATCTGCCTTTAAAAAATCTGCTCTGTCTTTCGCTATCTTCAGATCATGCCAGTAACTGTTAAAACCATTTGGTTAATCAAGAATAAAATGTGTTTCATCCGAAAATGCAACATTTTACCATTTAATATTGTCTTTATTCAAATTTAACACAGACGTTTTTCCCCCCATTAAATGCTGATTGATTATTACAGGTTTTTATTCCTTTTAACATAGTATTAATTATTTTAAACATGTATAAATGTGAACCCTAACCTCTCGTTAAAAATTACGAGCAAATTCAGCAGCAGTCATTATGAGTAGAACAGTAAGAGAAATTATGAGTCTTCGATCTCTGTAAAACAAGTCTGATTTCGCATCAGATCTCTCTCCTATCGAACCAGCAGTTCAGCGTTTGATCACATTTCCTTCAGCAGTTTTAGACTTTCGAATTTCATTAGAAATTTGGCGGATTGAAATTATCCTCCCACTTAAAAAACACATTTATCTTACTTTTCACTACTTGAACGTTCTTTTTTTCGAGGAATTATCAGTAATGTTCGTCCAAGAAAAATTGAAAGCTTATATATGAATTAATCTAGCCCAGTAGTTAACGAATTCGCATGTCAACTGTAATTTATCCGCTAGTAAGTTAAATAAAACGAAAAAATCTGGATTGTCCATATAATTATGAACATCTAAAAACGTGGAGAAAAACACATTTTGTATTATTTTTTATTAATTTTCTTTCATATTAAAAAAATTATAGCAATTTTGGTTTTTAGAATACTAGATATATTAAGTGCACTTAGTATAATCTTGTTCACATTTATTTTTACATTAGTTATTTCAAAATGTAATGTGTCCTTATAAATAGGAGAAGGAGTGTACATTTAACAAAAGAAAGTATTGCATTGGTAAAAATTTTCGACAACAGTTTTCAATGGATTTACATGTTCTGAAAGTTCCAGGAAATCACTTTTAGAAAATGTCTATCTGACTCTCTGTATGTCTGTATGTGTGACAAAAATTTTGCGGCAGCTCTATCTCAGGAGCTGCACAGAATTTTATATAAATTTACATGTAGTTCTAGTTACACCTTGATGAAAATAAGTTTCTATCGGTTTTTGGCGTAAATCCCTTAGGTTTAACCACTTTTTAACCAATATCTTTAAATATGAAAAAAAAAAATCATAATAGTAATAATCGACCAAAAATAAGATTTTGTATATGTAGTAGCAGCGCGCTTCCACTACGGGGATCTCCCGCGGGGTATAAATGTCTAGTATGAGTCTTTTTCAAAAGAATTTTTCAATAAAAAAGAGTGTTTGAGCTATGTACCTGTAATAATTTGAACTAATTTATCTAATTTTTTTCATTAAAGAAAATGTATTTTTTAAGATTTTTATCCGTTCGGCATAAAATTGACTCTCGTTTCAGTTACTGTTATACTTCTTTCAAACAAAAATCGGATGTCATCTTTCATGTGATGAGAAAGTTTTATGTTTTTAGCATAGAAGATACTTCAAAAAAGTAATAATTTTAATACCAAATAATATGCACAGTATAAAATTGTATTGGAAAATGTAGAAGAACGTTTTGGGATGCCTAAAGCACACTATAGTCATTATTAAAATTTAAATGTTTGTAAGTAATTGAATGACCGAAAGATACCACAACAGTCTTGTGGCTTTCAGAGCATTCCCATTCGCCAGACCTTACATAAAATGACAATCCGCCTTTTCCTGATTACTGTTACCGCCATGCCTGCTAAAATCCACGGTAGAAATGACGATGTGTAAGAAAACGTGTGCTTTATAATTTCCTTAACAGCGCCCTCTAGCGGTCACCGCTTGCTCTCCGTCCATGCATTGTATGGTGAAAATGGCTTGTTTAGATGTTTTCTATCAACCCCTTAAATTTTTGCCCATGAGTTTTGAAACAGCCTGTATATTGACAAGTATAAATATTTAATTAGTTAATATGTTATACTTTTTAAAAAGTATTTTCTAAATGAAGTAATATGAAAAATAGCAAAATTAACTATAATTACACAGGGAAAACGATTTTCATTAAGCTGAAATACAATAAACACAAATAACTGTGCACTTCATGTCTATTAATAAGAAGGATTAATTGAATGTTAAGCGAAAAATAAATGAAACCGCCGCTGCCTAGAAGTAATTATGAAAGGCAACATTAATAATCCGGCGGAATTAACAAGTCTAGCAAGGAAGTACATTAAAAGTAAATACATCGAAAAATGTTTATGTTCCTCGTATCAGTCTAAAAATAATCTCCCTTCTGGTAATAAGAAAGGTTCGAATTTTAATGACGTTTATATCTTTGACATTTGTATTTTTTTTTTTTTCATTGTAATTTAAATCTATTTTTGGGATCTTTTAAACATTGATGGTATAATTACTATTTCAGAATTTTTATTTTCGTGGGGTTTTATAAAATTTCATGCATGTATATTTTCGCTTATTATCTTTTTAAAAAGTAAGAAAAGATATCTTATACAATCAAAAATCTTATAATTTCTAATAAATTAAAGCCATTTTCAATAATAAAGATTTTGATGATATAATTAAGAGATTTTTTACTAAATTGATACAATTGTACAATGTTTAATTGCATTATTGTTTCAGAAAGAAAGTAGCTAACATATAAAAGGTTATTCTTCTTAAGGGGACTTGGCACTTCTGACTTTGCACCATTGAAGGTTTCATATAAAAGCTTATATTTCTATTTAACGTTTTGAAACTGAACTATATTTGATTTGTTCAATAAAACATATGTTCAGGCAACACGATTTTTGATACATTTTTTACAGATTTTAAATCTTTAAATTGGGTTTTCTCAGTTTGCATTTTGTCATGAATTCATGATCTTCAAAATGCGAAATTTGTGAGGTTTGCATTGAGGCAGACCCCAGCTTAACTTACAGGTTGATTTAAAATAAGTGTGACCAATTTCAGAGCATCAGAAATTTTTATTGAATTAAGTTATTTACCTGAAATTTTCAATGTAGTTTCCTCTAGCATAGTACATTTTACGTAAATTTTTAGGCCCAGTCAAAAGAGCTTTTTCGACCATTTTTAGGGGTATTTTTCCAACTTCCTCTTTGACTGCTTTTTGAAGCCCTTGAAGTGTTCTTACTTCACGTCTGCTTAATTGTTTTTTTAAGTATCCCCATAAAAAATAATCGCAAGGAGCACAGTCAGGGGATGATGACAGCCATTTCTCAGGAGGAAGAATTTTTTTTTTTTTTTATCTTTTAGCCATTTTATAGTTGATTTTGCAGTATGACTTGGAGCAGAATCTTGGTGAAAAACAAAGTTTCCTTGGGGGTACAGATGTTTACTTTCTTAGATCATGTGCTTCAAAACTTTATTCTGATCCCACACAGCACACTTCCTTGAAACAAGGTTGGCTTTAAAGTGAATTTACCATGACAGAGCAAAGTTGCTAATTCAAGGATATCTCAGACCAACTTCAAGTTAGGAAAATTACGCATGCCAAATCAAGCATATTTCTGGCTTAAAATTTCCTTGACGTCAAGTAACTGTCCGCGCATGCTCTTACTTCTTATTTGCATATAGTTGCCTTGCTACATCTGTTATCATGTTGTTGTCATCTCGCGAAATACGAAGCGAGTGCGGGTGACATTAAATTGAAGGTAAATGATTATTGATTTATTTTTATAATAACTTGTCTAAATAAAATAAAGCGGTAATGTTTCAAAGTGTACACCGTGTCCAAAAACTTTAGACTGTCAATAAAATTTGCAATAACATAAAAATTAATAAGGTACAATTAAAATTCGTGAGATAGGCAATAAATAAAAACAGTTTTGCAGATACACACATATGACTTACGATCAAAGGTTTGAAATTATAAAATGTACATTGTATGATATAAAAATGTGCTGTCCCAAAAGTATAGACACAATACGGCATTGCATGTTTTCTTTTACATTTTTGTTCATAAAATAAAATATTTTTATTGTCGTCTGCTTCTATAATTGTAGAATAATTTTTTCCTTTAATTGAAATATCGTCTGCTATATATTTAACATAATAATTTAATGAGTTCAATGTATTGTTTTGTTTGTAATTCGGAAAAGATGTTTCCTGCGTATTCTGTTAAAAAATGCCACGTTCTAAAGAAATTTCTAAAGATGAAATTATTAAGATTTTACAATTAAAAGCGCAAGGACAAAATCCAGTACAAATATTGAGAAGAATAAAGACATCCTTGAGCAGTATTTATAGAGTCAGGAGATCAGATGGAATATGGAATACTCGAAAGCGAGTCGGAAACCAAAGAAAACAACGCTACTTGATGATAGAATGTTATTAAATAAGGCTTCTGTTGATAATTTATCTGTGCGTGGAATTGCATCAACTTCCAGAATTTCAAAAAGTACTCGGAGATCTTATCTCGTAAAATATATGAAAATTGAAAGCAATATACATGCGTAAAATGACTTAAAAACTGCAATTGACAAAGCGTGGTATAAAAAAACTCCTTCTATAATTTAATGCTTAATTAATTCTATGGAACAACGTGTATTTCATATTATAAAGTGTCGTGGAAATACAATTTAATATTAAAAGTAAGTTTTTAGTTACTCTTATAAATGTAAAGCCAAAAAACACTTACAGGTGTCTATACTTTTGGACAGCACATTTTTATATAATTTAACGTACATTTTATAATTTTAAACCTTTGACCATATTTTATATGTGTATATCAGCAAAACTGTTTTTGTTTATTACCTATCTAGCGAATTTTAATTGTACCTTATTACTTTTTATGTTAATGCAAGTTTTATTGATTGTCTAAACTTTTGGGACACAGTGTATTTCCAGGAATCAAATATTAAAGTTTTACTTTACTTTTACGGTAACAGATGCCATTTTATTAAATGTATTCCTTTTAGGGTGGTTTTTAATAGTTTGAAAATAATTTTAACTCAACTTAATTATTCATAAGATAAAACAAGAAAGAAAAATTATGCAGCACGCATTGATAAGTAACACTTTCCAACTGTACGTAATTGTTGTATCGAATAACTTTTAATCTGAAAAAGTTAATTATATCATATTCTATACAAAAAATATTTTAGAATATTAAAAATTCATGTGAATATTTTTATGATTTTTACAATCGAAAGATTTTAAATATAACTTTTAAAAAATTCTGTCCTAAAACTTAATCCATTGACTTTTTTTTTTTTTTTTTTTTTGTTGTTGTTGTTGTCTCTGTAAACAAACTAGTTGCACAGGATCCATTACTGTCATTTTAAATAGGGAACACACCTTAGTGAACTTGATTGTATCATTTTTAAAAAAATCTAAAAATATTTACCGACGCTAAGAGCCGGAAACAAACAGATAGAAAGATAGACTGACAGATACACAAATTGAAATCACATTTTCACTAAAAGTAGAAGAAAGTGTTAAAACGCTTAATGTAAACGAAAGTGCTATTCTAGCAAATTTTTATTAATTGCTCTTAATGTAACTGAATATTTTTGTGTGGCCCTGTAAATTTAATGCTAATCATACTATATTATATAGAAGGCAGTCTTTTGTGCATACGAATGATTTATTTCAATTGCATTAAGTTTTGTGCAAAGTAAAATTATTTAAATTTAGTTTGTAAAATTAACTCTCACAGAACGCAATGCTTTGGAATACTTTTAAGTGCCCCTGTACACAAAAAAGTTAGAAATGTACTCGATTTTACATAGGAAACATCCGAAAGGGAACTTGAATAACATAATAAAATTTCATAAAAGTTTCTATGCATTAAAGGTATTAAAATATGGTTTATAGAAACTCCTCTCATAGAACACACAGCTTTCGAATATTTTTGGGTGCCCCTGTGCACAAACTAGTAGAGGTATAAACTTCATTTTCAATAGGGAACACCCGATTGTGAACTTGAATAACATATATCAGTTTCAAAAAATTCCATAAATATTTACGGAAGTTAAAGCACGGTCAGACAGACAGACAGACGAACATATACACAAATTGAAATCATATTCACACTTGACAAATGTTAGAAAGTGTTAGAAACGCGTAATGTAAACGAAAGTACAAATCTAGCAAATTTTTATTAATAGCTTTTAATATAAATGAATATTTTTGTGTCACCATGTAAATCTAATGCTAATCATGCTATATGCTATGCAAAGCATTCTTTTGTGCACGCAAATAATATATTAATTTCACTTTCATAAAACTTCGTAGAAACTAAAGGTATGAAAATATAGTTTATTGAAATATCTCTCATAGAACGCAATGCTTTGGAATACTTTTGAGTGTCTCTGTACATAAACAAGTGGTGATATTTACTCTATTTTCTACAGGAAACATTCAGTAATGAACTCGAATAATGTATTTCTATTTCATTAAGATATGTGTACAGTAAAGATATAAAAATATGGTTTATAGAAATACCTCTCATAGAACACAATGCTTTGAAATACTATTAATGGCATTGCATATACTTTATAACTAAAAATACATTTTAATAGCACAATAAAATGTATACAATTGAAATCCCTCAAAATTTTTAGAATTTTAATCTCATGTACTGGACTTGATACAGAGAAAGGAAATAGTTCTAATGAGAATCTGTATATATATATTTTAATCATATTTCCAAGAAATTATATTTCCATATTATGGAAATATAATTTTACACAAGCTTAAGCAGCTTGAACTAATTAATTGCTAATTCCTTAAAACCCAGAAATATTGAAACAGTAAAGTTGTTATGTAAAACTATTAATAACACTGCTCTGCAGGAAAAAAAAAAAAAAAAAAAATGGAGTTCTGATACCATTCTTTCTGATTCTCATGTAAAATGACCTCCTGAATGCGAATATGGATCCCATTTTGTCCAGACACCCACCGTTTTCTAGAAATATCACCCCCTCCTTCAATTTCTTTCCCTCTTCAATAATTTTATGACCATGAATTTGATTTGAAGAATGAATAATAATTAATTTAACACCTAAAAATTATATATACACATATGTATATAAAGTTTAAAAAATTACATTAATAACAGATTAAAAAAATGTAAGATTTACCCCACAAAAAAAAAAAAAAAAAAAAAAAAAAAAAACCCTTGTCATAAATGTCCATGTTTTACAAATTTCCAATTCTGTCGCCCCTCAGAAGATATTTAACAGTTAAAATAATCCTCCCCCCCCCTCCTAAAAATCAAATTTATAGCCATAAAATCACCAAAAAATGATAAAAAATAGGGGGCCATTCCTAAACATCTTTGGGTTATAGGGTATGGGCGTCAGATTCGAAATCAGGAGGTTATTTTACATAAGACTACGTTGAAATGGTGTTAGAGGCAATTTTCATGCCGAGCAATGTAATCTTTAGATAATGTTGTATTATCTTTTAAATTCTCATTTAAAATTACTAATTTATATTAAGGATATAAGAAAAAGCGTGCGTGTCAGTTTTTTAAGGAAGAAAAGGTTACCTTAATGCAGTTTTTACTTCAAAATAAAGGACATTTTTTTCTTTGTTAAGTTGACGTTAAAACCTATTCAAATTCAAAGTACAATAATTACCTTGTCTTGGATTGTGATATCGGCAAGAAAAGGGACATAAGACAAAAATAGCAAAATTGAGTTCATTTAACTGAAAAATGTGTATGAGGTTCCCCAATGGGCACGAAAAGCATCATATCTTTATCTCACAATTTACCCACATGAGATACATTTATGTCAGTTTTATTGTAGGCTAATCAATGCTTTATTTTTATCCTTAGGCTGATTTTTCAATGCAACTTTTCCGATGTGCGATATAATGTAATCCTGAGCAAATACAAATAATCTGATAGACATATCCTCTATGCAGGGCTCTCAGCAGTCACAATTTTGATAACCACTTTTTTTTTTTCTTTTAAAGTAATTATTAAGTTTTAAGTAATTATTATTAATCATTTGTAGTATATATATCTTCGAAAGAATAATACAAAGATTGCCTTATATAAAACAGTGATTGCTGAGAACCCTGCTCTATGCTTCATTTATAGAAACTACGATTGGAATAATTAAATAACTGTTCAAATATCAACTAAAATAATATCAACTAGAAGAATAAAAACATGAATTAAAAAAAAAAAAAAAAAAAAAAGAGGATAGTGATTAACAAACTAGTAAAGATATGAATCCAGTAAAAGTTATAAATACTAGCTAATTTGTCTTATAACTCCTGAAAAAATATAATATATACATATAATCCTTTTGATAATAAAAGGATATATTCAGTGATTTTGTTTCTGTTTCTCGGCTTTCACAATGTTTTAAAATCACAAAACTAAATTTAAAACTGGTGTACAATCAATATTTAAACTTTAAAACTTCTTCACACACCATATATTTTAAGCCAGCACAACCAGTTTCGAAAGGACGTAGCCTTTCTTCATCTGGTGCAAAAAAAAACACGTGCTACTGCCTTGAAGGCAAAAGCAACGGTTATTCTGGCTTAAAATTTATAGTGTGTGAAGAAGTTTTAAAATTTAAATATGTTTTAAAATATTATTTTTATATTATATAGATATTGCTCGGCTTTAACTATTAATATATATATATATATATATATATATATATATATATATATATATATATATATATATATAGGGGAGAGTAGGGACGGGTGGGACATTTTTGACAAAAATATTTTTTACAAATTTGCTTTTACTGGTACAGCACTGTAAGTTTCAGTGAAACAAATTAAAACACTTTAACAGCTTTTAAAAATATAAATTTGACGGCAATTATTAAAATATTAATTTCATAAGCAATTAACAAAGTCATAAAAATGTCCCATCCCTCCCTACTTTAACAGCTTTTAAAAATATACATTTGATGGCAATTATTAAAATATTAATTTCATAAGCAATTAACATAGTCATGCAAATGTCCCATCCCTCCCTTATATGAGGGAGGGATGGGAAAGGTTTATAAAGTTAAAATAAGTACATAATATACTGACATACTATGAAAAATGACAAAAACAGTGGGTCACTATGTATGTAAGGTTAATTAATTATTAATAGCATCTAATTTTATCCAACATTAGAATATAATGTTACCACTTAAATAAAATTTTCAAATGCTCGATTAGTTCATCTTTTTTTTTTTTTTTTTTTTTTTTTTTTTTACTTCTAGCAGAGAAACTATTGTTTTTTGTTCAAATATTCCAAATTAAGTTTTTGTTACGTTTACATGTTTTGTGGTTCCCTGAACATTAATAAGGTTTTTAATGGCTAGTCTGTGTGTGTTATCAGCATACCTCAAGAACAAATATTACCAAGAAGTGCTAACTGTAATTGATGAATATAATTTCTTTTCTATATTTTATCATTTCCAGGAAAACTGCTCAGGAATGAAAATTAATTCCTCATACATATATGGGAAATAAAGTATTTTTAAAAGTTAAAAGGGTAGACAAAACTCGTGTGAGTGCCACACCAATTATTTTCCATGATTTTGAATTTGTTTCGTGCATTTTCTCTTCCACCTACTCATACATTTGCCTCTTGATATTCTCTGTTTATGGAGTATCAAAATCTTCATTCTTCTTCATTTTCTTATACGTCCCATCCTTCCATGAACTGCTCTGTCCCACCACTCCCTTATCATTATTTTTTAAAAAAATAATTTAATATTAGACATATGCAACTTTTAGGCTTAATTTAGCTACTAATTCATAAAAGTTATATTATTAGGTATATAAAATATGAAAAGTAATTATGCTGACATCAGTGAGTGACGTTAAAAACTTGCCTTGAAAATTAAGGAATTGTTTACTTTTGGTGTTATAAAATAGTCATTTTGTTACATAAACTTACAGAATTCTCACACTAAAATGATACATAGCAACGGATATGGGGCTGTAGTTACTTCACCTGGTGGAAGTGACAGAAATTAAATACATTGTTTATTTTAAGAATAATTTTAGGTGTCCCATCCCTCCCGACCCTCCCCTATATATATATATAAAATAAAATAAAATAAAATAAAAATAATACTTCAAAGCATTTGTACAATCAACTGAAATCTAGATATCCGTCTCCAGAGAATGTTCTTTTAATAAAAATTACAAGTTTTATATCTTTTGCGAGAAACATTAAATTTTATTTGATAGTATATATGTTTATTTTTATTTATTTATTCATTTTATTTATTTTCCAAATTAAAATAAATGGTAAATTTAGAAAAAGAAAGTGGATTCTCAGTATTTTTGTTAGAAAAATAGTTAGATATTTTAATTTCGGAAATCTGTGGATTTTAAAGAAAATCCAAACCACCACTAATATCTATGCCTAAAGCAGAATTCGAACATAACACTTTCAAATTCCAGTACAAACATGGACATTCGCATTTGTTTGAAATCTACTTTAAACCGTAGGTTCCAGTGTAATAATGCCCCCCCCCCGGGCAAAAAAAAAAAAAAAAATCTGTATAGCAATTCTTCCCCCTCCTTTCAAACTTTTAACTCAATATTTTATCACCTTCCAAAAGATATAAGAGAATAATATTGCTTTGCATTACTAAGTAACATTCTCAGGCAAGTTTCTTTATGAAATCAATGCTGCCAGCACTTTAATTTATTTGAAGTATTTTTAGCCCCGCCTTTATTTCATATCACCTATTTTTTAAGAGTAATTTTTTCCTATTTTATTGTAGTTACACACCGGAGAAAAAAATTCTATAAAGTAGTGCGAAATAAAGGAGGGGCTGAAAATACTCCGGAATAAATTAAAATGTTGGTAGCTATGCTAAAAGTAGTTTGACTACATGCACACACACTTAGAAAGAAAGAGAGGGGGGATTTAGAAGTTCAACTTAAATTTATGTTGCCAGTCCAACTACTATGATAACTTCGGCAATTTATGCAATTAATTTTTAATGGATTTATCTAATTAAAATTTACGGGAATTAATAGCGTCTAGGTCAGGATTTGAATCTAAGACTTTTGCGTTAACGATTCAAACGTTGTACCAACTGAGGAATCGCGAATGAGAACTGACTGCATGCTGATAAGACAGATATTTTATTTACTTATTTATTTTTCTCCATTTGTTCAGCCAATACAAGCGCAGTACCATGATAGAAATTCATTTAATTTTAATTCCATAATTACTGGATAGTAATAAATAACATTGCTCTGAAAAAAAAAGAAAGAAAAAAATCGAGATCTGATGCCATTCTTGCTGATTCTTACGTAAAATGACCTCCTGAATTCGAATATGACTCCCATTTTGCCCAGTCACCCTCAGTTTTCTAAATACACCACTCCTCTCTCAATTTCTTTCCCTGTTCGATAATTTTATGACCACGAATTTGATTTGAAGAATGAAAAAGAATTAATTTAAGACCTAAAAACAAAAAAATATAAAGTTTAAAAAATAACATTAATAACAGATTAAAAAATATAAGATATGTAATGCATAATTTCAGTGGCAAATCCTCCCCCCCCCCAAAAAAAAAAAAAAAAAAATCCCTTGTCGCAAACGTCCATGTTTTAGAATTTTCCAACTCTGTAGCCCCTCAGAAGATATTTAACGATTAAAATAATCCCCCCACCTCCTAAAAATCAAATTTATAGCCACAAAATCACCAAAAATGATAAAAATAGGAGTCCATTTCTAAAAAATTGTGGGTGATAGGGCAGAATGGGCGTCCTACTCGGATTCAGGAGGTCATTTTATATAAGAATATGCTGAAATGGTGTCAGAGGCAATTTTCCAGCCGAGCAGTGTTATTAGGAAAATAATTTGATCATTTATACAATAAATTTTTAATATATTGGTCGATGTTTTACAACAACGAAAAGGGATCAGGCCAAGTTCAGACCTAGATCCTCTGAGTTAACGTCATAACGCTGTCTCACTTTTCGCTCCCTGTAAAAATTTATTTATTCAATACAACAAAAAATTACTGTATAAATGGTGGAAATTATTATCCTAAATATCTAACTGCTATCAAACAGCTATGGAGTTAAAATAAATAATTTTTTTCTAAGACTGAGTTCATATTCCCAGAACAGACAAATTGAAAATTTTTAACTTTCACATGAACGAGCCATGTGAGTTATCATAATAGAACTCAGTTGAAAGAGGGATGGGAGTTAACACAAGTGTCCAAGTTCAAATTCTGGACAAAATCATTTTCTGTTCATGTAAAAATTAATTTGGATAACTCACCAAAAATCTACATAAAATGTGATTGACCGTCCCAGATATAAGAATGTATTAAGTTATCTACATCAGGTTAACAGCGTAGAATAACTATTTTCTCCAACAGCCAAAACCCATATTATTCTAAGGGGAAATTTATTTATGAATTAATCATTACCTTATGTATTTTTTTAAACCATTTTCATACTGGAAAAATTCACAATATTTAAATTTGTATATGTTTTCTAAAAGTAGTTTCATAAAATTCTTATTTTTGACTTTAAAAATACGAAAAATTAAACAATTGCATTTTTCGCTTCTTTTTTCTGTACGAGGTGTTATTGAAATTCAAAAGATAATTTTTTGGAAAACGAGAACGTATTCAACGGTTGTGGTTTTTCCAAAAGTGAAAAATGAATTTAAATAAATACATTGGGTTATGAGTCATTCTGTAAATAAATTTCTGCATAGAATAACATGAGCTTTCTTTATAATAACAGGAGACTTGGCGTTGGAATATTAAAACCCGAACAAACTACTACGTCAGAAACGCCAAAGAAAAATATTTTTCAAATATTTTTCTTTGGCGTTTTTGACGTAGTAGTTTATTCGGGTTTTAACATGAGCTTTAGCTGTCGGCGAAAAATGCATGCCATTAAGGGCCCTCTTCACTCACCGCCGCCGGAAGCCGAAACTAATGTTATTCAATGGGAAATTTTTCTTTACAAATAACTTATTAACTAATACATATTTTTAAATTCTGTTTTCACATTCTGAATATTCCGAAATTGACGGACCTTTTTTAAAAAATTATTTTAATTTTTTATATTTTATTTCGAAGCTGCAAAATACGAATTTTCAATGTGTGAAATTTTTTCATTTTTCAATTTCAAAATAAAATATTAAAAATTAAAAAAAGGTGCGTCAATTTAACAGTTGGGAATTTTCTGAATGTGAAAACAGAATTTAAAAATATGTATTAGTTAATAAGTTATTTGTAAAGAAAATTTTCCCATAGAATAACATTGGCTCGGGCAACCGGCGAAGGTGAGTGAAGAGGGCCGTTATAAGCATGCTTGATAATCAATATTTGCTTCATGTATGCTGTAGAATAGAGAAGGCGATTATTTCTCTGCAGCTGGCTTCCGGCGACGATAAGTAGAAAGTTCCTTTGCGTTTGATGTACAGTCGGCAGTAAAAGTGTCCGAGCACTAGCAAAAATTCCTATGTAAAAAAAAGTGTTAAATAAATCCTTGTTGAGTTCTGTTATTAGTCAGTCTATGAACATGATTCGACGAGAATTTATTTAACAAAACAGTATTAAGTGTACTTTTTTTCATAGAAATTTTTGCTAGTGCTCGGATACTTTTGCTGCCGACTGCATCATGTTAAAAACATGTTTGGCAAGTAAAATTTGATTCACGTTTGCTGCAACAAGTATAATTGATACTTGATGCAGCAAGTATAATTCATACTTGGTGCATCAAGAATAATTCATACTTGGTGCAGCAAGTATAATTCATACTTGATGTGTATTACTTGATTCGTACGAACTGTGGCAAACTTAGTGCATACTTGATACATATAACTTGATTCATGCTTGAACTATCAAGTCTAAAGCAAGTGGGACAAGTGTAAACTAGGATTCTTGATCTTGACTTGCATTAAACTTACAGGCTTGAGATGTCAAGCTCAATGCAAGTTTCTTGACTTGAGTTGTCAATGTTGATGATAGCTTAATGCAAGTTCTCTGTGCTGTCTGGGATATTATTTAGCATCAATTTTAGCCTTTGGTTCAACAAAAAATGGTTTTGTTAAGCCTTGGGAGGACATTCCCATCCATACCATAAAACCTGACGGCCTTTTGCAAAACTTTTCTACGGTCTTTGCAGACATTTGATGACAGACTGGTTTATTCACTTTTTTTATAGCCAATTTTCTTTATATGACGACAAATTGTCGATTGCGATACCTGTAGTTTCTTTGCTAAAGTTCTTTGAGGCAGAGGATTTTCTACAGTGATAAGTCTTTTCAGCTTCTTTTTTTCTTTTTCACCAAGGACTTCCTTTCGTTCACATTTTTTCCCCTGGAGCTTTTGATTTCCAACCATATTTTATTTCATTTCGAAGTTTAAATAGCAATTCATTAGAAAAATGTCGTTTGTGATTTTTAAATGCTTTATTTATAACAGAATTTGAGCAATCATCCTTCAAAAGCTTTAAAATTTCGTTTCGGGTTTGAAGATCTAATTTCGGAACCATAATTCACTCCCACTAATAAAAATAGCTAGACTGGTAATTTAAACGTCTCACTTTTAAAATAAAACCATTGGTAAAGCGATTTAAGTTTACCATAAATAGTTACGTACTATTAAAATTGGTCACACTAATTTTGAATCAACCTGTAGTTAACTTAAACATTAGGTATAAGAAGCACAAAGACTCAGATATATAAAATAAAATTAAGAGTTTATTCAACTAGAATAATGGGAGGGTTGGTCTGAATTATGTAGCTCAGTGAGCAGAATTAAATATTTTAGCAAATAAATATAATAACTAATTTAGGTAATTTGAAATATCTCACCCAGAAAATACTAGAAGTCGTAGAGACGGGTGCACACCTTTACTTAGATACGGTGACTTTCAAATAGATCAGCGGATTCCCGGTTGAATCAATTTTCCATTCACGAATACTCGCACTAAAACACAGCAACACTCATTAAACTACTTAACTTAAGTGCGACTAAATCTCCTCTATCGAAATATAACTTTTTCTGGACTCTAAGCCTTAAACTTTGTCGTAGACAGACGTCGAACAAGACTCCACTATACCACGCCTTTACGAAAATCATCTCCATCTTGTACCACTTTCCACCAACTTCCCTTCTCTTCATTTCAACCAAACTTTCAGAATCGCTTCCTATTCACCTACACCTCGCAACTTAATTCCTTCGTTGCAGCACCATGTCGTCACAAAACTAATCCGACCTAAAATTTCGCCGAGTCACTGGCGCCGAAGCGATTTAACTATACCAACTACCATCACGACCTCACAAAATATCTACAAATATTTAAGAAAAGACTTAATATTTTTTGAATATTTAATAAAACCTACTTAAAAGAATTAGGGATGGATTTTACAATACTTTTCAAAGAAAAAATATTAAAAGTAAATATATAACAAAAATAATGTTTTGTTTGCAAACTCTTACAAAGATATGCACTTTTTAATTTTTTTTCCCCCAAAGACTAATTAATAAATTTTAAAATCCATCTCTAATTGTTTTAAGAAGATTCCAATAAGCATAAAAAAGTATTAAGTCTTTTCTTAAATATCCGTAAAACTTTTAGCATTTTGAAAATCATGAATTCATGAAAAAACACAATTTAAAAGGGCTTGGCACCTTTGACGACGACACTGAAGTAGGTTTCATATAAAAGCTTATATTTCGGTTTGATATTTATAAATGGAATTACATTAGGTTCGTTCAATAAAATTTGTATTCAGGCAAGAATTCATATGGAGTTTCATACATATTTTACAGATTTCAAATCTTTAAATTGCGTTTTCTCGTTTTGCATATATTCATAAACTCATGGTCTTCAAAATGCTGAAACTTCTACAGATATTTAAGAAAAGACTTGATATTTGTTTTGAATGTTCAATAGAACCTGCTTCAAGGAATTTGGGATAGATTTTACAATATATTTAAAAGAAAAAAAATATAACAAAAGCATGTTTTTTTCCCAAATTTTTGCCAAGACATGCGCATTTTAGTCTTTTTTTTTTTTTTTTCCGAAAATTGCTTAGTACATTTCAAAACGAAGACTTTATGTGTTTCAAGACTTTAGGAGTTAATTGTAATTTGAATAAATAGGTTTATTTAAATTTGCATAATATATTAGCAGTTCATTCATTTCGAAAAGGCCTACACGGAATTTTTAAACTTTGGTTGAGGCTAGCGATTTTATAAACGAGTATGCTGCTATTTGCGTTGCTCACTTATGTCTAATAGGTAAAAAATAAAACCGCATTTAAATTTTTTTCGGGACACCCTGTATATATATATATATATATAAGGTAAAGCTAGGAGTGATCGCGCGGTAGGAGAGATCGTGCACATAGGGGATCGGCGGGAAAGAGTTGAGTGGGCGAGTTGCGATTTAAGGTAGTTGTACAACATCAATTGGGAAGTGCCGACATGAATTTGCATGTTGATTGCTTCAAGAATCTAAGATAAAACGGGGTTATTTTGTCTCATTAAAAAAAAAAAAAAAAAAAAAAAAAAAAGGGGAGTTCGTGCTTTTGCTATTTAGGAGAGATTGTGCATCGATTTTTATAAAATTCGAAACTAATAAAGATTTTGCAGATTGTTGGTAATGACAAGACAATGAGTATGATTTTGTTGCATGTCTGGAACTGTACCAGGAAATAACTTCGGTAAGTGACTGGACTAGTTCAACCTATTCGAGACGTCTAATCTCTTTGGAGACTGTCCCAAAAATGTAAAACTGAACATTATTCAGGAGTGACATTATCAACAAAACCACATCTCTGGTTGGATTTACTTTTCGAATGACAATGTTAGTTTATGAGAAATTTATCGCAAAGTATTTAAATGCTATTGCATACTTGTTTAGTTTTACAAGTATGATGCTCAAGTTTTGTGCATCTGTTGGCTGCATAAATAGAAGTGATAAAACTAAATGCACTGTTAAAAATGGTTTCTTAAAAATCAGCTAAATTTCTCAAAATAGCTCCGAAAAATATATACTTCAATTTGAAAACCCCTGTACTCATTTTTGAGTATATTGATATGTCAAACATGGGTATACTAGGATTATTATTGGTCAACCCCATTTTTGAGCATGACAATATACTCAAAAATGAGTACATGAGTTTTCAAATTTAAGTATATATTGTTTCGGAGCTATTTTGAGACAATAAGACATCTTCACACACCATAAATTTTAAGCCAGCACAACCGGTTTCGAAAGGACGTAGCCTTCCTTCATCAGGTGCAAAAAAACACGTGCTACTGCCTTGGAGGCAAAACTAAGACTGAAAGCAGGGCAAAATCCAGAGGGGGAGGGGCAACACAAACAACCAATAGGAAGCATCATGCAGGACCAATCAGAGAGGAACGCACATGCACACAGAAAAACAAAAAAAGGGAGGGAAGGAATACAAAATTAATTTAATTTAATTTTTATTTATTTATTTATTTATTTATTTATATTTTTTTATTAATATTATACTAAGTAAATTTAATAAAATTTATTATTATTATTATTATTATTATTATTATTATTTATTTAATTAGAATTATTTAATTATAACAATTATTATGTTATAAACATAATGAAGGAAATTATTTAATTGAAGTAAACAAATATTTCCAGGCTGTAGACAACAAAGTGGAATCAGATTTTTCATTGACCATTTTATCACGATTAAGGTAAATAGCTAAATTTTCCAAAAAATCCAGTTCGGAAACGCGTTTGGCATGAAAGATAATTTTGGCACTCTTAAAATTAAAACTATGATCAAATTCCCAACTGTGCTTCGCAATAGAAGATTTAGAAATTTCTTGATTAACAACATACCGAGAATGTTCACGTAAACGGCATTCAAGATTTCTTTTTGTTTGACCAATATAAGATAAATCACAATTATTACAAGGGACATTATAGATATCCCACTTATGAAGCTCGGGAACAGGGGATTTAGTAGAAGGGAATTGGAATTTATTGACAGGTTTAAAAATAACGTGAAAATTGAAACGCTTCAAAACTTTGGCTAATTTAAAACATAAGGGGGGATAAAAAGGCAAGACCACAAGATTATCAGGTTTAATTTTATCATCAATGGAAAGAGTAGAATTACAAGTTGGCCTACTGAACATTTTGATAGCTTTATAAATTATAGAAGGTCTAAAACCTCTTTTAATAGCAACGAACTTTAAATAATTGAGCTCTTCTTTAAGAGAAGAAGTATCAGAACAAATTTCAAGAGCACGATACACGTAAGTGTAAAAGGTGCCAATTTTTTGTTTAGCCGGATGATTAGAGAGAGCATGGGGAGGGTTAGAAACAGAGAAAGGTTTCCTGAACACAGAGGTTTTAAAAGAGGAATCGCACCTAGTAACTAAAACATGAAGAAAGGGAAGTTGATTACAATTTTCTAACTCGAAGTTAAACTGAATATGGGGATCAATAGCATTAGCAATATTAAGAATGGCAGAAACATCAAACGGATTTTCAACAAGAATGAAAGTGTCATCTACGTAACGTAACCAGCATTTTAAATTTAACATCTTTAATAATTTTTCCTCAAAATAATGCATATAGATATAGGCAAGAATCGAAGATAAAGGATTACCCATACTTAAACCATCACACTGTTTATAAAATTTGTTATTAAATTCAAAAGTAGTTTGGGAAACACAGAGTTTAGTTAGATTAACAAATTCTTTGATTTCAATGTCAGAATAATGAAATTCGCGTAGCCTTTTTTCTAAACAATTAAGCGCACCTTCAGTGGGGACATTAGTAAATAAAGACTTCACATCAAGAGATAACATGGAGCAATTAGGAGGATTCAGATTATTTAACTTCTTGACAAAATCATAGGAATTTTTTATAGTATGACTATTAACGCTGCATAAAGGAGAAAAAATAGAAGCTAAAAATTTAGAGAGGGGATAAGTAGCAGTGCTAATATTCGAAACAATAGGTCTGAGGGGAACATTATTTTTATGAACTTTAGGTAAAGCATAAAAACGAGCACAAATTGCTGAAGAAGGGGAAACCCCCAGACAGCACAGAGAACTTGCATTAAGCTATCGTCAACATTGACAACTCAAGTCAAGAAACTTGCATTGAGCTTGACATCTCAAGCCTGTAAGTTTAATGCAAGTCAAGATCAAGAATCCTAGTTTACACTTGTCCCACTTGCTTTAGACTTGATAGTTCAATCATGAATCAAGTAATATGTATCAAGCATGAACTAAGTTTGCCACAGCTCATACGAATCAAGTAATACACATCAAGTATGAATTATACTTGCTGCACAAAGTATGAATTATACTTGCTGCATCAAATATGAATTATACTTGATGCAGCAAAAGTGAATCAAATTTTACTTGCCAAGCATGTTTTTAACATGATACAGTCGGCAGCAAAAGTGTCCGAGCACTAGCAAAAATTCCTATGTAAAAAAAAAAAAAAAAAAAAAAAAAAAAATTTCACTTAATACTGTTTTGTTAAATAAATTCTTGTCGAATCATGTTCATAGACAGACTAAGAACAGAACTCAACAAGGATTTATTTAACAAAACTGTATTAAGTGTCATTTTTTTTACATAGGAATTTTTGGTAGTGCTCGGACACTTTTACAGCCGACTGTACATCAAACGCAAAGGAACTTTCTACTTATCGTCGCCGGAAGCCAGCTGCGGAGAAATAATTCTCTTCTCTACTCTGCAGCATACATGGAGCAAATATTGTTTATCAAGCATGCTTTTAATGGCATGCATTCCTCGCCGACAGCTAAAGCTCATGTTATTCTATACAGAAATTTATTTACAGAATGACTCATAACCTAATGTATTTATTTAAATTCGATTTTTCACTTTTGGAAAAAACACAACCGTTAAATACATTCTCGTTTTCCAAAAATTTATCTTTTAAATTTCAATAACTCCTCGTACAGAAAAAAGAAGCGAAAAATGCAGTTGCTTAATTTTTCGTATTTTTAAAATCAAAAATAAATACTTTATGAAACTACTTTTAGAAAGCATATACAAATTTAAATATTGTGAATTTTTCCACTATTAAAATGGATTAAAAAAAAAAAAAAAAAAAATGCATAAAGTAATGATTAATTCTATAAATAAATTTCCCCATAAAATATGGGTTTTGGCTGTCGGAGAAGATAGTTATTCGACGCTTCTTAACCTGATGTAGATAACTTAATACATTCTTATTTCTAGGACGATCAATCACATTTTATGAAGATTTTTGGTGAGTTATCCAAATTAATTTTTACAAGAACAGAAAACGATTTTGTCCAGAATTTGAACTTGGGCACTTATGTTAACTTCCAACCCTCTTTTAACTTAGTTCTAGGATGATAACTCACATGGCTCGTTCATGTGAAAGTTAAAAATTTTCAATTTATCTGTTCTGGGAATATGAACTCAGTCTTAGAAGAAAATTATTTATTTTAACTCCATAGCTGTTTGATGGCAATTGGGTATTTAGGATAATAATTTCCACCATTTATACAATAATTTTTTGGTGTATTGAATAAATAAATTTTTACAGGAGCGAAAAGTGAGATAGCGTTAGGACGTTAACTAAGAGGATCTAGGTCTGAACTTGGCCTAATCCCTTTTCGTTGTTGTAAAACATCGACCAATATATTAAAAATTTATTGCATAAATGATCAAAGTTATTTTTCTAATTACACTGCTCGGCAGGAAAATTGCCTCTGGCACCATTTCAGCATATTCTTATGCAAAATGACCTCCTGAATAAGAATAAGACGCCCATTTTGCCCTATCTCCCACAATTTTTTAGGAATGGACCCCAATTTTTATGATTTTTGGTGATTTTGTGGCTATAAATTTGATTTTTAGGAGGTGGGAGCATTATTTTAACCGTTAAATATCTTCTGAGGGGCTACAGAGTTGGAAAATTCTAAAACATGGACATTTGCGACAAGGGATTTTTTTTTTTTTTTTTTTTTTTTTTTGGGGGGGGGGGATTTGCCACTGAAATTATGTATTACATATCTTATATTTTTTTAATCTGTTATTAATGTTATTTTTTAAACTTTATATATATTTCGTTTTTAGGTGTTAAATTAATTCTTTTTCATTCTTCAAATCAAATTCATAGTCATAAAATTATCGAACAGGGAAAGAAATTGAGGGGGGAGTCATGTATTTAAAAAACTGTGGGTGACTGGGCAAAATGGGGGTCATATTCGGATTCAGGAGGTCATTTTACATAAGAATCAGCAAGAATGGTATCAGATCTCGATTTTTTTTTTTTTTTTTTTTTTTTTTTTTTCAGAGCAGTGTTATTTATTACTATCCAGTAATTATGGAATTAAAATTAAATGAATTTCTATCATGGTGCTGTGTTTGTATTGGCAGAACAAATGTAGAAAAATAAATAAGTAAATAAAATCAACTGTTTTATCAGCAAATCATGCAGGTCAGTTCTCATTCACGCATGGATGCATTCACGATTCTTCAGTTGGTACAGCGTTTGAATCGTTAATGCAAAAGTCTTAGATTCAAATCCGGACCTAGACGCTATTCATTCTCGTAAATTTTAATTAGATAAATCCATTAAAAACCTATTGCATAAATTGTCGAAGTTATCACAGTAGTTGGACTGGCAACATAAATTTAAGTTGAACTTCTAGATTAAAGTTTTTAACGTCACTCACTGATGTTAACATAATTACTTTTCATATTTTATATACCTAATAATATAATTTTTATGAATTAGTAGCCAAATTAAACCTAAAAGTTGCATGTGTCTAATATATATATATATATATATATTTTTTAATAATGAAAAGAGAGTGATGGGACAGAGCAGTTCATGGAGGGATGGGACATGTAAGAAAAGTAAGAAGAATGAAGATTCTGATACTCCATAAACAGAGAATATCAATAGGCAAATTTATGAATAGATGGAAGAGAAAATGCAACGAAACAAATTCAAAATCATGGAAAATTACGGGTGTGGCACTCACAAGAGTTTTGTCTACCTTTTTAACTTTTAAAAATACTTTATTTACCATATATGTATGAGGAATTAATTTTCATTCCTGAGCAGTTTTCCTGGATATGGTAAAACATAGAAAAGAAATTACATTCATCAATTACAGTTAGGATTTCTTGGTAATATTTGTTCTTGAGATATGCTGATAACACACGCAGACTGGCCACTAAAAACCTTGTTAATGTTCAGGGAACCACAAAACATGTAAATATAACAAAAACCTAATTTTGAATATTTGAACTAAAAACAATACTTTCTCTGCTAGAAGTAAAAAAAAAAAAAAAAAAAAAAAAAAAAATGATGACCTAATCGAGCATTTGAAAATTTTATTTAAGTGGTACATTATATTCTAATGTTGGATAAAATAGATGTTATTAATAATTAATTAATCTTACATACATAGTGACCCACTGTTTTTGTCATTTTTCATAGTATGCCTGTATATGATGTACTTATTTTAACTTTATAAACCTGCCATAAGGGAGGGAAGGGAAAATTTTGACTATGTTAATTGGCTTATGAAATAATAATTATCATCAAATTTATATTTTTAAAATATGTTAAAGTGTTTCAATTTGTTTCACGGAAGTCCGTACTCTCCCCTATATATATATGGGATTTGTTGTGTTACTTTATTGATTCATATGTTTTGCAGGCTGTTGATTAGTGGATCTGGTTTCTTTACATTAGTGTATTTCATCCACTTATAAATTTTTTTAAATCTTATTGGTCATTGGTGTTTCAGTGACCTTGTATCTGTTGCTTGGCTTCTACTATGCTTAATAGATCATCTTTATTATATATATATATATATATATATATATATATATATATATTAATAGTAAAAGCCGATAAATATCTATACAATATAAAAATAATATTTTAAAACATATTTAAATTTCAAAACCTCTTCACACACCATAAATTTTAAGCCAGAATAACCGTTGCTTTTGCCTCCAAAGCAGTAGCACGTGTTTTTTTGCACCTGATGAAGAAAGGCTACATTCTTTCGAAACCGGTTGTGCTGGCTTAAAATTTATAGTGTGTGAAGAAGTTTTAAAATTTGCACACCAGTTTGTGATTTTAAAACATAGTGAAAGCCGAGGAACAGAAACAAAATCACTGAATATATCCTTTTATTATCAAAAGGATTATATGTAGTATATATTGTATTTTTTCAGGAGTTATAAGACAAATTAGCTAGTATTTATAATAACTTTTACTGGATTCATACCTTTACTAGTTTTTTAATTACTATTCTTATTTTTTTTTTTTTTTTTTTTTTTTTGTAATTCATGTTTTACTCTTTTAGTTGATATTCTAATCGTAGTTTCTATGAATGAAGCATACAGCAGGGTTCTCAGCAATCACTATTTTGAATACCTTTTTTCTATAAGGCAATCTATGCGAAGATATATATACTATTACGGGTACCGGAAAGTTATGTCGTTTTGAATTAATAAAATGAAACCGGAAATTTTTGTTTAACAGTGTTTACATGATACTTTACAAATAACCATCTTATAAGTTACCTAAGAATATCTTAAATTTTATCCAGGATAAATTTCCGATGTCAGTATTTTAATTCAAAACGACATTATTTTCCGGTCCCCCTAATACAAATGATTAATAATAATTACTTAAAAAAAAAAAAGTGGTAATCAAAATAGTGACTGCTGAGAGCCCTGCATAGGGAAAATGGCTATCAGATTATTTGTATTTGCTCAGGATTACATTACATCGCACATCGGAGAAGTTGCATCGAAAAATCAGCCTAAGGATAAGAATAAAGCATTGATTAGCCTACAATAAAACTGACATAAATGTATCTCATGTGGGTAAATTGCGAGATAAAGATATGATGCTTTTTGTGCCCATTGGGGTACCTCATACACATTTTTCAGTTAAAGGAACTCAATTTTGTTATTTTTGTCTTACTATGTCCCTTTTCTTGCCAATATCTCAATCCAAGGTAATTTTTGCACTTTGAATAGGTTTTAACGTCAACTTAAAGAAAAAATTTCCTTTTGTTTGAAGTAAAAACTGCATTAAGGTCATCTTTTCTTCCTTAAAAAATTAACACGCACGCTTTTACTTGTATCCTTAATATAAAATTAGTAATTTTAAATGAGAATTTAAGATGATACAATATTATCTAAAGATTACATTGCTTGGCATGAAAATTGCCTTTAACACCATTTCAACATATTCTTATGTAAAATGACCTCCTGAATCCGAATATGACGCCCATTTTACCCTATCACCCACCGATGTTTAGGAATGGCCCCCTATTTTTATCGTTTTTCGGTGATTTTATGGCTATAAATGTGATACATAATGCATAATTTCATTGGTAACCCCCCCCCCCCCCACCACCACCACCAATGAAATTATGCATTATGTATCACATTTTTTTTTTTTTTTTAATCTATTATTAATGTTATTTTTTTAACTTTACATATATATTTTTTGTTTTTAGTTGTTCAATTAATTATTTTTCATTCTTTAAATCAAATTCATGGTCATAAAATTATTGAAGAGGGAAAGAAATTGAGGGAGGGGATGGTATTTCTAGAAAACGGTGACTGGACAAAATGGGAGTCATATTCGGATTCAGGAGGTCATTTTACATAAAAATCAGAAAGAATGGTATCAGAATTCTTTTTTTTTTTTTTTTTTTTTCAGAGCAGTGTTATTAATAGTTTTACATAACAACTTTACTGTTTCAATATTTCTGGGTGTTAAGAAATTAGCAATTAATTAGTTCAAGTTATTTAAGTTTGTGTAAAATTATATTTCCATATTAATGACATTGCATAGACTTTATAATTAAAAATACATTTTAATAGCACAATAAAATGTATAAAATTGAAATCCCTCAATATTTTTAGAATTTTAATCTCATGTACCGGACTTGATACAGAGAAAGAAAATAGTTCACAACTCTTGGTCGTCATTTCATTTCGCTTTAATCTAGAAAAAGAAAGGGATGAATAGCGTACATTTATAAATTTCTAAAAACTAAAACACCATTTTGAAAAATAAAAAATACTTAAAGTTCGCATTTCATATTGTACTTCATATTGTACTTTTTTTTTTTTTTTTTTTTTTTTTTTTTTTGTTCTGTTAAATATATATAATATATTCGTAAGTGTACACTTTTTTCCACAAGTATTATATTGTTGCAAGTTTCAAAAATATGTTTGATTTTCTTTCTGTATGTTTATGTTTTGGTTTATCAAAGCACAATTCAAAAACGTACTAAATGTTGACCATTATATCAGGGATGGAACACGGGTGCAGAATTCCTACCACTATCAATGAAATAAAATTTTCTACTTCGTAAATCAACTATATTATAGGCATAGAAATTTCTTGAACAAATACCGGCATGAATTCTGAGCCAGCGTTCCATCCCTGCTATATAAATCAGGCTATTTTATTGGTGCTAAAAAAAAAAAAAAAAAAAAAAAAAAAAAAAAAAAAGTAAGTGATATATAGGAGAGTTCTGTTCTGAATCTTCATAATGTATTAGAATTTTATGACAATTCAAACATATTCAGAGTTGACGTTGCCCTACTTTTCACCACTACAATTTATAAATTTACATATATTTACTATCAATATATTACATATCTTTTGTAATATGTTTATTCTATTGAAAATGTCAGATTTTTTTACTAAAATAGTAGCGGAAGGAATAAGGGCAGCAGAACTCTGTATATATACAAACAAAAGCTGGATGGGACAGTGGAATGAGCGAAGAATCACAAATAAAATGAATTGATAAAAAATATTCAACAATGTTGGGAAGTGTAAAATTAAATTTTCATTCAGTACACTACAAAAGTTATAATTCTGTAGAGTTTTATTTATATAGAGTAAGAAGAGAGAGAATTTTCGAGGGGTAACGTCCCGGTAATTGCGTATTCACGATTCATGATTCTGCCCCTCCCTTCCTCTCTCCGTTACTACTAAAGAAAATTTAGTCTTTTTTTTTTAATTCAAGAAGGTTTCTATGGGGAAAACTCACCTGTGCATTAGAAAAACGTTTACCTTCTTACTTACCGAAAGGGGGGGGGGGGGGCATGCTTGAAAGAAATTAATTTAAAATTAAAGAATGTATTAAGAATCCAACAATAAATTGACATTTAAACAATTATTTCTAATTCAGAACCTGCCGGACACACGAAGATTTTTCTCTCTTATTTTAAACAGAATCTCTCTCTCCCCCCTCCCCTTTTTTTATCTTATGAATAATTAAGTTCAGTTAAAATTATTTGTAAACTATTTAAAACCACCCTAAAAGGAATACATTTAATAAAATGGCATCTGTTAACGTAAAAGTAAAGTAAAACTGTAATATTTGATTCCTCGAAATACACTATACACTGTGTCCCAAAAATTTAGACAATCAATAAAATTCGCATTAACATAAAAAGTAATAAGATACAATTAAAATTCGTGGGATAGGTAATAAACAAAAACAGTTTTGCTGATATACACATATAAATTATGATCAAAGGCTTGAAATTATAAAATGTACATTAATTATATAAAAATGTGCTGTTCCAAAAGTATAGACACCTGTAAGTGTTTTCGGCTTTACATTTATAAAAGTAACTAAAAACTTACTTTTCATATTGAACTGTATTGCCACGACACTTTATAACATGAAATACACGTTGTTCCATAGAATTAATTAAGCATTGAATTACAGAAGGAGATATTTCATACCACATTCTGTCAATTGGAGTTTTTAAGTCATTTACGCATGTATATTGCTTTCCATTTTCATATATTTTACGAGATAAGATTTTTGAAATTCTGGAAGTTGATGCAATTGCACGCACAGATAAATTATCAACTGAAGCTTTGTTTAATAACATTCTATCATCACGTAACGTGGTTTTCTTTGGTTTCCGACTCGCTTTCGAGTATTCCATGTTCCACCTGATCTTTTGACTCTATAAATACTGCTCAAGGATCTGTTTGTTCTTCTCAATATTTGTACAGGATTTTGTCCTTGCGCTTTTAATTGTAAAATCTTAATAATTTCATCTTTAGAAATTTCTTTACAACGTGGCATTTTTTATCAGAATACGCAAGAAACCTCTTTTCCGAATCACAAACAAAACAATACATTGAACTCATTAAATTATAATGCTAATTATATAGCAGACGATATTTCAATTAAAGGGAAAAAATTATTCTGCCTTTATATGCCTTTATAGAAGCAGACGACAATAAAAATATTTTATTTTGTGAACAAGAATGTAAAATAAAACATGCAATGCTGTATTGTGTCTATACTTTTGGGGTAGCACATTTTTATATCATTTAATACACATTTTATAATTTCAAACATTTGATCATAATTCATATGTTTATATCAGCAAAACTGTTTTTATTTGTTGCTTATCTCACAAATTTTAATTGTATCTTATTACTTTTTATGTTAATGCAAATTTTATTGATTGTCTAAACTTTTGGGAAATGGTGTACACATTGAAACGTTACTGCTTGCTTTATTTTATTTAGACAAATTATTATAAAAATAAATCATTTACCTTCACTTTAATGTCACCCGCACTTGCGTCGTATTTTGCGAGATGACAACAATATGATACAACCCTTCCAGCAAGGCTACTATATGCAAATAAGAAGAGCATGCGCAGACCGTTACTTGACGTCAAGGAAATTTTAAGCCAGTAATGTGCTTGATTTGGCATGTGTAATTTTCCAAACTTGAAGTTGGTCTGAGATATCCTTGAATTAGCAACTTTGCTCTGTCATGGTAAATTCACTTGAAAGCCAACCTTGTTTCAAGGAAGTGTGCTGTGTGGGCCGAGAATTTGGTACTGTCATGAAGAACAATGGAATTTTTAACAGCTTTTTGAACAGAGCTTAGAGGAGATTTAGTTTGGTCTTTTTTAATTTCAGTATAAGGTCCTTCAGATAAAAGAGAATTAACTTTATCATAAGTGGGGTATCTATAATGTCCCTTGTAATAATTGTGATTTATCTTATATTGGTCAAACAAAAATAAATCTTGAATGCCATTCTCGGTATGTTGCTAATCAAGAAATTTCTAAATCTTCTATTGCGAAGCACAGTTGGGAATTTGATCGTTGTTTTAATTTTAAGAGTGTCAAAATTATCTTTCATGCCAAACACGTTTCCGAACTGGATTTTTTGGAAAATTTAGCTATTTACCTTAATCGTGATAAAATTGTCAATGAAAAATCTGATTCCACTTTGCTGTCTACAGCCTGGAAAAATTTGTATAATTCAATTAAATAATTTCCTTCATTATGTTTATAACATAATAAATGTTATAATTAAATAATTCTAATTAAATAAATAATAATAATAATAATAAATTTTATTAAATTTACTTATTTGTACAATATTAATTAAAAAATAAATAAATAAATAAATAAATAAAAAATAAAATAAAATAAAATTAATTGTTTATTCCTTCCCTCCCTCTTTTTGTTTTTGTGTGTGCATGTGCGATCCTCTCTGATTGGTCCTGCATGATGCTTCCTATTGGTTGTTTGTGTTGCCCCTCCCCCTCTGGATTTTGCCCTGCTTTCAGTCTTGCTTTTGCCTCCAAGGCAAAAGCAAGACTGAAAGCAGGTGTTTTTTTGCACCTGACTGAAGCACGTGTTTTTTTGCACCTGATAAATGAAGGCTAAGTCCTTTCGAAACCGGTTGTGCTGGCTTTAAATTTATGGTGTGTGAAGAAGTCTTATTGTCTATTTATCGTTTGTACACCAGTTTTGCTTTTAGTTTTGTTATTTTGAGACAATTTAGCTCATTTTTAAGAAACTATATTTTACAGTGTACAAACGAAAAATATCAGCCTACTCAAACATCTTTTTAAGGACTGTAGTCGTGTAAATTTCAATAAAGTAAAATAAAATAAATAAACGTAATGGATTTTAAAGTTGAAACGAGAAGACTGGCGAAACTGGAGTTAATACCTGGTTTATAGACCTGTATTCTTCTAGAATTTTCTGTCAATAAACTGTTGAGCTTCTGCAAGTTCCGCCTTTCATTCAGAGACAACTCACAAACCCCCAAGTACGCAACAATATATGTGTATATATATATATATATATATATATATATATATATATATATATATATATATATATATATATATATACATATATATAGTATATATATAAATATATATATATACATAATATATATTAAACAGCGACCACAGTGTTGTTTTAAAAAGTAAGTAGAGGTACTATCTATCGAAGGAGTGATTTTTAATCTTTGGTGATAATACTTTTAAAACTGACAAAAAGAATAAACGTATGGAATATACATATATATATAGTATCTATATAAATATATATATATATATACATAATATATATTAAACAGCGACCACAGTGTTGTTTAAAAAAGTAAGTAGAGGTACTATCTATCGAAGGAGTGATTTTTAATCTTTGGTGATAATACTTTTAAAACTGACAAAAAGAATAAACGTATGGAATATACATATATATATATATAGGGGAAGCCGGGGTAATAAGAGACAAAAGGGGTAATAAGAGACAAAAAATATTAATACAATCTATACTATTAATCTAAATAACTTGAAATAAATGTCTCGTATTAATTTCATTAAATGGACTCCTCTTGAATTTTTAGGTGATTTTTGAACTTAATTTTTTTGTTAAATTCTTTTTTTAAATTTTCATTAAATCCTTGTCTCTAATAACCCCACGCGGGGTAATAAGAGACCAGGCTTGTAACTGTCCATATATAGCAATGTAAAATCATGTGAGATAATTAAAGATATCTGGAAACAATTCTGAATCAGCCAATAGTTTTAAATTTTTATTATTTACATCCATTCAAAAAATATGTTTGCTCGAAAATTAACTGTCATAAATGTGTTTGTGAAATTCATTTCTTTTAATATTAGGTCCTAAATAATATAATATTGTACTTAATGATAGTTCTACATAATCAACATAACCTAGGGATTAACCAAAAACATCAATATAATTTCTAAAATGGGCAGAAAATATTTTACCCATTTTCTAAAGTGTAGTCGAAAATAGGCAAAAAAGACGTATCTTTGAAGTGTATACAAGCGAACAAAATGTTATAAAATATTTTTCTAGTAATTATAAATGAACTTATTTATTATGTAATGAAGTATTAATGACTAAATACTAACTTATACACATTCTAAACATAAATTTACATAATCATATCAACGAAATATGGTCTAGCCTAATGAGTGAAACTGCTTTTTGATTTAAAGTGAAAAAAAAAAAATGTTCTCTTGGTAAACTTAGACTGGGCCTAACACTAGGCAAACTCTTCGTAAACTAGTCAGGCAGAATTAACAGGAACTACAATTGGAGGGGGACACAGGAATTAACAGTGGGGGTAATAAGAGACTCATGTCTCTTATTACCCCCACAAAAAATAAAAAATGGGGTAATAAGAAACATGCCTAGAACATGTAAATAAAGAATGCTTTCAAGGTTTTAAAAAATTGTACATCAAAAGTCATAGTCTTGGTCAAAAGGTTACACATTAATAAATCCCAAACATCTTACTTACAAAGAAAAATAAAGAAAATTTTAGAAAAAGTCACGAACTTTCAGGGTAAGTTCAAAGTGAAGGTGTTTTTTCGTCGTATAAAAATAATTCAAAATATGTTATAAACTTCTCAATAAGTGTATTGTAGTAAAGAATACACATGATACTTAATATTACATATTTTTAATGCTGCCTAAGTATATTTTTTGGTGGGTTTTTTGACTGCGTCTCTTATAACCCCTGTCTCTTATTACCCCGGCTTCCCCTATATATATATATGTAAAGAAACAGACTGTTCAGTAGTAATTTAATATTATCAGTGCAAACATTCGAAATTTAAAGATGATTTAATTTCAGTATTCCAACAATTACTCTGATCAAAAACGAAGACCACCCAAATCAAACCAAAAAAGAAATAAAGTAAAATCTAAATGAATTATAGCAAATTGGAATGAGAAAAAAAAGCATTATTTGCATTCTAACGTTATCAAGGGCCTGGTAGAATGCAAATATGCTAAAAAATATATATTAAACAGCCACCGTATTGTTGTTTAAAAAAGTAAGCAGAGGTACTATCTACCGAAGGAGTGATTTTTAATGTTTGGTGATAATACTTTTAAAACTGACAAAAAGAATAAACGTATGGAAAAAATATATATATATATATATTAAACAGTCACCGCAGTGTTGTTTAAAAAAGTAAGCAGAGGTACTATCTATCGAAGGAGTGATTTTTAATGTTTGGTGATAATACTTTTAAAACTGACAAAAAGAATAAAAAGTATGGTATGTATATATATATATACATATTAAATTTCTTTATTTAAGACGTGATATTTTCTTTTATGCTCTAAAACAGTATTTTCGTATTTTCTCAAACCAGAAATTTATATTTATAAGTAGTCCTAAATGTATTTATGCAAGTAAAACATTATTTATGGAAAAACTACTTTTAGGATATTAAATGTTTTTGAGTCTTGCCATAAGAAAGAAAATGAAGAAATATAAACTCCATAGAGGTTTGAGAAATAAAATAAATACGACAAAGTGAAATACAGAATGAAATTTAATATTTCATATAAAATATGAAGTTTATAGCAAACACGTGTGAGTTCTACAAATGTATTAGATACAGACTCAAAATAAATTTCATGAAACACATTTTTCGTTAAGGAATAAAGATAAAAATTTATCTAATAACTTTAGATTTCAATGCAATGACAGAAGTGACAAAAATGTTTTTATTGAAATTCTAGAGCAAAGTAAATAAATTCAGAAATAGGAATACTTTCACTGTGACAATAAACTATGTGCAAATGATACAAATAATAATAATAATAAGAAGAAGCTGTTTTAAACAGCTAATGCTTTTATTATTTGATATTTTAAAAATGTGTTCTACATTTTCATAAACAATTTCATTTTTTTATCATCCTTTTTACTTTCTCTTACCCATAAGGTAGAGAAAGTATTGTTTTTGGATCAAATTTTCGAATGCGAGATTTTGTTATATTTACACGTTTTGAGGTCATCTGAATACGAAAATCATACTTTTAGCAAGTGGTCTGTGTGTGTGTGTCTGTGCGTCTATCTGTTATCAGCATATCTCAAAAACGAATTATGGCAGAAAGTTCAAACTTGGTATTCTAAATGTGTATCGTATAGGGATGCTACAGTAAGCTTTTCGTTAAGATCAAGCAAATGGTTCGTGTGCAGGGACAATCAAGATAATTCTAATACATTACGTGTATGGGGGAAATTGCAGGTAAGTAGAGTTTAACGTCTATAGACTGCACTAAACCAAATGAAACGAATATATATTTTTTGTAATAGAGATAGTTAACTTGGAAAAAAAATTTGTATGTAGGAGCCTCGCCTCCCCCCCTGGGGGGGCAAGTCCCCCTCGAGGAGAGTAAATTTTCATGATGGGTATCTTTCAAAAGAGCTCGCCAATACCTTTAAAACGAATGGTTGAACCATCGATCTGCGATAATTTAAAAAAAAGTTATCGATTTTTTTTTTTTTTACTTTTAACGAAAAAAAAAAAAAAAATTAGAAAAATATCGTATTATTTTTTTTTTTAATATTGAGAATAAAATGGACTTTTTTTTGGATGTTTGGTGGTATACTACTTCTCTAATATGGAAATCGTCTGCATTATCATAAAAGATAATTTTTTTAAATAATAATTTTAATAAATTATTTTTTAAAAACAGAATTATTTTTAAATAACCGAATTAAATTCTATATAAATGTAGGTGCATTAATGAAACGGGGGGTTGAGGGGGCGGAAGCCCCCCTCACACAGAACTAATTATCAAGCCCTTTTGACTATCGTCTTAAATGAAAACATTTTATATAATGGAATTGGATATTACCAACAATCTACGGTATCCCTATGGAGGGAGGATGTTCCTCTGCCCTTGCAGATATCTATTTACATCATTATGAATTTGGTACTCATGTTTTAAATGAAATTTTGTATATAAGATATGTTGATGATATTCTAATTGGATATGAACAAGAAGAATTTAAACTGAATTTTAATTTTTACCCCAATAATCTAATTTTAATTGAAACTGCACCTAACAATGATAATAGTGTTGATTTCTTAGACCTTAATATTTGTATTAATAATGAAACAATCGTAATTAAAATCTATGATAAACGTGATGCTTTTAAATTTAAAATTAATCGAATTTCTCATTGGTCTTCTTGTTTACATAAAAATATATTCAGAAATATTATAATTAACCAACTTATTCGATGCAGTCGAATTTTTACTTATAGTTATGACAGTGACTCTTTTGTAGTTAATTTTATACAAATTGCCATAGATAATAATTATCCTCTTTATTTTCTGTTAAATATTCTTAAACAATATTACCAATTAGATTATCTTACTTGCAAATCACGTTTTTTGAATCGTTTATCAATTCGATTTTAAGGTTTCTTCCTTTCATTAACTGTAACTTTCATTAACTGTTTGTTTCTACGTTTGAATTGTGTTGAATGGGTGGCATATTGCTTCATGATTTTTCTTGTATGTCGTTTTAAATTATGATTTGGTTTTTCTTATAAATTTTTTTAAAATGTGTTTATTTGGGATTTATTCCTTATTTCGCCAATTTCATGTAAGTTTATTCTGAGTTTTGACACAGTATCTGGTATCCGGGAGTGTTGACCGGTCGTAAAACATGTTTAACCGGAGTGGGGTGGTCACAACCCCCCCTGCCATTTAAATACTTTTGTCTCCATTTTTTCTTTCGCTCCTCTTCAGTTACATATGTTGATGTTTTTCTTTTTCATTCTATTTAGATTTATATAGTACATTAGCAAGGAGCAGAATTGCGCTCATCTAATATTACTTTTTTGTATTTAAAATTAAAGTTTCCATATTCCTACATTTGTACAATATATGTATAAATATATATAAAAACATAGTTTTGTTTTTGTCTATATATGCATGATCGTGTTTCTGTACGCGTTTGTGTGTATCAGGCATCTTCAGCATAATCTTTAAATTTCTTTAAGTATGTTCCATATATCCAATAGTCCCACGTGAAAATAAATAAAGCATGTAGACAACTTGCATTTTTGATACTGAACAACTAAAACAGTTTTACAAATGTATGCGTAAATATTACATGACAGAAAATGCAATTCGAACTGTGCAGTTTTGTCACAATCGGATTTAGACATTAATTATTAATGTGAGAGTATGCATAATTTCTTCACAGAATCTAGAAATCTATTCTGCGATGTGTTTATTATTATTATTACACCATTCGATTAATAAATAAGTAATGCAGCTGAAAATGAAATACGTGAGAGTTATTGTCATAAAATTGTTATGCTACAACATCGAGTATGATTTTCTACTTGCATATTATAATAATTATAAATTAGTATTTACGTAATAGATAATAATATACATGATGTTCTTTCTTAAAAAGTTAATGATTAAAATAACTATAGAAATATCTCGTTTCAGAAAATAATACGATTAATATTCGAATTTGTACGTTTATTGTATAATGAAAAACGAACACATTAAAGTTATGAAGAACTAAGTAAATTTAATATTAAGTAATTAATTAACTTTACATATTAATTAATAATGCATGAAAGATTTTTTTTAACTATTTGTGCTGAAATTTCCTTAAAAACTAACTAGGCGGATTTTTTTTTTTTCTTTCGTTATATAACTTCCATAAAATTCATTACAGTGTGTGTTGAATTTCCGCGACATATATGTTGAATAAAAAAAGTACATAAGAAATTTATTTTCAGTTTTCAAAAATATGCATAAACTCATATATACAGACAAATATAGATGACGATATATATATATATATGTAACCATACCTGTGTATGATCTAATATACGTGTATGTGTAGTGAGCACGTGTTATTTATTTTCTTGTCAAATTTTCAACAACATGGATTAAAAAAAATTAAGACTTTTTTAATTAGTTTGATTCGCACTAAAATGCATAAAAATTTAAAATGAAGAGTTGAAATCTGAATTTCATACTTTAGTTAATTTAAAAAAATCTAATTGTCGTGTGGAAAAACGGTTTGCACCATTGGATTCAGAAAAATCACCCTTTTCATTAGGTACCGAATTTCTAACGAGCCACGAACTTTTTAAACTGACTGAAAGGAATTAAAATGAAGTGTTTCCACCTAATTTTCATACTTTTGTTAATTAAAAAAAAATTATTTATTGTGTCGAAAAACTGTTTGCACCCCGAGATTCAGAAAAATTGCGCCTTTCATTTGGTACTAATTTTGTAACAATAAGACTGATATTTCTAATTTATTTTCCCTTTTTCCGTTTTCAACCCGGATTCGGCAGAAGGTTTATGACATGGAATATTAGCTAAAAAAAAAAAGTCTTATAATAATAAAAAAATATCAGACTGTATTATTATTACTATTTTTTTAATTTTCCTGTTTATACTTTTTTTTTTTTTTTTTTTTTAAACCAAAAATGTAAATAAAAATTAAAAATAAATAGAATAGAATAGAATAAAGTAAATATTAACTAAAAGTTTTATGGTTTTTAATAGTAACATAAGCTTTTTATGGTGATCAGAATATTTTTTAATACTATGGCACATATAAATGGTATATTATTTATTTCGCGTATTCACTGGGTGTAAAACACCATTTTCAGTGAATGACTTAAGAATTTAATGGTCAATGATGTTTCTCAGAAAGCATGATATCTGACATTGGATGTTTATTGCGATGCCAAAACCCTTTTTACTTCCATTACCTTACTACTGTAGGTAATGGAAGTATTGTATTCGGTAAAAAATTCAATATCTAGTTTTCACCCGATTTACACCTTTTAAGGTGTCCTGAATCCTTAAAAGAAGTTTTTGGACTATTTCTCCGAAACCAATAAAGGTAGAACTACGAAAATTCAGAATTGACACAGGTATAGTGTACAGATGAATTTCTAAATTTTGGTAAAAATTGGAAAACCGGAAGTGGGACATCGGAAACCGGAAGTGGGACCGTAAGTCCGTATGACAAAAACGGTACGATTTTCTCCAAAGTCCATATAAACACTCAGTTAGATGTCCTTTCGAATGATATAGTTAGTTCAGAAAAATTGATAGGCTTCCTGTATAAATAGCTCAATTTCAGGTCTCGCAAGCGCTTTCCTTTAAAAACGATTGAATGGATTTTTTTCAAACTCGACAAATTAATTCCCTTTTAAATATCCCTTTGTATGTAATTTTTGTTTTCTGGTAAATAAATGAGTATGCAAAGTTTTGGGAAAAGTTGATATCTCAAAAACGGCTTTCTGAAAAATTATTACATAAATCCATTTTAGATATCCTTTCTCATGCATTACGTGGTTATTACAGTAAAATTAACAGTCACCCTGCTTAGGTAGGTCAGTTTTACATCACGGAAATTGGTGTTTCAAGTAATAACTCTACCCCTTTTCCCTCTCATTTTTTGACTCACTATGTAAACTTTGTTTTATATGTCTTTACACACGTGTATCAAGTTCCTCTTACTGGAAAAATCTTACGTTTCTACTTTGTTAGATCCATTTTATGTCTTCAAATCCCATTATTTCCAAAAAATGCATAAAATACTTGTAATGGTGAGTTGCAATGGAAGTACTGTGGTTACTTCACAGCAGATTTTTAAATATGAAAGAGATAAAAAAAAAAAAAAATAGAAACCTTGATGGGACATTTTTTGTAGAAAGCAGAAAGTTAAATGAGTTGTGACTTTCTTTTTCTTTCAGAATTTGCATATCTTTAACTTCAGAATCAGATTGTAGATTATGTTTAAATAAAAGCATGAAACCTAACAACTTTAACTTTATTCAGTACTAAAACTTTTTTATTTTACCCAATAGTAATATATTTTTTTTCTGGGAACTAAAACGATTTTTATCAAAATTTATATTTTATAAATATTGATTTGTTTAACAGATTTTTTTTTTATATTTCTACGAATTCAGAAATTTTTTTCACATTGTAATATTCTCAAACGAAATGCAAAATAGTACTTCAAACTTTTACTTTAATACAATATATATGAATATATATATCTTAAATGCCACCTGCAGTGATCGTTGATATAATTTCTGAATTTTCATTTCCTGTCTTCTTTTTTAAAATTTTCCAATCTTATACCAACTGGAAACTTCCCTTCGGCGTTTTCAGCCGCTTGAAACTTAACGACACAGCTATGAATTTATCTACCACTTTCTATAATGAGAAGTAAAGCTTGTTTTCCAATGACATTTATTTTGAGGCGAGTTATTATAATCCTGATGTAATCACTTTTACGACAGATAATCGAATCGAATGTTATCACGGTTTATTTTACGTCACGGAATACAAAATTAATATTTATCTAAGAAACTGGCAACACTTTTAGGGAATGAGACATAATGGATATGAAATATTTTAAACATATGATTAGGAAAAATAATCTGTAACTAATAAAAAAATATTTATTTATTTAGTATATTTTAAGATTAAAAAATATATTAGACAGCATGTGTCTCGTGGTAGAATAAAATTATTATTAAGTAAATTAGTTTAAAAATTAATTCATAAATTCCTTAATGGAATTATAAGTTAGTTTCTTTTATCTGTTCCCTTCATCTGACATGTTCACTTACAGTCATTTAAATTATAGTTATTTCCTATTTTTTAACTTGTTTATTATGGATCCTGGTGTAGAAGTATACATGCAGATACATTTCTTAAAAAGGGAAAGATATTCTGAAAGGATAGCTGTTTAAAAATGGGAGAGGGATTTAAAATTTTGTATATTAATAAACAGGAAGCTGGAAGTAACTGTTTTTCTAATGCAATTTTTTTTTCCTTAAATTTCGTGTACAATATTTTTTTATATTTTGGAATTAGAACAAATGTCAAACTGAAAGGTAACTCCTTATGAACTCACAAAGTAGATAAATAAAACTATGTTAGCTCTTTATAAACTCGCATACTAAATAAACAAAATTATGTTAGTGTTACAAGCCTACAGGGTATATTTCCCAAAGAGGAATTTTTGTAATGGGCCTGAATTAATTGGATTTCCAAATTTAATACGTGCCATGTGAAAAACCCCTTATAAAATTTGAACTGTGTAAAATATCTATAAACTACCTCTTTTTTTTTTTTTTTTGGTCGATTATTGCTTAATTTTTACTTTATTAAAATGAATTTTTAACATAAGTTTTCCTTTATATATATCTTTTGATCTATTTAATAAAAACAATTCAATATTTCACGCATGCGCAGTAAAAACTATTTACTACAAATACTCATATCTCAACGAAAATTAAATGTAATGCACTTTATGTTTCGGATGAATGTTTTTCAAATGTTTTGTGATTTTATCTGCATTTTTTGTAAAATTTTGTTGAAATCCAATCTTGTTATGAGCAAAAAACTTACCAAAAACTTATTATTATTATTTTTTTAAATCTGTTTAAAATGAGTGTGATTTACACAAAACAGTATAAAAATACTTTACATAGTAAGTAAAAACGTGTGTTAAAATTGCCAATCACTTATAGCTTTTTATAATACCGGTTAATTCAAAGTATTTTCGCTTTTCTTCAATTTGTGGTTCATCCCATATATGCCCTCGTGACTAAATTGATACTGGAAAGAATCAATTTATAAATGTCCTATATAGACCTGAATTTCAAGGCCGTTTCATAAATATTTATTTTAGAAAATAGCAAAATTTGTGGAAAAAGTCTAATAATTTAACCATGCAGTGTATTTTTTCATTTACTTAATTATTTTCAGAATATTATTGAACATTCTCAAGTTAAAGTATTAATAATATATAGTAAAGAGTTAAAAAAAAAAAAAAAAAAAAACTCATAACAATTAATGAACATTTTGTTAATCGAAAGAATCGAGTTTCGTAAATCTTAGGAAAAAAAAATGTTGTAATATTTTAAAAATTAAAACAAAAATAAAATGTTCGTTACACTTACATTTTTTTAAAAAAAGAAAGTTAAAAAATGTCCATGGCATAAAGTTACCCATTTAGATGATCTTTGTCAGTTTTTTAATGTGCTGCTACAGAAAAGGCCGAAAGTTTTTTTGAACCTTACATAGGAAAATACATCTTTAAAGATTTTTTCTCTTTCTTCCTTTTTTAAGGCGATCAGTTAAACTATGACGTTAATGATGCTTCATATTCAAAAATATATAATAGATGACCCTCCAAAACAAAGCTATTAATTAATATTTAATAGAATCAAGAACATACTTGACAACTTGGTAAATTTATGAGTATACTTTAAAAGAAAAAATGAAACTTAGTTCAGAATTACTTTTCAGAGTGAATTATGTAAATAATTTAAGGTTGCCACAGGCGATTTTTTTTATTCTTTCCGTACCACTATTTCCAAAAAATAAAATTTATAATATATTTTCGAAGGTAAATCTGCAGTTTGCCAGCATAAATGTATTATAAGTTTTTATGCTATGGGAATAGCGGTACGAAAATAATAAAAAAAAGAAAGTCTCCTAGGACAAACCTGTAATTTCTTAAAATGCTCACTTTATTTCTTTACATGGGTATCAGACTCGACTTGAATGCAAATAAATGAATTTAATATAAAGAAATACGAAATATTTTTGCCTTATTTAAAAAAGAAAATGTTTTCACAAAAGAAACATCCACGGTGGTCTCATTTTAACGTGCAATATATTAAATTCTTAAATATATATATATATATATAAAAAATGCATGTTAAAAAGAAAAAATCTATTTAAGATAGTAATGCGGGGAAGTTAGAAAGTTACCGTCCAAATCGCTCATGAATTCACAATGAAATCTAGTTTACATTTTCTGAAATATAGTAGACTTATCATTGATTTGTTGCATTTGATGTTTCACCACCAAAATAAAAGTGTGGATATTAATACCGATGGATTACTCGAGGGTCCAATTCTTGGGTGATGCTGAGCCCTAGCTCATGAAAGTTTTAGAGAAAACTACGGGAAACCCCACCTTGGTTCAAATACGGTATCATCATTCAACTGTTGGGTTAGTAAGAAAGCAACTTAGGCTTTTTAATGTAAAATAAAACTTAATTTTTTTCTACCTGAAAAATGAACTGTAATACGTCAAATATCTTCCATTCCGTTTGATGATATTTTGCCATATTTTTAGTAATTTACGAATCAGCGCTTATAAAACTTCTGGTCCTTATCAGCAAACAACTCAGATAAATGCGATTTAAGGCCACAGTTATTACTGATTTTTTTACCATTTAAAAAGTTTTGTGAACTTTGAAATAAATGATAATCTGATGGTGCTAAGTTGGGGCTGTATGAAGGAGGCAACATTATTTCCCAACTAAGTTCCAATGTTCTTTTACGTGTTGCTAAAGATGTTTTTCATACTCGAATTTCATAAGTATTTGGGGTTATTTTACTGAGTTGATCGTCTGCTTGCTTGGAAGCAGCTTGAAATATATAACACCTTTGTAATCCCGCCAAATTAGCAGCCTGATCTTTTCTATTTCAATTCACTCTTCAATATGATTTGTTGTGACTCATAACGCTTGGACTATGGTCTTTTTCAGTTCATGTTATCGCAGAATTTTTTTTTTTTTTTTTTTTTTTTTTTTTTTTTTTTATCGTTAATGAAAATTTATTTCAAAAAAAGGGTTGGTTGTATTACGTTTGAAATGCGTATCATAAATTTTGGTTCGTTGTTTCAAGTGAATTTCTTCCAATTCTTGTGGAAGCCGTAAATCGAGCTTTTTAATGACTCCATGGCATCTCATGCGAATTGTGTGGGATACATTTAACAACTTTTGCAATCTCTCACAAAAAAAAAAAAAAAAAAAAAAAAAAAGAAAGAAAGAAATACACACACACGTATCACGAAGCTATATGTTCATTATATATATATATATATATATATATACAGAAAACTAACAACAACAACAAAATAATAGTAACACAATGCTATCTATTTGTGAAAACTGAAAGAATTCTCTTGCCAACCTAACAGCTTCGAAAATAGAGCCTTCCGTTCACTGGTTCGGCCTTTTGGCAAAAACTATGGGAAACTGAATGACTAGGCGAACAATTCCCACCTTGGTTCAAACACGGCATCATTATTCCACTGTTGGGTTAGCAGAAAAGCAATTTCGGTTTTTAGTTCGGTTTTTTATACTTAAAAAAAATTAAGTAAAACTTAATTTTTTTTCTACCTGAAAAATGAACTGTAATCCGTCAAATATCTTCCATTCTGTGTGATGACATTTTGCCGTATTTCTAGTAATTTGCGTAAAAGCGCTTATAAAACTTATAAAACTTCCGGTTCTTATCAGCAAACAACGCAACCAAGTGCGATTTAAGGTCTTAGTTATTGCTGAATTTTTTACTGTTTAAAACGTTTTGTAAACTTTGAATTTGATGGTGCTAAGTTGGGGCTATATGGAGAGGCAATATCACTTCCCACCTAAGTTCCAATACTTATTTACCTGTTGCTGAAAATGTTTGTTTGTCATGCTCGAATTTCATAAGTTTTTGGTGTTGTTTTACGGTGTTGGTCGTTTGCTTGCTTAGAAGCAGCTTAAAATACATAACACCCTTATAATCCCACCAAACTGATAGTACGATCTTTTTCTGTTACAATTCAGTCTTTACTAAGATTTGTTCTGATTCATAAAACTTGGACTATGGTCTTTTTCAGGTAATGTTATCGTAAATAGCACTTTTTTTTTATCATTAGTGAAAATTCGTTTCAAAAAGGGGGTCAACTGTATTAAATTTAGATTTGTTGTGTTAAGGGAATTTCTTTCAATTCTTGTGGTACCGAGCTTTTTAATGACTCTATAACATCTTATGCGGTTTTCAATTGTTGTGTGGGATACATTTAACAATTTTCGCAATCTCTCACAAAAAAGAAAAAAAAAAAAGAAAGAAATACACACACGCACATATATCATGAAGCTGTATATTCAGGATATATATATATATATATATATACATGAAAACTAACAAAACCAACAAAATAATGATAACACAATACTATCTGTTTGTGAAAACCGAAAGACCCAACAGCTTCGGAAGCAGAACCTCCCGAACACTGGCGGGGGCCTATTTATAATCGTAATATAATTTTGATCATACGAATAGAAATAATCTACTTTTAATTTTGGGATTAAAAAAGTACATGTTATTCTTCGGTAACGATTAAATGAAAAGAAATTACACATGCGAGAAAGCATCTGCTGCTTGTTTAAGAAAAACTCCAATTTTAAGTGACGACACATAATCATTAAGTAATTCTAGAAAAGTAATGAGTGTGCTTTAAATAATTATCTTTTCCTTGCTCTTTTTCCATATTTAACTGCTTCACAGAAAATTATTCATTTGCTTTAAAATCAACTCTTTCTTTGATTATGAAGATAATGTAATATTTACAAAATTAGTTTTTGAAATATTCAGCAGTTAATTTGAAACAAGATAGATAACAAGACTCTAGTTTGAGCATTTATGTGATATGTTTCTTAAAATTTAATTACCAGAAAAAAATAAACAAAATTAAAAAAAAATATATACATATGGATTAATAAATTCGGAACTTTATATATCTTTGGTTTAAAATCGTAACTTCAGTAAAACTGAATAAGATTTTTTTTTTCTTTAGTAAAATTGTTATTATTTACCACGTAAATGGAATGAAGAATATTTGACCTACACATTTTAACCTTAGGTACATATTTAATAAACATTTATTTTTGAACATAGAAATACTACTCATAGAGTTGCATTCCACTATATATTTTCTAATGGAAAATACCACTGCATGTAAAAGTCTGGTAAAAGTAAGAATTTAAAAATAATAAAATCTTTTTGTAAAAAAATAGAACTGATTCCAAAAAGCAACTATTATTCAAACAACTAAAGAAAAAAAAAATGGATATGAAATGAAACTGTAAATTGCGGCTAAAAGTATAAAATAATTTCCTTCGCTAAACAACCTATAACACTACAATTAATCATAACTTTTGAAGTCGGCGCAAAATTAAATAAAATTTAATTAAAATTTAAAGGTTTGTCTTTAGATCGGTTGCAACAAATGCTGTTGTCTCGAATGATCCATTTTCATGTTTCCTTTATTATTTTATCACTGTATACAATTGGTCCATTAGTAGCATCTACATAGAACAGTGAGCATTCTTCACAATGCGGTATTTATGTTTCTACGAAGTTAGAGTTTCCTTTGCAAATTTGGTATAACTTTGATAACTATCATCCTTGGTGGCTTTTGGATTTTGCGATCAAAACGTAATGCAAAAATATGCAAGCAAGATGTATATTTTCATAATATATACTGTACGAAGTATTGTTTCATATTCTTGATTACTCTCTTAATATACCTCATCAAAATAATCATGATATCCCAAAGAAATTAAATATGTTTGCCACATATTTTTGCGATTTCTCTTTCACCAAGGACGTCAGATACCCGCATCTTCGCCCACTTTTGCTGCTTACGAAATCTTATTTGTTTTCTTGAATCAAAGTAGTTTTCAGCTGCGTTTTCTAGGTGACAATGTGAGATGTGTATTTTAAATAGGATTTGATTTTTGTATTGAAAAAAGGTATCAATTTTCATTTAATTTTGCGCCGACTTCAAAAGTTATGATTAATTGTTGTGTTATAAGGTGTTATAGGTTGTTTAGCGAAGGAAATTATTTTATACTTTTAGGCGCAATTTACAGTTTTATTTCATATCCATTTTTTTTAGTTGTTTGAATAGTAGTTGCTTTTTGGAGTCCGTTCTATTTTTTTACAAAAATATTTTATTTTTTTCTATTCAGTGAAAACTTAATCATATAGCAGAACATCAAAAGACATTCGACGACATTTTCACAAACCACAACTTCCAAGAAAAGTGACATAACTCAAAAAATGGTTTATGTCACTGAAAAATACATGAAATGCACATAATGTGAACAAAAATTTTATATCTTCATCTAGAAAGTTATCCACTTGAGAGACAGTTGTGCCAGTTTTATTCTAGTCAAGTTATTTTTCAGTTGATTTTTCTCAAATGCTGCATTTTTAAGTTGTGTCACTTTTCTTGCCTTTATCGGATATCAGCTAAAAACTATCTATTGAATGAACAAACGTTAAGTTAAAAAGTATTTAGAAATGTAAAAAACGGATACGCTGTATTCGTAAGCAAAAATTCTGTTAGGCATATATATTGAACTTTACAGTGAATACGTGTCACCCGCTGCGCTGGAAATTGCGCAGCGTAAAATTCAAAGAGCAAAATATGCATTGCAGCTAACGGACAGAAGATTTAACATCGATACTTACATGCAGCTTTTACCTGTGTAGCTGCATGCGTTCAGGAGTTAGAGTGAGAATAGACTTTTGTGAGTATCCTGTAATTTGTTTATATCTTAATGAAATCATAATGAAACCTATTTCAGGCCAAGATCATTAGGACAACAAAAAAAAAAAAAAAAAAAAAAAAAAAAATTAAATAATCTCTTACGAAGTTATTAGCTAACAAATTTCAACAACAACAACAACAATGAGAGACATGGTTTGTATTGAAAACCTCTTCCTTTATGAAGTCGGTTTAAAACGTCTATGTGTTAATCAATGTGACCGCTTACAATAACCATACTTTGAATTTTACATAGCATAAATGTCACCCGCTACGTTACAACATATGCAATGTCGTTCAAGTGTGAACAAAATAGGAAATTGTGAACAAACAAATGCACGTTTTAAGCGTTCTGTTTATAGCATTAAAGTTTAAACTATCTTTTCGTACTAAATCGATGATACTCTGCAATTTTATAATTCACTTTTTTCCCCTGTCTTGAACCGTTTCGGAGATAGGAACGCTAACTCCACTGTTTTCCATCAGGTGGCACTGTAGGCGGTTGAATCGCGTAGCACATGTCCACTTTATTATATTTACATACCACTTTTATGACTATAGCTACAACTGTTCGACAGTTAAAAGAGTTGGGACTGACTTTTTGGGGAACTCTGTATTTTCTTTTGATCGTAAAGATATTACAATGGGACCTATTTCAGGCCAAGAACTTTACAATAAAACAAAAAGTATCAAAATCGGATCATCCGTTCAGAAGTTATGAGCTAACAAACAAAAACAAAAACAAAATCAAAAAACATATGCTTTGAATTGAGAACCTCCTCCTTTTTGAAGGTTAATTAGAGCGTCTCTTACGAAGTTATAAGCTTACAAATACTAACAACAACACATAGCTCAAATTAAGAACACCCTCCTTTCTGAAGTTGGTTGAAAACGACTTTGCGCTAATCGATGTGATTGCTTACAGTAACAGTACTTTGAACCACAGAGTATTACCCGCCATTCGCTACGCTGCAAAGTGTGCAACGTAGTTCAAGTATGCACAGTGTAGGAAATTGCGGACAAACAACTGCTTGTTTTAAGCGTTCTATTTCTAGCAATAATGTCTAAAAACTGTCTTTTCGTAGTAAATCGATGATGTTCTACAACTTCGTAATTAACTTTTCTCCCATCTTGAACCGTTTTTGAGATAGGAGCGCTAATTCCGCTGTTTTTCACCAGATGGCGTTTTATTTTCTTTAGATTGTAAAGATATTACAATGGGACCTACTTCAGACCAAGGTCTTTACAACAAAGCAAAAAGTATCAAGTAACCGTATTTTGAACTATATAGCGTATGTCTCACCAGCTACGCTACAACTTGTGCTATGTAGCTCAAGTGTGCATAGTGTAAGAAATTGCGAACAAACAAATGCACGTTTTTGCATTGTATTTTAGCATCAATGTCTAAACTATCTTTTCGTACTAAATCAATGATGTTCTGTAATTTTATAATTCACTTTTCCCCCCGTCTTGAACCGTTTCCGAGATAGGAATTCTAGCATGAATGTCTAAACTATCTTTTTGTACTGAATCGTTGATACTCTTCAACTTTGTAATTCACTTTTTTCTCTAGAACCGTTTTCGAGATAGGATTACTAACTCCGCTATTTTCCACCAGGTGGCGCTGCAAGCGGTTTAACCTGCATGGCCATTTTGCTATACTTACATACCATTTTTATCACTATAGCTGCAGCCATTTAGTAGTTAAAAGAGTTGGGATTGATTTTTTTGGGCACCCTGTATTTTCTTTAGATCGTAAAGATATTACAATGGGACCTATTTCAGACCAAGACCTTTTCAACAAACAAAAAGTATCAAAATCGGAGCATCCGTTCAAAAGTTATGAGCTAACAAACATAAAAAAAAACATACGGTTTGAATTGCGAACCTTCCTTCCTTCCTTTTTGAAGTCGGTTAATAAAAATTTTGAATTAGAATGTAATAGGAAAATTTTTAATAACATACACTGTAAAAAAAAAAAAAAAAAAAAAAAAAAAAAAAAAAAAAAAACTCCTTTTCAGATAAATGTTATAAGAATTCACGTAAATCAAACAATAACATACACAATTCAAGGTATATTACTTTACATAATTCTCTCATTAGTTAACGGAGACAATCTTTCATTCGAGTTTGCTTTTAAGGGGAGATGGCAATTTTGATCGCATTACTGAAGTAGTTTTTATATAAAAGCTTATATTTCCATTTAATATTCATAAATTGAACTATATTGTTCAATAAAATACATATTCAAAAAACGATTCTTATTGGTTTTTAATATATTTTTTTATTTAAAATAATATGAAATTAATATTTCAAAATCCTTTCATTTGCTGTACTTTCCTAGAAGCCATATTTCTGTGTCTTATACTGTGTTTAACTTTAATAAACTCTTCATAACATTTAAGACATTCTAGTTCTTTCTTTAGAATATGCTCGATTCTAAAGAATGATTTCAAGCGTATACTCATATTAAATTCATGTTATTCCAAACAAAATATACGTGAAACAATAAATGAGAATAATAAAAATATTATCACAGTAATGTGTTTGTTTGAATTTTAACGATTTTGTGCAATGTATGGAGAGGGATAAAGTGAAATACAGAGAATAACTAAAATATGAACATAATAAGTGTTTTAGTTACGTTTGAAGTGTTTTAGTTTAAGTGTTTTAGTTACGTTTGAAGTGTTTTAGTTTAAGTGTTTTAGTTACGTATAAGTGCTTTAGTTAAGTCGGAATAGAAAACAGTAATCTCATTGCATTCTATAAAATTCTCCTTTGTAACATTTAACAGATGCTGTTTAAGCATTTTGTAAAATGTAACAACTGGAAATGCATATTTAATACAGTGCTAAGCTTTTACTTTAAGAGTATTTCTAATCAAAAGTAATTTTATTCGTTTTTATGGGCGGAAAATAGTACACAAACTGAAACTTGAGATGGAATTCATTCATATTTTATGGGCTATAAACAACATATTCTAATTGTAAGCCTACTCTACTACAGCATGTTCTGCTTGAACAAGATGAAAAAAAAAAATGTATTCTCTACATAAAGCGTGCTTTTTCGGATCATATGATGCTTCCACTGTTTTCTTTAATTTAATTTTAAATAATGAAGTAATAAATATAAAGATGAAAAATTGTCGTGTATAATATAAACAAATATTTTTTTGGGAAACCAATGGCTAAAATTGAACACGGGACGAATTCCATATAAACTTAGAACTTAGTTTATTTAGCTTATGTGCCATCCTGTCAACCAAACAAATTAAAGCAATCAAAGGTTTTTTTTTTCAATAAAGGAAATTTTGGAAAAGCATATCTAGATTGATATTTTGTGCTTACTTTTGGTCAGAAGTGTTCATTTCATGACGCACTTTTAAGAGGTTTTTGTTTCGTAAATGAATGAAATTAGAATGCATTATTAAACTATGTTTTTCTAAATTTAAGACCATTCAACGTCTCCATTAGTAGACAGTCTACTCTAACAGAATATATAACATATTTCGAGAAAGACGAAAGCCACCATAGTTGTTTTCAATAATTTAAAAAATAATACCTGCTGATTTTGTGTATTACTTCTTAAAAATAATTTCTTAAGGGTTTCGGAAATTTATCGTTGCAGAAATAGAATTTTAATAAAATAATTATTGTTGTAGATCTTGAAATAGCCACTCATTATTTGAAACGTGGCAAATAAACAATATAAAGTGACGACTTAAAAATAAAATTCCTGTTTATATATATATATATTCTCTTATAACATTTATAAGCATCAATCTCACTAAATGGCCGCAGGAATATTGTGTATTTTGGAAAATAGACCATAATAAAGTCATACAGAGGTTGATATTGTCCGAATTTCGGAAACAGGCTGGAAAGTTATGGCATACTTCAGAAACTAAATGGAAAAAAAAAAAAAAAAAAAAACCAGAAATTTTGTTATTATGCGGTAAAATAATTATGTATTTCGAGAATTAGCTTTGAAAATAGCGCAAATTCTGTATAATTATGGCAAAACATTTACCTATTTCAACAATCTTAAGTTAAAAGATTATTTTAAGAATTTGCTACGAATAAGTGTATTTATTTAACCAACGGCTATATAGTTCCTCATTTCTTCAATCGACGTAAAGTTATCGGGTTTTATTCGGCAACTTGTCACGAAAAAATCCAAATTTAATTTAATTTTGACAAATCTCAATAATTGGTGAACATACAATGAGTTTTTAACAAAAATCAGACAACTTTAGAAAGTTTCATAAAGCATTTCGAGTGAGAAAATTACCTATTTCTGTAATCAGAGGAAAAAACTATCGGAAAGGTGAGGAGTAAATTAAAAGAATCTATCGGTCAGTAGCAAATTACTTAAAATTTAAATTTAGAGGGGTATAATTTCGTTATTACTAATTCGAAAGCATTATAATTTTTTTTTGTATTGTTGAAGAATTTTTTAAAATATCGTAAATTTTTGATTTGTGAATTATTGTAAAATGAAATAATGAAATTGTGTATAATGAAAGTAATTGATTGTGAATATAAACATTTTCAAGGTTTTTCGATTTTTAATATGGCATTCAAAAAGGAAAATAGCTCCCCCCCCGACTTTGTTTTAATGTATGCAACCATTTTATCGTTTTTTCTTAAAATTTGTTGTGCATGAAAATATCTCAAACTAAAGTTTCAAAATTTAAATTTATAAGAAATTGTGGCGAAGTTGAAGTAAAAAATACTTTAGCTGCATTGCCTAGAATACATAGTATGTCAACTATCAAGCAGATATACCTAATTAAAGCTCAGTTCGACTGTGGCAATTATCCAGCAAAACATTGCTCTAAAGATTAAGCCTATCACCAAAAGTTAGTGAAATCGAGATTCTTGCTGGAAAAAAACCTAATGTATTTACTGGTTACTTCGTTGTTGATGTGGGGATTAAGGCCGATTGACTGCACTAGAATTTACTGGTAACGTATGTGCCTAGATTACGTGACAGAACAGACGAAACTGGGAAAAGATAATCAACTCTTATGCAATGTTTCAATTTCAGCAAGAATTTCGATAGCAGCGCTATCTAGAGAGGCTTATTTTTCCGAGTGGTATTTTAAGCATTACGGTTATAAGCGTTTGCTGCAGTGTATATTCTGGACATTGTACTTTAGCTAAAGATTATCAACATGGAATTCGTTGAATAGCAATTATCTGCATAATACTAAAAAGGCTTTCTTTAAAATAGAAATATAAAAAGAATGTGTGGTTCCCCTGTAATTAGTATTTTCAGCTTAAATTATAACTTATTAGTATTTTCAGCTTAAGTTAGTTAAAAATAGATTGCAAGATTTATACCGGACAAACAAACAAACAAACAAGAATCGAAGTTAATAAAAGCATGGTAATAATAAATAAATAGATAAACAGATAAAAATAAAACATGATTTTGGTTCAGTAAAATTATTTCATTACACGTTTTCTAGTACTTTTAAATGTTAAAATACGTAATTATTCCACAAAAGTTTATTTTATGTTATTTTACTTTACTTTACTTATATAACTTTTACGTGATACAGTATATTGGTATTATTATTTTCAATTATATATAAAAGCTACCAATTACAAATAGGCTATTAATGATACAAAATTCGGTTTAAAAGTTAAGTCTTCTGAAAAAAAAAAGAAAGTATGAAGTTATGATTTATTTTAGAGAAATAAATTACTGAAACACATCCAAGTAAATCTCAAATTTGATCACTACACATTATCTCATTGTAATGGAATTTAGGTAATCTTTTGAATAACTTCTCTATTCTTAATTCAGGAAATGTAGAGAGGACCCATAAGGAATTAGTTGAGTGATTTAAACATGAAAGGAAGTCGGAAATCTAGAACCAGTAGAATACTGCTGCTAAATGGAATTACTGACTAGAATACGAAAATCTTGTACAGCTAATAATTTAGGTTACACCTTGTCTTAAGGCGAATGTATTTATTATTTATAAACAGCCTGGAGCATAAAAACTCCATACAACATATTTCCATTTAATATTTATAAATTTAACTATATAAGGTTTGTTCAATGTAACATATATTAAGGCAATATTTATTATTGTTATATGTATTTTTTTAACAGATTTAAAATCTTTAAATTGCGTTTCTGAATTTGCAATTTTAAATTAATTCATGTTCTTCAAAATGTTAAAACTTCTACATGTGTTTAAGAAAAGACATAATATTTTTTAATTTTCGAATGTTTAATAGAATCTACTTAAGAGATTAGGGATGGTTTTTGCAATATCTTTAAAAGAAAAAATTATTGAAAATAAAAATATAACAAAATCCTGTTATTATTATTATTGCAAATTTTTACATAAATATGTACTTTTATTTATTTTTTCCTCCAAAAACTATTTAATAAATTTCAAAATCCATCCCTAATTATTTAATAAGAAATTGCAGCTGAAGAATATTCCAGAAGATTTTTTTGCCTGAATATATATTTTATTAAACAAACTTCATATATTTTAATTTAGAAATTTTACTCATCAACCATGAAAATTCATTTCAGAAAATTTTGGAGTGGAAGGCTGATATTTTATACCAACTATGTGAAAAATACCAGAGCCGGGAATCGAACCCGGGCCTTCCGCTTTACGTGCGGATGCTCAAACCATTAAGCTACCCTGGCTGATTACCAGCTAGGCATTTCTCACATAACATTCGTTGGCAAAGTCACCGAGTCTGTAAACATAGCTATGTCACTTGATATAGCTGTGTTTACAGACTCGGTGACTTTGCCATCGAATGTTATGTGAGAAATGCCTAGCTGGTAATCAGCCAGGGTAGCTCAATGGTTTGAGCATCCGCACATAAAGCGGAAGGTCCGGGTTCGATTCCCGGCTCTGGTATTTTTCCGATAGTTGGTATAAAATATCAGCCTTCCACTCCAAAATTTTCTTAAATGAAACTTCAAATAGTTCAATTTATAAACATTAAATGGAAACATAAGCTTTTATATGGAACCTAGTGGTACTAAGTCAAAGGTGTCAAGTCCTTTTAAACCTCTTTGGGATGAGTTAGAACTCAGGTTGTGGTCAAATCTCAATCGAGCTCTCACGCTAAAAGTTAAAAATAAGAGGAACAGATTTTTTTTTTCTTTTTTTCTTTTATAATAAAATAATAATAATAATAAAAAAATAATAATAATGATTGGCGACAAGGAAAAAATTGTCGGAGAACTTACTCACACGAATAAATACTACCATAACAACAAAGGGAGTTCTGTTCTCTCTTAAGAGAACAGAAAAGTCTTATTATATTTCAATTTTATAAATAGTACAATTTATGTAATATGTTACTTTAAAGACTCAAATTATACAGAAAAAAATTAGAAATTAAGTTTCGCCTACCAGTATGCTTTTAGAAAATATTACAAATATGCATGTAAAATCATTTGTTTCCCCACTTAAGATTATCTTTGTGCTCTTGATCTACAACAGTTTTTTTTTTCTCTTTTAATGCATATTATTTTATAGAAAGGATTCTGTTATATATAATACATACACATTTGATGTAATATACGGCTAAAGTATACAATTTTTGTGAAAAGGAAACTAAGCCAAAATATTAACCCAAATTTAGAAAATTATAAAAGAATCCACACTGTTTAAAATTTCAGTTCAAATTTAAACCCCTATATGAAGTAAAGTTATAAGAAACACCATAATATGACTCAACCTCACTTTTAAGTTTTCTACTTCTTGCGATTGAATTTAAGTTGTACCAAAATTTCGAGCTACCATACATCCACTCACAAGGGAAGGATGAATCAGTAAAATTCCTATTGAAAACAAACCAAGCTTAAATTAAAGAGCGTGGTCGAGAACATAGGTAAAAGTTAAAATTTTGTGCAACAACTCACCCATGTGCCACTTATAAGACCCTAGAAAATTTAGTCCCTTTTATCAAAATCAACGAAACAGAACTAGCGGGCAAGAAAGCGTAACACAGTGCCACAGTGCTTGACTTGAGACAAGAAGGTCTTCATTTCAATTCCCGTCTCGGTCGAATTTTGATTTTTTTTTTTTTTTTCTATTTAAAACATAACGCCAATATTTGGTTCAACATAAAATTACCAAATCGTGGTAAAAGGTTAAAGCATCGGGTGGTTGCAGCTTACTTCAGTACCAAGTTTTGGTTCAATCTAACACCAAATTTTTAACAGTGTAAAATATTTATTTCATTTTGGTATAAAAATTTTTCCCCAATATCCATCAAGCTTCATTATTTATGAATAACACTGTTATAATATAACACACGCTTTTTAATATTTTAGTCTGAAGATAATTTAAATTTTTTTTATGCCAGCTTTTAAGTGTCTATTTAAATAATATTTTGCATTCATCTTTCAGTATTATTAATATTTTTGAAAAAAAAAAAAAAAAAGTTAAAAACTCTATAATATTTCCATCGTACGACAAAGTAATCGTTTTAAAAGGATACTTCAAGAGAAAAGTTTTGTACAATCAATCAAAATAAAGTATTATTTCAGAATACTTCACGAGCTTCCCCATAAAAAAAAAAAAAAAAAAAAAAAAAAAAAAGAATAAGAAAAAAAGTTTAATTTATCTTCATTTTTGTGGCGTATTCATTGAACCTATTGTTCAGTAATATCAATCCCCCTATGTCTTCTTTTGCTTCTAAAATGCATCATTCATTATGAATAAATAGAATTCACGTATTTATAAAAAGATTTATCAGCTTGTTTTAAAGGGATCGCATACGTTCAAAGTATTTTTTCAGCAATAATTTATGCATGAACTACAAAAATTCACTCTTGATTTTTGATGTAAAATTGTACAAAAGAATAAATGTTATTAGTATTTTTTTTTTTTTTTTTTACTCACTTGAGAAATTTTTTTTGAAAGTTTAATTAGTTAAAATTTGTTTTTATTCAAAAATAATGGTTTAATATTTATTAAAGCTAGAAAACTTTAAATTCAGTTTTACCGCATTCATATATGACAACTTATTGAACAATGAATTGAACTTCTTAATTCATATTTAAAAAAAAAAAAAAAATTAAGTGTGTTATCATAAACTGATTAGTACAGTCAAATTAAGAAAAATAAGGGAAAACATTTATAAAATTTTGAAACGTTGAGATTATACTTATGAAGGGTCTAATAATTCAAAACAAAAAAAGTTCCCCACTCTGAGAGGGGGGCTTCCCCCCTACCCCCCAAAACCATATAATTCGTTGAAATGAAGAAAAAAATAGGGAATTAATTTATCGAGTATTAGAATTATGATATAGCAATCCTGAGGGGTTTAATATCGCAAATGAAAAAAGTTCCCCACCGTGGGGTGGGCGCTTACCACCCCCCCCCAAAATAATAATAATAATAATAATAATAATAATTCGTTTAAATAAAGAAAAAAATAGAAAATTAATTTATAGTGTATTGGAATTTTGGTACAACATTCCTGAGTAATTTAATAATTAAAAAAAAAAAAAAAAATTCTCACCCTGGGGTAAGAGCATCCTTCCCCTCCCCCCTAAATATATATATATATATATATATATATATATATGTATATGTATGTATATATATATATATATATATATATATATATATATATATATATATATATATATATATATATATATATATATATATAGATAGATAGATAGATAGATAGATACACTAAGCGACAAAAAAAAAAAAAAAAAAAAAAAAAAAGCCGCACTGCAGAAAAATTGACTTATACCTTTTTTAATTGTAATAACTTCAAAACTAATGGTTGAAACAAATAAAACTGTCATGTTTGCATAATATCAAAGAGATAAAATGATACCTATGTACATTTTTGATTTAATAATTCACCATATTACAGTCTACGAAGTAATTAGTAAAAATCTACATAAAACATTCTTTTTAAACGTAATATAATAAACATATACTTTGTACTGTATTATGATTTATAATATGATATAAACAAGTTATATTTTAATACACGAAATAAAACTATTTATTTGTTAGATCTAAGCATTTTTTAAATAAAAATATGTATTCTGCATTGAATTATTCCACATTTATATGGAATTACTGCTTTAATGCGCAATGGCATAGTATTATGCAGTGTTTTAATATAAATATCAGAAATTTCTCTGTGCCAAATATTATAAATAATTTTTTCTAGTCCTTGCAGAGTTGTAGACTACAATTTTTTAATCCTCGCCCGTTTCCCGCGCTTTTTTAGAGACTAAGTATTTTCGAGCGGATTGAGATAAGGGCTATTTCCAAGTCTGATGGAAAAGAAATTCAACGATATTTTTTGTGGGATTTAACTTAAAATTAAAAAAGATATGATTACTTACAGAATTATAGGTGCTCATGGGATAGGATAGGTAGTTTTAACAATTTTAATCGAATAAACGCACCACAGTCGCCCTTTAGTATGGTGCAATATCATCTTGAAATTCTGTTTTGGGAAAGGCTGACATATTATTAGCGTTTTATTTCGAGTTAATTGATCCCTTGAGCATAAAAATTTGCCCGACTCAATGAAAATTTATGCACCTCCGTGCCATAATGTACGGAGAATGTGTCGCTCTTTTATGAATATAATTTTGTCACATTTTTATCATCTTACTAGCTTTTTTTTATCAGCCCGAAATAAAATAAATTTGACTCATCAGAGAAAACCAGTTCGGCCTAATAATTAACCGATAATTTTTTTTTAATTTTTGGTCAACTGAAGTCTTGTTTTTTTTAATTCTTTTACTTAGGAATAGCTTATTTTAGCAGATCTTCTGATTTTTAAAATACTTTGTTTAATTGTTCCCGCACTGTTTTTGAAGAAATTATTTTGCTATGCACTTTTTTTAATATTTTCTAAGTTATGAGCATGTACAAATCGATTTTTTTTTTTTTTTTTTACTTTTGTTTCTTAACTTGCCACCATTTCGCTTGGATGAGCAACATGGCCGCCTAAAGACACATTTTCAGTTTAAACAGTCAAAAAATTTTATATCTTCCTAAAAATCATCTCAGGAATATTTCGTTAACATTTAATTTATTTGCCATCTCACGTATTAAAATATTTTTGACTTTCATTCTAAAATTAATACATTTTGTGGCATCGTTAAATGCCTTATACTTGCCATTTTTGAAATACTTTCTAAAATTATAATTTTCCTGTCAGTTGCATTTTATTTTTAATACTGGGCTCACTCCTAAAGAGTACGTGGAGGGCGACGTAATAAAATCTGTTCGAAAATTTGCTTTTTAAATGATAAAATTGGCGGTTTCAAAAAGGGATAAGAAAAATGTCCAAGTGCGGTTTTTTTTTTTTTTTTTTTTTTTTTTTTTTGTCGCTTAGTGCATATATATGTATACACTCCTTCTCATATTTATAGGGACACTGTATGTTTTGAAATAACTAATGTAAAAATAATTGTGAACAAGATTATACTAAGTGCACTTAATATATCTAGTATTCTAAAAACCAAAACTGCTATAATTTTTTTAATATGAAACAAAATTAATAAAAATTAATGCAAAATATTTGTTTCTCCACGTTTTTAGATGTTCATAAATATAGGGACAATCAAGATTTTTTCGTTTTATTTAACTTACTAGCGGATAAATTACAGTTGACTAGCGAATTTGTTAACTACTTGGCTAGATTAATTTATATATACGCCTTCAAATTTTCTTGGACGGACATTACTGATAATTCCTCGAAAAACAGAACGTTCATGTAGTGAAGTATGATAAATGCGTTTTTTAAATGGAAGGATAATTTCAATCCGCCGAATTTCTAATGAAATTCGAAGATCTAAAATTGCTGAAGGTAATATGATCAAACGTTGAACTGCTGGTTCGATAGGAGAGAGATCTGGTGCAAAATCAGAGTTGTTTTACAAAGAACGAAGATTCATAATTCCTCTTACTGTTCTACTCATAATGACTGCTGCTGAATTTGCTCGTAATTTTTAATGAAAGTTTGGGGTCCACATTTATGCGGGTTTAAAATAATTAATATATATTAAAATTAATAAAAAACCTGTAACAATCAATAAGCATTTAATGGGGGAAAGAACGTCTGAATTAAAGTTGAATAAAAACATTATTAAATAGGAAAATGTTGCATTTTCGGATAAAAAACATTTTATTCTTGATTAAACAAATGGTTTTAATAGTTACTGGCACGATCTGAAGATAGCGAAAGACACAGCAGATTTTTTAAAGGCAGATATGAGTCGGGCATTTTAAAGGTGGATCTATTGTACTCTGGGGAACTGTTTCTACTGAAGGCAGAACGAATTTAGTAATTTTTTATATTATTATGAACATCAAGAGAAGATCCGCAAATTTTAAATGTGGAATTCTCAGATTTTTGTTAGATTTTGGGGGTAATAATATTTTTTTTCAACAAGACTTACATTTTTGCTCTACTTCTACAGCAACAGGAAACAGTTTGAAGAGAGAAACTTCTTTATTATCCTTTCCCGTGGCCTAAAAGTTGAAAAAAACCTTAACTTATAATATTAGAAAAGTGAATGCAAGTGGAAATACTTTAAATTGTTTAAATGTATTCAGAATATCATCTATGCTATATGAAATGGTATTGAAACTGAATATTAAAAAAAGAATGTATATATATATATATATATATACCAGAGAAAATGTCTGACTGTTTCACCCTAAAAAAAGACCCCATAAAATATTAATTTAAAGAATAACTGAAAAAAAATTACTAAGATTCGAGCTGTCCTTATAATTGTGAACATCTGAAAAATTATCTTTTTGACCATATTTAAAGTTTTTAAGATATCAAAACGATAAAACTTTTTAAATATAGTCTATTAATGAAATTCAAATAAATAAAAAATATATTTGTTTAAATAATAGTGTTCAGTGTTTAGTTACTATAGAAAAACGGGTGTCCTTATAATTATGAGAACCAGTGTATATGTATAACTTATTGAAAATAAGAAAAATGGTTAAATAGAGTTTTGAAATTTTGGTATAACATTCTTGAGGTGCTTAATAATGGGATACAAAATTAAAAAAAAAATTGCACCATGGAGTGGGAACTTTCCCCCTTCACCCCCCCCCCCACTACCACCACCAATAAAAAATAGTTCAATTTTGCTGAAATTAAGAAAAATACGAAAATAAGTTATATAAGAGTTTTTAGTTTTTGGGAAAGTTCTCTTGAAGGGTCTAATAACAGAAAACACAAAAGTTCCCTGCTCTGGGTTTCCCCACTTCCCCCCCCCACCCGAAAAAAGAAAAAAAAAATCATATAATTTGTTGAAATTAAAACAAATGGGGAAGTAATTTGTAGAATTTTATAGTTTGGGGACAAAATTGTTGAGTGGTCTGATAATAATAATAATAATTCACCCTCTTTTGGAGCAAGAGTTTCTCCCCCTCTCCCTTCGCCCCATAATCGTAAGATCCACTGAAAGTAAGACAACAGAAATTATTTATGTAATTTTGAAATTTTTTAGATAGTATGCTTGAAAAGGTTTCAATTAAAACAAAAAGCCTTCTCTAGGAAGGATGATTCCCCCACCCCCACCCTAAAAAATATTTCAGTTCCTTCAATTAAAAAAAAATAGTTAGAAAGAAGCATACAGATTTAACCCTTTGCCGTTCAGTGTTCCACTACATGGAACACCTAACTTCACTAACTTCTCCAACCGTTATATTCAATTGCAAATGCATAAATATAGGTTTGTTTTTTACTTTGAACTTTCCTTTTCACCCATAGATACACCCATAGATTCACCCACTACACAAGGCAATCCATGATATTTAGCTGGGACGCGTTATTTTAAATCCTCGTATTTACAAGAAATTTTGTTTATTTTTTTGTGATACAAAAATGATTGCTTGAAAAAAGATTTCTATGTTATATCGTTGGCTGTACTCTAAATTATTTATTCTATATTATTTTTAATTTTTTATACAGGAAACATACGAGGAATCTTTGAATAAAATAAGGTGTTCCATCTCCTGGAACACTGAGACACTAGCGCTTTTCATATTATGCAACCGAAAGCAATGATGAGAGAAGACAGCTGTGTTTACGTGCTCAGTTTTCATCTCTTTGGAGGAAATGACATCGAGCTATTAGATGCTGCGAGGGAGGGTTTTTTGTTTATATATATATAAAAAAAAAAAACCCGCACAAAACTAGTTTCATGTGCAAAACCTGCAATGTTGTATTACTTACAAACTTTGAATAAACACCATAAAATGCAATAAACTCGCAACAATTGTTTCGGGTCGAAAAAACACACGACCCTTCATCAGGCGAATAAAGTAAGCACGAGTGCTGCAGTCAAAGCGGTTGACTGCAGTTGCCGCTTTGACTGCAGCACTCGTGCTTACTTTATTCGCCTGATGAAGGGTCGTGTGTTTTTTCGACCCGAAACAATTGTTGCGAGTTTATTGCATTTTATGGTGTTTATTCAAAGTTTGTAAGTAATATTTTTACAACGCCAGTTTATTGATGCTTCTTTATTATACTTGCAATGTTGGTTTCTGCTTCTACCAAAAGAGTGTGACGTGCTTCCAGAAATTTCATGAAGCTAATAAATAGACTAATTGTAAATATTTTTATACGAAGGACTTGTATATATGTATACTAAATGTAAATATCAAATTATGTCACCAAGATTTTTTTTTTTTTGGGGGGGGGGGGGATGGGTTGTAGAGTAGCAGGCCTCCCCGTCATGCACCATGAGTTATGCTAAATGTACTACACAGGTGTAATAGAGTGTTTTTTAATTCATATGCAAAATCTTCTACTCATTTACGCGCTTCACTGCGATGCTCTTAGACGCTCTTTTGAGAGCTCTAGTGGTGCAGTGTTCCCGCTGGAGGAACACCCACAGATTCAAAACGGCAAGTACTGTCTTTACAAAATTATACCTGTGTACTCCTTTAGACCTAAGTAGATAGCATACAACTTTTTTTTGTTGAAATTCCAACTTTAAAGGATAGTGCGCTGTAAAGGGTAAAACTGTGGGACATTAATCATATGGGGTATCTCAAAGGGAAAGAGAAAAGTCCCCTCTTTGAGAGGGGATTCCAACTCCCCTTTTTCCCATAAAAAACTTCTTTAAAAATTTCCGTGAGTTTCCTTTTTTTTTAGTTAACACAAAATTATTTGGTTTTCAAAGACAGCTATTATTATTTAAAAAAAAAAAAAAAAAAAAAAAAAAATGTATGCCCCGAAAATTTCTGCACAAAATGTCCTCTTCATTATGCATAAACGAAAAATTATCTTTCCTTTAAGTTTTTAAAAGCTACTAAATTGTAAAAAATAAAATAAATTGAAATGATAATAATGAAATTCAGGTAATAACTAGGTAGAATAAATATAACAGTAATTAAGTAAAATGTAGATAAAATAATTTTAATGTAAGTCAATAATTTATTACTTCAGAATCGTCTGAACATCGAACAAAAATTAATCAAGTTCATCATGAAAGTCATCTTCAAAGTCCTCTGTCATGTCAATGGCTTCTTTATTGGTGCAGGTTTGCCCGTGACAATTTTTCTACATTCCTGTACACAATAAATTTGCTTTTACACATTTGCACTTCCTTCACAACTTTGCATACAGCCACATGAAATAAAATTTAATATTTTTTCTGGAGCCGGCGCTTGTCTTTGATATACAGGATACAAGTCTGAATTAAATTCTTTCCAGCCCCAGCTCTATGGATCCAAGCGATTACCCAACCACATCTGTACTTGCAGGTAAACCCGATGAGAATGCAGCATCAGTGGTAAGTGGCAAGGGCGATAGGATGTCAGCATTGCTTGCCTGTCTTACTAATTCATTAAAACATTGAAATCTGAGATCGTTCAATTTTTTCATTTCAGAAGTTGTAGATGCGTTTTATTTAACTTTACTGTACATATCACTAGTAAATTTTTCACCAGCTTTTTCAATTGAGTCACGAGTCGATCTTGGATTTTTGAACACTTTGGGTACATCATTTAGATGGTGAGATCGGTTAAACGATTGAACTATTTGCACTTTCACTTTTCCAAACATGACCGAAGTGGTGTCGCAACCACTCATTGCGTGAAGAAATAGAATAGAATCCTCGATATTTTTAATAACAGAAGAACTTTGCAAATCCTTGGAACTATAAAATCTTGCTTTGACATTTCCCTTTCCTTCTTTCATGAATAGAATGTCCTTATCTTCTGGGGCAAGTGCTATCAGTAAAACAATAAGGTCCACAACTTGTCCAATAATAATGACTTGCTTGTTTAAATGAGATGCATCAATTGCTTTCCTAACTATCAAAGCATCTGCGTCATCTTTTGATATGCTTGCTTCGATACCAGAAATTTCTAATCGTTGAGCAAATTCAAAATATTTAAAAACGGTTCTTTTTATCTGACTAAGTTGAAAGAAGAGAGATTAGCGCACATTATTCTCATCTGTGAAAAATATATAAAACCTACCAAAATCAGGAACTCGTTTTTTTTTTTTTTCCTCCGTTGCCAATTACTCCGAAAAGATTGATCGTATTTATATATATTTATGAGCTCTTAAAAAAGAATTATTTTTTGTAATAGTAAACTTAATCATTTTATGTAAAAAATGAAAAACTGAAAAGTCACAATTACGGTTGGATTTCCTTAGATCGAAAAGAGGAAAACGGGATTTTGAGGAAAAGGTGGGGATCCCCCCCCCCCCTTCCCCCAACTAGAGAGACCTATCCTATTTTCCATTGCTAGTCAATTCATATGTGCTATCCTTAAATTTTAAAACATTGTAAATTATTTTCTCGGTTTTTCTTAATCTGAAAAAGTTGTACAAATTCGGGAGAAAAGAAGGTATCCTCCGCCCGCGGATGAAGAGGGGTGTGGAATTTTCCTTTTTCCCTTGCTAGAGCTTTCGAGAGCACTATTTCAAAATTTCAGTACATTATAAATGTATATTTCTGTAATAAATTCCTTTAGTTCTTTAGAGTCTCTTATTTTTCATAATCTGAAAGAACTGTATTTTTTTTTTTTTTTTTTTTTTTTTTGGGGGGGGGGGGAGGTTCATATTCAAGAAAGGGAGATCTCTTCTTTTTTAATAATAGTCTATTCATGAGTGTTATCTCAATGTTTCAAACGTTCATAAATTATTTCCTCTTTTTTTTTTTTTTTTTTTTTTTTTTTTATATATATATATATTTGAAAGAGCTTACACTAGGCTGACCGGATCAAAGTAACTTATAAGAGAGAATCGTTAAAGATTGCTACAATTATCCAATTATGGATGCATTTTTTCATTCCTAATAAATAAAGACTAAAAAGAAAGTATTACTGATTAATAATTTACTTTCTACAATTTTTTAAAACTTAGAAAAATGCCTTAAAAAAAAGGACGTTCCCATTTTTCCCCAGAAAATGGAGACGTTTGGTCAGTTTAGCTTACACATTTTTTTTTGGGGGGGGGGGAGGGGGGAGATCACCCAGGAAAGGGAGCTTTTCTGTTTTCCATTCCCAGAACCCTCAAGAATATTAATTCAAAACTTTATAACTTTATAAATATTTATTCCTATAATATGATCCTTTATAGTCCCTCATTAAAAATTTTTTTTTTGAAGAAGCTAAACAATTTTTGGGGGAAAGGGGGGGGGGGTTAACATACCCACAGGGAGGGAAAAAAATTCTTGTCAGACTTTTCATGAATGTTATCCGAAAATTTCAAGCATTTATAAATTATTATACCTGTTTTTCTTAATCTGAAAGAGCTATGTGGTCTAGAGGGGAAAAGGGGGATGAAGAGAGGAAGCTCCCCCCCAGGAAGGGGGAACTTTTTTGTTTTGCATTACTAGAGCCCACAGGAATGTTATTCCAAAGTTTCAAAACTTTATATATTTTTTCCCTGATTTGGTGTTTTTTGGTCTAATTTGACTGTACTTACTAGATTGAGAGTTTATTATTTAGACTTTGTTTTTTTTCCTGAACTGTAAGTCAGAAAAAACACCGAAAGAAATGAAAAGAGGAATACATTTTATTATGAGAACTGATTTGATAATAGTTGCTACCTTCTTTGTATATTTAAAAAAAAAAAAAAATCTTCTCCTTATTTTTCGTAGTGTTTACTGTTAGAAAGAAACTTCATTTTATAATTATTTATAGTAATTTTATATTATTTTATAATTTTCATAGGCTCACACACATCCACACGCAATATGTTTCCAATTTTTTTTTTATTACACTTTATAATTTCTAGACATTATTTAATCTCTCTCTATAATTCTTGTTTCTGTAGTTTTTTATTTGTTAATTAATTACGAAATTTAGAAATGTTGTTCTCATATAAACTATGAAACAAGAAAATCATGACAGTGTGTACAATCTTAGCCAAAATAAGAACATGGTAAAACTATTACTTTTAAAAAGGATTATTTAAAATGATCTAAATTATGCCTGGATTGATAAATATATTTCAATTTTTTTTTTTAATTTATATAAAAATTATCAATAAGTTTATAATTTTTAATAAATTTTATGAAAGACACTTGGAAATATCACAAGTAAACTTTTTAATTAAAAGACGATGATTGCCATTAAATTTTAATGGCGTATTAGAAAAAAAAATAGCAATAAGGTAATTTTATTTATAGTCTTAGTGATTAAATTTTCAATGTTCGTAATCAAGAGGCAAAAGTTTTAAGTGGATAGATTTATTATTGCTTTTAAGCAGACATGAATTTATTAAGACAAAAATTTTAATTAATGTTTTATTAGTAGTATTAGAAAAAAAAATGTAATATGATTAAACCGTAAATTACGTTATCTGTTTTCGTCAATATCTTAAATGATCATGTTAAGCTAAATCGTAATTTCGTTTTATTGCACAATATTTAAACTACAAAAATATTAACAAATATTGATCGTAAATAATCGATCAGGTTCTAGTCGATGAATAAATTATATTAAACTTTCGAAACATTCCAAAAAACTGTCTCATTGTAACAAAAATCATGTAAAATACACAGCAACGCAGAAGTATCACTTATTCAGGAAATGTTTTTAACCATTTTGCCGACGGTGGGAAATATCATTCCAGTTATCACTTAGACTTATTTTACTTTTTTAAGTCGCGTGCATTTCATCAAAGAAAATGTTTTTGAAATATATGGAAATATGTGAGAGCAAAATTATTATAAAATAATAGAAATTTGTTTTTTTCTCTCTCATAGTAAGGTTTTTAATTAATATCTGTATTAATTACTGTCGTTGAAACTCGAAAATGGTCACATTACCCCCATCGAATACTTATACGCACACGCACACACATATATATATAAGTGTGTATGTGTCAATGGGTACTAGATTTTAGGCGCTACATGATCGTGTTTGAAAGTTTTATGACAACATCCTGGAACATTCAAAATCAATTTAATGCAAATGGTGACAATGCAAAATGCTTCTGACAGCACTAAAAGACCGTACTGAAATCAATAGTCCTGTAGTACGAGAATTAAATAAATAAATAAATAAAATAATAAAATAAAATAAACTTCCTACGAACACTAAAATTTTCCATGCCTACAGGAATGGAGAACTAAAATGTTTGCATATTAAGTTTACTATGAAAAACGCTCCTATACAAAATGTAAATATATACTGCAGTATTAAAATAGCACAAGCTTCACATTGATTTTTTTTTTTCTAATCAATAGTTTACATATTTTTATAACCGTTAAGTTCCTTACATACAAAATGAAGAAACAAATATGTCAACAATTTTCTAAAGCACTGTAAAATTAGAACTGTACAAAAAATGAAACATGCAATTTTTTAAAAGACAGAAATTCTGAAATTCAAATTTGCAATTGCTTTTTTAGTCTCCTTACGAGTAACTGGATACAAAACCTTTAGATCTTTTACGATTTTATTTTTCAAAAGAATTTTAACTATGTATGTTAAATAATAACTATAAAATTCTTTAGCATAGACTATAAATTAACTTTTTCGATTTAGATGTAAAATGCATATAATTTTTTCTTGTAACAACTTTAAAAATTTCTCTGATGTGTAGTAAACGCACAAGATGCAGGCACGATTGTGTTGTGCAGAAATTCTTAAGCCTGATTGATGATTCTATTAATTTTAACAAACAAAGATGAAAATTTACAAAAAATATTTGGTCAGAAGTAGTAGATACACTGTAAAAAATACGTTCTTAAAAATAAGTATATATTGTCTCAAAATAGCCCCGAAACAATATATACTTAAATTTGAAAACCCATGTACTCATTTTTCAGTTTATTGACATGCTCAAGAATGGGGTTGACCAATAGGAATCCCAATATCCCCAGGCTTGACATGTCAATGTACTAAAAAATGAATATATGGGCTTTCAAATTTAAGTATATACTGTTTCGGGGCTATTTTGAGACAATATATACTTAGATTTAAGAACCTCTTTTTGATAGTGTATTCTTCTCAGCCACTTAAGATATTTCTAAGTCAAAATTTTTATTAAGTTGCAAATGATTCTATTTATGTTTCAATACATACATTCTTTATTAGGATGCAAAATAGACAGACTCAGACATATTTTACCAGTGCAGTCATTAACCAGTGATTTAACCTTAAACAATCAAAGTAACGAACACACACACACACACACACACACACACACACACACACAAAAAAAAAAAAAAAAAAAAAAAAATCTTAAATTTAATTCCAGCAGCAGAATTTTCTGTGTTTATCTGAAATCCATGAATACAATACTAAGAAATATAGGACGATTCTGGTATCATAAGAAGTATTAGCAATTCATGAAATATGTAAAATTTGCATCTACAAATAAAATAAATTAAGAATACATAACAATAAGTATAGTAATCCAGAAACATAATATAAAATACAATTGTATTTTTAAGTCTGATATTTTTTTTTTTTTTTTAAAGATTTTAAATTAATGTCTGCATAGTTTCTGCTACAGGAAATTTAATCGTATTATTTGAATTGTTTTTATTAATAAAAATATCAAAAATATTTTTTTTATAATTCAGAGATCAAGATTTAGACTTACCTCTTTCATAGCAACACATTTTCCTGCTTGAAATCATGGCTAAAATAATAATAATAATATTAATAATAATCAGTATTTAGAATTAAAAAATACTTATTTGTTCAGAAAACATTAATTAGATAGTTTTTTTTTTAATAATTATTATTTTTTATTTATTGTATTGTATGTCCGCCCACTATTTCAATTTGCTGCGCAACGTAACCAACGCTTTATTACTGCTTCCACATGATTTTCAAACAAATTCCTGTGTTCATTATTACTGCGTAGAGCAACTTATATAAAATAATCGGGTGTGTCACTCACGCGACTTTCTCTTGCCCTGAAATTTAATTCTATAAATACAAATTGGAGATTAAGGGGGTAAAATAACGAATGCAGTTATGCAAACCTATGTTAAAACAATTCAAATTAGGTTTCGGAACAGCTTTATTTGACAAGTAAATTCTGTATGAGGGGGGCTACCGCCCGCCCTCAAACCCCGTTTCATTACTATGAGGAATTAATTTCAACTTCTGAGAGATTTCCTAGATATGGTAAAATTTTACAGTAAAGCACTTCCAGTAACAATAAAAAAGAACGTTATGGCTTAAATATTGGCAAGCACTGTATATCTTCTAAAAGTTATGTACACATCACATGCAAGACATAAATATAATCTTATATTAATAACAAATGGCACAACCTGAAGTACTCTTCCATTAATTTTCAAATATTGTCGCACTATAATCTAGTTGTTTTGTGTAGTCCTGTAAACGAACAGTGAATGATTTCTATACCATATTCTACACGAAATACGTTTTCACGTATATAAAAAGTATGTATTTCTTTCATTTCGTTTAGTGCACTCTATAGATGTTAAACTCCACTTATCTGATATTTCTCTCATAGACGTAATGTACTTGAGTTCTCCTGGGTGTCCCTGTACACGAACCATTTGCTTGATTCAGAAATTTTAATTCATGAACCTGGAAATTAATTTTTGATAGAATGGAGTAGAAGGCTGATTTTTACCAACTATGTGAAAAATACCAGAGCCGTGAATCGAACCCCGGGTCTTCCGCTTAACGCGCGGATGCTCTAACCACTGAGCTACCCTGGCTGATAACCAGCTCGGCACTTCTCACATAATTTACGTTTGCATAGTCACCGAGTCTGCATGAAAGCAGCTATATCAAGTGACAAATTTGAATATGGCATAAATCCAAACTGGAGTTATGCCATAGTTTGGAGTTATGCCATATTCAAAATTGTCACTTGATATAGCTGCTTTCATGCAGACTCGGTGACTATGCCAACGTAAATTGTTGTGAGAAGTGCCAACGTTGTGAGAAGTGCCGAGCTGGTTATCAGCCAGGGTAGCTCAGTGGTTAGAGCATCCGCGCGTTAAGCGGAAGCCCGGGGTTCGATTCCCGGCTCTGGTATTTTTCACACATTTGCTTGATGTCAACGAAAAGTTTTGTGTAGCATCCCTTTATCAAAAGCATTCGGAAAACCGAGTTTGGACTTTCTGCTAAAATTTGTTTTTGAGATATGCTGATAACAGACAGACAGACAGACACACGGACAGACACACGGACATACACACAGACCAACCGCTAAAAACATGATTTTTGGATTTAGGGAGCCTCAAAGCGTGTAAATATAACAAAAACTCAATTTCGAAAATTTGACCCAAAAACCTTTTTCTACCTTATGGGTAAGATAAAGTAAAACTATTAAGTGAATTAGCATGTATGAAAGTTGCAGTTTGAGAATTAAGTGCAATATCCAAAACTCAGTCATTGAAAAACCTTTTATAACCAGGATGGCATGGTTCAAACCAATTTTCTTTTTTCAAAAAAAAAAAAAAAAAAAAAAAGAAAAGAAAAGAAAGAAAGAAAAACAATTGGCTTCATTGCTTTTGTCCTTTCCAAAAAATTTCCGAAATTTTTATTCGATTGCCCCTTTTTTAGAAATTTCTAAAATATTTTTAAATAAATGACTTTTAATTTAAAAAAAAAAAAAAAAAAAAAAAAAGGTCTAGCACTTGCAGAAGTAAAACTATGACTATATTAATGAGTTTGAAAATGTAAAGAAATTTATGAAACTAAATGCAGTACCAAAATGAAAAAAAAAGAAAAAAAAGAAGAAGAAAGGGAAGGCCAAATTAGCTATAGTCGGCAAAAAATTATTCGAGCACTAGCAAAAGTTCCTATATAAGTAAAAGTACACTTAATACACTTAATTATTAATGTCAAATATATCCTTGTCGAATCATGTTCTTACACTGACTAAGAACATGATTCGATAAGGATTTATTCAACAAAACAGTACTAAGTGTACTTTTTTTATATAGGAATTTTTGCTAGCTCGAATAATTTTGTTGCCGACTGTAGATACAGAGTGAAAATTGTATAATTGAAGAAGTTGTCTTCACTTTTGAGTTTTATTTGAAACTGATCAAAGTGGTCTTTAAAACAGGATATTTGTTATAACATGGTATTTAAAATCTCCCGTCTTTTTATTTATACTAAATGCAAATGCAAATGCAAAGGCAAGATATGCTGATTTTAAATGATCAAATAAAAAAGGAATAGTATCATCCAAGCAGTTATTTTTAACATTTTGTAAGAAATTTCATGGAATTATGCGAGGATTATGTTAATTTACTGTGATTTTTCACTAAAGTAGGGAATTTATTGTCAATGTAGGGACATTTTGAGCTACGAGTAACGACATGAAAATTTTTTAATTGGAAACACTGTGGAAGAGCTGTTGATTCTCCGTTCTCTGACACAGCGGACTAGATGAACATTAAACTTTCTTGATTCTGAGATGCATGGATATCGTTTATTATGCATTAAGGAAAAAAAAAAAAAAAAAAAAAAAAAAAAAAAAGAATTTTTATTAATAGTACAACTAGTATAATGGTATAATGAATGGAATTTCGAATTATTTTTGTGCGTTATTTGATTAATTTGCACTGAATAAATGTAAAAAAAAAAAAAAAAAAAAAAAAAGGAGATTTTATTTGTATTAAAATCTCTTTCTCTCTTTAGTTATTTATTTATTTTTTCTTAAGGTATAAAGAATTAGAGTAAGAGAAAAAAAATAATGATTTAAATATTTGAAAATTATGAGGAAAAAATGTTTCCTGGTTTTCAGGTACATTCTAAATAAATATTTACGATGTAACGTGCATTATTCCTTAAAAAATAAATAAATAAATAAAAATAAATAAAATATGAACCCGATATATGTATATGTTTAATATTTACAACAAATTATAAACTAAAATTCACACGGATTATAAAGAAAAATGATAATAACAAATTTATTTAATACCTGACTAATTTATTTAATATCTGGCTGACCTAATCGAACTGCTTTCGGGAAAATGATACCGGTCCAGTGTCACTTGCCGATACTAAACGATTGCCGATTTTTAGCCGCAAAGAGACCGTCACACCTTACAGAGATGTCCATTCATCGTTAGTATCGGTTGCCGGCATGACACTGATACCTAACAGATTCTTCTCTTTCGATGCCGACACAAAACCGATACTACCGGTTGCGATACGATCGCGTTTAGAAAGGTATGTGTTTGCTGGGTAATAGTAAAGGAGGGGCCCTATACAGTGTATATATTGAACTATTTCAATATGTATATAGCCTCTTGAACAAAAAATGCCATATTTGAAAACTATTTTAATTTAAACAACGTTTGTAATTGGAAGTATGTTTCTGTGATTCTTTGTTTAAGGGATAATCGCTGCAAACATTTATTTTGAATAATCCAGTAATATATCACACTTATTTTGACAAGATGAAATAAATTCAAAGGATTAAAATAATAATCAGCAAAGACTAGTAACGCTCGCGTACATTGTGTATTTAAAATAATATTTCGTGTGTAGTATAAACATTTAATTTCAGTCGAATACACTCCAAAACAAGCAAAAGGGGGGAAAAAAATTCGAACATAAATTTAAAAGAGATTGGATATGACTGGATTAGAACAAACAACTTGCAAAAAACAATCGGAATTTCCGAATATAGTTGAAGAGCTTGTTTCCAAATGGCGTTAAGTCAATTTCTTCCATTCTTGAAAAAACGCGATTTTGTTATGTAAGATTTATTATTGAATTTAAGAACAAGATAATTTTTCCCAATAATCAATAGATGGTAATAACGCTAAATTATAAGTTAAAAAAATCCTGAGAGTATAGTTATTTAGGAATAAAATTTTTAGATTTTTTTTTTCAGGTAAATATAGCATAAATTTTAGATACGCAATTTTGAAAGGCAGTTAGTTACCACAAATCTTCATTTACAAGTTCTATTTCTTCATCGCTATCATTATTTTCACTTATGTTAGCGGTAATTGTATCGTTGCAAGATTGTTCATAAAATAAAAACATTCGTGCAATTTGTTAATTCACAAAGCTTCAAGTAATTTCAAAACATCTGATTTTTTTTGCTTGTTTCATATTGCTTTTTGGTTTTATTTCAGAAAGAGCGCACGGGAGAATTTTTTTTCTACGTTTCAGGATCTTGTGACGGCAAAACGAACTACACTACGGTGTCTTGATTCCCACACCTCGCTTCGTAATTTCCAGTACTTTTACCTCTGAAATCAAGAAACCTTGTTTGCTTTTCAGACGACTTGACGACTATACACAAATATTTTCCAATCTAAAATATTTCATTGCTTCTTACACTCGAAAAGATTCCCAACCTTAGAGAAATGTTCCAAATATTCATTAAGGAGTAAAATTGTGTTCACTTTCCTTAAGCTAGTCTCCACTCGGCTGAATGCTCTATCTGCTGGTAAGTATGAGGGACTGGGAAGTAACATGTGAAGATAAGGTCCTTTTGAGCAGCTACTGCTGAAAGCATTCTTAACATGGTGTAGTAATTTTTATTTTGTCCTCCGCACGAGTCACTGAGCAATCGAACACTTTTAACTTCTAGAGGTATGCGCTTCATCGAAAAATCATATAAAGCCCTCGCAATTTCATTGGGACCACCTCCTGCCTCCTGTTTACCCTAAGTGTAAAAAAATATATCCTCTTTTGCTTGCGCACTGTTTTTACCCCGATAGATAATTGCACCAAAACTATATTGCCATTGCTGACGTGAGTAATAGGCTTCTGAAGTAGGTGTACACTCCGCGACAAAAAGGTAGGTACAAAGTTTTATTTATTATTATTTTTTTTTTCCATAAAGTAACATTTTCTAAATTGTGCTGATCGTTTATTATTGTCATAAAATAACACTAATTTAAGACTAATTTTTTTTATAAGACTAATTTAGAAAATTTTTAAGACTAGAATTTTTCTAATTTAAGACAAAAAGATAGATACAAGGATTTTTTTTAAATTTTTGAATATGATTAATTTAAATATGAATATTTTGAATATGATACAAATATTTAGTCTGTTTTTGATAATAATAAATGATTAGCACAATTTAGATAATATTATTTTATGAAAAAAAAAAAAAAAAAAAAAAAAAAAAAAAAAAAAACCTTTATACCTATCTTTTGCGTGGTAATTCCTGATTTTGCATCAGATCAAAACACGCTGTAATTTCATCTTCTCCTATAAGCTTTTCCCATAAAAGTGAATAAAAGTTTTTGCTTCGGTGCTTATGAAACAAAAGTTCGGTTAACAAGAACTTTTTTTTTTTTTTTTTTTTTTTGCATATTTTTCTGAATTTATTTGTATTTTTTTCCTAATACAGAAGGAACAAATGCCTTTTTTTTCGGGGATCCAAAACCAAGATTAAAATCTTTTACAAACACATTATAATAAAGGTTGTAAGTACACTCCTTTTTATATTTTTTATGAACATTTTCCACATTTTTCTAACGTTAAGCATCACAGGAAGGTATTTACTGTCAGGCGTCTTTTTTCTCCCATAATGACTAGAAGGACAACGAAAACTTAGTATGTGCTCACTTAATAGTTTCTTCTTGTCTTTAGCATCAAATTTGATGCGTTTTCCACCTCTACGTTCCGATCTCCCAGTTTTATTCTTGAAGAAATAATTTGCAATATTTCCAACTCTTTTTGTTCCCACACAGAAGACTGATCTAAATATGATAGCACATTCGGGAACATCTGTATCATCATTAGAAATAAAGTACTTTATCTGTCTTAGTTTTGGTTCATTTTTCCATGGACGATATGCTTTCTTAGGTGTAATTTTCATATGTGAACACAAAATATATCTTATCATTGTTTATTAGTGTCGCTGTATATAGCTTTAAATGCTTCTTCGATAACAACGTTTGTGGGGATATTTGCCTTGAAAAACACACTGTCAATATGACTGCAAGCGACTGTGTAAGGTTTGCGCCCCGGCATCAGTGGAAGCAGACCCCATCTTAAACTTTAGAAATATGTTGATGAGATTCTTAAATAAATGTAAATAAAAAGAGTTTATTTAGTTCGAAAACGTTAGGGGGATTTACCCATCAAGAAACTCAGTCGATAATCAGATAAATAAATTAAATAAATATAAAGATTAAGTCTGACTCCTGGAAAATTACTGAGTCACGCGAAAAGCTTGCTGCTGCTCTCAAAGAATGAACTCGATAACTCTAAATCCCGCAAAATGGAGAGGAGATTTTTACCGCTCCACAACGTATCACTCTAGAAATAAATCACAACGAAGATCTAAATCACTCTTGAAAAACTATTTCTTAAAATCTACTCCACCAAAATAACAAATTATCTCGTAGTATCCACGCCACCACACAACACAACACCTTACTACACTTCACTTATTTATCTACCTTGAAAACCTTCATCACTTCAATTCTTCTAACTTAAAAAACCGATCATATTCATACATCTTACCAAAACTGCGCAAGGTTTACTCTCCTTTTAGTGGCTCTATGCCGGCGTATACTCATCCCGACTTTATTCTATTACGTCACTCTGTGCTGGTACCAGACTTCGTGTTTTCAATTTCCGATGAACATTCCTTCACAAGTGACTACATCCTTTTGCCTCAACTCCGGCCTACTCTACGATTTTAATCTTCATACCGCTTACCTGCGGTGACCTGCAGTTGGCTCAACCTCTTACCTTACAACTGTTTCATACTTACCGGACGGTGATCAAACTTTATTTTTTTAAATATATATATATATTTACCATAGACTTGGATTATGTTTACGCTTTCTCGAGAGCGGAGATAATGCCACAGCTTCTTCATTCGAATCACTCATCATATTCTATTCTTTCCAACTTAACTTTATTAGCAAAAAACAAAAATCTGTCTCAAAGTGACAACCTACAACAACATTCTTTTCCGTACTTTTGACTTTTTACCCAAGGTACGCTACAACTGGTTAAACTTGACATAATCCCTTTGGGCACAAAACTTACCTGTAACTTAATTCTTTCCGGGAAAAAAAAAAAAAAAAAAAAAAAAAAAAAAAAGAACGAAATTTACCCTTTGTTTTCAATAAGACTAAACTCTGTTTGGAAGTTCTGCTTTTTGAAAATACATTGTTAGACATAGTACATTGCTGTCATCTTTTGCATCGAAAAGTCAATTTTTGAAAATTTTTGAATTAACGCCTTTTGGAAACAGTCTCTTCACTTATAAATAAAATATTCGTATTAAAATCCATAAAAAATTTATTTGTAAATTTTTATTTGTATGTATTTCAAAATATTTTAAGCATTTATACTTTTTTTAAAAAAAAGAAAACAATACACCGACTGCATTAATATATATATAATTCATTTATTTTTATGATTTTGCACATGTATAAAAAGCATGATTCTAAATATACAATTTAGAACAATAGATGACTTTTAAAGCAATAAATTCTTTTTGGAGAATTAAAGCAGAATTTACTCAGAAATATATTTTTTCTTTTCATATCTATTTTTATGGATAATTTTTTCTTTCATTCGAAGGAACTATATTGTGAGGATTTATAGATAGAGAAATAGTCTATTTAGAAAGAAAATTTTATCAATTTCTTTTATATAAATAAAGAAAAAAAATTACGAAAACTAAATTATTCTTTTGTATCTGATTAATTCACAAACAAATGCACTTAATTTTCAAAGTTTTAAGAGTTAAAAATTTTTTTGTATTTAATTTTTGGTTTTCAAAGCTCTTACACCTTTCGTATTTTATATATATTTTTAGGATTATACAATACTACTTGCAATTTAATGTTTTCAAACTGTAATATTTTTACAAAAAAAATTTTTTTTCTTAACGAAATCTTAATGAATCATGTTTTTCCTTTTTATGTGTAGTAAATGAACTATTCATTTTTTAGTTGTTTCTGTTGGTAACAGAGATTGTTTTTCTTCAGAAGATTTTTGAATGTTGGATTTAAGTATTTTAGGTTATACTTAAAAAAAACATAGGCACTTTTAGAGAATTTTTTTTTCTTAATTTATAAAGAAGGTTCATAATTTCACCTCATCACAGAAATAATTTACGAAAAGAATTCTCAAGCTTCATTAGTAAACAATTTTTAGCGAAAAATTTAAAAATGGGACAAAAGAATTTAAAGAAAAAGCTTTCGATTCAAAAAATTTTAAAGAACTTTAACTATTTCGAAAATTTTACTTATGAAAAAAGAAACTATTTTTTTTTTTTTTTTTTTTTTTTTTAACATGAGTTTCATTCAATTCGTTAAATTTACCATTTTTCGGAGCAAAGTTTCACCATGTAGAAATTGTTTCAAAAACATTTTTTTTTTTTTTTTTAAATATCCCTTATGCGAATTCTTCACCTATTGTCGACGGCAGGCAATGCTAATGCCAAATTTTCCATAGAAAATTCCTATGGAGAAATTTGCCATTCAAATTGTTCATTAATAAATGTACATTTTTAAAATCCGTTTTAACATTCAGAAAATGTCCAACCGTTTAATTTTTTCTTGTTTACCAAAAATGGATTTAAACGGATTAATATTTATGTGAAATATCTAGAGATTTTATAAGTACAAAAGAGTTTTAATTTGAGCGTGCTTGATTATTAAATATATTTAAACTATTTAAAAATCATTACGTCTCGTAGTTAAATTAAATTTTAATCACATTAAAAACTGAGACAGATAATATACACTAAAAATATACATTTTAAAATATTAAAAACACAAAAACATAAATTTAAACGTTTCGAGCCTTTTACAGGCTCCTCATCAGTAAAAAACATCAAGTGTAAATGAAGAGATGAACAACAGACTTTCATTATGTGAGTACAACGTATTCAACAGGAACTGCGCATGCCTCATTAAGTGGCGAAAAATGTTGATTTGTGTACCAGCCCTCCAGGAAAATTCTTGAGTGATAATTTAAACAATTAGATATGATTATTTTAGTACTGTTAAAATCAGGTAAATGGTCAGTTTCTATGGCATGCTGAACTATTTTTGAACGTAAATCACGGTCTTTGAAATTTGTTTTATGTTCCTTAATTCGAGTGTGAAGAGAACGGCCAGTTTGACCAATATAAACTGAACTACAAGATTTACAAGGGATATTATAAATAACACCTGTACGGGAAAAAGGGGGGATAACAGTTTTCAAATTAGAAAGGAAATTACGAATTAGAAATTGAGGTTTATAGGAAACAGATAAATTAACAGTGCGTAAAACTCTGGCAATAGATTCAGAAAAATTTTTATAGTAAGGAATAGTAACAAACGATTTAGGTGAATTAGAGGAATTAGTTTTACGATTATCCTTATTAAAATCATACTCTTTTAATTTTCTTTTGAGCCAGCGAGAGGGATAATTATTACGCTTTAAGTCCGAAAAAATCTTTTTCAATTCCAACTGGAAAAGTTCATCGGTACTGCAATATAATTTTGCGCGGTGAAGTAACGTATGGAAATTTATGTTTAAATTTAACGTTTAAATTTATGTTTTTGTGTTTTTAATATTTTAAAATGTATATTTTTAGTATATATTATCTGTCTCAGTTTTTAATGTGATTAAAATTTGATTATTAAATGAAGAGCTTGTTTCCAAATGGCGTTAAGTCAATTTTTTCCATTCTTGAAAAAACGCGATTTTGTTATGGAAGATTTATAAGGAAAAGATAATTTTTCCCAGTAATCTTTCGATGATAATAACACTAAATTATATGGTTAAAAAAATCCTGATAGTATAGTTATTTATATATATAAAAAAAAAAAAAAAATGACTTAACCCCTTTTGGAACAAAACGATGACTTACGTCCTTTTGGCACAAACAAATAACGAAATGAAATGACTTATTTCCATTTAAAATTAATTCAGGTTTTTTTTTTTTCATGCAAATACAGCATAAATTTTAGATACATAATTGTGGAAGGTAGTTACTACAAATCTTCATTTACAAACTCTGTTTCTTCATCGCTACCCTACCATTATTTTCACTTATGTTAGCGTTAGATGTATCGTTGCAAGATTGTTCATAAAAATAAAAAAATTCATGCAATTTGTTAATTCCCAAAGCTTGAAGTAATTTCAAACCATCTGATTTTTTCATTTATTTTATATTGTTTTTAGGTTTTACTTCAGAAGGAGCACACGGGAGAATTTTCTCCACACGTTTCAGGATCTTGTGACGGCAAAACGAACCACAGTACGTTGTCTTGATTCCCACATCTCGCTTCGTAATTTCCAGTACTTTTGCCTCTGAAATCAAGAAACCTTGTTTGCTTTTCAGACGACTATGCACAAAATTTTTCCAGTCTAAAATATTCCACTGCTTCTTATAATCGAAAAGTTTTCCAACCTTAGAGAAATGTTCAAAATATTCATTAGGAAGTAAAATTGTATCCATTTTCTTTAAACTAGTCCCTACTCGGCCGATTGCTCTATCTGCTGGTAAGTATGAGTGTCCACGCACTGGAAGTACTTTGTTAAGTTAAGGTCCTTTTGAGCAACCACTATTGGAAGCATTCCTAACATGGAATAATTTTTATTTTGTCCTCCGCGTATTCACACCCAAGTGTAAAAAAATATATCCTCCTTTGCTTGCTCACTGTTTTTACCCCGACGGATAATTACACCAAAAGAGTATTGCCATTGCTGACGTGAATAATAGGTTTCGGAAATAGGTGTGCGTAATAATTCCCGATTTTGCATCTGGTCAAAACACATTGTAATTTCATCTTTTCCTATAAGCTCTTCCCCTAAAAGTGAACAATTGTTTTTACTTCGGTGCTTATGAATAAAAAATTCGGTTAACACGGTCTTTTTTTTTTTTTTTTTTTTTTTTTTTTCTGTACATTTTTCTGAATTCATTTTTATTTTTTTACTAATACAGAAGGAAAAAATGTCTTTCTTAGAGGTTCCAAAATCAATATTAATTTATTTTACAAGCACATTTTAATAAAGTTTATAAATACACTCCTTTTTATATTTTTCTATCAACATTTTCTACATTTTTCTAACGTTAAGCGTTGCAAGAAAGTATTTTCTGCGAGGCGTCTTTTTTCTCCCGTAATGACTAGAACGACAACGAAAATTTAGTATGCGTCCATGTATCAATTTCTTCTTATCTTCAATATTAAATTTGATGCGTTTTCCACCTCTACATTCCGATCTCCCAGTTCTATTCTTGAAGAAATAATTTGCAATATTTCCAACTCTTTTTGCTCCCACACAGAAGATGGATCAAAATGTGATAGCACACACAGGAACACCTGTATCATCATTAGGAAAAAAGAACTTTATACTTATCTGTCTTATTTTAAATTCATTTTTCCGTAGACGATATGCTTTCTTAAGTGTAATTTTCATATGAGAACACAAAAAATTTTCTTATCGCTGTTTATCAGCTGTACTTGGCCTTACATGCTCCTTCGATAACATTGATTGTGAGGATATTAGCCTTACAAAACACACCGTCAATATGACTGCAGGAGACTGTTCCATGCTTACCGGACGACGACTGAAGTTTATTTTTTTAAATATTTTTTTCCATAGCCTTGGAACACGTTTACGATTTCTCGGGTGCGGAGATAATACCACAGCTTCATTCGAATCACTCATTATATGTTTTCCAACTTAACCTTATTAGGAAAAAAAAATTCTATCTCAAAGTGACAACCTGCAACAACATTCGTTTCAGTCCTTTTGACTTTTCACCCAAGGCCAGACAAACCACGTGATCTCAAGGCACGCTGCAATTGGTTAAACTTGACTTAATCCGTTTTGGCACAAAACTTACTTGTGACTTAATTATTTTTGGAAAAAAACACGAATTTCACCCTCTGTTTTCAATACGACCAAACTCTGTTTGGGACTTCTACTTATTGAAAATAGCTTGTTAGGCATGTGCTGGAATCGTTTGCATCGAAAAGTCAATTTTTGAAAAATTTGACTTAACGCCTTTTGGAAACAAGCTCTTCAAATAGCCTGAAATAGTATTACTGATGATATAAAGTGACTGAAATACTTTCCCAAATACAACGAAGTATTTACATTACATTATGTTATTAACTATTAACTCCCTTATTATACAAAGAAAAAAAATACTCTCAGATTTTTATTTTTTAATTTAACAAGCAGAATAAATTAATAATACTATATCAGATTAATTCTTGAATTTTTATTTTTATTTAAAGTATTTGACGTTAGTTCGCATTATAGTAAAAGTTAGATTTAGATTTTGCAGTGTAATGTATTTTAAATAATTCTACTAACAAATACATTCGTATTCAAATAATTAATATATTAAAACGTTTGTCCTGAGTGAATGAGTGAGTGAGTGTTTCATCATCCTCCAGCCCAAACCCTATAAACATGGAATTTTGTGACAATGTTCCTTCTATTACGTAGACATCCACTAAGAAGCGATTTTACAAAATCCCCCAAAGGGGGACAAAACGTGATTTCACAAAATCCTTCATATCTCAAAAAAAAAAAAAAAAAAAAACAGATATCCATATAATTTTCGTTCTAAGATATAGCTAATACAAATACCTGAAAAACAATTTCTGGAATTTTAGAAATTCAGTCCTAAAAGGGAAGGGGTCAAAACGTGATTACAAATAATCCTTTATATCAAGGAAAAAAAAAAAGAAAGATATATGTGAGATTTTTGCTCTAAAATATAGCTCACATAAATATCTAAAACCCAATTTCTGGAAATTTAGAAATTCGTCCGAGGTGGGGCGGGAAAGGGGGGGGGGCTATGGGGAGGTTTTAGAGGTCTGCAAGTCGAATGAGGATTTTTTCTAAAGTGTAAAGTTATTAGGAGGGGCGGGAAGAGGGAGGGTCAGAGGGGTAAAAATTAAAAATAGAGTTAGATCGGTAAGATTAGTTCATAATTGGTACTCAAATTAGTAAAATTGCTATTGAAACCAAACCAACTTTAAATTAAAGAGCATGGTCGAAAACATTGGGTACCGTACAAATTTTCTGCATCAACTCCCATGGGGGTGACATATGCCCTCTATTAGTTTTAGTTATTTCTATAAAAGCCAACACGCAGCGTAGTGTGAACGGATGGTGCAGTGCTAGCGGGCTTGACTTCGGATACGGAGGTCATAGGATCGAGTCCCAGGAAGGGCGATTTGTATTTTATTTTTTTTATTTCAACTGAAATATTTATTTTTTGACGTTTTTAATTAAATTAAATCATTATTTTAAGAGAAAATATTAATTATATTAAAACAAGCTTTTTTTTTTTTTTTTTTCAGAACGAACAATTTAATATTATTTATTTTTAACCAATTTATTTATTTATTTATTAAATTTAAATACATTAATAATTTTACGAGAAATACTTTTATATTATATTTAGGTAAGATTTTGTTAATGATTACATTCAGATAAAATTTTGTTAATGATTGTTTTATATAAATTATGAATTACTATTTTTTAACGACGACATTAATAGCAAGAGTTAATCGTCTGCTCTCAATTGAATTATTTATTCAGGCAATCTTTTGCATGAAAAAACCTTAATGGTGAAAAGCTGTTGCTTAACTATTCGACGTCGCATTTAACGTTTATTTCAAATATTTCATTAAACAACCGTTAAATTTCGTGGTGTTGGAAGAACTGACAATAATACTGAAGACAATGACAAATTTTCTCAAAATGATTTTACTAATTTTTAATTAATTTACATCTAAAAAAATTCAAAATATTGGTAAATATGAATTTTACAAATCAAGTAATCTCGACGAAAAGCCAAATATTTGACAAAATGTTCGTGATGAACAATAATTGACGGTGAACAAAATTAAAATTCAAATAATTGTGATCAATCTTTTTATATTTCTTGTTCTAATTGTGAAAAATACTTATGGTTTGTAGATTTTTTATACACTTTCTTTTAGTTACTAAAATGCACAAAATAAAAATTTAAGTGAAAAAAAAAAAAACATGGAGCCCTAAAAATCATAAAATAAATATTTATTCTTGAAGAAATATGCTATAAAAAAATAAACGTATCATCAATAAGTAAATTTTAAAGAAAAATACAGATTTTCACTCTTGCAAGAGATGAAATATTTTAACTAATCAAAATATTTTAAAAAGTATTCGAGAACATTCGAGATTCTTTTTATATTTTCTAGATTTTCGATTTTTTTTTTTTTTAAATTAATTAAAATATGAATGTAATTTCATTATGATAATAGATTGAAAATTAGCCATTTAGATATTAGTTTTAAATAAAATTGTTCTCAAAAAAGTTTTCCAGTTCATTGTTTTCGACAATATATATATATATATATATATATATATATATTCACGTGAATAAGGAAATTTTGCTACTGAATAATGAAACTAAAATATTTAAAAGATGTTGAGGTACAGTCGTCTTTGAAATCGTAGTTCCTAAATATTAGCAAATCTACCTTTCGCCGATAAATACCCAGATTGAAGTACCCGGAATAGACCTTTCTCTGGATCCGATGCAGTACAAAATGTCATTTTGGGACGCAGTTGACCTAGCCAAATTGAAATCGCCTTAAACAAACAACATAGAAAAATGGATTCTTACAGGTGAAAATAAATAAGCACATAAAGTGTTTTTTAAAAATTATTAAATTTACAAATACAATTATTCTACTGTTTACAAATGCACAGTATTACTTTTATTTTATTTCATATAAATATAAATATTAACACTTTTGTTCTTAAGAACAATATTTAATTGAATTCGATTCTTTGTTTTCTCTTATCACTTGATTGAGCAGACGGCACTGGGAAGAGCCCATTGAAATCCGTTTGTGGAGTTTGAAATGCATGAGAAGACTTTTTACAATTCTCAAAAGTTTTTAATGTTTATTTGGTTGTACGTGAAAGAGTCTCGTATTGTAAACTCTAGCTATTAAAAGACAAAATCAGCATATTTTGAGTTTATAGTCCTTTTCTTTTGTAAGTGCTTGCTTATTTTCTTGAAAAATAGTATCACTTACTGGTGAAACATTTATTTATACCTTCATCCAATTTAAGTATATGTCTGTATTTAGAGCACTTACAAAAATGAAAAAATGAATTAATTTTGATTAAATAAATAAAATTTTAATTTAAATGTGATTTAAAATAAAGATAAGTAGCGTTTTTACTAATAATTCTTTAAATTTTTAAATTTAAAAAATAATTGCATTTATACCAGATTCTTTATAATGAATTTAACAAGAAATATTTCAGATGCATTTTTTCTTCTGCAATATGGAAACGCGCGAATTTAATGATAAATAGTAAGCACAATAACAAAAATATTTAAATCTAGATTTTTTCCTTAAATTTTATCAGAAATGTTTTTTAAGAGAATTAATTATATTTAGTATTTTGGCAGAATAATGAGTAGTTGTAAACTTCTTGATTTAGAAAACCTACAAAATACAGTATTAATTTTATGGGGATAATAGACGTATTTTTAAGTTTCAATTAAAAAAAAAGAAAGAAAGAAAAAACTTTATATTTCAATATTTAAACAAAATTTTTTTGGAAAAATTAATTTAAAAGTAAATTTAAAAATTTATTTTTTTAATATGCTTGGAATTAATTTTTAAACTGTTATAATGTAAAATCTATAATAATAATAATAATTTAAGAATATTTCAAATATTTAAAAAATTTGAATTTTACTATTAAAATTTCAAGAGTTTTTGATAAATTTTAATATATTTTATATTGTTATATCTCAATGTTCATGCATGCGAATTTTCACACCTCTACAACAGTAAATTTGTAGAAACGATTTATAACGTTCTCTTCTCCCCCACTTAAAGAAAAATTTTATTAAAAAGAATATTTTTTTTTATAGTTCAAATCTTTTACGGATGTAATAAAGTTCGCATTGGTCCTTTTCATTCCTTTTTGGTATTATATCAAACAATTATATCATCATATTACTGTAATGAACAATGCAATTACAAAAGCTAAATTTATACAAGTAGTATTGAAGAAAATTTTGAATATCATAAGTATTTGAACGCACTGATTATGTACACAGAAATACAAGTTTAAGTTGTAGCTTGAACATGTCTTACATCTGAAAGAAGTAAGTGGATGGTGACATTTCAAATGCCATGTTTACAAAGTGTAAAATATTTGACTTTTGAAACATTAAGGGCCCGCACCACTTACCGTCGCCAGAAGCCCAAGCCAGTGTTATTCTATAGCAAATTTTGGTTTCTATAGGAAATTTATAACTCATTAACTAATACATATTTTTAAATTCTGTTTTCACATTAAGAAAATTTACAACTGTTAAATTGACGAACGTTTTTTTCTAAAACGGATTTTTAAAATTCTTAGTATTTTATTTTGAAACTGTAAAATGAAAAATTTCACATATTGAAAATTCGTATTTTCATTCGTATATTATTCGTAAATCAAACTTTTATATAATTGCACAAAAAATTGTTTCGCATTTCATAAAATTTAACCGATTTTTTATTGTCTCTTGTTTTTAAGAGGGAAGAAATGAAAATAAAAATTAAAGTAAATATAATTAAGATACTATAAGATTACCTAAAGTGATATAATATAATTAAAAGTAGAAATATAATAATTACTTAAACCTCACGATCACAGTCTTGTAATGAATATGTATATAAATATACATATTTTAAGAATAATGGTAAATATTTTAGTGCATAAAGAATTATTTGGAAAACTAAATTTGTACATTTAAATTTTGTGAAGGATATTTAAAGTTTTAATCTTATATTCTGATGTATCTGATGTGATAACATAATAGGTTAGAAAGGAAATTTAACATGTTATTTTTTTTTTCTTTTAATATAACCTATTATTAGACAAACTAAGTAAGCTAAGCAGTATATAATTTTAGAAACTGTTAAATGCTAATTTAGCAGTGTTCACGCATGCGAGGAAAATTTGTGGTAAAAAAAGACAACGAAGTTATGATTTAGTAATCCAAAATTATAAAAAAGCAGACAGATTATTAAAAATTATCATACAAGTATACGTTTTTTAACCTGTTTTTAGTGCAAATATCAATGTTCTTTTAAAATAATAACACAAATATTTTCATTTTAAGATACTTAAACGCAAACTGTGTGCGGCTGACAGTCATGAGATCACTTTCTTTCTTCTTCTTCTTCTTTTTTTTTATCGACCGGGGAAAAATATATATATACACACAAATATATATATACATATATACTAGTATATAACCCCGTGAAAAATGACGAAATATCAACGAATGCTTTTCTAGCTTAGCTGGACACTATATTTAAAGGGGACTAACGTGCAAGTTGCACCTAACGGGACTAATATGCAAGTTGTACCTGCCGGGACTAATGTGCAAGTTGCACCGAAGGAACAAAATATTTCTTTTAACGAAAATACCTACTAACCCCGGACGATAGGTCTAATATTACGTATAATATTATACATCGCGTTTATCATAATATAACTCAGTACTTATTTCGCTTCCTTCTTTGACTCATTAACACTTTCAAACAAGGTTGAAAAGTGTTTATGACTTCGGTTTGTCTGTCTGTCTGTCTGTCTGTCCGCGCTCTATCTCCCGTAAATATTTATGGAATTTCCTGAAACTGATATATGTTATTCTAGTTCACTATCGGACGGTCCCTATTGAAAATGGAGTTTATACCTCTACTGGTTTGTGTACAGGGACACCCGAAAGTATTTCAAAGCATTGTGTTCTATGAGAGGAATTTCTATAAACCATGATTTTATACCTTTACTGTAGACATACCTTCATGAAATTAAAATATGTTATTCAAGTTCACTATCGGACGTACCCTATTGAAAATGGAGTTTATACCTCTACTGGTTAGTGTACAGGGACACCCGAAAGTATTTCAAAGCATTGTGTTCTATGAGAGGTATTTCTATAAACCATAATTTTATACCTTTACTGTTGACATACCTTCATGAAATTAAAATATGTTATTCAAGTTCACTATTGGACGTTCCCTATTGAAAATAGAGATTATACCTCTACTGGTTTGCATACAGGGACACCCGAAAGTATTTCAAAGCATTGTGTTCTATGAGAGGTATTTCTAAAAACCATATTTCCATACCTTTACTCTAGACATATCTTAATGAAATTGAAATATGTTATTCAAGTTCACTATCGGACGTTACCTATTGAAAATGGAGTCTATACCTCTACTGGTTTGTATTCAGGGACACCCGAAAGTATTCCAAAGCACTGTGTTCTATGAGAGGTATTTCTATAAACCATATTTTTATACCTTTATTGTAGACATATCTTAATGAAATTGAAATATCTTATTCAAGTTCACTATTGGACGTTCCCTATTGAAAATGGAGTTTATAACTCTGCTCCGGTTTGTGTACAGGGACACCCAAAGTATTTTAAAGCATTGCTTCTATGAGAGGTATTTCTATAAACCGCATATTTTCATAACTATACTGTAGACATATCTTAATGAAATTGAAATATGTTATGCAAATTCACTATCGGTCGTTCCCTATTGAAAATGGAGTCCATACCTCTACTGGTTTGTGTACAGGGACACCCGAAAGTATTCCAAAGCATTGTGTTCTATGAGAGGTCTTTCTATAAACCATACTTTCATACCTTTACTGTAGACATATCTTAATGAAATTGAAATATGCTATTCAAGTTCACTATCGGACGTTCCCTATTGAAAATGGAGTTTATACCTCTACTGGTTTGTGTAGAGGGACACCAGAAAGTATTTCAAAGCATTGTGTTCTATGAGAGCTATTTCTATAAACCATATTTTCATACCTTTGCTGTAGACATATCTTAATGAAATTGAAATATTCAAATTCAATACTGGATGTTTCCTGTAGAAAATGGAGGAAATACCACCACCGATTTATATACAGGGACACTCAAAAGTATTCCAAAGCATTGCGTTCTATGAGAGATATTTCTATAAAAAAAATTTTAATAACTTTACTTTCCACGAAGTTTTAGGAAATTGAAATATGTTATTTATATGCACAAAAGAATGCTTTGCATAGAATATAGCATGATTAGCATTAGATTTACAGGGTGGCACAAAAATATCCAGTTATATTAATAGGTATTAATAAAAAATTGCTAGAATTGTACTTTCGTTTACGTTAAGCGTTTTTAACACTTTCTAGCATTTTTTAAGTGTGAATATGATTTCAGTTTTGTGTATCTGCCTGTCCGTCCGTCTGTCTGTCTGCCTGTCTGTCTGTCCGATCTCTAACTCCCGTAAATATTTATGTAATTTCTTGAAACTGATATATGTTATTCAAGTTCACTATCGGATGTTCCCTATTGAAAATGGAGTTTATACCTCTACAGGTTTGTGTACAGGGACACCCGAAAGTATTTAAAAAGCATTGTGTTCTATGAGATTTATTTCTATAAACCATATTTTCATACCTTTTCTGTAGACATATCTTAATAATATTGAAATACGTTATTCAAATTCCCTATTGGATGTGCCCTGTATAAAATGGAGGAAATACCACCACCGATTTATATACAGGGACACTCAAAAGTATTCCAAAGCATTGCGTTCTATGAGAGATATTTCTATAAATCAAATTTTGATAACTTTACTTTCCACGAAGTTTTAGGAAACTGAAATATGTTATTTAAATGCACAAAAAAATTCTTTGCATAGAATGTAGCATGATTAGCATTAGATTTACAGGGTGACCCAAAAATATCCATTTATATTAAGAGTTACTAATAACAAAATGCTAAAATTGTAATTTCGTTTACGTTAAGCGTTTTTAACACTTTCTAACATTTTTAAGTGTGAATATGATTTTAGTTTGTGTATCTGTCCATCTGTCTGTCTGTCTGTAAGCCCGCGCTTTAACTCCTGTAATTATTTATGGAATTTCTCGAAACTGATATATTTTATTGAAGTTTACTATCGGATGTTCCATATTGAAAATGGAGTGAATATCTCTTCTGGTTTGTGTACAGGGACACGCAAAAGCATTCGAAAGCATTGTGTTCTATGAGTGTTATTTTTATAAACATTATCCCTATAGAATTTTCCCCATTTAAAATGACATTAATAGGTCCTGTACAACTAGTTTGTTTACAGGGACAACAAAAAAAAAAAAAAAAAAAAAAAAAAATGCCAATGCATTACGTTTTAGGACAAAATTTTTTGAAAGTTATATTTAAAAGTCTTTCTACTGTAAAAATCATAAAAATATTGAAATTTATTGTTAATACTCTAAAATAATGTTTTGTATAGAATATGATATGATTAACTTTCTGATTTACAGGGCTACACTAAAATATTCAGATAGATCAAAAACTGTAATTATAATCTAATGGCTACATTTTATTTTGCGTTAAGCCTTTTTAACACTTTCCAAAATGCCTAAGAGTAATTTTAAAATCAATTTATCTATCTGTATATTTTTCAGTCCTTCTGTCTGTTGTGTGATAACTTAGGCAAAGAATATTGAAAGTTATTCCATACAACAATTACGTACAGTTGGAAAGTGTTACTAATCAATGCGTACTGCATGATTTTTCTTTCTTGTTTTAATAAGTATTTTTCATATGCATGGTCTAATTTAGTATTTTTTAATTTTTAATTTTTCGCGTGAAAACATTATTTCATCTTATGCCCCCCCCCCCCCCCCCCCTCCACCATCAATATATATATAACAATAACTGGTAAATTTTTTTGGCAACAATCATAAATTTAAATGTCCAATTTTGAAATTATTTTCATATTTTAATTAATTCTAAAATATCTAATCAAAACTTCGTTACAAATAAGGTACCAAAGGAAAGGTACCATATTTGTAACGAAGTAACCTAAGGTACCTTATTTGTAACCTTATTTATTTTAACTAATTTGATAAATATGACGTCACAATCAACTGTTTGTTTATATCAGCACGGCCTTACTAAATCACTCCTCGGCGCCAACGCGCCAACGTCGTAAGCGGCCGTAACAAAACTGCAAAGATCAATGCATGCCGCGGAATAAAGAAGATGGCGCTCGCTGCCAACCCTGAAAATCAGTTTGTGTTATCGATTGCAATTGTAAACAAATGGGAAAATAAGCATTGTATCTTGTAAAATGGTGTACTATTGTGTATCTTGCTATTCATCAAGAAGGGGTCATTCACCTGTTTCCTCTTAATTTTTTTTTTCTTTAAAAAATTTCTCAAATGATTGTTTTCTTTTCTTTTTTCTTTCTTTCTAGTCCTTATTTCATTTCTTTCATGCAAAACAAAAATTTGAAGAAGAGTATATTTTATTTAGGAGAAAACGACTAATATCATTTATTATTTTTCAATGAATTGGTTTAAAATTATTGCCACAATTATTTTTATGATTCATATATTTTTGCGTATCGGAAGACTGCATTTTAAATTTAATTAAATCAATTTGAATGCTCTGCAAACGAAAAATCTTATGCAGCTTTATAAACAAAAGTAAGTTAGTTCTGCCGTGTCGGCGCCGTGCGCCGACCCTAACTTCCAATGCATTTGATTCCGGAAAAATCGTCGATTGTTACGGCCGCTTTCACGACGTTGCCGCGTTGGCGCCGAGGAGTGATCTAGTAGGGCCGTGATATTAGATAAGTACATTATCATGATTGCAAGAAAATGATGCAATAACTATTAGCCTATAATTTTTATGATTGAATTTTATATTACATTTTAATTTTATTCTCCACGGGTATTTTAGAATTGCAATGGCAGTTATAAACTTTCCTTGAAACCTTTTTACTTATTGAGATTAAGGGACAAGTGTAAGCACAAAAAATGTTCAGTTTTGAAAGACCTTTCTAATGATGTAACATTTATGCAGATTAATTAAAAAATTAAAATTAAAAATACATAACATTTCTTTAAAAAAAAGGCTACCAAAAGCCTCTGTTTTGAAGCGGTCTAACCGGAATTGTTCCTCACAGAAGATGGCCATTATTATTATTAATATTCAACTCACAAGGAAACATTCAAAAGGTGTTGTCTTTAAAAAATATTGAAAAAAAAAAAAAAAAAAAAAAAAAAAATGTGATTCTACTCTTCATAAAACACCAGAAAGTGAAAAAATTATCGGCTGAAATGAATTACAGCGACCCCCCAAAAATATTAAAATTAAGCATTTTTGGCGATTTAGCGCTGTTAGGCGATAAGTTCGCTAGCACCGAGATTGCCGTGTACGAAGAGAACCGTGCTTTGCTTCTCCTCCAAGTACTCAAAATCAATCGCCTAACAGTGTGAAATCGCCAAATATGCTTAATTTTGATAATTTTTTGTGTTCGCCATAATTCATTTCAGCCGATAATTTTTCACTTTCTGGTGTTTTTTATCACATATATTTTTTTCAATATTTTTTGAAGACGACACCTTTTGAATGTTTCTTTGTCAGTAAACGCAATAAAACTGCAAAATATTTTCTAATTCACTGTCAAAAAGTAACTGCGTTTTCAAAATAAAGCAAAAAGCTTTTGTACTATGTAAAGAGTCTCAATTTATCCAGTTTCAAACATCATCTGGATCGTAGCAGGTAAAAAAGAAAGAAAGAAAGAAAAAAAAAGTTAGAACTAAAATATTCTTTTGATCATGTCCTATTTCACAGCAAATATGATAAATTTTAACAATAATTTTCGAAATGACATGATTGATCATCAATATAAATTGGTAAAAAAAATTATGTTAATCGTATTATTATAAAATAATATGCTAATAGCTATCTGTGTTTTATAATTTATTTATGCTTCTCTCTCTCTCTCTCTCTCTCTCTCTCTCTTTTGGCATTAGGTTTTTAAATGAGAATGTCAGTGGTTTAAATGGGAGGGGGGAAAAATGTAAATGTTTTTTCCAAACATGATTTTTTTCATGACTAAACTGATTTTTCTCCCAAGTATTTGTGAATATCAAAGCAAATTCAACAACTTTTAAATTATTAAAAAATAGATTGGTTTATAGATATTTCAGATGAAAAAAGTATTGACCATATCTGTAATTTTGGAGACATATCTATCGATATCTTAGTTTTATAGGATCATGCTCATGTGAACCTTATAATTAAGTAAAATATGCTGCTAAAAGCTAAATACCGATGTGGCATCTCCAATAAATTTAGTAATATAATTATATTTTTGTCAAGTATATTTTAATATGTCTAATGTGATGAAAATATAGGCTAATGAGAAACGAAGATGTATATAATAATAGTAATAATAATAATAATAATGATAATAAAATAATAATATCTAGAGGAAGGACTGAATAAATTATTGTAGTAATATATTTATAAGCAAGATATTTCATTGCTAATTAAATTTGCTAATCTGATTTCAAAATATAGGCTGATGAGAAACGAAGATGTAAATAATAATAGTAATAATAATAATAATAATGATAATAAAATAATAATATCTAGAGGAAGGACTGAATAAATTATTGTAGTAATATATTTATAAGCAAGATATTTCATTACTAATTAAATTTGCTAATCTGATTTCAAAATATAGGCTGATGAGAAACGAAGATGTAAATAATAATAGTAATAATAATAATAATAATAATAATGATAATAAAATAATAATATCTAGAGGAAGGCCTGAATAAATTATTGTAGTAATATATTTATAAGCAAGATATTTCATTACTAATTAAATTTGCTAATCTGATTTCAAAATATAGGCTGATGAGAAACGAAGATGTAAATAATAATAGTAATAATAATAATAATAATAATGATAATAAAATAATAATATCTAGAGGAAGGACTGAATAAATTAGTGTAGTAATATATTTATAAGCAAGATATTTCATTACTAATTAAATTTGCTTATCTGATTTCAAATCAAAACATAGTTTTAGATTTAATTAAAGTGAAATGAGGAAATAATATAAAAATAAAATAATGGTATAGTTTTAAACAGAAAAATAATATTTTATAAAAGTTCTTGAATTATTTCGTGTTAATTTTTATTAAATTCTATTGAAAATAAAAGACAAGATAACAAACTCATTATAAATACTGTTAGTGATTCTGTTTATTAATAAATTTTTAATTATTTGCAGATATCTTTAATAACCGGTTCACTCGAAGTATAAAGAAGAAGAAAAAAATTATTAAAAGTTTTCCAACAATAAAGCACTCAAATAGGATTTAAGAATTCTGCTAAAACTATTTTACTGGAATAAACGAGAAAATGCTTTAGTTTATTTTATGATAAAAGAAGAAGTTTTACAAATTTAATAAATATCTCATTTAAAAGCATTTTTAACATCATATCGTTGAAATATTTGAATACACATGAGATACGATTTTCTTTAAAGAATTCATAGAAAATATTTTATAAATGTTATTGAAATAAAGTGACCAGAATTTATTTCTATATAATAATATTTTTAATTTAATTTAGAAATATGTCCTGTTTTTATTTTATTTTCATGAAAAGTTTGAATACATAAAATGTCTTTTTTAATAAAGTCTAACGTCAGTTACTCATTCTGTTGTAAATGGAAGAAAGCACGCACGCATAATTGCACTGCTGATTTATGTCAGCTTAAAATAATAATAATAATAATAATTAAAATAAAACGAAAATCAACAGTATTTTTAATTAAGATTTTATTTTATTCCAAATACTTGGTTTCCTAAAATAATAAAATATAAAATTAATGTATTTTATATTAAAATATAATGAGTAATATGATTATGTATTTCATGCATTGAAATGGAATTGTAACGGAAAGTTCGGTCGGCAGATAACTTAAATGGGACAAAATAAAATAGATTTATGGAATATATAATCAAGCAGTTTGTTGAGCAACTCTTAAATACAAATTAATAAATACGAAGTTAATTAAAAACGATAATCTGTGTTTAATACTTTCAAAGTCTAAAATAAATTTAAAAAGAAGATAAAAGCAGGTTCAAATCCAGGCTTAGTCGTTTGTTATCCTTGTTTATATTTATTCAACTTTTCCATGAAATATCTGAAATACTGTAAAACTGTGTTACTTGGACCCCCGAGTTACTTGAATCGAAAACGATAAAATGAATATAGTTGTTCCTGGCACATGTTTAGTGAAATACAGTCATTTGCAAAAATTTAAGACCAGTGACCGATTTTCAGTATTTTAACACATTGGATCATTTGCGCAGATTATTGCGTCATCTCATGTGCTGATTGCATCAGACGTATTCTACTGCTATAAATAAAGGTGGCCGGCTTGTTTATCGCCAGTTGTTTATTGGATTTTGTCGTAGACAGTGCTGTTGTATAATTATTGTAATGGGTAAAAAAACTTCACTTACTGTTTCAAAAAGGTCAGAAATATTGACACTGCATAAAATTGGATTCTCTGAACGTCGAATAAGTTTCAGGGTAAATGTGAGCAAAACAGCTGTGCATCACGCTATTAGTAAATTAAAAATTTCGGAAAAATTTGTGAACCATAAGAGAAGCGGTCGCACTAGAAAAACGAATGCTCGTGATGATCATGTGATAAGAAGTATGGTCGTGCAAGAACCTCCTGTAGTACGATTAGACATTTTCTGGCTGAAAAGACACCAACGTCAGTTTTAATACTATTTCAAGACGTTTGGTCAAAGAATTTGGTTTATCATCCCATAAACCTGCAAGGAAACGTCGATTTACTCTAAGTATGAAAAAGAAACGACTGACTTTCGCCAGGCAATAACAGTATTGGACAGCAGTGGAGTAGGGTCTTATTTTTGGATGAGTCAAGTATGCAGCAATTTTCTGCAAGTGCAACAAGCGTTTGCCGCCCAAGGGGAAAAAGATATGATGAGAGATATACGATTCAAACTGTGAAACATTCTCCAAGCCGAATGATATGGAGTGTCAATGTCTGTGTACGGTACTGCTAATCTGTATTTTATGTTACCTAAAACCACTATGAAAGAAAAGCGGTACCTTAATTTGTTACGTGAGAAGTTGGAGCTTCGCATGCTTGTTCATAAATGTTCAATTTTCATGCATGACGGGGCTCCATGTCACAGGGCGTAGATTGTCAGGGCATAGAAAATCAAAGTGCTTGACTAGCCAGGTAACAGCCCAGATTTAAATTCAATAGAGAATCTGTGGTGTATTGTGAAAAACAAAGTCGCCGTAAAGCAGCCATCCACTGCTACGGCACTTGTTGAAGCAATAAAGCATGTCTGGTGCACAGACATTTCTAAAGCTTACTGCAAGTCTCTTATTTATAACATGCCTAAGAGGATTGCACAAGTTATTAAAAACAAAGGAGGTCCTACAAAATACTGACTTGAATTACAGTAAATAACCATTTACAGCCTATTTTGTTCTATTATATGTAAAATATGTATGTTGTTTTGCGGAATTCCATTAAATCTGATTTTTCTATGGGTGGTCTTAAACTTTTGCAAATGACTGTAATGGACGTAGCTCGTATCCTTTGCAGACAAACTATGAGGAAAGTCCCTTATTACAATAAATTAGTGCCATGGAATAATGTTAATAATTTTATCGTTTTGGCTTCAAGTAAACACCCAGGTCGAAGTAACTCGGTTTTACGCTACATATATTCTCAAAGGTTACTTTCTAAATTATTTGTTTATTCTCTTAAAAATAAAATGATTGAATAAATGAATTTATTAATTAAATTTTTCAAAGATAGCTCTAAATTATAACTAAATGACATATTATTATTATTTATTCATTTATTTTAATTTTTGCGGGGGGAGGTTTTATAATTAAATGCAAGAATTTGCACTTAGTTAAGTCTAAATTGGGCTTAAATGTAATTTAAGATATTTGTAGAATTCGAACAAAGTTTGATGTATTCGTAATTTGTCGAAATTTAGGGCATTTTAATTCTATTAAAAGGAAAGTCGTTTGAAAGTTAATTATCGGATAAACTCCAAAAGAATTTTAAAATTATCATTTATTGGTTTGAATGGTCTTTTTTAAAAGTTAATTTTAATAGAAGTAAAGTCATAATATTACTCTATAATTTTAAAGAAAAAGAAAAAAAAAAAAAAAAAAGAAACTTCCTTGCATTTTGTTAAATTAGTTTCCAGTATCCAATAGGCTTTTAAGTTATAACATTCAATATATTTTTAAAGACATCAAAAATTTAATCAGTAGTAAGTTTTACATTAACTCTGTAGAAATAGGTAAACAAAAACTGAAAATTCATCTTAGAACTTTTAATAATAAATTTTCATCGATCAAGTGAAACAACAAATAAACTAGAAAAAATGTAATGGAGAAAATATGCATAAAATTTGTTCTTTGTTTCATTATAAAGAAATTCCATTGTGTTATTCTTATATAAAAACCTTTAAAAACCGATTTTGAAGAGCTGGAAATAAGTACAATAATTTATTTCTTTTACATTTTTTCAATATTATAAAGCAATGAAAAAGAAAATCTATTACTTTAGAAAGATATGTATAATGATCTTTTCCATTTCAGTTTGGATTACATTGAGGAAAATCGTTACTTTCATGAAGAATACATTTACAAAAGCCAATTTTAAACAGGAAAGTTATGTAAAAGTTTCTGTACTGCATGTTAAACTTAATGCTACATCCAATATGATCTATTGTAATGACAAATAAAGAAATACAATAACTTCGATGCTTAAAGCAGAGAAATAAATTTTCTATACTTAGAAAAAGATAAATTATTTATTTATTTTTTTATTTTTTTCAGTAGTACTTGGCCTTTGAGACATGATATTTTATTTCTAAGGGAAAATTTTTGATAGTTTATTTTGAGACTTCATTATCTATTTCTATATATAAAGTAAACTTATCATTTTGCGTATTTTTAAATAAAAAAATATCTTATGTCTTTATATATTTGCATATTTATATTACTTAAAATTCTCAAGTAATAGAAGTTGTTAATTTTAAATATTTGTCTCCAAAAAACATGGATATTTAAATCTTGAAATTCCAAAGAAATAATGCTAAACATGGAAAAGATGCAAATTTTCAAAGAAAATGTCTATATCTATACCTATATCTATATAATAACGATAATTCATCATTACAATGATTAAACACCATAAAGGAAGACGAGAATAATTGAAAATATCTGGTGTGAAACAGCCATACGACTTCCATTGTATTACACGTATTATATGCATTTTTGAAGATATCATATGCATTTTTTTTTTTAATTTTCCAGTAAGAAAAACTTGATACACGTGTAAAGACATATAAAACAGAGTTTACACAAAGACTTAAAAAAAAAAAAAAAAATGATGGTAGAGTTATTTTTAAAATATGAGTTTACGAGATCTAAAACTGAACTATTTAATCAGAATGACCGTTAATTTTTCTGTAATAACCACATAATACATGAAAAAGGGTATCTAAAATAGATTTATGTAACAATTTTCAAGAAAATCGTTAGAGCCGCTTTTGAGACTCCAACTTTTGCTAAAACTTGGCATACTCACTTATTGACCGGAAAACAATAATTACATACAAAAGGATATTTAAAAGGGAGTTAATATGGAGAGTTTGAAAAAGATCTGTACAGCCATTTTTAAAGGAACGCCCTTGCGAGTCCTGAAATTGAGCTATTTATGCAAGGCGCCTATCAATTTTCCTGAACTAACCAACTATATCATTCAAAAGGACATCTAATAGAGTGTTTATATAGCATCATTGAAGGAAATTGTTAGAGCTGTTTTGGAGTTATGGACTTACGGTCCCACTTCCGGTTTCCGATGACCCACTTGCTGTTTTCCAATTTTCATCAAAATTTGGAAAATTTATCTGTATACAAGAACTGTATCAATTCTGAAGTTTCGTAGTTCTATCTTTATTAGTTTCGGAGATATGATAGTCTGAAGATTCCACACATACATACACACGCACTGACCAATTGCCAAAAATTACTTTTTAAGAGAGCAATTATAAGAAATTTTCAAACATTTATTAATTGAATGAAAGAATTTAAAGAATGCATTGTCATCGTATTTTGAGCTATTCTAAAAGTTTCAAATGTCTAACTAGTCGGGAAGTTAGTTAAAAATCGATTGCAAGATTTGTACTGGACAAACAAGACAGCGAGTTAATAAAAACATGGTAATTAATCTCTCTTTATGTGCTAGAAACGTTGATAGCTTTTTTTTAGATGAGAGCACAAAATATACAAAGATGTTTTTGGAATGTTTCGTAGAAGACGTTTATTTTACAGAAAACGTTAATGTTGATGGAAAACACATTTTTTTCAGTAGAAGAAACAGTAGAAGCGGAAATGAAGAAGAAAAAAAAAACTGTTGACATGAAGCAAAGTGATTGTGAGGTGAGTTTTATTATCATATACTTTGTTAAAATAAAAGAAGAAGAGAGAGAGAGAAAAAAAAATCCAATTTTTGAGATGTGTTTGTTTTAATTGTATTTTCAAGAATTCATATGTATTATTATTATTATACATTTAGACACAAATATTATACATTACTAGTATACATTTTACTTATTGTTTAAACTTTTTAATAATTTCCTTTTCAGTTGTCTTTAGCATAGTGTTCTACTACTTATAAGTTGGATATTACTCATAAATTGTAAACAATGCATCCTTCTTCGAAATGATCGGAGTATAACTTCGAGTATGTGGTAGGCATAAATCCTTTCCTTTTCATCTTTTTTATCCCTTCTTTTAACAATTTACTATTTTTTAAAAGAAATCCACTGAAGATAACCTTATTTTCTATATAAATGGGATTGTTGGATGTATTTGAGCATCCGACGCAGCACAATATTACGGCATACTTGTCAATATGTCAATATGAAAATATAAACAATAAACAAGAATTACCTTCTAAATTGTTATGTAAATAGTTGGAATAGGTGAACTCTGCTCAGTTCCCCATCATATTTATGTTCTCATAAATTTCTAGTGCGAGTCATTTTATGATCATATTAAAAGAAATGAATTTGACCAAAGCTTGATACAGTGACAGAATGAAATCCCCGCCTAATAGGCTATCCACCGTTTACTTCGATATATTTATCTTACTCTAATTTATTAATTTATTTTATCAGGGTCAATTCCGTTGTTCAGTTTTCATGCTGCTATTTCCAATGCAATAATCCTCAAAATGCATATTTGTATGAAAAATTTACAATTTCGCTATGTTGACAAAATCGTAAATTACGAATAATTTACGAAATTTTCCTATTAGAATATTTGTATTCAATCACGTTCAAACAAATATAATAAAATTTATTAAGTTGTCTAATATATTTATGATCCTCAAAATGGAAGTTATGCTCAAATTTGCCTTATTCTGACATGTTAAGTAAATCGTAAATAACAAATAACTTACGAATTTTTTAAATTGGAAAAATCATAGTCTATGATATTCATGCCAGTATCCTAAATAATTTTTCGAAAGTGGTTTGACATGTTTACGATGAAAATATCCCTCAAGATTGACGTTTATGTGAAATTTTGCTCTAATCTGCCATGTTAAGAAATTCGTAAATTTCCAATAACTTACAAAATTTTTATATTGGAAAATTCATAGTCATTAATATTCATGCCAGTGTCCTAAATAATATTTCAAAAGTAGTCTGACATCTTTACGATGAAAATATCTCTAAAAATTGACGTTTATGTGAAATTTTGCCCTATACTGCAATGTTAAGAAATTCGTAACTTTTCCAATAACTTGCGAAATTTTCAAAGTAGCATATTTATAGTTACTGATGTTCATTCCGGCATCAAAACTGATATTTTAAAACTGGTCTGACATTTTTACAGTAAAAAGTTTCCATTTAATGCACGTTTAAGTGAATTTTCGTCCTATTCTCCCATGTTAAGAAAATCGTAAATTTCGAATAACTGCTGAAGTTTTTAAATTCGAATGTTGCAAATGAATGAGGTTCTTGCCAGTGTCGAAAGTAATATTTTAAAACTGATCTGACCTCTCTGCGACAATTTGTTCTTGAGATATCGTGTACACAGACTAACAAACTAACGGACTAACCCACTAACAGACTAACAGACTAACACACTAACAGACACCCTACAGACAGACACCATACAAATTTTGTCATTTTCGGATTCCTCACACCTCAAAACGTGTAAAAAAGTCAAAAATCCGAGGTCGAAAATTTTCACGATTACCTAAGTTCCCCATACCTATAGTATGATGGGGAACTAATAAAACTGATCTGACCTCTCTGCGACAATTTGTTCTTGAGATATCGTGTACACAGACTAACAAACTAACGGACTAACCCACTAACCCACTAACCCACTAACAGACTAACAGACTAACACACTAACAGACACCCTACAGACAGACACCATAGAAATTTGTCATTTTCGGATTCCTCACACCTGAAAACGTGTAAAAAAGTCAAAAAACCGAGGTCGAAAATTTTCACGATTACCTAAGCTCCCCATACCTATAGTATGATGGGGAACTAATAATATCAAAATGATATATTATAACGATAATGATAATTAAACTAATATAGTAATGATAATGATAATGAATATTAAAGCAAAATGATAAAAACAAACAGAGTATACAAAAATAACACGCTGAAAACAGTGCTATGGCGGCAAAGCGTAATGGTTTGTTATTTCTACATCACATGATTGAGCCGACGACACTGGAAAGTAGGCAAATTTAATAGTGCGTACTTGAGAACAGCACCGAAATTTCCCAATTGACAACTTTTGGTGCTAATTTTGTTCTTTGCAGACATCGTCTTTCCACGTCTTGCACATTCTGTGTATAAAATTTGGTTTCATTCGATTTTTTGCTGTAGATGCCTCAAAACAGCGAAAGTTCTTTTATTGTCCCCCTGTATATTAACTTGGATGGGCTCATGTACAAAAGATGCATGTAATACGACAAATAAATTAAAAATATTATAAACGCTAATAACATCCTTCAATTTACGACGATTTGAGTCAGAAAGAAGTAATTAGTAATCATATATTGGAAAACGTCTCCAAACATATAAAAAATAACATGAATTTGACTAATTTTATAATATGAAACTACTTTTGTATACAATGTATCTATACCAAATAATTATTTATGAAATAGTAAATGGAAAAATAGACATCTGTATATATATATAATTTACGTGTCACGATGTTTGTCCGGGGTAAACTCTTAAACTAAGGAACCGATTTTAATGAAATTTTGCACACTGTGTGCAGTTTGGTCCAACTTGAGAGATAGGATAGTTTTTATCTCAGTTTATTGTCACAATATTGTTTTATTGCAATTATTTGTTAATTATAGACCTTTGTTAAAGTTGCTCCAAAATATCTGTGAGTTCCATTAATTTGATTGTTGCCAAAAAAAAAAAAAAAAATACGAGTTCATTTTCTTTCGACATAAAAATAAATACATTTAATCAAACGTGAACGTTAAAAAATTATAAAAAGTTAAATTATGCATCTCACGGAAATTGACGTCATAATCAATTTAAAGATTTTATACACATTGATTATTGTACGTTCTTTGGTGCTAATGTAGTTCTATCATAGATATCTGTATATATATAAAAATTACGTGTCACGATGTTTGTCCGCGATAAACTCCTAAACTAATGAACCGATTTTAATGAAATTTTGCACACTGTATGCAGTTTGGTCGAACTTGAGAGATAGGATAGTTTTTATCTCAGTTTATTGTCACAATATTGTTTTATTGCAATTATTTGTTAATTATAGACCTTTGTTAAAGTTGCTCCAAAATATCTGTGAGTTCCATAAGTTTAATTGTTGCCAAAAAGAAAAAATACGAGTTCATTTTCTTTCGACATAAAAGTAAATACATTTAATCAAACGTGAACGTTAAAAAATTATAAAAAGTTAAATTATTCATCTCACGAAAATTGACGTCATAATCAATTTAAAGATTTTATTCGCATTGATAAAGTATGTAGTTATACACAAGCGAAGTGTGACGTCACTGACCGCCTGTGAAATCAAGAAAAAGATTTCTTATGTTAATCACCCATTGTATTTTTTATAAAAAATTATTAAAAAACGAGGAAAATTATTTCCGGATTTTAATCCCCATATTTTTGTATAGATATGTATTATTTATCATGTGCATACGTTAGATTGAGTTATTTTGCTGTCAAATTGACAAAATTTTAATTTTAAATTTCAAAGCTCTGTCGTCCTTGGAGTTTTTCGTATTTGGCGATCAAAAACGTAACACGAAAATATACAAGCTAGATGTATATTTTCGTAATATGTATTGTGCGAAATATTGTTTCATATTATTCATTACTCTCTTAATAGAAGTTGTTAAAATAACCATGATTTTTGAAAGGAATTAAATGTGTGCGCCAGATAATTTGGCGATATTATTTTTTTTCCGCCAAGGATGATAGATATGAAATTTATTCCGCTGCAACATGTTAATATCTTATGTCAGTTACATTATGTATATGCTACAATTTATTTCACGTGACACGTGTGTTAAAAATTTATTTGCGACATAACCTTGCTTTTTCAATTTTTGTTGCATTATTCTAATCTGTATCACTTCGTTTTCTTTAAGAAATTTGTGATCTATACATAACGTTCTAAATAAAAAGTAATTATTTCAATATTTTAAAACTTATTTAAAAGTCTGGAAGAGTTTAAGTCTGTTTATTTGCTTTGTAACGCTAATCTATATGATCGATGTTCGAAACTTTAGTTAATTATTTCTCTTATTTTTCTTTACTTTTTCTTTAATAACTTACCAATTTAACGTTCCTGATTAAATTTGTGATTTATATATGTATTTTGCATTAAATTTTGACTCATATTTAATTTATTGCTGAAAATGCGATCGTAAAATCTTGCAATTTTCTTATCTTAATCCTCAATGCTTTCCTTCTAGATTAACTTGAATTTACTATTAAAATTTTAACATACTCAGAATCTTCTCACCACTTCGTTAAAATATATTAATCTTTTCAGTAATATATTAATCAGTATATCCCCACAACCACAACGATATTTGGCGATTTTTTGTTGGCGATTATGGCTAAATCATAAATCTATAAATCATAAATGATAATCCAAATCATAAATCAAAAACATAAAATAATAAATCCAAAATAAACAACATATAGGCTGCCAGATTATATCACAAACAGTCCAGAGCGACATCGTTATCGTTCAAAACGGCGCCAAAGAAAAATCGCCAAATTCAGCTGTGGGGATATACTGAAGTTATAATTATCCGAATATAATTACTGAAGTTATATTATAAGTTATAGTTGTGGGTAACAACTATAGTATTTCCCCACAACTGGATTTGGCGATTATGGCTAAATCATAAATCTAAAATAAAAGCATGCAGGTTAACATATTTCATTGCAAATAATCCAGAACGACTTCGTTATTGTTGAAAAAGGCGTAAAAAAAAAAAGAAAAAAAATCGCCAAATCCAGTTGTGGGGAAATACTATATACCTTATCAAATTATCAACGTATTACTTAGCCGCAGCAACGCGTGGCCGGGTCTGCTAGTTTTTTATATATCTTTTCAAATATTTTATTCCCAATTTTATAAATATTTTCATATATGGTGTTTATTCAAAGTTTTGTATTTATTATTTGAAGTATATGTTGGTAATATGAATTTTTAGTATATGTTGGCAATGAAATTTAATGTTCTCTGCGTACTTGTTCTTCCTGTTTATGAAAGGCAGAATCTGAAAATGCAGAGCCACAAACAGATTTAACATTTTGGTTTAGTATAAAGTTAATTTAATAATACGTTTAAATTATTGTTTTATTTTCATTAAGCAAATATTTCATTAACAAAAAATTGCCAAAATATAATTGCATATTATTCATGATGAATAGTTAGCTGACCTTTATAACGGGCATTTGCAAAAGGTAATTTTAATATATAGAAAAGTCAAATTTACTATTATTTAGTGCTTGATGATTTTTTCCCTTTATATGAACTAACATTGTTACTTTTACACGCTTTTTACCTAACCTACTTGCCGTAAAGATAGTCTAGCATTAGAAATAATTTAAAATTTCATGTTGAGAATTAATCTTCTTTATTGCTCACATAATATTTACAAGAATTGATGATTCTTTTATATTTGATTCTTTTTTTAGTCTTTTGTATATAATTTTTTTTTTGTTACCTTATTTTTATTTTTTACTTTACTTCGTAAACTTAAATGAGTTTTTTCACTAAATTAAGTATTTTTAGATTATTGTTCAACATTCTCAGGCTAAATTATCAGTGAAATGTAGTGAAAGGTTCAATTCTCATCCCACATTTAAATTCAAAGTCACACTTAATGAACATCTTGTTAATTAACTGACTTTACAAATCTTAGAAAATAAAATTTTAATCTTTAAAAAGTAAAATATTTTTTTATGTATATACGTTTTAATATTAGAGAAGAAGAAAAAAAATATCCGTAGTATAAAAATGTCCATATAAACGATTATATTTTTTAATTTTGAGCATTGTTTATGCATTCTTTTTCATAGAAGACGAAAAACTGTACATAAATCTTAGTCACATACAAAAACACATCTTTATGGATTTTGTTTTTTAAATGGTGATCAGTTAAATTTGACATTAATGAGGCGACGGATTAAAAACTGGATAATGGATGACACTCCAAGACAAAGTTATTAATCAATATTTTGTAGAAGGAAATAACAAAGTTGACATCTTGATATATTTACTAGTATATTTTAATTTAAAAAATGAAGCCTTAAACAGAATTACTTTTAAGGCTGAATTATGTATAGAATTTCTGAAAATACTCACATGATTAGTTTACATGTTTATTAGACTCTACATGAGTTTAATTAAAAAATATTAATAATATTATGGAATAGGGTTTTCCGTTTCTTTTAAACTCATTTACCAAAAAGTAATGTTTACAATAATTTAATTTAACGAACAATATTTCAAAATTCTTTAATGTATGAATAAATAAATCAAATTAATAATATGATACAAAATAATTTAAAAAGTAAAACTTGTAAAGGATAAATAAATAAATAAAATAAAATTGTTTAAAACATTAATAAGAGGTTCCCGAATCACCAGTCAAATTACAGTTGAATATCAAAAAAGTATTTGGAATTACAACAATCATGTGACCTATTTTTTTTTTTTTTTTTTTTCATTTAATATTTTCCAACAAAGTATCTATAATCAGTGTTTGTGTTTGTGTAAATGATAAGACCGATTGACTACACGGTAAAGCATAATTGACAACACGGCAAGGCCAGTATCGAGGGCTCTTCGTGGTGTTCATGCAGTGGCCCATTTATGCAGTTGAGCAGGACCTGCTTTCAAACCCGGCATTACCCAACTACTGGCTTTAAGAACTAACCCTATCGGCCACTGGTAAGGCTATGTAAAATAAAAAATGTAATGTGGCTCATACTGAAATAAATTAGCTAATTTTAGTACTGAACACAAACAATAATAAAAATCTAATAAATCATGGGCTATATTTTCTCGGTAAAGTAAAAAAAAAAAAAAAAAAAAAAAAAAAAAAAAAGAGAGAGCTTTTGTTCCTTATTCTTTTTCTATTTTTATTTACTTCACAAAATAAATATTTATTTATTTTAAAAATAACTACAGTCAAATCCGATTTAGTGCCATCACCGGTACATGTAATAATATGGCGTTATAACAGATTTGGTGCTATATGAATTATAATCCTAACTGTATAAATGAAGTAAAAGTTAAATATTCAATTACCTCATTATATTACATGTATAAGAAAAATTGAGGATCTGTAACATGGATAACTGTACATGTGATAACTAGTATTTTATTTTGATCTACATAGTAATTATATTTATGTAGGAGGAAAATATTTTTAAATACTAGCTTAGCTTTTTTTTCTTTTTCTTTGTTACGGAAATGTTCTCAATATGTCTTTTTCTAAAATCAAAAGATTAACAATAACCTTTTTATCGGTGGAATTCTTTTCTAAATATATCATTAGTTTGTTAACGCAGTTTTTTGCTTCGTCAGATTTAATATCTTCAATTTCAATTTCCTCTTCAGATCAATCCGAACTCTTATTACACTGTAAAAAATTTTACGGCAATTTACAAATTATTACTTAGTAGTAGTACAGGTATTATCTCAACTACTAGGGAAAACTTTGTAACCAGATTATCCTTGTATTCAATGCTTAAATAACATATGTAATTCTACAACAATCTTTCCGGTATCTCTACATGTCTCTGTCTCTCCCTCCCCATTTGGAGAGGCGATTTCTTTTGAGTAAACACCAATACTGTGCGCATGCGTAGAAGATACCAGAGAAGAGAAGAAGCCAGTCGTAGCGTCGGGTCGGTCGAAAATCGTAATGAGGCGGACTTTTTAAATCTTAATCTGTGATATTTTATTTATTGTTAACATTATACTTATCTGCATTTTAGAAAAAGTAAGAAGTCATATATATATATCCTTAATTTGTAATACAGGATGCTTAGTTTCACGTTATCTTATTTTAATTTAAACTTTTATTTTGAACATCAATTCTTAAGCCTCATTTTGAAACTATGTGTTGGAAAATGGACTATTGTATGATGGACGCGTTTCTAATATCTCATAAACAGCCCCTGCTAGGTGGAGGTTTGTGTTAGCTAGTGATTATTTATTTAAAATTGCTAGCTACGCAAATACTTTCCTGGCAAAGCTTTTATTATTATTATCATTTACTTATGTGATATAATTAATGTTCAGGAAACAAGTCGGATTAAATAATCAAAAAGTTAAAAAGGTATGTAGTTTTTATTATTATTATTATTTTGAGGTATTTATTCGATTTAATGTTTTTATTTTTTGTAAAATAAGTATTACATAATTAACTCCTGAAAATGGTGTGCATAATTTATGCAGTTTAGAAATTACATATTAAGTTTCACCGAAAATGTATTTATAAAAATATTAAATGACCTTTATTGTTATTTATTATTAAAATTCTAAAAGTGTATTTTATTTTACTTTATTATATTTCATCTTTTTTTTTTTTTTTTTTTTTTTTTAATGTCATAACAACATGTTATGGATGTTATTTCACTGCCTAATAATAATAATAATAATAATAATATATATATATATATATACATAACATTTTGCTAATTCATTATGTATAAAGTCAGTCAGTTTTATTCCAGTTTTATAAGCTCATATTTAAAAAAAAAAAAAAAAAAAAAAAAGTGATAATTAAAAGAAAAAACATAATTTTAGAAAAGATTTGTTTATAAAAATAGATTTAATATTTATTGATAAAAGTTTTGAAAAACGTATAAATATTACTTTTTCTAATCAATTTTATGACATTAATCAATTAGAAAAACATTCAATAGGTGCATAAAACTTAAAACAATAAAGCTTTTTCTTAATGTATATACTACGTTATTGGAAAAAAACTAAATTTCTTCTTGTAATTATGAAGAAGATTTTTGATGACAATAATAGACATGAATAAATATATTGAATTATTGGAGAATACTAAATGCATAATATCCCACTGTAGCTTTTGTTATTATTATTGTTAAAGTAAACTTCAGTTTCATCAAGGTTTTTTTAAATAATTTTAAAAGTAATGTACTGGTTCTTTTGAAAAATTTGCTGATTTTTTTACCGAATAAAATTTGGCATAGTACTGCATAAATATTTTTATTTCCCATCATATTTTAAAAGTTTCGATTCTTTAAAATAAAATTTATTAATTAAATGTACAATATTAATATATATACGTATTTATTTATTTATTTTGACTTATTCAAAAAGAAAATATCTTTTAAAAAACATATTTAATATATTATGTATAAAAGTTAAGGCAAAAACTTTTCAGAGGCTACCCCTGAATTCAGAGTTTTTAAAAATTTTGCTGTCTGAATCTCATGTTAAATTATTTTGTTTTTTATAGAAATTTCTTATCTTGAATGTTCAATTTGTTTTATAATGTATTAAGAAGTCTCCTAATACTATCACTTATTATAGGTAGCGATATCATTAATAAATCTCCCCTATCTGCATGCAAGTAACAGTTTTCAGGGTTTTTACATGTTAGATAGTTTCACCTCTGACTTTGGTATATATTTTTGATATTTCGAGCAATTTAGATCTTCTAAAAGTATATATTTAAATAAACACATATAATCTGCCGTCATTTTTAATAAGAACTAAACATAAAAAAACTTCTGTTATTATTATTATTTTTTAATTTAATATATTGAGCAATATGAAATATATTCTGGCATTTACCAAATAAAGTTTGGCATATTATATTGCAACGAATATTTTCTTCTCACAATCATATTTTAAAGGTATCTATTTTTTAGTTAAAATTCGTTAAAATATGATTCCATTTATTTATTTATTTATTTTGACTTAATCAAGAAGATATTTTGTTTATGATATATTTAATATATTATACTTAAAATTATGGTGAAAATATTGTTAACGTTTTTAATATTTCAAACAATTTAAATTTTCTAAGAGTACATATTTAAATAAATATTTTTTATCAGCAATTATTTTTAACTAAAACTAAAGAGGTTTCTTATAATTTTTCTATTATTATTTCATTAAATTTTAAATTGAACATTGTGAAATATATGCTCATATTTACCAAATAAAGTTATGCATATATTATTGCAAAAAATGTTTTCTTTTCACAGTTATATTTTAAAGGTATCGATTTTTTGAGTTAAAGTTTGTCAATAAAAACTGATTCCATATACGTACATATTTATTTATTTATTTTGACTAAAAAAAAAAAAAAAGTTTAATAAATTATATATAAAAATTAAGGTAATGATATTGATATATGTTTTTAATATTTCAAACAATTTAGATTTTGTAAAAGTATATATTTAAATAAACATTTTCGATCAGCCATCATTTTTAACTAAAACTAAACATAAAAGGTTTTCTATTATTATTCTATTATTTATTTAAATTTTTTAGCAATATTACTCATAATATTAAATATTGTTAATTTAAAAATTTTAGTAAGGTAACATGGGGTATTTAAGGATAAATTTATTTGTATTACTTGTAGTATTTCTGTAAACGTAACTGTAAAAGTTTTGTGAATATAACCGAAAATCATTTGTATTATTAATTACATTTCCTTAGCACAATTACTGATAAAAAATCTGTATTCTAAACAAAACAAATTTAGTAAGGTTACATGGATATTATTTGAATTTACACTAATAATAACCATGTATCCTACACAAAACATTTCCTGGTAAAAATGCAGTATTACTTTCAGTAATGCTACTAACACAATCTTAGTAAACATACAAAAAAAGCACTTGACCCGTTAACTAAGAGTTTCTTAGAAAATTTACTAACGAAGTGCGTGTAATGTTTACTAACTCTAACGGAGTAAGATCACTTTTGAACAACATGTATTGGCTACTAGAAAAGTTTATGGAATACCAGTTTCCTAGAATTTTTCTAGTAGTACTACAGAATTTTTTTTACAGTGTAGTCCAGCAGTTTCCTCTTGACACTTTTCTTCAAATTCTGGAACATCTTTGTCTACATTAATATATTCAGCTGCAGTGAGAGGATGCTGTATGCAAGTTAAATTGCTTATATCATGCTGTAATTTCTGTAATTATGCTGCAATTTCTTTAATTTCTGTAATTATGCTGCAATTTCTTTAATTTCTGTAGTGTTTAGTTCATCAATAGATTTTTCACTATTTTTTTAAGCCAGCATGGCTCCATCAGTTAACTATAGTCTCGTAGAAACTTCATCAAACGCTCTTTTCATCATCCGAATAGCATCTTTTAGTGAAAGAGCAGAAAAATCATTTTTAATGATACGGTCAATAATGAATCTGGTATGATATTTCTGGTAATGCGCTTTGAAAGAATTTATGATTCCGGCATTTAAAGATTGTAAAACACCAGTGAAATCAGGAGGTAGAAATTCAATTCAAATATTGCTGACTGGAATTACTTTATGACAGGGTGCATTATCTAAAATCAATAATACCTGACGCTTTTTCTTCCTCATTTCAACATTAAAATTCACTAGATAATTTTGAAATAAAATTGCAGTCATCCATGCTTTATTATTATTCACATACATCACATATAAAGCAGGACTGAAATTTTTAAAGCATCTTGGATTAGCGGATTTTCCAATATTAGTTAATGGTCGCTTGTCAGATCCATTAACATTTGTACAAAACACAAGCGATACACGATCTTTAATTTTTATATATACTTTAACAGACCCATTGGATATTGTGTTATCGAGTTGCAAACGATAAAATAAGCTGCTTTCATCCATATTATAGACATGAGCAGGTTCATATTCTGAAATATGCATTTAATTTTTCCCGACTTCTTACCATAAGATCTTCATCGATATTAGCTCTTTCTCAAGATCGTATATACTGAGAGAGTCCACGTTGTTTCTTAAATCTATTCAGCCAGCCATTGCTATATTCACAGTCTGTGATATTCATTTGTTTACCAAAAGTTTTTGCATATTCCTTGATAACGTCTCTAGTTATACTAGCATTTTTCGCACTCATCTGCAATATCCACATGTAAAGAGCATCTTCTAATTTTTCATGCTTAGCTGACTTCAGTTTTTTAATATATTATTTAGGATTGTTAACATTAAACCATTTTTTCCCGTTGACATAATATGTCGCCAATAAAACGTGTACTAATAGGCTTTTTCCACAAGAGAGAAAAATTCTCTCTTGAGAAGCATTTGGATTCATCTATTTATATTCACAAATTTGCCGTTTTATCAGAAACTGAAAGAATAATTCTTTTTGACATTTTGAAAAAAAAAAAAAAAAAGATAGTTTTAGCTGATGTAACAGTTTGCGTAAATACGCATTAAATTAGAAGAACCTTTGTCTTGTCTCTTGATGAAAACTTAATTTTTCCTCATTTCAAACTATCACAGCGAAAAAATTTGCATTACGTAACCGGCGGCGGGGAGAGCAGTGCAGAAAACTTTCTTTTCTATTCTATTAGACCCTGGACTAGTAATCTTTTTATTTCCGAACATCCCATCCCCACAATACCCCAATTCATTCACCAAACCGATTTTTATACCACCAAACCGATATTCCACTTCCACCAAAGCAAGTATCCTTCATCGCAGTTTTATATTTCAGTTGGGTAAAAATTAAATACAAACCACAACTTACACTAGTTCAAATGAAAAGCAAGTAATCTAATCCTTGTTATTGATTGAAAGCTGTTTGTTCTGTTTAACATTTTTTTTAAGTTTTGGTGGTAAGAGGAACAAACTTTTTAAAATATGCAAAATCCCAAGAATCAGTTGCCAAGAAAGCGATTATCGCTAAAAGAAGGCGCAAAAACCGCAGTGCTGTTCGCGGAATTTTTATCCATTGCCAATATGCAGAATCTGTATTTTACTTCTATCACTACTCAATGATTTTATCAGCTCGTGATACAATGAGTTGTAAGGCGTCAAGGGAGCGACAATAAGTGTAGCGCTTGACTGAAAAAAAGATATATATATAAATAAAAAGTTATAATATTTTGTAAAATGTAGTTCAGCGCTACATCGAGTTGGCGTTATAACGGATACTTTACATCGTAGTTCCTACTCTGAAGATTTGTTTACACATACATGTAGTGGTTAAACGGGTTTGGCGGTATTTCGGGTGGCATTACATCGGAGTTTGACTGTATTTGTTTCGGCATGGAGATGCTATAATAATTACGGAATAATTTTTTAATAATCAGAAGTTAAAATTAACTAAGACTTTATAAGATAGGAAGATTAAATTTGATTAAAACTAATAAGTTGTCTTTTAAAAGCTAAAAAGGAGAGAAATGCTCTCTAAAATTTCTGGAGTGAGAATCTCACTGCTTAAAAAAGTGACCACTATTTTGGCACCAATTACAGTGAGAAAATACTATTATCGCTCTTGAACGTGACATTTCTCACTTAACTCGAAAGAGTGACGGGCAGTCACTCTGTCACAAAAAATGAAGTCATCATAGATCAACTTTCAGAGAGAGTTGATAAGAGAATACCAATCTTCTGAAGAGTGGAAAATTCTTGCGCCATCTCATAAATGAGGCAAAAATTTATAAAAATGATTAATCCCTTATGCAATTGTTTTACAACTGTAAATTAAGCGACTTGTGTAGGTGCCCAATGGTTCAGTGGTAAGACACTCGCCTGCCACGGGGATGGCCTAGGTTCGATTCCCGACAAATCCAATCTACATTCTTTCTTCCATTGTACTAGAGTCAATGAGAAAAATAAAAAGATTATATCGTCTAAAGTATCCGGTTTTTGTAAGGAAAAATAAACAGTCAAACTATTTGAATAACTTGGATTATTCTCACTCTTAATGGAGAGTGAAAAATCTCACTCTTTCGAAAAAGACTTTTCCCTCTTTAGGGATTGGCTCCACTTTGGCATGTTCAGTGAGTGATATGCCATTCTTTTAGAGGCAAATCTCACTCTTCATATTTTAGAGAGTGATATTTTCAGATGACTGTTTTAAAAATAGTTGTATTTAAAATAAATCTGCTACATTAAAATTTAATTTAATTTACCTTATACCATATGTAATACTTGTAACGGAACTTTCTAGAAGGCGTGATCGAGCTGTAAAATTGTTGGCCGCTTATAACCACAAAATAAAAAATTGTAGAGGTATAGCTGGAATTATTTATTTGCAACAACTAAGCAAATTATATTCTCGAACAGTTTATTTCAAATCCAGTTATTTTTTAGTTCTAATGAAAAGCTTTCAGGGATTTGACATCAAGGGGAGTGAGAGAGAGGGTCGAAAGCTTTCGTGTTATTCAGTCGATGAAAAGTAACGGAATGTTTGTGGCGACTTAGGAGCGCGCAAGACTTCCGCAGCCGAAATTGGCAGCACGGCGGAACTCTCGCCAAACGCTCGCCAATCATAATTCTTTGTTCTTGCTATTAATCTTATGGAAACTTTTAAATTTTGAGAGACAGTTTTAAATTATATAAACCTAATTCTTGGCGATTCGATTAATCAAAAGTATGGGGTGATTTATGATATGGCGAAACAGTATATGAAATAATTACATCTACATTGCGCAATTTTAAAGAAATATTGCATCAGAAATATTCTGCAATCCGATAAGAATTCTTATTAAAGTAATTGAGAACAACTTTTATTAGATTTATTTAATGTATGAATTTTAAGTTTAAATTTTAAAATAAATGAAATTTTCAATTTGTGGGTTACATTTACGATTTTAAAATAAATGAAATTTTGATTTGTGAAAGCTGTATTTTAAAAAGGTTTACTTAATTAATCTATATTAAAAGAAATCTTTTCTTTTAAAGAACTGAAATGCAAATTATTTCAACAAAAAAATATATAATTTAAAATAAAATTAATTTCTTTTTAAATCAATTCCTTATGCAAAATGTACTAATTTATTATTCAGAATTAAAGAATTAAATCTAAAATTGACTACATGTGTGGAACTATTCAGCAATACTCTTTTAATTTAAAAAAAGCTATTTTTTAATTATATTTTTTAAAGATTTTAAAGGAAATAACTTTTTTTGGCCGTGTTTTGTGCTATTATTTGAAAAATTTAAAATGTTAGTTATAGTTCTTTAAACTTCTCAAAATAAAACATTCATTATACGAAATGAATCCATATTTTCAAAATGATTCGAAAATTTAGTTTATGAAAATGGAAACTAAATTTATTTGAATAATTTCCAGAGAAAAATCAAATCAAATTGTGCGAAAGATTGCTTCATTTCCTGAATTATAGGAAAGTCAAGCGAAGCGTTCTGATTACAACTTATGAATCCTATCGTGCCTTTATTTTACTTTATTTCAGAATTCAAAAGTTTGTTATGTCAGACAAGTTCAGATAATTTGTGTAGGCAATTATTTTTTACTTTCCGAGCACTATAGTGAGGAAAGTATTGTAATCATGTCAAAAATCCGAATTCGAGATTTTGATGTTTCTATACGTTTTGAGGTCCCCTGAGTCCGTTTTCACTATTTTTACGATGATGTATGTATGTGTGTGTGTATGTGTGTATGTATGTGTGTATGTGTGTATGTCTGTGGGTGAACACGCTAGCGTCTAAACGCTTCGTTCGATTAACCTGAAAGTTGGTACGCATATTGTAAGTCACCATAGTACGAACCCTATGGATTTTGGTGAATCTAGCACTTATAGTTTTTTTACAGGGACACAAAGAAAAATTCTTTATCATTATGGCCTATGGGAGCAAAATCTTAAAAGTGCGATAGCATCTAAACGCCTTATTCAATTGAGCAAAAAATTTATACACATATTATAGATCACAAATACTCAATCTGTATAGATTTTGGAGAATCTAGCACTTATAGTTTTTTTACACGGACACCAAGAAAAATTCTTTATCATTATGCCTATGGGGCCAAATTTTTAAAAATGTGATAGTGTCTAAACGCCTTATTAATCCGAGCAAAAAAATTGTACACATGTTATAGATCACAGTTGAACTAACTGTATAGATTTTGGTGAATCTAGCACTGACAGTTTTTTTACAGGGACACAAAGAAAAATTCTTTATCATTATGGCCTATGGGACTAAATTTTTAAAAGTACGATAGCATCTAAACGCCTTATTGAATTCAGCTGAAAATTTATATGAGTATTATAAATCACTATTGCACTAACTATAAGCATTTTGGTGAATCTAACATTTATAGGTTTTTACAGGGACACAACGAAAATTTCTTTGTCATTATGGTCTATGGGCTCAATGTTCAGTAGCGTTAAATAAAACAACGTGTAATAGATGGAGAAAAATACTCAAACACTCTATTATGGTTTTCTCTCTTTTGTTTGTTTAACAACTACTCTTTCTTTACTTTATCTACAAAACTGTTAATTACTCAATGTTCGGAAAGTCGAGTGGAGTCACTCCAGATTTTTTTAATAAAATATTAAAAGTATATATTTTATTTTATTTATTTAAGAATTTATATTTATTTAAGAATATTATATGACTTTGCTAACAGAAACTAGAAAGGAATTTCAAATAAAAAATACAGATATTGATTCCTTGGGGATAACCTATACAGTTGGAACCTGAGAGAGTTAAAAAGGCAATTAAAAAATTAAAAAATCAAAGAGCAAGTGGCCCTGGTGGAATAACAGCAGAACTGATAAAAAATGGAACAGAAAAATTGTTCTGATTAATTACACAATTATTCAAAAAATATTTAAATGGAGATAAAACACCATAAGAATGGAGGGTTGGATATTTAACATCAATTTATAAGAAAGGAGACCGAGAAAAATGGGAAAATTACCGCGGCATTACTGTAACAGCAACATTTAGTAGACTTTATGGACGAATTTTAAAAGAGTTTATTGAAGAAGAAATTAAAATGAAAGAAAGTGAAGAGCAAAGTGGATTTAGAGCAGGAAGATCATGTATGGATTATTTATTTTGTCTTAAACAAGTTGTTGAAAAGGAAATGGTCATGGGAAATCAAATTCACCTTTTGTTTATTGATCTTACGAAGGCATACGATAATGTCCCAATCTCAAAATTATGGAGTGTATTAAATGAAATAAACGTAAATCCAACTATCATTAGAGCGATCCAAGAACTTTATAGACAATCAAAAACGAAGATAAAAATAGGCAAAAGATTGTCAAAGGGTTTTATAACAGGTAAAGGACTTAGACAGGGATGTTGTATCTCCCCAACACTTTTCAAAATTTATGTTGATAAAGCATTGAAAATTTGGAAAGAAAATTGCAGAGCAATGGGATTTAATGTAAATAGAATGTCAATCTTTACTCTACAATTCGCAGATGACTAAGTCATAATTCCAAAAAGTAAAAGTGATTTAGAGAAAATGACAATAAAAATTAAGGAAGAATATGAAAAATAAGGACTATACATGAACGTCAATAAGACCAAATACCTATGTATAGGAGGACACGAGACGGATCTAAGTCAGAATAATAACATCAAAATTAAAAGTTGTGATCATTATAGATACCTTGGTGTAGACATTAATAGAGAAGGAAGAGACTCACAGGAAATTAAGAATAGAATCTGTCAAGGAAGAAAAGCAGTAAAACTATTGAATTCGATTTGGTGGAGTGAGGAGTTATCTAGGACGAGAAAGTATAATATATACTTTGTAAAAAGCATATTGTTGTATAGAGCAGAGGGATGGACAATTATGAAGACGGAAAAAAATAAATTGGCTGCTATTGAAATGGATGCCCTGAGAAGATTATGCAGGATATCAAGAATGGAGAGAGTGAGAAATGAGAGAATCAGGGAAATGATGAAAATAAAGAAAACCATATTAGATGAGGTTAAAAAAAAGCAATTAATCTGGTTTGGTCATATTAAAAGAATGAACGATGAAAGATTACCTAAAATCGCTTTTAACTATATACCAAATCAGAAAAGAAAACAAGGAAGACCAAGAAAGACTTGGATGGATAATGTAAAAAAAGCGATGAGGGATAGGGGTCTGGAAAAAGAGTGGACCCATGACCGGAAGACCAGGCACAGACTTGTGGATTCTGTCGGAAGGCAACACCCGATGCCATAAACCGAACATACATACATACAATAAAATGTTTCCAGTCGAATTAATGAAAACAGGTATCAGATTGTTTCGGTTAATTACTTACATAGACAGATTACTTACATAAACAAATAGGACTCTTCCATAAGCTACAAGGTAACCGAAATGAGGCCACTGTGTCATTATGGGCAAGGACTGTAAATTTCTGTAGCTTTCCGGGTTTCGCAATTGGTCGTCTTAATTTTATTGCACCTATTTTTTTCTTTTGGAATCATTTGGGCTTTTATAAATTTGAACATCAAACGATATGTATTTTAAAAAAGTGAGTGCAAAATATTAAACAAAAAATTATACATCCACCTGAAATATATTTCAATTTTAATGCTTTTTGTATTATAATTTAAATAAATAAAATGGCAAATACTTAAATCATAATAGAAAAAGAGAGGAACGACAGCTCGTAATTCTTCTTTGTTGTTTAAATAAGAATGTACAACATGGAATAAATTCATTTTTTAAGAAAAATAATAGCTCTCAATCTTTTAAATACGCGTTTATCAAAACAATAAGTTTAAAAAATTACAATAAATTTACTAAAATACAATAAATTTTAAGGAACTACATTTTTTACCAATCTATTACTACTCGTAAAATTAAAAATGATAACCTTTCGATAAAAAATGTTTTTAATATAGACTATACATGCAAAAACAAGACGCGTAGTTTCCATTTGTTGCTATTAGTAGCACTACTTACTACCATTTCGATTAATGCTCTAGAATAACAGTTATGAATGGTTGCCACTGGCGACCAGATGAATAAAAAATGGTAGCCACTTTTGTATTTTCGGTAGCCATTTTTAATTATAAGTATACCACTAATCAGTAAAATTCACTCAATAATTTTTTTAAAGCAGATTCCCAAAATAGTGATATTTTTGTGGGTGACTATCGAAATACTCGATTATTTCATTTTTATTCGATAAAAATCGCGCTTTTCTTAAAACTATTTGGCTTGTGCACGTAAAATCCGTAGTGGCCACAATGTTCTCCATGTTCCCATCCAAATTATACCTCTGGAGAAGAAGCGGGAGAGCATCCCCTCCGTGGAGGATCGAAATTGTGATGACAAGTCTCCGGACCATTCTTAAGGGTGAGTCCTAGACTGCCGCCAATTGTCCAATAGTGCAGACACAATAATAGTGCGACGTTAAACACAACCTACCTTAACCCTTTAACGTTCACTACTTAATTTATTTTAAAAATTACTAAACTAATTTTAAAAATGGCTTTTAGACACATAGCTGATCATAAATATTTAAAAAATAAAAAATTAGCATTGTTCCTTTTCGAGAAATTTTCGGTTTGAAACATCTGTAAATAAACCTTATTAAATTCAAATAATATTAAATTTAATAAATAAATCACTTTATAAGTAAACATTATCGACAACAAAAACTCGTAAAAGTTGCATAGATCCCAACATTTCAATTTATTCCGGAGTATTTTAACCCTTTGCGGGGCAAGGTAATTCGGATCATTTAAATTACACTGCCGCCGGAATTTACGAACATAATTAAAATAGAAGAAATTTTAAATTTTCACGTTAAAAAAAGGGCCTTTTCTGCTATGTTATAAATGTAAATTTTTGCTAAAAAATTTCCGGGATGAGTTTTTGCACTTGAGAATTAAAATTAGGTGTTCCTTTAGCGGGAACACTGCGACTGAAATGCGCAAATGTGTCCTATTCTTGAAGTATGAAAACAATTCGCCGTTAATTATCAACATTTACCATCGATGACGCAAATAATTGCAGGAATACACTGTTATTTTGTCGCAAATCGATAAAATTCAATTTTTTTTCAAAGTCATTCACCTAAATACGCAATATTTTTGAGGCCCATTATTGAAATCCGTAATTTTGTGGCTAACTGTCAAAATGTAAGTTTTATAAAGCAAATAATTGCCGAAATATATAATTATTTTGTCGCTAATTGATAAAATTCGCGATTCCTCAAAGTCATTTCCTGAAGTATGCGACAATTTTGAGCATATTATTAAAATAAGGAAAAATTTCACAGTTCGTTATCAAAATTAAAGTTTAATCGCAACCAATTGCTAAAACAGGCTATTATTTCGTAGTTAATCAATAAAATTCTCGCTTTTTTCCGCTCTTTCTTGAATGGATAATTGTCATAGCGATGTGTTCTGAGAATGAGACAATTTTTTCAGTTTTATCCTGGAAAAAAAAATAAAAATAAAAATAAAAAAATAAATAAATAAATAAAGGAGCAAAAACATTCAAAAGTGAGTAAAATTGTGTCAAATTTGAATATATCCCATATTTAAAATAACTCTGAAGGAAATACACTCAAATTTAAAAATCACATTACTTATTATTGAGTAAAATAACATGCAGAAAAATTGGCAAAGACCATCGTCAATGTTCAATCCCAATATCCGAAACATAGATACTCATTGATGTATTCTTACGCAAACCAGTATGAAATCGCCACAAAATTTAGTTCTGGACAGTTGAGAAAAGGAATTTTGTGTTTGAACCTTTTCTATTTAAATTTCTAAAAAATCTTTAGAAGAACATCTTTTAGTTCAGTATATTTATAATATATCATGATATGAACACATATTAATTTGAAAACGTACAATATTTCATAAATGAGACAAGCATGTTTTCCTTTTTGAAACAAAATTACTCACTTTGAAATGAGTAAGTTCATTTACTCATTTTTGAGCACTTAATTTTTAACAGTATAGATGCCAAATACGTTCCTTCAGTGAAAACTTTTGAAATCGCGATTGTGTTCAAAGTTAAAAAGATAAATAATTAGAAAAAAATTAATTAATTAACTGTGAGAGAATTCGGAATCCACATTTTTTTTTTTTTTTACTTCTTAAGGGCAATAGTTCGTAATTTACTATTGCTGCCTTAGAAACTACGGTGATTCGGTAGTTGTTGGCAGATATGGTATTCCATACTTTTGATTAAAAAAAAATGTATAAATGTAAATGGTCGCCACATTTGGCGACTAGGGTTTGAATTTTTGGTAACCATTTTCAGTGTAATGGTCTCCAATTGACAACTGGTGATCTCTGCTCTAGAGCTTTAGCTTCCACGCACTTTTTAGCTTCTGTCTGGTCTAATCTGTGGGTTTTATATATATACATATATATATTACGTTTTTTTTCTATTCCCATTCAAATATGAAATTAAAAAGTGATTTCACAAAGTAAAGTAAATAAATAAATAAAACTGAAATATTTTTGTAAAACAATTTTTGTTGGGTAAATGCGATAGTAATATCCATTGTTTTATTCCTTATATACCATTTTTTAAATTATTGATAAAATGAGAATAAAATACTGATCAAAAAACGAATGATTTTCTGCAGCATTTCTGGTGCGAAAGTGACTTAAAATATAGCGTAACCACGTTTCCTATGCCTAGCAGTGAAGACGATTCGAAAATCTTGGAGGGTTTCCAAGTTGACCAAAAGGTTTGAATTTAGTAAACACCCAGTCATTCGGCATTCCCTTATCGCTTATTTTCTCTCAAGAAACAGCTTGTCTCCCCTATTTTACTAGTGGACTCGTTGAATCCGCAATTGCGCAGGGCTTCCATGGTCGCTAGAAATGTAGTTAAAGAGTAACATTATGTGGCATACTTCTAACTCCTTTTATTTGCAGTGTTTTTCTAGAAGCCATGTTTCCCTCTTCTTTTTTTGTGTTTAACATTAAATACTTCGTACAATTTCAATGCATACTAAATTTTTCCTTTAAATTATGTTATATATTGTATTCTAAAAACATATGTCGGGGAAAATACCCATAATAAAATGATATGCAAATATACCAAACGAAATTTCGCGGAAAATAATAATAATAATAATAACAAAAAATCATAATAATAAAACTCTACTAGGATAATGCGTTTGTTTAAATTTGAAAACTTTGTACGTAAAGTGTAAAAAGTGGAATAAAGGGAAGTAAAGTAGATAAATTGTAATAGGAACATTAACTCTTTTATTTACAAAAATCTCTCGCCTATTTAAACTTGAACAAGAAACAGCATTTTTATTGCGTACCATAAAGCGAATCAATTGTGCTTTGTAAAACTGATAGGCGGTTGGTAATGCAACTGGTAATGCATATTTGAAAATGTTCCACACTTTTACTTTAAGAATGTTTCTTATGAAAGTTAATTTAATCTATTTTTATGAGCGGGAAATTGTATTAAAAACATGAACTTGAGATGAAATTCATAGAGATTTAAAGGGCCATAAACTGCATATTCTAATTAAAAAAAAAAAAAAAAAAAAAAATGTATTATCCATATAGGACGTGCTTCTTTGGATTATATAGTGAATCTACTTTTCCTCTTAATTTAATTTCAAATAATGGGCGAGAAATCTAAAGATGAAAATATTGTTTAAAAGAGGAATGCTTTGTAAAATATTAATAAAAATTTTGGAAACCTACTAATTTAAACTGAAAGTGATAGTAAAGACAATTCATCTATTATTGATTTTTTTTTATTTTTTATATCTTACACAAGTATAAGGATAAGAAAATACTATTTTACGTCTGACATTATTTTGCATTTTAAGCTAAATATGCAGAAAATTCTACTTAGAAATGAAAAAATCGAAATGTATTTATCTTTTACTTCTAAACGCAGAAATAACTTAAGAAAATCGTATCAAGGTCAGAAATTAAAAAAACTAGATATATTTATCTTTTTCCTTTAAAGGGAAAAGTAACTTAAGACAATCGCATTAAGGTCAGAAATTTAAAAATCGAAAACTTTTTTGCTCAGAAGAAAAAAGTAAGTTACAACAATCATATGAACGTCAAAAAAAAAAAAATTGTATTTATGATTTTTCTCTAAAGGCAAAAGTAACTTAAGAAAATCGTATCAAGGTTAAAAATTTAAAAGTTGAAATGTATTTGTCTTTTTCCTCTAATGGCAAAAGTATTTTAAGAAAATCGTATCAAGGTCAGAAATTTAAAAATCGAAATGTATTCATCTTTTTCCTCTAGTGGCAAAAGTAACTTAAGAAAATCGTATCAAGGTCACAGATTTAAAAATCAAAGTGTATTTTTTTTTTTTTTTCTTTTCTTGGAAAGGTTAAAATAACTTAAGAAAATCGTATCAAGGTCTGTATTTTGAACTGATTTTTGATTAAAACTGCATAATTTTGGATGCATTTTTGAGAGAGAGAGCTTTATTTAATAAATTTTATGAAATTTGCGAATACCTTTGGGCTGAATTTGCGTTTATTAAACGTCATCATTAGGAAGCAATCTACTTTATGGAAGCTGGCGTATCTGACACCTTTTTATTTATTTATTTTTTTTTTTTTTGCTTGGAGTTATCACATGTACCCAGCAAATCTTAAGATTATCAAGCAGCAGCCATTATTTTGGTCATCATGAATTAATTTTGAGTTACTTTGTTATTATTATTTTTTTTTTTTGTAATTTTAGCTTACAAAATATAATATAAGAGGATTTTCAGCAATAATTTGCTCAAACCATTCCAGGATAAGGCATAAAATGTTTATATTTCCCTTCAGAACCTACGATATGAAGAAAATGACTGCGATAAATGCGCCAAGTCAAAAACTGGCATCTTCCGAAGCAAAAAGATGGCGGCTGATCTATTCTAACAAAACACGTAACACAACACAATACAGAAAATCAAAATCCACATTGGAATTTCTAGCTATTTTTAAAATAATCATACATTTCTGCTTAAAAATTAACCTCTAAGTGTTTCGGTAGTTTTAGCAGTATGCAGACAAAATTTTAATAAAATTATCATTTTCCTTATTACTTTTTAAGAATATCGTTAAATATTGTTTTTAATACCTTCAGGCATTTAAAAACATAGTAAATTTTGATTTAGGAAATATTTTTGAAGTATGAAAGTAATTTTGTGTAAGTATATACTTTTTTAAAAGGTTCATATAATTTTGTTATGAATTAAAAATTTGAAAATAACTTATTTTCCTCCATAACTTTGATTTAAATTTGTCATGCAACAAAATTATAGTGTTTTAAAAAAAACATTTTTAGGGGTATGAAAATATTTAAAAAAATTGAATTTCTTAAAATATGTGGCAAGCTGATATGAGGAATATTTCAGCCCAACATTATCAATGCGGAATTATGTTAATAAAGGGATCATTTACATAATACTAAGAAGTAGTTTTAAAAACAAATTTTTAAATAAACGATTTCTATTTTAGAACTAATATTTTATCTTGTAGTGCAATAAAGTTATTATTGTAAAAATAATAATAATAATAATAATAATAATAATCTTATTTTGCACGCGTGCTTTTTATTCCCTAATTCAAAATTATATATAAAAAAAAAATCGATACTGTCCAATTTTCTTTTCTTTTTCTTTCAAAAAAAAAAAAAAAAAAAAAAAAAAAAAAAAAAAAGATTTTGGCGAAATTCTGGCAAAAGCAGAATTTAGTTTAGTACGGAGGAATAGTATTATTATTATTATTATTATTATTATTTTCCAAATTATAACATCGCTTTTAAATTATTCAATTATATTTTCGATAAATTTTCGATTTCAATAAATGTCCAACTATCGTAAAACTGGTTTAAAAAATCCGTAAAAAATAAAAATCCGTACATTGAGACTAATAGTCCTCAGTCCTTAAAAGAAAAGAAAAGAAAAAAGCATAGATAAATAAATGAAAAAATAGAAGAATAATTTTTGTTTAGTAAAATTATTTTAATACACATTTTATATTACATTATATGTTAAAAAGTCTTATACTTGTTTTATTTTTATACTTTTAAAGTTATAAAACATCCGCATTATATTAGATTTTTTTTCAATTATATATAAATGCTAATTAAAATTAAGGGATTAATAATGAAAATTTGGTTTGAAAATTTAACTTTCGGCAAAAATTTTGTTATTTAATTTTTTTCTGTGTATTGTATCATTTTGTGACAATTAATTAATTAATTCTTTAGCAGTGGAATATAATTGAATGCAGACAGGTAAACAAAATACGTTATTGACATTCTTTACTCAGTATGAATTTATTCAAGCACATCAATGTACTTCTGAAATACGCTCATAACAAATCATTCCATTGTAAGGGAATTTAAGCAATCTCTTCAATAACTTCTCATTCCTAGGTTCAGAAAATGTAGAAAGGATGCAGAAGATTAGCAGAGTGATTTAAACGTGAAAGGAATACGGAAATCTACAATAAACAGAATCCTGCAGCTAAATTGTATTGCTGATTAAATATGAAAATAATTTATGGTTCATGCTTCTATTACATCCTGCTTAAAAGTAAATGTATTCATTATTTATAAACTGCCGAAAGTAAGTTTTATCTTTTGAATTTAGACGTTTTTTGAATTATCTAGAAAGTTTGGTAGTGTAAAGAACATGTTATACCTCACGTTTAGGAAACTAGGCATACTACATTAGAATAGCATACTGAAATCGGAATGCAAAAATGTCTTACGAAATAAAAGGATTTTTATTAAATAATTTTTAACTACGCATGCGCTAGCTTTTAAAAAGTTTCATTTTCATAATTTAATAGCCAAAAGTATTGAGCAACTTATATGAAAACCCAAACAAATATCGTGTAAATTCAAAATGTTATGAGAAATAGAATGAACAGAATTTCATTTCTTCTAAAAAAAGGAAGACGATAGAGGGGTTTATCAATATTTATTTACAATCAGCAAACGCTCTACTACCATGGGGCATTGACTGAATCAAAATAAAACTGTGAGTAAAACCGCTTATAGTTTAGCTTTTATTTTGAGAGAACTGAAATTCTGTTTATTCTATCTCTCATATTTTTTTGAATTTACCTGATATTTTTTGGGGGGGATTTCATATAACTTGCTCAATACGTTTGACTATTAAATTATGCAAACGAATTTTTCAAAAGCTAGCGCATGCGTACACTGTCAGAAAAATTCGTCTTTATACACTAAATTATTCCTCATTTTTCAACGAATAATTTCTGTATAACTTGGAAACGTTATTTTTCCGTGAATTCTTCCCGAAAGTCGGAAGAAAAGGAAGGGGAATTTTCACTTAATTCCCTACGCGAAAGCGTATTCGTCATTTTATTTGCTGATTCTCATTATACACACTCAGAAATCCCTTCTTCAATTCACGGAAATTTTACTTGCAGCAGTGTTTCCGGGATATTTCCGTTAATTGACAAATATTTTCAGTTAGATTAGAGAAATTTTCCGTTATTTGTGAACATGTCCGTTGTGATTTTTTTTTTTTTTTTTTTTTTTTTTTTTCTGTTACATGACGAAAATTTTCCATTTTTTTTTTTTTTTCTGTTAAAAGAGGAAATTGTTTTGCAGAGTGAAGAAAGCTGTGGTTTTAATAAAATCACCAAGAAGCTACTTTATTCAATCTCTCAAATTGCAAAATCCAATTTTAACCTATTGGGTAATTAAGAAGTTAAATTTCTCGTCGCCAAATACATTGATCAAATTACCATGTGAAAGTAAGTATTTTATTACACTACGGTGGATTTAAAGTTTAGTTGCCTAAATTTTAAATCTTTCCTAAAAGATAATAAATTTCAAAAGCTTTATTTACATAAATAATGTAAAAACATAAAAAACATAAAAACAAGTTTTTGAAAAACGACCGTAATAAACACTTGAAACTGTAATTTATTTTTCCATTTTTAATTTTAAATTACGATGTTTTTTTTCATTTATTTACTCATTTTTATATTAATTAGTAAAACTGAAAAGAATAATGAAATAAAAAAAGTAAAAATGCAATCCGATGGTGTAGCGCTAGTTTACAATCTTTCAATCTTTCTTCAACATAAATGAAAGTTATGTCACCGTAATGTACAACAGTCTCGTTAAAAAAAAAAAAAAAAAAAAAAAAAAATCTTTAAACAGTTCGGAAAATTTCGCTTATGTAACATTCAAAAAGGCAGATTAAAGTTTTTTCAATTGACAAGAGAAAAAAAAAGGATATTCGTCAAATAACGGAAATACTCTGGAGTCGTTGCTGCCAGTAAATTTCAGTGAATTGAAGAAAGAATTTTTGAGAGTGTAGTTAAAAATTATTTAGTAAAAATGCTCATATTTTGTACATTTTTTGCATTCTGATTGCAGTATGCTGTGTTTAATGTAGTATGCCAAATTTTATAAAAATGTCTTTGCATTGGGTCTTACCCTACGTGCTATAAATGAAAAAGTGGATTTTCTTTGCAATTTTTTCTAAAAAAAAACCTTTATATTTCCGTGAATATGTGTGGTATCCTTATAAAAATTTATACAGACAATGAAAAAAATCTTCATAATTACCTGTTACATCCAAAACGCATTTAAAGCATTATTTTTCACAGGGTGATACAAAACATTTTGTTTTTTGTTTAACTTTTTACTGGACCCCATTTCCTCTTCAGGAAGCAACTTTTGCTGAAATATATGAGGCATAACATGTTCTTTATACTACCAAAGTTTCAAGATGATTGCTAAAGATCTTTTTTAGATATTTGAGAAAACGTACTAAATTTGAAAGTGTCCAAATACTTATTGGTAGATCGTGTATATATATATTTTGAAATGTAAAATTATTAAAAATATCTAAATTTATTATTAACAAATATAAATTTATAACATAAATATATTGTTCATACTCCATTTCCATTTCTTCAAAGTAAACCTCTTGTAAATGAAAACGGATTTTCTGTCTGGAATGTTAACTTATTTGAATTTAATTTACTCATTTAAGAACGTTTATTATTCATGAACTAACATATTTTAAAATAAACAAGGAGGATTATTCTATATGATAACGCATTAGTAAACCCTTTTTTATAAACTTAATATAGCCGCTTTGAAGTACATTTTTGAATAATAGATGTATCAGAAAATTGAAGTTTTGGTTATTAAACCAACTATGTTTAGCTATGGCAGAACGTTCAATGCTTCCATTTTTAACTTGGGTCCAAACAGGATTTAAAAGCGCGTTTTGTTTGACCTATGTGCATAAAACCACATTCACAAGCTATTTTTAAAATGTCCAATTTGGATAATTTAGCAGTTAGATCTTTGAGATTAGTAAATTTTATTTTATTGGATGGAGTATATACTCCTTTCAATATATAGTATATATATGTATATTGGAATAGTACATATTCTTTCCTTGGAGTATATACTACCATATTTCATTCCATATGATACTCTTCAGTGTGGGAATAAAATTAAAAAATATAAATACAAATAGAATACAAATAAATTGTTGCTTTATGAAATATAGTTTATATTATACTTACTTTTAAACTTTGGTGTTGTATATTTTAAACTATCATTTATACAAAAGGTACATTTAGAACTTTGATTACATTTCCAAAGTAAAAAATATTTTGAAAAATTTAAATTGAACGTTCTTAAGAAGTTTTTAAAAATTAACGTACCTAACTGAAACAATTACAGTCAAATGAAAAAAAGAAAAAAAAAAGACACCTCGTCTGTGAGTTAATTTGTTGGAGTATAGAAAATTTTTAAACAAATAGCCCACTTCTGCTTTATGCTTATTTTTTAATTTAATATTTTTAAAATAAAGAAATGCCAGTTTTAATAGAAAAAATATTTAGAATAAGTTACTAGGAAATGAATCTATCCTAAACATACCAAGATCGTTTTAATGTTAATACTAGCATGCATTTAGCGTTTTGTAATATGTTACAAATTTACATTCACATTTTGGTACAGTCAGAAAAAAAAAAAAAAAAAACTAGTGCGTTGTGCCACCACATGACTTTCTTCTATATTTTCCTATAAAATTCACGTAGTAAAAATAATTCATTAAAATTATTATTTAAAAAATATATCTTCCATGATAATGCCGACGATATCCATATTAGAGAAGGAGTATAACACTAAATATATACATATATAAAAAAGGCAATTTTATTCTCAATATTACATTAAAAAAAGAAAAATCTTTTTACGTTAAAAATGAAAAAATTCGGTAACTTTATTTTAAATTATCGCAGATCGAGGGTTCAACAATTCGTTTTAAAGGTATTGGAGAGCACTTTTGAAAGATACCCATCATGAAAGTTTACTGCCCTCGAGGGAGGACTTCCTCCTACATACACATTTTTTTTTTCCAAAAATTCCAATTTCTTTCAAAAAATTATTCTCTGTATGCACATTTATACCAAAATTTGTCTTATACCACCATGTTAAAAATTTAGAAAAAACGGGATGGCAACGCAAGCTGTTGGACAATTTTTACCAAAAGTTGATAGGCACTAATTTATGTCAATGTGTAACTACATACCAATTTTTGTGAAATTCTGTGCAGTAGTACCTGAGATACAGTCTCCACAAAATTTTGTCACACAAAAATACGCACACACACACACACACACACAGACAGATAGACGGACAGACAGACAGACATTTTCTAAAAATGGTCAAATCATGTTCTACACTCTCAAAACGTGTAAATCCATCAAAAACCGGAGGTCGAAAATTTTAAATATTAATATATTATATATTTATATTAAATATCCTTTTCTAGTTTTTTTGAATGATAAATTCTGTTTTAACCTTGTTGTTCTTTTTTTTTCTATTTGAATATTGTAGGATTTGTATACCTCAAATTAAATTTCATGTTTTAGAAAATATTGTACAGCGAGGCTTACTGTTTGAAACAGCAATACTCGTTCGACAATCGTTTTATTATTATTACTATTTAATAACGTTTATAAGTTTTTTTACCACAAATTTTCTGTTTTAATCTTGTTGTGACATTTTTGCATTTCTTTATTGTATCGTTTGTAAGCTTCATGTTATTTAAAATTTATCTCATGATGTAACATAATAAAATATTAAATTTTATTAATTTTTTTTTAATACATTGTCAAATAGTAGATTTTTTTTTCTTTAGTTTACAAAATCTATTATGGAATCAAAGCTCAGTATTATTTATTTTCGTTTAATTCTAATCACCGCGTAAAATTAACATTTATCATGGAAAAAGTATTTTAAACAAATTTGTCTTATTTCTTTTGTAGATAGAGATACTGATATTATGGTTTTAAAAATTCAAGTACAGTGGATTCAGAATTACAAGTAATTTAGAATTCAAGTACAGCAGGCTCCTACATAACGCAGGACATTCGTTCTGGGCAACAGGAAATCGTGTTATGAAGGACATACATTATCAGACTAATTTGTGCAAGTTCAGTCCAATACTGAAAAAAATTATTTAATTTTGTTTTGTGCTATTTGATTTCGTTTTTTATTGCTGTCTGAGCAAGATTTCGAAGTATACTATATAAATTAACCTACTTTTGTAAAATTATCACATTGCAGGCGAGAAATTTTGATGGCATTTCCAAAGAATAAGAAACCCTACCCTCTGGCTTTTTCTGAAACAGTACTTTACTTTAAAAAATGTTTCTTGTTTCCTTAATTTTATTTTTTTTGACTCTTTATAGAACTGTAGCATGTATAAACGAAGGAAACTTACTGTTTCGATTGTTGATGACAATGTTTCAGTTATTTAATCATGAATTTGTTAAACAATTTGATGTTTTAGAGAAACGTATATAGGCGTCACTTATTACTCAAAATATGAATGCTTTTAAGTAGTATCTCATTTTTATTGAATATTAAATATCCTTTCTTAGATTTTTGCTTAAATCTTGTTATCTATGTTTTTGTATATTATATATTTTAGATTTATACGCCTTAAATTAAATGTAACGCTTTATAGAAACACTTCCATGCGGGGCTTACTACTGTATAAAATAAAAATACACCCAACAGAAGAAGACAGGTTATTACTTTTATTATTATTATTATTATTTAATTGATATTATTATTATTGTCATTATTACTATTTTTATTTTATTTTGCGATCTACATTTTTGTAACTGAATATTGTAGGATTCATATGACTCAAGCTATTTAAATTTTAACGTACGAAGTGATGTAATAAATTATTTCATTTTTATTAAAAATAAACTAAGAGTTATAAATAAATAAAAAACATAAGTGGTTTGCGCCTTAAAGGAAAAAAAAAAATTGGTTAACAATGGGAAAATGTTAAATTTGTCTTACGCATTATCTGTGTACGGAACTGTTTATTGCGCTGCATGAGGGTCAGTACTAGCTCGTTATGTAATAGTCAACAGTAGTTATTCAGATAAGTTTAGTATAAATACAACACAATCTGTAAATAACTTCATTTTATTTTATAATTAATAGCTTTTGCACTTTTTTTCCCGGTATGAATCTTAATGAATAATGTTCATTCTATGGTAAATCATAATTTATTTTTTCTAAATGTATAGAAGGACCCCTAATACATTTCCGCTTATAACTCTGTCAAGAATTTATTTAAAGTATATAAATATGACTTTTTCCGAACCGCCTTGATCTCAGGAATTTGAATATGAGGTCAAGAGTAGGGGCTACTACTGAAAAAAGAAAAATTAAGTTGATGCCTTTTTTAATATGTAGATGAATCCCTTAACGAAAAAATATATAACTATACCATTATAAATTAGACGTTATTACAGATCGATCGGTACCAGCCGCATGTTTATACGATAATTTACGGCGAAATTAGGTGGGGGGTAGCTTTTTTTTTCTGACTGTACATGGAGCCAACGCACAGCATTTAGTTTTTAATTAAATGTAACTCACACAGTTTTAAAGATCATATATATTTTTTCCTGACTGTACATGGACCGAACGCACAGCACTCAGTTTTTAATTAAATATAACTCACACAATTTTAAAGATCAGATATACTTTTTTTAATAATAATGTTGTTGTATTAATAATAAAATATTTTTTAAACTCACTAAATTTGTCTTGAGGGGTCGTATAGAATTTTAAAATGTGTAATGTTTTGGAAGTTAACGAAAAAAAAAAAATATATATATATATATTAATGTGATTATATTTTGCACTATATTTTCAACACTTTTCTAATTTACATAACTGTTTCACCACTAATAGAAAAAGAGTTAATCTGCATTTCGAACTTTTTGGGACATACTGTAAAATGACTGAAAATTGCATTTTATCACAGTGCTTAATAATGTTAAATAATTTTCTGAATTTAAAAGAATGATTAAAATAAGTAAAAGTTTATCAAAACCAAAAAGATATTTGGGTAATATTAATTGTTCAAGGTACTGTGTTATTTTTATTTTTTTTAATTCATTGGGAATTTTTTCATTTATTATGCAAAGTTTTGTTTTCCTTTCTTTTTTTATAAAATTATTCACAATAAAATTTTTTCTCCTCTTACATTGAGTAGAAGTCGCTTTCTAAAATAAAGATAATTATTGTATAATAAATAAGTTAACGCTATAATAATAATAATAAAGATAATTGTTATAATAGAATAATGTTAATAATTAGAAAATTATTAGTTATAAATCTTTACGAAAACGTAGAGAATTTCGAAAAATGTCAAATGATAAAAATATTAGCTTTTTAAAAAGCTTCTTTTTTCATTTGTTGTTACAATGGAAGTCTTTCTGTTTCTTCATTTATTTACTTTGCTATAAAAATTGTATAATAACTTTTTTGTCACTTCTGTTATTCCACTGATATCTAAAGTTAATAGACATTTTTTTTTTTACCTTATTTCTTATTACCTTATTTCTTTTTTTTCACAATATTTCTTTTTAGTCTGAGTGTAGTACAGTTCAAGATTTTACACATAAGTGTTTTAAAGTTTGCTATATACTTCACATTTTATATGAAATATTGAATTCCATTTCGTATTTCACTTTGTCGTATTTACTTTCTTTCTCAAGCCTCTTTGGAGTTTATATTTCTTCATTTTCGTTTCTTGTGACAAAAGTCAAAATTGTATAATATTCTAAAAGACATTGTTATAAAAACAACATTTTAGTTGCATAATTATATTTAAGATAGCATATAATCATATATTTTGTGTTTAAAAAAATACTATTGTAGTGATAAAAGAAAATATCATGACGTGAAAAGGAAAAAGTAATGTTATATATTTTTGTTAGTAATGGAATGGATATTCTGTTATAAAAATCTTATCAACAGACATTAAAAAGCATTCCTTTTATAGAAAATAATTCTACTTGCAAATATAAACAACAATGTAGTGTTTTTTTTTTTTTTTTTTTTTTTTTTTTTTTGTCAAGTTTCATGCCGTTACGATGTAAGAACATTTAATTTTTACAGTAAAAATTATTAGTTTTTAAAGAGAAAATCAGTTTTCAAATAAAAACAGTTTTTTTCTCTCTCTCTTTTTTCCCCTCAACAGATGGCGAAAAAAATATTAACTTGCAATAAAACAGCGATTTCCACTCCTTTATAGAACATGTGTTTTATGAATGCAGAAGTGTAAGACAGAGTTTTTACTGCCTACCTAATTTACGCGTAATTTGCGAAAAAATTACGTTATCAGAACGTATTTTCTCAAATTACAGAGAATTTCTGGCAGCAAATAGTGTATATTTTTTACAGTGCATTTATATAATATTCATTTTCAAAATATCTGATATGCATCTTTAAATTATGAACTCACCATTATTCTATTTGTATATTAATGGAGGAAAGCGAGCATCATGATGCTATAAGTAGAAAGTCCCCTGACAAAGACTTCGAAGTACATTGAAAAGATTGAATTTTGGAATTACTTATATTCTTACTTCAATGTATAACATGTTAAAGTATCGGATAAAGAAATTCTGAATTTAACTGTTTGACAGAAAGGAAAAACAAAATAGGGTAAAGAAACAACGGTAAATACAATAGACAGAAAATAATAAAATTTTGAGCTCATAAAAAATGGAAACATAACAACCGAAAGTAAGGAAGATTAAGACTAACATTACAATATATCAAGGATTGTTAGAATTTTTTTTAAACTAACTGTTTCTTTCTTTTATATAAAAAATAATCATATAGCAGCTGAGGTTATAATATCCCACGAAAAGTCATTGAAGTATTGCATTAGGAACACGTACAAATTTGACTTGACTTCGAAAATCATTGAGATTGGAAGTACCTGTGGCCATTGACGCACAACTTCCTCTGCAAAATAGCACGAGAAAAAGGACGAGGTAAGGAAACCAAAAGCATCGAAAACATTGCCTATATTCATAAGTTTAATAAGTTTTTTATGGTAGTTATTTATAAGTTTAATAAGTTTTTTATGGTAGTTATTTGTAAGTTTTATAAGTTTGATTTATAAGTTTTATAAGGTTTTAATGGTAGATTTATAAGTTTTTAATGGTAAGAATAGATTCCATCGGAACGTACCCCCACAGCAGAAATAAGGATAATGTCCGAGTCGAATGCAGTAGAGTTTCTATCTGCTGAATATATTGAAGATAAGATAATTTAAAAACATTATTAAAGTACTTGCGAAGCGAGAGGTGTAAAAACTCAGAATTTGACTGATAAATGAGGCGTTTTATTTTATTTTTATTTTTATTTTTATTTTTATTTTTATTTTTATTTTTATTTTTATTCTTATTTAATTATTCTTATTTTTATTTTTATAGAGAAACATTATAAATTTTGTTAGACATTTTTGACTTATGCAGTTTTTATAGGATACCAATTAAAAATAAGAAATACAATTTTTAAGGAAATTTAAACGTTGAGCAGTGAGGGCCCACACTATCAATAATCCACACGGTTTACATGTTGATGATGAATTGTTGGCTCGGATGCATCCTTGAAGGCGAGACACCTCCCTTCGAAGCCAAATTCACCGAATTAGAGGCAAACATGGTTGTAATTAAAAATACGTATAAACACTTGCATTTTTTTTTTTTTTTTTTTTTTTTTTTTTTTTTTTAAAGTTTACCAGACAATTATAATTTAAACGGTTCTCAATAATTGCAACTTTCACCTAATGATTTCATTCGGAAAAGAGAATTAAGTAAATAAATCTACCATATTTTAAAACTAAGAATGCGACACAAGAGTGTTTTTATGCATTTAAAAATGTATGTTCATTTCATTTGGTTTAATGCAGCCAATAAATGCTAACTGTACTTACTTGAAATTTCGTTCATAGACGTATTTTATTTGAATTCTCTTGGATGTCCCAGTGCACGAACCAATTGCTTGATCTCAGCGGAATGTTTAGTGCAGCATCCCTATATGATACAGGTTTAGAATATTGAGTTTGGACTTCTTGCTGCTGTTTATTCTTGAGATATGCTGATAACAGACACGCAGTCACACAGGCTGAGATACACACACGTATAAACCAAAAAGACATTTTTCCGATTCAGGGCTTAAGAAGCTTTCCATATCCATAAAAACTTAAATTCCCTTGAAAAGGATTCCTGAGATACGCCAAGCCTCACCCGGCTACAATTTATTTAAAAATACAACCCCTCACTTATCTTCTCCTTCCTCCCTCGCTTAAAATGTTTTTTTTTTTTTTTTTTTTTTTTTTTTTTTTGTGCCACGGTTTTCATTGGTTCTCTTTTCAACACAACACCGTAACTTTTACATATGTGCTGAAAAGTATATTCTACAACTTGTTTTTCCTAGGGTGCGGCACCCTAGTTTTTCCTAGTCCACCTTTTGCTCACGCTTGATTGGCAAGCTCCGGAGGTTTTTAGTTTTCTTTTTCTGATTCTTTCAATTCTTTTATTTTTATTTTTTTTGACTTTTTAATATTTTTAAAATTTTACAAGTATTGATGATTCATTTTTAGAAGTTCCGAAACGGACGTTCTAATTTTTGAATTTCTCTAATTTGTGCTTTTTTAAACGTTGTTTCACTTTCATTTTTCTTACCAGCACAAAGAACGCCATTAATTATGTTTAATGAAATTAAGGGTTTCTTGTGCCTAGTGATGTACATGGGGAAACCATTTTTATTTCTCTTTATTTAGACTTTATTCAAAATTATTTATGATTTTTCTTCTTTTTTTTCTGTTACATGTTGTTGCAATTTGGATCTAAAATTTTGTATAATCAATTTTGTATATTTTCTTTATTTTCACAAATGAAATAATCTTTTATGAGATACAGCAAATCGTTTTCGCTGCATCATAATTCCGTTCATTTTAAAGATATTGTTATATTGTTATTCCTTATCTCTAACAATCTTATTTAACTTAAAACAAATTTTTTTAATTGACAAAATTTGCATAGGGTGTCGAATAAAAATTTGAATATTTTACGTTTTGAAATATAAGGTCGGGATTTTTCTTATTGTAGTTTTTTTTATACCTTCTTTTAAACATTTTTCGAATGTACATTGTACAAGAGATAAAGAATTAAGCGCGTTTAAACCTCCTTATATATATATATATATACATATATGTATGTATATGAATTGGATTTTTAATGCAAATTCGTATTATATTGTATAAAATTAGACTCTGTGATGGTGATCAAATAGCGATCGTTACAACTGCTTTAATAAAACATGAATTTTAGATATTATCGCAGTTCATAAATATATACATGTTAAAGTCTTATTTTAAATATTCATTTGTTATTTCAAAAGGCAATTTATGATGTTTATTTATTTATTTAAAAGCATGTTAAAAAAAAAAAAAAAAAAAAAAAACATTTGCTTGTTGTATGTTATGATCGCCCAAAACTTTTTTCTTTATATTTATAGACAGACATACGCAGTACAAGTTATTTATTAAAATTATTATTTATTATTAAAATTATTTTCTACGATTAATGATTAAAATTATTCTTATTAAATTTTCTACAGTTTTCCTTTTAAAGAAGTAAAACATTAATTGAACAAAGAAAGTCAGTTTATTGCTGCAGAGACATTAGCTTTAAAATACTATTTTAATTTTTTTTTTTTTTATTAAAAGAATTCGATAACTTTGTTTTAAATTATCACATATCTATTGTTCAACTATGCATTTTAAAGGTATTGCCACGTTTTGCTGAAAAATACTCACATTCAAAATTTATGTCCCTAAAGCAACACTTCTACATACAGAAATTCTTTCCCTGGTTGAATATTACTATCATAAATTTATATATTTTTAAAGTAAAAATTAAAAATTAATTTTCGTTATGTGGATTTTCAAGAAATTCTGTCTTATACTTCTATTTTAAAATGTATGAAATAAGGAATGTTGGCGCCACGCATTGAGAGATTATTTCCAAAATATAATCAGCATCAATTTATGTAAGGTCCAACTAAATGTCAAGTTTTTAAAATTTTTTCATTGATTTGTTAGATAATGGGTTAAAAATTTTTTTGATACACACAAAGACAATTTCTAAGAAGCTTTAACTCTTGTTGAGAACACCTCAAAACGGGCAAATATATCGTAAACCAGAGGTACAAAATGTTTATTAATCTAATACTTTATTATTATTATATATAGAAGAAAGTAAAACGAGTAAAAACATAAAAAACGATGATCATTTCATTTTTTTAAAGCATAGAAAATTTTCATAACATCATTAATTTTTATACTTAATTTGTTAATTAAGTTATTATCGTTCACATACATTGTTTAATTTTTATGTTCATACGCTTTGTCTACATAATATAAAAAAAAAAAAAAAAAAAAAAAAGAAAGAAAGAAATGTGCTCAGAATTAAAAGAATGAACAGAGTAATAATTTTTCTTTAATTATTAAGTCACGTATGTAATTTATAATTTTTAATTTCAGTCTTGTCAATTTTATATCGCGCATGAATTATTAAAAACGTTTTAAGCTTTCATAGAAGATTTACTGAGTTGCCAAAAAAAAAAAAAATTAATAATAATAATAATAGTAATTCTTTAACTACATATTTATGTATATATTCACGCATATATTTTTTTAATTTCTGGTTTATTATTTTTCTGTATGCAATTTACAAATTTTTAAATAGTTTTTTTGAACCTTTATATTTTTCCATAGATGAAATCGTATCTTCAATTTTTTCATTTCTTTTCTTCAGGTTTAACATTTTTTCGTAGAGTATACAATAATAATAACAATAATAATATTAATAATACTGGTGTTTGATACGATAGTAATTAAGTAGTAAAGAAAAATAAAATTAAGACTATTAATACATGAGATTAGTAAATTAATGGATAATTTAATTCTGATTTTTCGTGAAAATGTACAGCTGTGATACATATATGCATATATATCACGCTCGTTTTATATGTGTATATATTTATAAATATGGATAAAAACAGAGATACTTGCCTATATGTATATGATCGTGAGCATGTATGTGTTTGTGTGTATCAGACGTCTTCAATACAAATTTTAATTTTCAATAAATATATTCCATATTCAATAATCTCACATGAAAGTAAATAAAGCACGTAGACGTAATTTTGACACTAAGAAACTAAAATATATTAACAAATGTACGCTTAAATATTATATGACACAGAAAGTAATTCCAAATGCGTAGTTTTCTCACGATCAGATTGACATGAATTATTAATGAGAGTATTCATAATTTCCACAAAATCTGGAAACCTATACTGCGATATATTTATTATTGTTGTTACACCATTTGCTTAATAAATAAGTAATGCAGCTAAAGATAAAATAAGGAAAAGTTCTCATAAAGATCCAATGCTGCAGCATCGAATATGAATTTTCAATTGTAAGACATAAGTTATAAATTAATATTTAAGTATTATCTGTGATTGGACCTATGGAAATATGTGATTGGACCTATTGAAATGGGTGATGGTATTTCATTATAAGAATTATAAAAGAATTTGGAATGAAAAAATAATACGATACTATTTGGATTGCAGCATGCATTGTGTGATCAACGAGAAATACATAATCGTTGAACGTGCGAAATGGTAAATTTAACGTTAATTAATCAATTAATTAATAGATTACATTTATTTTATATATGAGTTAACAATGAGGGAAGCGTTTTTTAATATATATATATTTTTAATTGAATTTTCTTGAAGCATGATTAGGGCGAACTTTTTCATTATTATATAGATTTCATAAACTTTATTAGAGTAGGTGATGAAATTTTCGCTATATAGATGTATGTGTATATAATATATTAATTTTTCCAGTTAGAGGAGTAACTGAAATGTGTTTTACAAATGACATTCTTTTGTTTTATTAAAATATTTTTTTTTAAAATATTTGTGCAATAGCAGGAAATATAGGGGAGACTGGGGCACAGTGGACCACCCCTATTTAAATCTCTTAATATTTAACTCTTATAGTTTATATTGAGACTCATAGATGGAAGCATGGTACTACTTCTATACATCCTAAAACACCCATGGTAAATGCTATGGTAGCCATTTTATATAACTTTTATGTTTTGAGCTGTTCAAAGTAATTTTGCATGTTTGAAGTTTTTTTTAATTTTATCAGGACTGAACAATTGACTACAAGTATTGGATAGTTGTTAAGAAAAGCTAAGATATTGTTATTTTTAAAGCTTTTATTAAAGCTGTTTTTATTAGCATATTTATAGTCTATATAGAATTTTAATATTATTATTTGTTTTGTTTGGACATGGGGCACAGTGGACCACCTTCCAATGTGCCTAAAACTCCAAATTATATTTAATACATTATTTATTTTAGTTGAATTTACATATACAAATATGATGTGACACAAAATAATTAATAAAAAATAATAATTTTAGTATTATAATAAAATAAATTTCTGAAAAGGGAAAATAGTTGAATAGTAGTATAATAATTATGAATATCTAAATTTAATAATGATTTGAAATGTTTAATATTAAAAAAAATAAATAAAATGATTAGGTGATATAATAAATAATAGGTTATAAAAATTTATTGTTGTTGTTTTTAGGAATAACATGTAAAAGTTAAAAGTAGAATAATTTTAGTTAAACCTATCTTACAAATATAATGTAAAGTATTAATATCTCAAAATAATTAATAAAAATGTTTGAATAGTAACATAATGTTTAATTATATATTTCATAATTTTTTTTATAAATATATAACATTAATAAACAAATTAAAAATATATCTTATTGTTTTTAGTGATGGTAGGTAAAAGAAAAAGGAAATCTGATATAGAATTCTTACTCTAATTTGATTTCTTATTTTTTTGTATTAAATTTGTATTTGTTCCTTTAAATTTTGGTAATTTTATTTCATGAAAATGTTCGAATTATGTTATTTAGACTAGAATTGCATAAGAAACTAATTTTAGAAAAAAGAGCAATTTATATTAATTAAACACGAACAACAGAGGTTGGCCCCGGGTTGTGGACCACTGTGCCCCGGTGATGGGGCACAGTGGTCCACTTTGTGAGTGCACACAATTTATTTTTTTTATTTGTAATGTATTAGAAGTATTGTTATAAAAAAATTAGGACATGTCAAGAAAGGTTTTAAAGAAAGTTTGCTAATTTTTTCAGGTACCTTGCTTTTTTATTTTTGGTGAAAAAAATTAAAAGTGTAAAAGTGGTCCACTATGCCCCAGTGTCCCCTACTTATATTTATAAATGTTCAATTTCGAGAATAAATTTTATAAAAAAAGAAATGATATAGCAATTTGAATTGGCAGAACCAATGAACTAAGCCCATCTGCATTGTTGCTTGGCGCTTTATGGTGATCGGAGATGGCAAGATAAGATCAAGTAAGACATTTTTTAAAGCAATGGATTCGGTCATTTTTGTTATATTTTTTTGAATTACTTTCTTTCCAATATTTTTCTTTTCCTTTTAATTGCCTAGCCACTAAAAAATGTAGCAATTGAATCGAATATATATTATATATATGTGTGTGTGTGTAGGTAAATATATTTAATATTTATTGAATTATGGGATTTATATTTATTTCCATAAAAATAATTTTAATTTCATCCTATATTAGTTTAGAACTGTTCAATTAAACTTTTCTGTTAGAATATTACTATCATTTATTTTTTTAAAAAGTAGATGAAACTCATATGTAACCTCATATGCTTATATACGCGTACCTGCGTATGGTCCTCATGCATATGTATGTGTACATTTATTACTTATTTTTGTGCCTAACTTTTAACAACGTAAAAAAGCTTAAAACTTATAGAGTGATACACATTATATAAAAATTACTGAAAATATATTTTTAATTTTTATATCAGGCGTTGTATTTTTAAAAATTTACATGTTTATATGTGTATTATTTAAAAATATAAATAAATAAATAAATAAAAACAAAGTAAAATAAAATAATAATAATAATAATAATAATAATAATAATAATAATGTACGCTTTCTGATGATCATATGTATATATTTACATATATATTTAAACACTGACAGATATAAATGATCTATAGTATTTATTTAAAATGCTCACACCGGATAAGTGCCCCATTTTAAATGAATGGGTTAAGAGTTAAATGTTCAATGGTGTATTTTAGAAAGAATATTATTTGCCGTTACAAAAAAAAAAAAAAAAAAAAAAAGTCCTTCCGTTTTATGCGATGGCAAAATCCTTCTTATGTATGAGAGGAGGAAATAAAAGAAGCCTCAATGGTGCATTTTTGGGTTTAGAAAGCAGAAAGTTAAATGAGTTGTGACTTTTTCTTCCTAAAAATATTTGCATATATTAATACCAGAATAATATTCAAGGGTATCAGGAAAATAAAGCATGAATCATAAGAACTTTATCTTTATTCATTATTTTAAAATTTTTAAGTCCATCCAAAAATAACGCTAAAAGTTATTTTCATGCAAAATCAAGTAGTTTATTTTTATCTATTATTTTTATATGAATGTTGATTTACAAAACATATTACTTTTATATTTTGAAGAATTTAGCAAAGTTTGTAATGTTTTTAAATCAAATCTAAAATGACTAAATGTTTCTAAATTTAGCTTTAATTCAATATACAGGAAAAGATCCATCTAAAGTGTCACCTGCACTGACCTTTGATGTACATATCCAGATTTTCATTTCCCGTCTTCTTTTTCACAGTTTTCCAATCTTAAATACAAACTGGGAATTCCCTTTTGGCGTTTTCAGCCGCTTTAAATTTAATAACACTGTTATAATTTTAGCTACCACTTTCCATAACGAGAAGTAAAGCTCGTTTTCCAATAATATTTATTCTGGGAGGAGTTATAATAACTATCTGGTATAATCACTTTTAAGACAGATAATCGAATGGAATGATATCACAACTTATTCTGTGGCCCGAGATACAAAATTAATATTTATCTGTGAAACCGGTAAAACCTAGAAGAATGGATATAATGTGCATGAAATATTTAAAAAATGTAAATAATTATAAATTAAAAAATAAAAATAATTTTCTTAATATATTTTTATATTTAAGAATGTGTTAGTAAGTATGTATATCATTATCCAATAAGAATCTTTATTAAGTAAGTTATTCAAAATAAATAAATAAAATAAATAATCGCAAATTAATTTTTTTAATTTCTAGATAGTTCTTAAGCCAGTTTTTCGGTAGCACATGGTGACATACACTTACTTGATTAGTCTTATTTGTATTTTATTTTACGTTAGGAGTTAGAGATCATGTGATAGAAGTATTTCATTAAGATATTCTATGTTTTTATAAGTAACCGTAAGAAATTAAGATATGTATTTAATAATTTGTGTAATAAACGGAAAACTGGACACAACTTCTTAATTCTTTTTTTTTTGTTATTTTTATTTATTTATTTATTTTTACAATTTGCATACTTTTCAAAAATTTAATCTAGAGAAATAAAAGTTTCCCATATTTTGAAATAATGAGAAAAGACAAACTGCTCGTAATCTAATGTATTGTGTAACTGATCATTATAATGTGTTTCACAAATTACCTGTGCAATCATCACCGTAAATATTAATATATTTGAATTTTGAAGTATTAGCCCTGTAAAATTACCATGGAGAAAATATACACATCTCTCCAAAAGGAGTTTTGGTAGCAGAACATTAATATTTTCTTGCATATCCAGCTTCCCCCCCCCCCCCTTTTCTTCTATATGAACTACAAACAATAAAATATTAATTTCGATTTTTCAGTTTTCAAAAGTTGCGTATAAATATATACAAGCGTTTATTTAGAACGCAAAACTGTATTATAAGAGTTATTAACATAATGAATTTTATGGATATTCGAGCAGATAGAAACAATAAGTAATAATATATTCAAATTTTCTGTGTATCCAAATATATATATATATATATATATAGTACATATATATATATCTACTTTTATAATAAGAAACTACTCCTTAAACACAATACATCCAAATTTTGCCACTATTCATGAAAATTTGCAGAAATAGTAATTGGAAAAGCAGACAATTTTTTATTTGTCTTCTTTTAAAATTTAGTCACAATATATTAAATATATTCACAATGTGAAATAGTCCAAAATTTTGAAAACGACAACTAACTCAAAGTATCTTACACAAATTTCTTAAAGTACCAGTTAAAAAAAAAAAAACAAAAAAAAAAACGAAAAACTTAAAGTACTTTGCGTACTAATAAGTTATTTCTTTTTATGAAAGTTATAATTTGAAAAGGCAGACGTACTTTGAACGAAACGTTACCACAATAAAAATCACGTCGATTATTCTTGAAAAATAGTTTTTTAAACTTTCTAACGGGAATTTTCAAAATTGCAATTTAAATAACAGAAAAGTCAAATTTCTTATTATCTACAGCTTGGCGTTTTATTTACATTTAGACTAACTTTGTCAGTTTTTCACGTTTTTTAACTAATTTACTTTAAAGGTATTCTATCATTAAAATGAATTTAAGTTTCAAGTTGAAATCTTTTTATTAGTCCTTTTTATTAATCACTTCGTATTAGAAGGAATCTAATAATTTCTTTTTACTTTCTTCTATATGTATATATAGAGAAAGTATTTGGATTCGTAAAATTTTTCCTTTCGATGGATTTACACGTTTTGGGGTGCCCTGAACACGAATTGACTGTTTTCAGAACATATATGTCAGTCAGTCTGTCTGTGTGTGTGTGTGTGTGTCACACAAATTTTGTAGACGCAGTATCTCACGAACCAATGAAGGAAATTTAACCGGTTAAACTGTTTTTAAGTTTTTAAAGAGCTATATTGAAAATCCTTTTAATACTGTTAATTTGTGTAAGGATAATGTTTTTTTTTAAACTTTAATGACGAACGCAAGAAAACCAATTCCTCATATTACAAACCCAGAAACAAAAATCCTCTCTTTTTTCACAAATACCAATCAACCAGTTTTTCTAATTTTTAAATTGAAAAAAAGAAATTTTATCATTGGCATCAGTTCAGTTTAAAATAAAGTCGGATGGATAGGTTTCACTTGCATATTTCACAAAACTTTCACAGTTAAATACTATTAGTTATCTATGTATCTGTAAAATATGATGTTTTTAAATTTTCTGTCAAACATATAAAGAAAAATGTTTGCAAAAGCACTCGAATAGCTAGTGCCTATACGTAATATATATATACACTCCTGCTCAAAAATTTAGCAAGTATTGCAAACGATCAGTGTTTTTCAATTTAAAAACTTATCTCTCGATGAAATATTTTAAAACACTGGGTATGTAAAGACCTGGGTTTTCCTCATGTTTTTCAGTGAAGATTGGTTTAAGACAACATTTAAGCAAAATCAATAATTTTTGTAATCACTCTGTATCGTTAAGTGAACGAAATGAACTATAGCTTCAGGATACGTTAATACAGACCTAGTTTAAGTTGTGAATGAATTTGTGTGATGATAACATATTAAATAACGGAGATATAAGCATTTATTGTAAAACTAAAAAAAAAAAAAAAAAAAAAAAAATCAGCATGTTTTTTATTAATAATATTAAAAGTTTTTAACGAAAATTATTACCACTTTCAGATAAATTCGAAAAACATTTTTAAAACAATATACTGCGATCGGAATACAAATATCTCAAATATCTCATGAAATATGAACATTTTTTATAAAAAACGATTGCACTACGCATGTGCGGAGATAAATAAAATTTTATTGCATAGGTTGAAAGGTAGATATATTGGGCAATTTTTGTCAAAAGGGCATTTAAATAGAGTAAAAATTAAGCAAATTATCCGAGAAAGAACGAGCTGGATTTTAGATATTTTCTGAGAGTTGAAATTTCTTAGGTTTTTTTTCACATGCTGCGTAATTAATTTAAAGATCCAATTATTTTAACCACTTAGCACAAAAGTTCTTTTTTGTGAAAAACCTTTTATCATCTCACAAATTTTAGAAAATAAGCAAAAATATGTTAGAGTTAAAAGCTTATAAAGGATTTTTCACAAAAAACTATATTTGGAGCGTAGTGGAAATAATTGGATCTTCAAACTAATTACGCGGCATGTGAAAAACCCCTTAAGAAATTTCAACTATTGGAAAATATCTAAAATCTAGCTCATTCTTCTTCGGATAATTTTCTTATTTTTTACTCTATTCAAATGTACTTTTGACTAAAGTTGCCCAATATATCTAGCTTTCAAACCATGCAATAGAATTTTTTTTTATCTTTCGCACATGCGCAATGAAATCATTTTCCATAAAAATGCTCATATTTCATGAGATATTTAAGATATTTTTATTCAGATTGCAGTATATTGTTTTAGAAGTATTTTTTCAATTTATCTGAAAGTAGGAATAATTTTCGTTAAAAACTCTGTATATTATAAATAAAAAACATGTTGATTTTTTTTTCTTGGGTTTTAAAATAAATGACTATATCTCCGTTATTTAATAAGCTATCGTCACACATATTCATCCACAAACTGGGTCTATATTAACATATTCTAAAGTTACAGTTCATACGTAACGATACAGGGTGACCACAAACATTATTGATTTTGTTCAATTTGTTACCGGCCCCCTAAAAGTTGTCTTAAACCAATCTTCACTTAAAAACATAAGGAGTATTCAGTTCTTTAAATACCCAATGTTTGAAAACATTTAATGCAGAGATAAGTTTTTAAATTGAAAAAAAAAACTGATCGTTTGCAAATCTTGTTAAACTTCTGAGCAGGAGTGTATATATGCCACATAACTTTGTAATTTACTTAATAAAATTTAGATGGAATTTTTCATTGAAGTGAGCCTTTTTACAATGTTTTTCAGCATAAAGATATAATGCTTAAAAAAATGTGCTTCATACTTATTAAATATTTTGTTAATAGGTCGAATTGAGTTTTTTAAATGTTAAGTTAAAAAAAAAAAAAAAAAAAAAAAAAACACTGTAATCCTTAAAAAGTAGGAAAAAAAACTCCTTTCTAATACGTATACATTTTACTTATCGAAGAAGAATATTGAAAGCCCCCCATAGAATAAAATTGCTACTTTAGACGAATATATTATAAAATTTTGAGTGTTTTTTAATGCATTGTTGCTTCTAGAATGCAGAAAGTTCATTCTAAATCTTGGTCTCGAAGGAAAATACATCTTTTTGGATTTCGTTTTTTAAAAGGCGATCAGTTAAATTTGACATTAATGATGCTACGTATTCAAAAATGTATAATGGATGGCCTACCAAGACAAAGTTATTAATCAATACTTAATAGGATGAATAACAAAGATGACATCTTGGGGAATTTATGAGTATAATTTAACAGAAAAAAAAATGTGGTCTTTCAAAAAATTGCGTTTAAGTCTGAATTATATAGAAAATTTCTTAAATTACTCAATTGATTTGTTTACATGGATAATAGATTTAACTTTAATTCAATTAAATAAATTTAATCCAATGTAATGTATATAAGAAAGCACCACAGAGCTGGCTTTTAAATGAATGAGTACAAAACTTTGAATAAACACCATAAGATAAAAGAATTCACAACAGTTGTTTCGAATGGAAAGAAAACAACCCTTCGTCAGGCGAATAATGCAGGCAGCAGTACGTTGCCACTCTGTTTGCAACACTCGTGTCTACTTTATTCGCCTGACGAAGGGTCGTGTTTTGTTTCGACACAAAACAATTATTGCAAGTTCTTGTATTTTATGGCGTTTATTCAAAGTTTTGTTCTCACAATGTAATGTGGAAATGCTTTTGGTTTTTTTACTTAAAGAAATATTTACGGTTATTTCATTTTAAATTGCAGTTTTAGATTGATTTCTTTAGAAATGGACCTATTTGAAATTGTTGAATAATTGACGAATAAATCAAAAAATAACTGTATGACACAAATGATCAAAACAGTAATATATATCTATATATAAAAAAGAAAATGTTACTGTCGCTGGCATAATTTTTTTTTTGTCTGCGACCGCATCTCCTTAAGAACGACAGTGTCATCCGCGTCATGAGAGGTATCAATCTGTGTCGAGTACTCAAAAAAGAAAATTTCAATTTGTTAGAAATTTCTTTCATCTTAATTAATGAAGTTATTAATTTAAAATGTCGGGTTAATAAGGGCACTCTATTTGCCAGTAGGCAAATAGTTTCACAAATCGTTGTTCTTTCAGTCTTATGACGCCAGAATTACAAGGGAACATAAAATGGTCCTCCATGGTGAAGAAAAAGAAAGTCAATGTTGCTAAGAGCATCACTGAAATTTATCATTTGAAAATAAATAAAAATCGTTATCTTAGAATGTTTTCAATGAAAAAATGAATTTAGGATTGTAATTTGTTGTCTGCAGGTATCTCTCTCTCTCTCTCTCTTTTTTTTTTTTTTTTTTTTTTTTTTTTTGTGTGTGTGTGTGTGTGTGTGAATAATTAAAAAGTGTTGTGCCTTTATAATTGACCGCATTTCGTTTTCTATTTAAATTATCTTTTTTTATTTAAAAACATATTTTAAAATATTTCGGATACATTTTGGCATCAGAAATATTTTAGAGTGAAACTCATTTATAAATAGTTAGATAGACAGCATCTTCTAATATCGCAGAGATAATATTTTAACATTTCAGAATTAGAAATTTATATGATTTCTAATTAAGGAAAGAAAAAAAATATCATTTAAAACACTTACAGAGAATCGAGAACATTTTATCCTTCGTTATTTTAAGAAGTAGGTAAGAGATTAAAAATTGAAGCTGTAGGGGATTTTTCCAAATTAAAATAACAATAATAATAATAATAAACTTTTTTTTTCTTTTTAGAAATTTAGAAATGTGTGAAATAATTACCTAGCTGTACATTAGAAATAAATATAGACGTTATATACTGCCCTAAATTAACTAAAAAATTCAATAGTAAAAAGTATAGGCATTAGAAAAAAATAGATACTAGATTTTTTTTTTTTTTTTTTACACATGCAGTTATATCAAAAATTTCATCGCCAGATAGTGACAAAAATTTAAAAGTCGCCAAGGGAGTCATATACTAAAACTGCAAAGCAAAGTGGTTTAGATATTACGAATTTCTTTCTAGTCTGAAGAAAGTTACTGATTTTCAGCATAATATTTCATAAAGAAAAAGTAGCATTAAACAATATGTATTTCAATTTGACACTGAATATGGGGATTTCTATAAAATTTTTCGGTTTTTGACTTGCGTTATGCACTATTAATATTCCTATTCAGTGAATATGTGGGCAGAGTCCCACAGGGGTTAATAAATAAAGCGAGTCGGGGGTTGCTGAGAGGAGCGAGCACGGAACAGAACACACCAGTATTAAAAAAATAAAAAAATAAATAAACATGTATTAATACCGTAGAATTAAAACATGCTTCCTAACTTATTACAATTAAATACAGTTAAAATTTTCGAAATTACAACAGTCTTGTTGCATTTTATATTTTATCGAATTTTATATTTTACTGAAAATCAGTGTTAATGTCAATGTAAGTATTAAGAGAGATCGACTACACGTGAGTCTAAAGTGATTGTGGAGGGCCCCCAATGATGGTTTTTGTAGTTGATCCTGGCTCATATTCTTTCAAGTTTTGAAGAAAGCCACAAGAAACTGCGTACGACTAGGTCGATGAGAGTAATAACCGGTACTCCACTTTTTATGCTGATGTCGTAGGATGTCTGCATTTTCGAGGTAATATGTACACTAAGAACAAAATATTGGTTAATATATATATACTGTTGCAACTTTTTTTAATGGGATTTCGAATAATACCAAGAAAATATTTCAAAATTATTTTACTAGCAGTGCTTTTTTAGTAGTCATGTTTCGCCATCTAATTTTTCCTTTCACATTAATAAACCTTTCACAAGATTTGAAAATATTGTAATAAAATATGACCGGTTCTTAAAACAGTTTTAAAAAATATACTCTAATATTAAATTCATCTGTGATATATTCTAAGTAAAATTTATATGAAATATAAGAACAGGTATATAAAATAACTACCAGAGTATTGCTTTTGTTTATAGATTTAAACGATTCTGTGTCGTATGTGACTAGATATATAAAGCGGAATAGAGAGAACAATGGAAACATGAAAGTTATAAGTGTTTCATTTTCAGAAATTTATCGCATATTTTAAAGCTGAATCGAAAGCAGTATTATTTTTGCCTGTTATAAATACATCCACTGTCCTTTTAAAATTCAATTGTAGTTCTGTAGCACATTGCAAAATAAAGCTACTAGTGATGTATATTTTAAATAGTTTTACGCGTATACTTTAAGAAAATGTGTTATCAAAAATACCTTTATTCATTTTCATGACCGGAAAATTGTATACAAAACTTGAATATGAGACGGAATTCCTCCCGATTTTATGGTCCATAAACTACATATTCTGCTACACTCAAGATTTTTTACGGATTTTTCGCATCATATGATGCACTCACTTTTTCGATTAATTTAATTTTAAATAATAAGGTAATAAATTTAAATGTAAAAAAATGTGTTTTTCAAAGTTTTCATTGATAAATATTTACAAATAAAATTTTTAGAATACCACATCTAAAATCGAACATGGAATGAACTACATATAAAAGTCGTACTTGATTATTTTTGCTTATAATATGTTCTAACAAAAGATAAATGCATTTAGAAATAGACAAAAACCACCACGCAAATTTTAGTTATTTTAAAAATAATATTTACATACATTTTAGCCTAAAAATTGCGCCTTAAGTTTCAAGAAAATTCAGCTCTATACGTGTACAATTTTAAAATCGATTAATTAATTTTCTTGTACCCCGAAGCATTTAAAAACACTATAAATTAAGATTTGCGAATTATATATAAAAAAAAAAAGTTTGTAAATATTTATAAATATCAATTTTTATTTTTATTTTTTTTATTATTTCTTTTAACTGCCCCGGTCGGGTCGTATATATCCGTCTCGGTAAGCCGATGCGTTAACTGCCCTGGGCGTATATATACGCTTTTCCTAATCATGATCCTTAGTGTTGCGCTGCTACCAGAGAAACAGATCTCACGGCTTTGGAATACTAGAGCTCCTCCAATACAGGCTGGCTCATCAGGCATTTTATTTTCCACTCAGCGATTGTTGCCCACGCGGTCCGAATTTCAAGTGTTATCAAATCACATAAAATGGGGGTTTTGTAGCCGAAAATTGCTCAAATCATACCAGAACTGCTTTTAGAACGTTTAGATTTCCAACAGATGAAGAAAGGCGAAAGAAATGGACTATTAATTGACCACAAGAAAATTGTACGCTTAGCTTTCAATCACAAATATGAAGTGTAATTATGCTATGTTTTCTTGCATTTTTTGTATCAATTATTTGTTTTTATTGCTGTTTGATTATTTAAATGTTGTATTTTACAACCAACACTACTTTCCAACGTGTATAAATATTTAAAATTAACTAATTTAACAGGAGCAGTGATGGCTACTTTTTGCAAGGGTCATAAGAAAATTTCGCCAAATATTACCGCCAAACTTATCAAGGGAAAACAATAATTCGCTCTTCTGTATAGGCAATCTCTCCATTTTAGGCGATAAAGACGCCGAGTAATACGTCTGCAACTAAACGTATTACAGGAGCCTTATGGAATACAATAAAATGATCTTGAAAATGACCTTTACATTGTTTTCGAAAGATTTATTTATTTCTAAAAAGAGGGGATTGGGAGAAATCGGAAAGAGAAGGTTTCTGTGAACACGTGATGTGTGAAAAATGGTGGCACTGAGAAGCGAATCGTGTAGGTTTTCGTTGGCAGGTAAGGGGTTAAAAAGAAAAATAGCTTTCTTTCTGCACATGAATTTGATTTAAAGTTGAAGCTCAACAATTTTATCGTTTTTTAGTTCCCCATCATACTATAGGTATGGGGAACTTAGGTAATCGTGAAAATATTCGACCTCGGTTTTTTTACTTTTCTACACGTTTTCAGGTGTGAGGAATCCGAAAATGACAAAATTTCTATGGTGTCTGTCTGTAGGGTGTCTGTTAGTGTGTCAGTGTGTCAGTGTGTCAGTCCGTTAGTGTGTTAGTCCGTTAGTTTGTTAGTCTGTTAACACGATATCTCACGAACAAATGATCGCAGAGAGGTCAGATCAGTTTTAAAATATTACTTTCGACACTGGCAAGAACCCTATTCATTTCCAACATTCGAATTTAAAAACTTCGTAAGTTATTAGAAATTTACGATTTTCTTAACATGGGAGAATAGGACAAAAATTCACTTAAACGTGCATTTAATGGAAACTTTTTACTGTAAAAATGTCAGACCAGTTTTAAAATATCAGTTTTCATGCCGGAATGAACATCAGTAACTATAAATATGCTACTTTGGAAATTTCGCAAGTTATTGGAAATTTACGAATTTTTTAACATGGCAGTATAGAGCAAAATTTCACATAAACGTCAATTTTGAGAGATATTTTCATCGTAAAGATGTCAGACTACTTTTGAAATATTATTTAGGACACTGGCATGATTATTAATGACTATGAATTTTCCAATATAAAGATTTCGTAAGTTATTGGAAATTTACGAATTTCTTAACATGGCTGAATAGAGCAAAATTTCACATAAACGTCAATCTTGAGGGATATTTTCATCGTAAAGATGTCAAACCACTTTCGAAATATTATTTAGGATACTGGCATGAATATCATAGACTACGATTTTTCCAATTTAAAAAATTCGTAAGTTATTTGGAATTTACGATTTACTTAACATGTCAGAATAAGGCAAAATTGAGCATAAATTTCCATTTTGAGGATCGTAAATACATTAGATAACTTCAACATTACATTTATGATATTTGTTTGAACATGATTGAATACAAATATTCTAATAGGAAAATTTCGTAAATCATTCGTAATTTACGATTTTATTAGCATATCGAAATTGTAAATTTTTCATATAAATATGAATTTTGAGGATTATTGCATTGGAAATAGTAGTATGAAAACTAAACAACGGAATTGACCCTGATAAAATAAATTAATAGATTAGAATAAGATATATATATCGAAGTGAACGGTGGATAGCCTATTAGGCGGGGATTTCATTCTGTCATAATATCAAGCTTTGGTCAAATTCATTTCTTTTAACATGATTATAATATGTCTCGCACTAGAAATTTATGAGAACATAAATATGATGGGGAACTGAGCAGAGTCCACCTATGCCAACTAGTTCTTAAAGTCTGTTATATGAAAACACTAAAAGAAACGTTTCAAATTTTCGAATTTTCAAACAGTGTAGTGGGGCTGATGTGAAGAATATTTTTGCTAAAGTATATCAATCCAGAATATTAAATAAATCATCTTAATAAAGGAAATATAAAAATAATCTGTTGAAATTCATGTTTTCAGCTTGTAGTACAGCTACAGCGTCTAGAATAAACAGTGTGGCAATCGCCTATAACCGTGATGTTAAAATGATGCTACAAAAATTAAGCTTACCCAGATGTCGCTGTGATCGAAGCTATTGCTCAAATCGAAGACCTGATTGGCTTTTCCCAGTTTCGTCATCTTAATCACGTGATCTAAGCATATAATTAACCAATAAGGAGTCTCGGTTTTGTTGTCGTGACACTAGCTTCGACTACAATGACATCTGGTGACTGGCTTGATTTATTTAGTACAATTTTATTCGCCGCTTTCCACACTGTTTATTCTAGACGCTGTAGTACAGCATACGAACTTAATATTGTTTTGAAACGGACTTTCTATTTTCCATTTCTTTTAAAAATTAAAAATTGTATCTATCCAATAGAAATTTATTTCATTTCATTAATTTTATTTTTATATTTTTAAAGATCGGTAACTCATTATTATTATTATTATTATTTATTATTATTTCTATTATTACTATTTTGTTGTTGTTGTTGTTATATGTCAAGGCTTCTAATAAAAAATAATTAATGGTAAAAAGTTCGATTTGGAAGTTAAATGTTAGAAGAATATATAGTATATAATATAATCCTTTTTTGCCACTGTTATTTATTTTTTATTTACAACCATAAAGAATAAGGTAAAGTATATTGTTAACATTTTTCACATAGAAGTAATTTACTTACAAATGTGTAAAGTAGTTCTGAAATTCGATCACTACAAATTATCCCATTGTAATGGAATTTAAGCAATCTCTTCAATAACTTCTCGTTTCTACGCTCAGAAAATGTTGATCCATAAGGGATTATTCAAGTGATTTAAACATGAAAGGAACTCCGAAATCTAGAATCACCAGAATCCAGCAGCTAAATGGAATTACTGACTGGAATATGAAAATCCTTTATAGCTAATATTTGAAATACATATTGTCTTAAGGTGAATGTATTCATTATTTTTAAACAGACAAAATTAATTTTTTCTCTTTTATTGTAGCAATATATATATATATATATATATATATATATATATATATTGTTTGAAAATAATGAAAACAATATTTAAATTTATTATTAACTAATACGAAATTAATAAATAAAGGTATTTTTCGAAAAAACTTTTTGAAAACTTTTCTTCAAATTAATACCTCTTCTATAGGGGAAAAAAAAATATATTATCTCAAATGAGTTAAATATCTGAAAGTTTAACTCCCATTCCCTCGTCAATAAAAACAATTTTTACATTATATTATATTATCTTTTTAACACTTAATTGGAGTGAGAGTAGAACATTCTAATTCCCAAAAACATGACGCTTATAATTATTTTCATTATCCAAATAGTCTGCGATTTGCAAGTTCACAATACCTACGCAGTTCGTCCAAAGGGATGGAATGCGTCCCGCTGATTGGACGAGAGGATATAGCACAACAGCAAATCAACGATTAGGCTTCGGGATAATACTTTTCTATTTTCTTTCGATCGATGTTTTGTATTTTACATCCCTTTGGACGAACTGCGTAGGTATTGTGAACTTGCCTGCGATTTTACTTCCTTACTTATTTTTTTGTCCAGTTCCAAATTAGAATTTTGTCGTTTCATTTTGAGAAATCTATGCTTTTTATTTGAGTATATTTATCAGAAAATATGTAATATGCACGTAACATTCACTTACAAAGCTTTTAATTAAGTAATATACAGAACAAGAATAAATGGATGGTTTTGCTGGAAAATCACTGTCAACTAAAATAATAATGATGCAGTGATAAAAAAGAGTGATATATTCGTAATTAAATTTTGCTATAGTGCAACCATACTTTTTATATAAAACACATTTATCTGTAATGCCCCACAGCACACCCATAAACTTTCTATGGCGCATCGGTGCGCATGGGCACACCCTTTGAAAATCACTGGACAAGGCCAGCAAGAGGCCCTTATGTTCGAACCTAGCACTCATGTCCTCCTGCTTCAAAAGCAGAAATTCTCGGCCTGATGCATAGTGCGAAATAATTTTAATGGCTGAAATATGGCTTAAGTTTTCTACAAAAGAGGAAAATATTCCAAAGTGGAAATTCAAAATTTTTATTTAAAAAGTAATTATGGAAATAAAATTTAGTAAAGTAATAATAAATAAGCAAAGTAAAGTAAAATGGAGCAAATGGAAAAGGCTAAAAGAATCGAAAGATGATAGATACTGGTACCTTTGACTATAAGTTTTTTTCATATATTTTATTCCTTAAGTATATCTGAGGCAGAGTTGCCAAATTTGGTCTTTTTTTTATTCAATAGTCACCAATAATTTTTATTTGTAACGTTTGACTAATCACTTCGAAGATTGATAGTGTATTATGTATATCAAATGTCACCTCTCAAAATTATCGGTGACTATTGAATAAAAAAAGGCAAAAATTTGGCAACCCTGATCTGAGGTAAAATGCTGCCGAACTTTTGAAAACTTAATTATTCTTCAATGTAAAATATTTATTTCGTTTTGATAGAAGATTTTTTCCTTAAGTTCATGAAGCTTCATTATTTATGAATAATTCTGACATAATGTAACTGATGTATTTTTAATACTTTAGTTCGACAAAAATTTAGTTTTTTTCTTTTGCTATCTTTTTAGAGACTCTTAGAAAAGTTTACATTCAACTTTCATTATTATTAATATTTAACAAAAAAAAAAAAAAAAAAAAAAAAAAAAAAGAAATAAAAACTCTATAATATTTCTATCTTACGACAAAGTAATCGTTTTAAAAGGATACTTCAAAAGAAAAGTTTTGTACAATCAATCAAAATAAAGCAGCATTTTAGAATACTTTACGAAATCTTTCATAAAAAAAACTTTTCATTTTTGTAGATTATGCATTTGCAACTTTTGTTAAATAACATTCTATGAATGTCCCACGCCTTATTTTGCTTCAAAAATGCATCATTAACTAAGTGAATGAAATTCACGTATATATATATATATATATATGCTTGTTAAACCCTTAATGATCTCATAGTTTTGAAGAAAACGGTAAAAAATGTGCCTATTTTTTTTATTTATTATTATTCAAGAAAATTGTGTGTACGAACAATATAAGTATTCATTTTTAATTTTTGTAAATTTTTTTAGCTTGAAATCAAGAAAATTTAATTTTTCAGAAAAACTAACAGAGTTATTATGACTGAATGTTGGTTTTCTAGTAAGTAGAAAAAGTATATATATATAAAAAAAAACGTGTTTTAAACATTAAAAAAGAATTTTATGCCAAGAATTTTACGAATAATACACTGATCTCAGATTCACCATCCGAACTTTCATATCTATCACTTAATTCCGAATAAATCTCAGATGCATTTATACTAAAATTAGAATTCGAGTCGTTTTGTGATTCTGATTCCATATTGTACACAATATAATAATAATTAAAAAAAAAAATATTTTACTACAGAGCACAAAAGCACGTGCATTCAGAAGCCTAACTGAACTAAGATCACAAAATAAGTATTACAAATATTTGAAATTGAATAGAGTTTAAGTAAAAAATAAATAAATAAAGTAAATAACATTAGAAGTTTTTTTTTTTTTTTTTTTTTTTTTTTTTTTTTTAAAGCTCTAAAGAGCATAAAATAAAAATTTATTGTAGCAAAAACATGCTATAAAGAAATAAAAATTTTAATACTAAGAAAATTTTAGAGAAATTTTAGAGAAATTATATATATTTCCCTTTTGCAAGAGATGAAAATTTCAAAATATTTTAAAAACCATTCGAGATCAATATTTTTAGTTATTAGTTTTTTTATAATTATTCGATAAGCCATAAATTTCAAAGGTCTTGAAAGCTTTTAAAAATATTTTGAACATTTAAAAATTTTCGTCTCTTGCAAAAGTGAAATATGTACATTTTCTCAAAAATTTTTTTAGAGTTGAAATTTTTATTTCTTTATAGCATGTCTTTGCAAAAATAAAATTTTATTTTAAGCTTTACAGGGCTCCACAATAAAGAGCTTCTATTGTTTGTTTTTTTACTTAAATTTTTGTTTTCTGCTTTATAGTTACACACACACACATACACAAAAAAAAAAAAAAAAAAAAAAAAACGAATAAAAAAACGAATAAAAAATTCTTAGGATATTGTGTAGATTTTGAAAGATTTTCTTTTATCTCAACTGACACATATTTTTTTTAATTACCCTGAAAAAAAAAAAAAAAAAAGCACATCCAACTTCGAGGATTGAACCCATGACCATCGCGTTGTCAGTATGACGCTCTAACCAATCACTAAAAGTCATAAACCTTGCTCGAAAAATCTGACAAATAAAATATGTATATATATATATATATATTTTTTTTTTCCCTTGAATGCTTTTTAAAATATTTTGAATATTTAAAATTTCCATCTCTTGCAAAAGTGAAATATCTATATTTATATATCTGCATATTTTAAAATTTTCTGATTGTTGAAACTGTTATTTTTTTATAACATGTCTCTGTAAGAATAAAATTTTATTTTACGCTTTTCAGAGCTCCACAATGAAAAACATCTTTTTTTTTTTTTTTTTTTTTTTTTTTTTTTTAAACCTTTATTTTATACTTTTTAGTTACTAAAAAAAAAAAGAATTCTTAAAAAACTAAGGCTTTCCTTTAACAAATGACATATTTTCTATTCATTATCTGCAAAACTATAGCACGTCGGCCTTTGTGGACTGAACCCACCACCATCTCTTTAATATCATGACGCTCTGACCAACAGAGCAAACGAGCGCCGTAAAGGTTTGCTTATATATACTTTAAAGTGGAGGCACCTTGTTTTTTAGTGTGACACGAAGACCCGGTGGAAAAATCTAATTTCAATAAAAAGCTTCTAAAAAAATTTTTTTAACTTAAATTTTTATTTTGTACTTTTTAGTAGCTAAAAAGAAAAAGAAAAGATCCTTAAAAAAACTCTTCAAAATTTCTTAAGACATTGTGTAGACAATGATTTTTCTTTTAAATCAATCGAAGCCTTATTTATTAATTATCTGTAAAATTTAACACATCGACCTGTCAGGAATCGAACTCACGACCACCGCGTTACCAACATGACGCTCGAATCAACTGAGCCAACTCACGCCGAAATGTATTGCTTACATTTACTTTAAAGTGGAGGCGCCTTATTTTTTAGCGCGACACGAAGACACGATGACAAAATCCAATTTCAATAAAAAGATTTTAATAAAAATTTAAGTAAAAAAATCATTTTTTAAGATTAGAAGCTTTTTATTCTGAAGCCCTAAACTGCATAAAATAAAAAATTTTTGAGGTAAAGACATGCTATAAAGAAATGAAAGTTTTAACACTAACGAAATTTTAGAGAAAAATATAGATATTTCCCATTTGCGAGAGATGAAAATTTTAAAATATTCAAAATATTTTAAAAAGCATTCGAGACCAATATTCATAGTTACTAGTCTTTTGTATAATTATTCGTTAAGGCATAAATTTCAAAGGTCCCGAAAGCTCCGCTCACCAACTCCCGAGGGAGGCTTCGTCCGACTCACTTTACTTATTAACACATGCAGAACTCTGCCCGTCTATTCGCTGCTTTCTTTCACTGAAAAGGAATATTAATAGTGCATATTACATGACAAAAGCAGAAAAATATTTTGGAATTCCACATATTCAATGTCAAATTGAAATATATAATATTAATATATATATTTTTAATAGAAAGAAATTCATAATATCTAGATCAATTTACATTGCAGCTTTAGTATATGAACCATTTTTTTTTTTTCAACCTTAGATCAGGACCGCGGTACCTAGTCGGTAGAGCACCGAGCTCGTAATTGGAAGACTGCGGGTTCGGTTCTCGAGCCGGCCAAAAACCGTCGTGTACACTAATGGTGGCTGGTGCACGTAAAATGTTGTCGTGGCCGTAATATCCTCCATGTTCCCATCAAAATTATACCTCTGGGGGCCACTGAAGCGGGGGAGCCATCCCCTTCGTATAGGACGAAAACTGTGGTGGCATGTCTCCGGAACATCCGTCGGGGTGCGTCCCAGACCATCGCTAATTATCCATAGCACAGTAATGGTGCGATATCAAACACAACCTACCTAATTATCTACCTACCTACAACCAGGGATCACATTTTAATTTTTCCGTGTAAGGAAATTAATTTTCTAAAAATAGAGAAAAAAAGTTGATATTTATTTTCTTTCATTTTTACATCTATGGTTTCGGACCGCGGTACCCTAGTCAGCAAAGTACCGAGCTCGTAATTGGAAGATTGCCGATTGAATACTTGAGTCGGCCAAAGACCATCGTGTACACTAATGGTGGCTAGTGCACATAAAATCTACGCGGCCGCAAAGTCCTCCATGTTCCCATGCACACTATACCTCTGGGGATCACCAAAGTGAGGGGATCATCCCCTCCGTGAAGGATAAAAATTGTGATGACATATCTCCGGAACATGTCTAGGGGTGCGTCCCAGACCGTCGCCAATTACCCATAGCGCAGTACTGGTGCGACGTTAAATCCATCCTGCCTACCTACCTACCTACCTACCTACGTACAATCATGGATCATATTTAATATTCCCGTGTAAAATTACTTCATGACAGAAGAACAACATCACTGGGCGAAACTTTTTTCAAAATGGCAAATAGAGTACCTTTATAAACTTGTCGTTTTTAGTTAATAACTTCTTTAATTAAAATGATAGACATTTCTAAGCAGCTGAAATGTCTTTCTTGGAATATTCGGAACACACTGATACCTCTCATGACACGAAGGCCACTTCTAGCCTTCCGCTAGAAGATGCTGTCGCAGACAAAAAAATTTGACGCCAGTGACAGTAACTTTTCTTTTTTTTTTAATATATAGAGAAATGACATCTGTTTTATTAATTATCTACAAAAAAGTAACACGTTGGCCTTTGAAGACCGAACCCACCTACCACCATCGCGTTATCAACATGACGCTTTAACCAATTGAACCATTGAATGATGTAAAAATTCCTTACATTTACTTTAAAGTGGAAGAGCTTTGTTTTTTTTTAGCATGACACGAAGACACGATGACAAAATCCAATTTCAAAAATAAGAAGTTTCTAAAAAAAAAATTTTTTATGTCTTTTTTACGTAAAACTTTTTATTTGGTTCTTTTTTACTATCAAAAATTTTTGTAATTTTTTAATAGCTAAAAAAAAAAAAAGTTTCTTAAAAAATTCCTGAAAAAACTCTTGGGATACAGTGTAAGTAACGAAAAACTTTCTTGTATTAACTGACACCTTTTGTACTAATTATCTGCAAAAAGTAACACACCGGACCTTCCGGGGACCGAACTTTCGACCACTGAGTTATTAACTCGACGCTCTAACCAACTGAACCAAGGAGCGACAAACGAAATTGTTTATATTTACTTTAAAATGAAGGCGCCTTGTTTACTAGCGTGACACGAAGACACGATGACAAAGTCAATTTCATGTAAAAAGCTTCTAACTGATAAGGAAAAAAAAAAAAAAAAAATCAGGTGTCGGAAATGGATTGTGTTTAAATCCTTTTAGTGTGTTACTTTTGAAAACTCCAGCCCATCATGGGAACGAGAAATTGAGAGCGAAGCCTCACCCCGTCATTTTCACGGGAGCAAGAAAGAAAGGGTTAAACATATTGCGTATGTTCACATGTTCAAAGTATTTTTTCAGAAGTCATTTACCAGAAAGTTCTAAAGCTTATGCTTGAGCTTTGATGCAAAATTTTATATATAATATCCATAATAATAAAAATAATCTTTTAGTTGGAATTTTTTTGAAAGGTTAATTAGCTAAAATTCATTTTATTCAAAATATTTTATTCTGAATTATTTCCAGCGAATTTTAATTTCAATTTAACTGCATTCGTACCTGACAAATTATACGGCAAAAAATTAACTATTTTTATTTATGAAATAATATGTATAAGTGAGTTATTATAAACGAATTGACTGTTTATCCTTAAAATATTAGATATTTCATGGACAAAAGGTCAGAATAAAGATAAATTAAACTGTAAAGAAGAATACATTTATTACCGAAACTTATTGCGTACTGGTTAATATATATGTATATAATTAAAATTGTTTTCATTACAGTGACTTTTGTACTTTTTACTATACCATCAGGTAAATTGTGACTCCAAGATTTATTATTATTCATTAAATATCCAAATACTCTTAAGTATATTCTTTTTATTAAAAAGTGATGATTGCCATTAAACTTTAATGACGTAACCGGAAAAATAAATTAAGTTAGTTTTATTTATAGCCTTGGTGATTAAAATTTTACTGTTGAAGATCAAAAATAAAAGTTTTAAAAGGAAAACTTTATTATTACTATAAAACCGACATGAGTAAATGAAGACAGAAATTTTAATTAAAGTTACAGCAGTCGATGGGTAGAAAAAAATGTAATATGATTAAATCGTAAATTATACATCATCCATTTTAGAGATTAAATTAAAAGATCAATTCTAAGCCAAGTCTTTATTTTAGTTTTTTACACAGCATTCAAACAACTAAAATATTAGCAAAATGACTATGCAAAGAAGATATTTTAAGTCACACTAACATGCAAAATGATAAATTTCCTACCTAAATTACACACACGCGCACACATACATATGCTGGTAGGAAAATGTTGAGTTTTTTTGCGACCAGAAAGTTGATCACAAATAAATAGCCAGATTCTAATCTACGAATACTCTTTATTTAACTAATAATCTCGAAAAAATCGAATAAATTGTCATAATGTAACAAAAATCAAGTAAAAAGAGTTAAATCCACCGCAATGAAGAAATATCGCTTATTCAGAAACAGTTAGGGACAATCGTTCCGCACAGCAGTCCGAACTCAACTGACGGTAGTTGACCAATTCTTTGTATAGTTTTGGCGATATCTGATGGTAATTTGAAATGTTTCGACGAGGGAAAGTTTTGGAAAATTCATTCATAATCTAGATAGGACTTCTATAGCTTGCCAATCAAAGCTTGCTATTTTTGTCAAATTTGGTCCCCAAGATATTAAATTAATATAAGTGTCATCGCGTTTTTCTCCAGGCCAACCTCCTTAAGAATCAATGTATAGCTCCTATTTTCTTTGTGCCGGTAAATTTATTCTTTCTAAATAAATATTCAATGTAGGAATGAGGTGGTTCTTGCTTCTTTGCAACATTATTTCTATCTTCGAAGTCTGTTTATTCTGGGCAGTTTCCATTAATCGGTTCATGAATTTTTACATTGTACCGAGAAAGAGTGGTACTGAAGTGAATCACTATCCGCTTGCTGCTTGGTAACTTTTACATCATCACAATGACATCAATTAATTTCTTAATTATAATATGAAATCCTAAGCAGTGTTACTTTAAATTTGGAAATTGAATTTTTGAACCTTCTTTGAACTGTAAAACAAAACATGATTTCCTTCTTTCAATCAATTTTCTGTTGCCTTGTAAACGTTGCATAGTTTCATTTGGCCGCTGATCAGTTTAAATACTTCTCTAGAGAACCAAGTTTTATGTGAAAATGTACTAGAACCACATTCCAGTATTGCATTAATTTTGCCATGAGTACAATACTGAATGTTGCATGTTCTATATTAACAAGGGAAGAAACCTTGTAGATAAACATTTTTGTCAGATTCTTAATCAAATTCATCTTCAACACGTTGCATTTGTTCCCTTCTCGACTCATATCGAGCACGGAATGTCATTTACACATTCTTCGAAATATTCTGCTTTTCACTAAGTGCTGAATTCTTTAAATCATTTAGCGGGACTTCTTTAAGAAAAGGGAGCATCCGACCTACAAAACACTTATTTTTCAGTTTCCCAAGTATTGGTTTTTATCCATGCGACTTCTAGTCTTATTCGTGCTACTTCTAGTTGTATTTCAAAACATAATCTTGGCAGTTTGAAAAATGGTTCCTTATAGCCGTTATTATATGTATTATTTCAAACGTCTAAAATGGTCTTCAATAATTTCGATTGTTGATTACCGTTTTCGACTATCGTACAAGTCTTGACGGTGTCAAAAAAGATTTAGCAACCTCTAATTTAGCACTATAGGCTAAGGCACTTTTAAAGTTTTTTGTGTATGAGATGTGTTGAGTGTTGCGTGCATTTCTGCTTTTCTTTCATAAATATGAGCAGCTAATTTTTTTTATGCGTCGAGAATCTATATAGAATAAGCTAGGTTGATAAGTATTTAAATATGTTCTAGTAACATTTGGATAATTATATACCGGAATTTACTCAGCGAATTTTCACTTTACCCTGACAGAAATACATTAAATAGTGTATTAGATTATTAATGGCAGTGGTACATTAATGTACTCTCTCTCTCTCTATAATATATATATATATACATATATATATATAGAGAGAGAGAGAGTACATTAATGTATATATATGTGTATATATATATATGTATGTATGTATATATATATATATATATATATATATATATATATATATATATATATATATATATATATATATATATGAAGGATATTTAAAAAATATAAAGATAGTTTGAGAGGGCTGTAAAAAACAAATTTATTATAGGAATGTGGGTATGAAAAAGACGAGTGTAAGTGCTAGTACGTAAAGAAGTCTTAACAACAGAAAAATCAATAAAGACAAATAAAGTCGAAGGAACAAATAATTTAACGATAAAACTTTTCTAAATAGCTGTTCGAAAGAGCAAACGCTAACTGAGATAGAAGATGTACAGTAGCGGTACAGGGATTGTCGGTTGAATTTCTCACAATCAAAGCACGTTTAATAAGTCTTGTGTTCTCTACTGCATGTGATATTTTTTCTTCCGTTGTAGGAATTCTAGGATATATTCCACTGCCCACATCACATTTGGAACCATCAAATGACCACTCATTTTTAACTCCCAATAAACTAGTGGATCTGCAGATCAGGAGCCTCAACGTCCTATTTGCATCAGACATTATTCAATAGGCTATTTTTATTTATTCCTTATTATATAATAGTACATATTGATTCGATCGACTTGTTACCATAATCGGATACATTCCTGAGGGGGGCTGCCGCCCCCCTCAACCCCCCGCGCTATCTCTCTTTATATACCTATTTGTATATCACATAAAGTGTTACGGAATTGTAAATAATTGCATTTATTTTTGCATAATTTCTTTCAAAGAGATTTAGTAAGTTGATAAAATGCTAATTTTGTGCATTTCTAATCGTTTTAGCGTTAAAATAGCCTAATTTTCCTTTGAAAACGCATTAAAAAGCTCCAATAAGAAAAGAAATGGATTTGGCGCCAAATTTGGCGACTGCTTCTCTCTTTGGCGATTTTTTTGGCGACCTTGGCGAGAAAATACTTATTAGGGATATACCAAATATGGAAGCTCTAATCTCATTGGCTGATGTGATACGAGAATTTTCCAGAACAATCTGTGTTCGATAGAAAAGTATAAAAGGAGAAAACACGAACGACAAATGGAATACACACCTAACACTATACAACTAATTCCGTTGGGCTCATGAATATGTGTACCGAATTGCAAGTCAATAGCGTGATTTTTGGGGCCGCTATCGCGGTACATACAAATTCTTCCCATAGGCCGTAATGATAAAAAAAAACTTTGGCGTGTCCCTGTACACGAACTACAAATGGAATGCACACCCAAAACTGTACAGCTAATTTCGTGAGAATCATGAACATGTGTAACAAATTTCAAGTCAATAGCGTGATTTTTGCGGCCGCTATTGCACGACAGACAGACAGACAGACAGACGGACAGACGGAATCCAAAATCTTCTTGAGTCTCAACAGAGGGCCTCCTCTGACGTTTTGGCAAAAATTGGAAGTCAATAGCTTGATTTTTGCGGTGGCTATCGCGGTACATACAGATTCTTCCCATAGGCCGTAATGATAAAAAAAAACTTTGGCGTGTCCCTGTACACGAACTACAAATGGAATGCACACCCAAAACTGTACAGCTAATTTCGTGGGAATCATGAACATGTGTAACAAATTTCAAGTCAATAGCGTGATTTTTGCGGCCGCTATTGCACGACAGACAGACAGACAGACAGACGGACAGACGGAATCCAAAATCTTCTTGAGTCTCAACAGAGGGCCTCCTCTGACGTTTTGGCAAAAATTGGAAGTCAATAGCTTGATTTTTGCGGTGGCTATCGCGGTACATACAGATTCTTCCCATAGGCCGTAATGATAGGAAAAACTTTGGCGTGTCCCTGTACTCGAACTACAAATGGAATACACACCTAAAACTATACAGCTAATTTCGTTTGGCTCATGAATATGTGTACCAAATTGTAAATCAATAGCGTGGTTTTTGTGGCCGCTATCGCGGTACATACAAATTCCTCCCATAGGCCGTAATGATAAGAAAAACTTTGGCGTGTCCCTGTACACGAATTACCAATGGAATACACACCCAAAACTATACAGCTGATTCCGTGTGGCACATGAACATGTGTACCAAATTGCAAGTCAAGAGCGTGATTTTTGCGGCCGCTGTCGCGATACATACAAATTCCTCCCATAGGCCGTAATGATAAGAAAAACTTTGGCGTGTCCCTGTATACGAACTATAAATGGAATACATACCAAAAACTATACAGCTGATTTCGTGGGGCTCATGAACATGTGTACCAAATTTCAAGTCAATAGCGCTATTTTTGCGGCCGCTATCGCGCGACAGACAGACACAGCCCAAAACCGTTTTGAGTCTCAATGTAGGGCCTCCACTGACGTTTCGGCAATAAGTTCGAACGTTTCGTGATTCGGCAGCTGCGTTCCCGGAGGTCGTTCCATGTACATCCTATAAACAGCTTACCTTTGCAGCCTAATACAATAAACGCATGTAAGCAAGCTTCGAATTCGTAATTTTAGTAAATTTTGCTCAAAATCTACGCGGAAAATGATGTTTAAAGCTAGTGAGTGCTTTTATCTATCTTTCTAAACAATCTATCGACTACGCGTAGCATTTTCGCACCCTCATTTCTAAACTAAATCTGCTTATTTCTATCTCTTCACCTACCTAAAAATCAATAGGGCTTATCCTCATCTTCAGTAAATTTCGCGTTCACTATTAATTCGTTAACCGTCAGTTGCAAATTATAGCCTAAATTGTTTACTCGGAAATGGATATAAGGATTTTGATGAAATATTAAAATTAAAAGTTTTATAGAGTGAAAAATCGATTGGACTTATACTCATCTTCAAGGAAATTCGAATTTGCTGTTAACCTTTACCTGTCAGTTGCAAAATATGGTGGAAACTGCGTTTACTCGGGAATGGATATAACAATTTTAAATCAAATGGTGTTAATGATCATTTTTTGAAGTGAAAAATCGATTGGCTTTATCCTCATCTTCAGGAAGATTTGCGCTTTCTGTTAACTTTTTATTTTGGAAAGTTTTTAACAAAAAACTTAATCCCCCCCCCCCCCCCCACACACACAAATAAAATAATAAATATTTATTTCAAAAAATATATCTGTCTAAATAATCATGCGATTGCCACAAAAAAGACACACAAATATTTACATTATATGTGAAATTATCTATCAAAGTTATAAGTGATTTGTAGCATTTTGTGATAGAGAGTAATTCAGTGATTTTGTTTTTCTTCAATTTGTGGTTGGTCTTGGTCTACTAATTGCACTTGTGACTTAATCGATAGTGGAAAAAAAAAAAAAAAAAGAGTTTATAAATGCTTTGTGCATGTCTGATGTTCAAGGTCATTTCGTTCAGTATTTTGTCAGAAAATGGAGGAAATGTCAAAATAAAAATGATCTCTAATAATTTGGCCAACACTGTGTGTATAGTACACATGCATATGCATGTATTTGTATGTATATATATGTGTGTGTATGTATTTATAAATAATTTTTAGAGTGCGTTGCTTGCGGGGAAAAAATTACAACTACAGCTAATATTTTTTAGTTAGAAGGTAACTCTTCACTTTATGCTTATATGTGAATGCTGCGTGTTTGATGCTTTGTGATATTTTTTTCGGAGTTTTAAACCGTAATATTTAATTTAGAGCAAAGAAACATTTATATATGGAGGAATGTGACATGCTTGGGATGTCTTCATTGTCATTCTCCATAAAATGCTTTCCCCGTTGTAGAGATAAAACTGTGCTGTACTTGTGTATATATTATTAAGTATAACTGTACAGAGTGTATAATTTTTAAATATTATATACATGTTTGATTTAGTTTAAATATTATTGAATTATAGATATCAATAATTATTTTAAATCATAATATACATGATTGAATTAGTTCGTATCAAATTGGATTAAAAATAACAATAAGTATAAAATAATTTTTATCATCTTAACTTTTTTTTTTATTATTATGTGGTCTTGCAGGGGTTTTGGAGAAAAATAGGCGCCTTTAAAACTTGTTTAACCCGTTTCACCCCTCTAAAGCCGTGGTGGCCTCTGCTGTTTCTTATTGTTATTTCAGTTTCATTTGTTTATGTAGGTATTGCCTTTGTTTAACATAGTTTTCAGTTCTTATAATAAATGTATGTATTCATTTCTTATATCATATATATATATATATTTATGGGGGTTATTTATGCAAATATATAAGTTTTGATGTAAGTAATTAAATTGTACAAGTAATTGGATGGTTGTAAAAGCAATGAAATTGTATAAACATAAGGAATTATTTCAGATAAATTGTGCATTTGAAATAATATTACAGGTATAGTATAAACATTTGATTTTAATCAAGCACACAACAGAGCAAACAAAGAAAAAAACACAAAGAATATAAATTTAAAGCAATCTGACTGGATTAGAACAAATATACAACGGAAAAGATAATCACAATTTTCGTATATAAAATATAGATAGAATATTCTTTATGAAATAAATATAAAATTTAGTTTTAAATATTTATTCAAACATATTGCAGAATACATTAAATATTTATGCTTTTTTAAAGAAAAATATAAACTGAGACTATCTCCATTTATAAGGAAATAATTCATCTTTCTTTAATATACATATGTGTGTGTGTTTATACATAAAAAAAAAAGACATCAGCCTAAATAAAATATTTATAAATATAGCTGCTTCTTAAAGCAATAAATGATTTTGAAAAAAGAATGCTGAATTTAGTCAAAAATGTACTTTTTCCACGCTTCTCCTCCCCCCCCCCTGCCCCCTACATTTGAAAAAGAATTTCCTTTTGTTTTGAATTAGTAAATTGCATAGGTTTATACCTGGATAATAAAATAGTCTATTTGGTCAGAAATTTTATCAATCTCTTTCATATAAATTTGAAAAAACAAATATAAATTTGAAAATATGGTGTATAAAGTATTACAAAAACTAAAATGTTCTCTCGTATCTGATTAATTCACGAATAAATGCACTTAGGTTTTTAATTTAAAATTTTTTTCGTATTTAATGCTTGCTTTTTAAAGATAGCTTGTTTATTTTATGTTTATTTTTATTTTTTTCTGATACAACACTACTTTACATTTTAAACTTTCAATCTCTAATCGTATATATATATATATATTATTACTTTGTTGAGATGAAACGAACCTGATTTTCCTTTCATATTTAGTAAATGATAGTTTTTTTAGTTGTTTCTATTGATAATACATAATTTATTCTTTAGAAAGTTTTCAAATATAGAATTTGAACGGTTTAGGTTATAGTTATAAAACTTAAAAACTAACGCTTTTAATTCAGAGAAAAAAAAAAATTAAGAAGAAGATTCATAATTTTATATTACCAGAGAAATAAAGTATGTCTAAAGAAATTCTTAACTTTTGGAAAAAATTTTAAAGCTTCATTAGTGAAAAGTGTTTTATGAAAAAATTAAAAAATATATATAGTTAAATGAATTGTAAAAAAAATTTGAAAGGGAAATTTTTAACAAACTATAATTATTTAAAAAAATTAAGAGTGAGCAAAGAAATGTTTTGGCTTTCCCTTTTATAAAGTTACAAATTAGATATATAAGTACCAAAAATCATGTATTAGAAAAATGAAAATTATAATGCTGAATGCATGCATGTGATTATGTAAAATACAAGGCTGCCACAGACGGCTTTTATTATTATTATTATTATTATTATTATTGTTGTTATTATTATTATTTTACTACTATTTACATAACATAAAATTTATAATAGATTTATGTAGGCAAATTGCCGATTTACCTACGATAATGTATTATAAATTTTATTTTTTGGAAATAGTGGTATGAAATGAATATAAAAAAAGTCACTTGTGGCAGCACTGAATATATATATATATATATATATATATATATATTATATAAGGAACAAAACTGGCCAATTAATTAGATTGAAATCACACAACTCATAAAGAAATGTATAGAAAAATATAAAGTTCTCTTGAAATGAAATTTAAATTCACACCACTGAACTTCCCAATCGTTTGGGTGGTTACTAGACTTTTTTTTTTAACAAATTTGAATCACTGAACATTTTATTAAATATATAAAATGGAACACTGTCATGGGCTTTCATAACGTTTGTCCTTAAGATTAAATGTTTGAACAATAGACTGTAATGTATCTAAAAGTTTTTTGTGCGATCCAGCAAAAGAGCTCTTAATCCAAAGCACGCAATTTCCAGTAAAAACCATGTATTTCCAAACAACTACAATATTTAACAGTTGCATTTTAAAAGAAAATTAGGCGACACATTGTGGTGGATAAAATAGATTTTAAAATGGGTTATGTACACTTCAGATGAATTTTGAATGCTGATAATAACATAGGTAAAATTGTGTCCAAACGAACCGCTACGAGAATTTATGTACTTATTTAATCAATCCCTGTTAAATATAAATCCAGTCTTAAAATCACTGTTGGTTTTTATATTGATCATACCGTAAGTTTCTAAGGAATAAAGCAATCAGCATACTTGCGATGTAAAGGAAATGTAAAACAGTTTTAAATTTTAATGAGAACGTATGCACACACAACTTTTGAAATCGAAACAAGCTGAAGTTGGGTTACAATGTTAAAAACACTTATGATTTTAGATAGATCGTCTCGAAAGCATGTAAGGGGCACAGAGCAACCTGCGGGTAAGTCGTAAGTTGTAATGCAAATGAGATATAAAACAGAGGTAAGTTGCGTCTGTTCTTATGCATGCTACCACTTCATAGGAGTCTCATATATGTCCCTTCCCCCTTTAGTATTTCCAGGATATATATATCCCAGTTCGTCATTCGTATTCATTATGATCGTCATCATCCGACTCGCTAATAGAAGGTAGTAATCCATTTCTACAGAAGAACCGAATGGTATTAACCAAAGTTTTGACTCGGCTCGAGAGATTGCTCAGTTAGATTCACATGACCTTTCATGACTAGGTTATGTTCCCTCTTGTCTCTGTGATACATTTACCTTGTTGTTGTTATCTATGATTTTTCTTACTTATTTTCATTTTGCAAGCCAATTTTGACAGCTCCCTTTAATTTTTAACTTCAGAAATATAAAATAAAAGGAATATCTTGAAAATTTCATGAAAATTACAAAATTCTCTAAGATTATCTCATTCAGCGATCTATATAGTTTGTTAGTATTTTAGAGCTGCAGGTTACAACATTAAGCAAACCATTCGAGGAATTCTTGAAGTCGTCGTACTGATCTTAGGAACTTGTAAATTAATGCATATTGTGGAATTTTCCTGACACAAATTTTGCGGCCTTTTTAAGAATTCTTTTAAAACGACTCTCTGGGTAAAAGAATATCGTATTTTTAACAATATTGTAAATATGTTTACTGGACAATGTTTCGGACAAATTGATACTGAAGAACATTTTATGACGCTATTTCAGTGCTTGAAGAATAACACAAATTTACAGTTAAATAATTCAAAGAAGAAAATTGCATTCAAAAACTCACAGAAAGCAATTTATTACAATTGCTTGATTGGATAACGTCTTCCGCCTCCTCTATTGTATTGATTGAATATTAAAGTCCGTAAAAATGTCTACACCACCCCAGTTCCTTGAAAGTGCGTGGAATTAAAAAAGAAGTGTTTACTTAGTATTAGAGAAACCTTATTTGATTAAAAAAGAAAAAATCCTTGGGGCTTAGGGGGCATCTAGGGGATGAGGGAAACCTCAAAGTTTCATATGATATATGTTCGTATTTTTATTATCTCTTATATGTGATTAAAATAATTGAGATTAAGGAGAATGGATAAAAAATTAAGATATCATTTTTTTAAATTTTAAATGAGAAAAGAATATCTAACTTGCCAAAATGTCTTCTAAAGACAAACATTAACTAATAGCCATTGCAAATTTTTTTACAGGTTGGGGCATAAAGATCTCCCCATTTTAAGAGGTCAATAAAAATATATTGGACATTGAAAACAAATATTTTATGTTTACATTCGGAAAGAATAATGTTTGCCATTAATTAATTTTTACAATCTGTAACAATTTTTGCTATTTACGAAAAAAGGTATCGTCTAAATGCTTTCCTTCGTTCTCTATACACTTCTCTCGATTTGTCCAATCGCATTCTTTCATTTCCTGTACCAACATCCTTTTCTACGGATGTAACTTCAGATCTTCGTGTAAAATTCTCCTCAATGAGCGCTGGGATAGTCCGAGGACACTAGCTTGTTTACGAGCTGAACGTCGTGGTGATTGCGTTACAGCATCTCTTACTGCTGCCACGTTCTCGGGAGTTCGAACATGACGTGGTCTACCGGGCGACTTTCGTTTTAAACACGAACCTGTTTTTCTAAAATTAACAACCCATAAGGGTATTGTCTTTCTGTCGGGTATTTTTCCATGCCTGCTTTCTCCAAAGTACTTACGAAATAGTCGTTGCGTTTGAATGATGGAATTCGCATTTTTAAAATAAGTTTCAACAGCGAACGCACGATGTTCACTAGTCCAACACATACTGTCAACTGAAATAGAAATAGCGTAAGCAGGGAAATATAACAGCGCTAGTTCGGACACGCCCTCTACACTAGCGCCCCGCAGCGACAGCGGTAAATTAGGGAGATCTTTATGCCCCACCCTGTATATAACATCGCCGCCTACCAATTAACATGCACAAAAACGCATAAAGTCTCACAACTACTTATTTAATTCTACTAATTCTTATTCTACTAATTCTTATATAATTCTACTAATATTTGTTGACATGCAGCACCTGAAATACTGCAGAAAAGAAATAACAGCAGCGCCTCATGTCGTCTGATACATACCAAACTGAATTATCAAAGTTAAATTAAATCAAATAAATATTTGCGAAACACTTCCACAGATTTTTATTTATAAAAAAGTTTTTATCCATGTTTTTTTATTGCAAATCCTGGTAAAAAATTATAATGTGCAATTAACTGAATTATTTTGTCAAATATAATGAAATATTTACTTTATATTTCTGTTCCCTTATTATTAAACAAGGGGAAAAGTATTTTTAGATTTCCATTATTATACTTAGCAAGCGTAAAATAGTCAGAACAGATTAATATTATTAGGACTAATTAATTCTTAAACATTTTAGTTATTTATTTTATTTTTTATTTAATTAGTATTTTTTTCTTATTTAAAGGAGATAAAATTTAGACTTTGAAATTTAATAAACTTCAACTAGTTTTACCAGAAAATATTTCTTCATCGAAATTTTCTTGTGACAATTAACGAAATCTATGCAAAAAAATCAAAGTTTTTTTTTTTTTTTCTTTTTTCAAAGAAAGAAAACGTTCACGACAAACTATCAAAACAAAATCAAATCATTGAAAATAATTAAAAAAGACTGATGATTTCAGACTATTTATAAACTAATTATCTCTCCTGAGATTCATTAATTAGTTCATTCCTTGTAGAAAATAAAATCTTCAGAAATAAATAAATAAATAATAAAAATATCAGTCATTTTTTTTTTCTTTAGATAATGAATTTAATGAAAATGAAATTTTTATAATAGGACTTCTATTTAAAGACATCTTCAGCATTCATCTAATTATTTTAAATTCTTTTTTTTTTTTTTTTTTGTAACATTAGAATAAATAGCTTGAAAAGATTGTGAGAATTTTTCTAATAATAGAATAATCCCCACAATTATCAAGGTGTTCTTTATTTTTAATTAGGAAACAAAATATTCTTTTTATGTTTATAATTATGATTTTTTTTTTTATTATTAAATGATTTTAAAGATAGTGTTAAATAAATTTCTAAGATATAAAAATAATTTTGTAACATAAAAATATAAGTAAGTAAATAAAGTAAGTGCTTACTTTCTTTTCAATAAAGTAAGAAATGGCTACAATTTTTATTATTTCTTTAATATCTCTTGATTTAAAAAATAAAAGTTTGACGGCCGGACCTTTTACTACTTAATTTACTAATATAAGCAGTGAGCGGGAGCGCTGATTTAAATAGGCTTAGTGTAAAAAACTATAATCTGTTGTGACACTTATAGGGCTTTCTCTTACCCTGTATTTCAATACTACAAGGACAGATTGCAGATTAAAGGGTAAGATAACAAGTTCTGTATATACACTTACACTAAAAACAATTTAAACTAGGCTTATGAAGTTTTATTTGGCAAATAATTCTGTTCTCAATCCCCCGCTTGAACATAATTATATATAATAAAAGTCTCTTTGAATATAATTACATAGAGTACATTTATCTAGAATTCATGACAGTTTATTAGTTTAAAAGTTTATTTCAAATTATTCGGATAACTTTCACCCCCACCACTCCTTGAAATTTATAATCCTCGATAAAAGTTTTTAGATAGCAACCTCATATAAACATCCAAAATACAACTTTTGAATTGCCTGCAATTATTTGTTTTTAACACGTTTATTGCCAAGCTAAAAATTGAAATTTCGTACCAGTAGAAAAAAACAAAAATCCCTTCCCTAGTGGCCAATGTAAATGTTACGCGTTGTTTCGCTGTGGTCGCTATAATATTCCGTTTAGAAACTTGATAGCGACGTTCACGGGATAATGCATGATCGGCCGTTTTTTTTTTTTTTTTTTTTTTTTTTTGTTTTTTTGTTTTTTTTTTGAGAACTCACATCACGCGATATCGCGGAATTGGCACTAACGTGTTAAGTTATGCTGATAGGAGATATACACAAAGACCAAACGTTAAAAACGCAACTTTAGCATTCAGGGAACCTTTAAATGCGCATTTATATAAAAGCCAAGCTCTGAATATTTAACTTTTAAAAACGGCTCTATTTACCACATGTGTATGAAGAATTAATTTTTATACCTGAGCAGTTTCATTGGACGTAGAAAAATATAGTAATGTACTTCCTCCAATTACATTCAATAAAAAATAATGTCTTAACTTTATTATTGGTAGCTCTGCATGTTTTCTAAAAATTATGTCCACACGACATTGTGTACGTGAATATAGTTCTATATTAACAACATCCAGCACAACTGAAATGCACATCTAGTAATACCTAATGTCTAACTAGTAATAACTAGTAATGTCTAACTATGATCCCTTTTTTTTTCTTTTAAGGGGGGGGGGGGGGGGAGGGGGCAGCCCTTTGAATGAATACGGAATGGTTTTTACACCATGTTCTGCACGAAAAATACTTTTTTTTTTTTGTATATAATAGAAACATATGTTCAATTCATTTTGTTTAGTGCAGCATGTAGATGTTAAATGCCCATAGAGGTAATGTATTTGAATTCGATTAGATCTCCCTATACACGAATCATTTACTTGATTTCGACGAAATGCTTTGTGTAGCTCCCTATGTGATACAGATTTAGAATATGGAATGTGGAATTCCAGCTACTATTTGTTTTTGAAATATGCTGATAAAAGGCACAAACACAGATAGACACACAGAGAAACAGCTAAAAACCTGATTTTCAAATTCAGACTACTTCATAACGTATAAATAATAATAATAATAAAATTAAATTTCATAAATTTGACTCAAAATCTATTCTTTCTTTACCATGTAGGGGAAAAAGAAAAGAAAAACAAATATAAAAGAAAAAACAATACCTTGAATTTAATATCAAATTAAGTGGTATGTTTTAAATAACAGTAAAATATTAAACTCAAAGAAGGGTCGACTGTAAAACAATTTAGAAAAAATAAATTTTCGTTTTCGGTTAAATTCGTGTAATGTTGAAGAAAAAAATGTTTCATAACATAGAATTAATAATGTATTACTTGAAATGAGGACGGCTGCATGCAACAAAAATCGAAAGTGGCAGAAGCGTTCGACTTATTAACAGTTGGAAGATTCTGTGTTAAAAAAAGCTTGCTTGCTCTTTGATACAATTTTTCTTTCTTGTATTTTGCGAATTGTTTTTCTTGAATCTCATTCAAGATTAACTAAGGTTGGTGTGCCAAATTCCAATAAAACTAATATGTGCTGGTTTTATCAGAAAACCTTCTTTTATATTTTACTGTACAAATTGGCATAATTTAGGCCTTAACACAGAAATTTCATTTTGTTTTTCTTTTTCATTTTGTTAAATGTGTTCTTGTAGTCGTCTTAGAATATAAAAGAAAAAATTTCCCTTAGTTCATGAGACATAGAGATGAGATAGGTTGTATCGAATGCCTAAGCTTTTTCTGCAAAATAAAATATTTTTGCTGCTCAGTCTGAACCAGATTACATTCTATATATAACTTTATTGTTCTATGAATACCAAATCAAAAATTTTCATTATGAGATAAAAATACAATTTTTTTTTAAATTATTTTTTTAAAAACTTTTTAAAGCTTATTATATTTTAATCAGTCTTACGAATGGAGGGACTATCACCGAAACTATAATAAATAAATAAATAAAATAAAATAAAATAAAATAAAATAAAAAATAAAGTAAATGTGTAAAGAAGATAATTATTTTGCTTTCAAAACAACATTTATCATTAAAAAGAATTCTTCTTAAGAAAGTTATAAAACTAAAAATTATACAGTCTAAATCCAAATTAATATGCGATAAAAAAAAAAAAAAAAAAAAAAAAAAATGAAGAAATGAGAATATAGATTCATAAACAATTTTTGAATCTTTTACAACTTGTTTAAAGTCAATCGCATTATGTTTTTTTTTATTATTTATTTATTTATTTATGACACAATACAAACATAAGAGTAACAAACATAAGAGTAAAACAAACAGTTTTCATCATTATTGTCGTAATTTTCGTAAGCCCAAACTTTACAAATCTTAATTAAACCCAGTCTTCTTCAAAAGGCCACAAATTATGCAGGGAGATTGTGTCTCTTTTATAATTTAGGTTTTACTTTATTTTTTGCTTTCCTTTACTTCACGTGTTCTTTGCAATATTGTATCTATAGCTCAATTTCTTTGCTGTGTTAAAAAAAAAAAAAGGTACTGGAGATTAATTCTTTTCAAAGTTAAATTTCATCAGATAAAATCTACCACACCTCTGTCCAATACAGTCCAAAAATGACGAAGAAAAATATCGATTACTGCATGCGTATTAGTTGTATCTGAAATGTTTTCTTTACTTGATGTGTTGGTGATTTGGCAGTGCTTGCCACATGCAGCAAACGCGATAAACAACGATTGTTCGACATTAGCCGCCGTCCGATACTGCCCGACCTTCCTTTACTTTTTCAAAAATATAAAAATATGAATTTTTATCTGATAATATTGGCTGTATCTTCTAATACAGATTTTTTTAAACGATAGCTTGTCAGTTTTATATTGAATAGACATCTTAGAAATTTAAAATGTATCGAAATTATTAATTTTTATTTATTATTTATTATACTTAAGAAATTTTAATATTGTTTTGGTTGTATGTGAAATAACCTCAGATTGTATTTTCTGAACGTTTAAATTTAAAATGCGAATTGTAGAAGACTCCATGTTTGCAAACAAATATCAGTTACAATTGCCTCTATTTGAATCACTTAAGAAAACAAAGAAAAAAATAGTATGTTCAAGCTATCGGAATTTTTTTTTCTTTTTTTTTTTCCCCTAAAAAAATTATACAGTGAAAATTATTATTAAAATAAATTACCATGAAGAATGCAGACGATTTCGTCTCAGAAAAGTACAACTCTAAATGTCGAAAGAAATTCAATTTTGTGCCCTACTTTTAGCTTAGCAAATGCATTTTTTTTTTTTTAATAAGAAAGAAATTGTGTAACTTTGTTTCAAATATCACATATCTATAGCTCAACTCTTCGCTTTTATTTGCGAGTTTTTTGAATAATAATTACATTGAAAATTTTGACCACTGGTGCGGGGAGGTGCTATTTCGTTCTAGAAGAGGGGGAGGGGAGACGGGTATCTAAAACGTATTCTATACGTATATAAAAATATTTTACTGGTTGGTTTTTTGTTTTATCCTTTTTTTTTTTTTTTTTTTTTTTTTTTTTTCAGTTTCATAATATTTGGTTAACAAAATTTTCATTGTATAGATTCATACTAGATTTTGTCTGTTATGGCCATATTAAAAATTATGAAAAATCGAGAACGCCACCTGTTGGAAAAATTGCACAAAAAAAAATAGGCATCAGTTTATAACAAGGTTCAACGGTATAATAATTTTCATGCAATTATGTGCATCAGATCTTAAGCTAGAGTTGCCTCAAAAAATTTTCCCACGCACACAGATACATAAATAGACCGACAGACATTTTCTAAAATCAATGAAAAACTCAACTTACCTGCACTTTCCCCCATAGACCTAAAGTATTTTAATTCTCTTGGGTGTCCCTGTACACGAACCATTTACTTGATCTCAACGAAAAGTATATTGTAGCATCACTACATGATACTAATTTAGAATACCAAGTTTGGACATCCTGATAGTATTTATTCTTGTGATACATTGATAAGAGTCACACAAACAGGCCCGTCGCTAAAACCTGATTTTCGGATTCAGGGTATCTCAAAATGTACAAATATAATAAAAACTTAATTTTAGAAATTTTAACAAAAACAATACTTTCTATAAACTATGTCTCGGTAAAAGAAAAAAAAAGAAAAAAAAAAAAAAAAGGATTTATAACCACAACTATCTACTTATAAACAATCAAATCTTTATCATTAGAGAGAGAGTAAATGTATTTTAGTTCAAACCTTTTAGCAGTTTAATAAAGTTGACCTTTTTAAAATTTATATCTTATAAGCCTAAAATAATAAATTCCCTTTCATTAATGATAGCTAAAATTAAAATAGGGACGAAATAATTCTGTTGACAAAAAGAAAATTTATGTTTTTAATCACAAAAGAATTTGTATAAAAATGTTTTTGTGAATGCTTTGGAAAACCCTTTTTATTTACAATGAAAAGAAATCGTAATTTCTCTGTTTTACATTCCTGAAGTATAATGAATCGTGAAGAAAGCATTTATGTAAAAACTTTATGCAATGATCCTTTTTATTCTCTTTTAGGGTTATATCAAAGAAAACCCTCATTGAAATGAACAATGAATTTACAAAAGCGAAATTTAAATGAGAGAGCATGGAAAAAGATTTTGAACAGCATAAGTATTTGAATGCATTGGTTAAGATACTATGTGTAGAAAAAATGTTTGTGAACTTTGAAGATAAAGTACTGGAAAAGATTATTGAAATCTTTAGAGAGAGAGAGAGAGAGAGAGAGAGAGAGCTTATGCAGTCGCATTTCCAATATTTGAAGCTGGGACTTACCTTGCACGTAAAAGGAATGAGTGGAAGGCAGCGTTTCAAATCCTACATATAGAATTTTGTAAAATTAAAATAATACGTACCTTTCATAATTATTATATTTCTTCTCAAAAATACATTTTCATTCAATAAAATACGCAGATTTAAAAAAATGTAATTTTAATTTCAGTTGTTTTTGCATAATTTAAAAATAGTTTTAAAATACAAGAATTTTGAGTAATTATTGATTAAAATTAACTTCAATAAATATGAATGGCAGTAAATACATAATTTAAACAAAGCAAATAAAAATTTTATGCATTTTAAGTTGTTGATTGCATTAATCCTCAGTTTATGAAATCTAAGAGTCTTTGACTGAATTATTTTTATCGAAACAAAATTCTGTAACATTTTAAATTTTTCCCTTGAAAAATATACTTTGTTTTGCATTCAGGAGAGAAAAAAGTATTAAATCCCCTAGAATTTTTGAGTTACATGAATTGAAGTGCACAGAAGCTAATCTTCGAACTTCCTATGAAGTTTTAAATTTACGACATAAATTACTGTTGATTACATCTGCTGAAAACAATTAGAGATTTTATGAGTTTGGTAGGAAAAAATCACGTAATCGACAACACGTATAATAAATGTGAAAGAATAAAGATTAAAAAAGAAAATTTTACTTTACAAAGTTGGTAATATGCAATTTTCATCTGTGATGTTGGAAACGACGTGTTGTAGATAAGGAAGAAAATGCAACCTTGAGCATTTTTTTTCTGTAGGAGGAGATAAAAACAAATTGACATGCATTGAATGTTTACAAACAGCGACTACGATGTATCAACAACATGACTTAGCTGAATCGGAATCCAGGAGGACCATCGGTCGTTTAGAGGCGGGTACAATGCAATCCACTGTAGTGGAAGAGTTAGTTTCTCAAAGTGTTAATTCCATGAAATTAGTTTTTTGAAACAGGAAATTTGAAATTTTCGCTGAAGATCAGAAAATGGTCGTATGCCTGCAACAATACAAAATAAGGATTGGCATTTAACACTAATGGCTAAAAGAAGCCGCACTATGAACGTCACTTTACTGCAACAGTACTTTGAGAGGGCTATTTATACCAGAGTTTCGACCTAAACTGTTCGAAACAACCATATGGGTTTGTATACTAGAAGACCTAAGATTTGTTTTTCGTTGACAGTGGTTTGTGGCTCGTTGTCTTGTTTCTAGAAGAAAATGGGCACAGAATCATATCAAATGAGCGTGAGATGAATGAGTAACGCTCTTTACGAATGAGTACTGCTTTAGTATTCAGTTCACAATAAGCGGATTCACATCTGTAGAGAATCTTGTACTCGGGATAATCCTGTTTTTGTGCATGAAAGTGTCCTATTTGTCGGAGGAGTGGTGGTTTGGGCTAGTATTTCTATCAATAGATCGCACCGACCCGCACGTTATCAGAAATGGAGCACTAACGGCTCAGCGATATAGAAATGAATTTCTCAGACCTATTGGGGTCATTTACTTACGCTGCAGAAAAAAAAAAAAAAAAAAAAAAAAAAAAAACGATGAATCCCTTTTCATGGATGAAAACTCCAGGCCATACCGTGCTCACCTATTGGAGAATTCGATAAAGAAATCCACCAAATGGATTGGCCAGCATGTTTCTCAGATATGAACTCAACATAACATGTTTCGGACATGCTAGGGAGAAAAGTTCCTAGTCCATCATCACCTCCCGAATCAATTCAGAAATTGGAAAGTCCTCTTTTGTCGGAGTGGGAGAGAATACCGTTTATTCCATGCCTCGCAGGTGTGCTACATTAGTTTAAGCAAGAGGCGATACAGCCGATATACTGAGAACTATTTCAAAAGAAGAAAGGCATGAATTTGAGAGCTGTGTTTTGGAAAAAAGTGTTCTAAGGACGGTAGTCGCCTCCAGTTAAAGTCCCATTACCAAAAAGCGGGCGAAAGTTTGCAAGAGCTGACATTGAATATTCAGAGATTATCACAGCTAGATTTCTTCGACTGCCACGCTAAAACTCGAGATACTTTGGCTCTTCAGCACTTTATCGATGCCGTGCATGATCCAGAGACTCAAAAAGCACTTAGTCTCGCCAATGTTAGGGACGGGGTCAGCTTTGGCATATGCATTAAAGATTGAGGCAGCCCAACACACCTCCCGTAATGATCGCCACACCAACAGAGCAGTCTCTTTAGACGATTCACAAGCTAATCTGAGGGAAATGAAGAAAAATCTGGCAGACATAACGCGGAGGTTGCGCAGTCTTGAAGGTAATAAATAAGTAAAGAATCCGAAGATAAAGTGCTGGGGCAGTGGAAGAGACGGACATGTGAAGAGAAACTGCCCCATACGAAAACCTAATGAAAATAACCCGATTTCACGGTCACTAGAGAGAAACAGAGAAAGCCATCTCAAGGGGCGGAGGTTGCCGGAAATTAAAGAGACCCACTTTATAGTATTTCATATTTCTGATGAGTGGCAGCGAAAATGGTCTTTATGTTTATGATCAAGTTAACAACATTACCTGCCGTATGATTCTATATACTGGAGCCAGCGTAAACATCGTTAGAACGGATGTAGCTCTTAATTTGAAAGAGAAGATCATCTGGATGCCGTCCTGCGTTAAACTCCAGACTATGACCGGCAAAGGAATCAAAATATATCGAAAAATGAACTTGACCGTCTTATTTGGAAATGCTAATTATCATCATATGGCATATGTGGCTGATATAAGAGATCCTGTAATCCTTGGAATTGATTTCCTGAGGAAGTTTAACTTTAAACTGGACTTCAAGAAAAATGAACTGCATTCAAGTTTCGAAGACATAGCTGTATTTAACAATGAAAACCCAGACATTCAGCCAATTTGTCTGATAACAGCCAAGTCTGAAATCTCCATCCCTCCAGACACAGAGACAATAGTTTCCGGAACATCTCCTAACAAGCAATACTTCCGATATGGACTGATTGAATACCCGAATACAGACAATAGCCCGAGAGCAGTTCTGGTGGCTTTATCTCTGGTCGACCTTACAAAGAGACCTGTGAGAATCGTCAACATAAGTGATAAAGTAAGGACAGTGAAGAAGGATGAGTTGTTAGCAACCTGCACCCTTGTTACATGCATTAACCGGCACGTACAATCAACCGAGTCCAAGTCTTCTGAGTTTTTAACATCGGAATTACTCAAGAATGCAAAATTAGGTAATGAACAGAGACGTGCTGCAGAAAAGCTACCCTATGAATTTAAAGACCTTATTTCTTGAACACCTGAAGCCGTCGGGAGAATAAACATCGCCCAGCACAGATTTGATGCAAGAAATCATCCTCCAATCAAACAACATCCAAGAAGACTTCCATTTGCTAAGCAAGAAGATGTGGCTGAGCATCTAAATGAGATGCAGCGTAACGTTCCGTCAACGAGCTCTTAGGCCTCTCCCATAGATTTTGTGCTAAAGAAGGATGATTCAACAAGATTCTGTGTGGATTATCATCGTTTGAATGATATCACGAAGATAGTTACCCTCTTCCTAGAATTGACCACACATTGGACACACTTGCTGGCAATGAATGGTTCTCGGCATTGGATCTAAAGAGCGGTTATCGGCAAGTAGAGTTACATCCTGACGACCGTGAGAAGACTGCAATCACTAAGGGACACGGACTAAGGCAATTCAAAGTTATGCCTATTGGATTATATATTATTAATGCACCTCCAACGTTCGAGTGCCTGAGGGAAACAGTGCTTAAAGCACTTTCCTATGAAGCCTGAATGGTGTACTTAGATGATATTGTGATTGTGGAGCTTACCTTTGAATATCATTTAAGAAACATCCGTAATGTGCTGGAAAAACTCAGGATGGCTAACCTAAAATTAAACCTTAGCAAGTGCTTGCTCCGTCGACAAGTGAGTTATCTCGGCCATATCATGTCTGCTGACGGTGTGAGAACTGATTCTGAGAAGATCTCTGCAGTCGAGAACTGGAGACGTCATGTAAACTCCATCAACTATGAAGTTTCCTGGGATTAAGCACATACTACAGAAAATTCGTGAAAGGTTTCTCGAGTACTGACAGACAACTCCACAAGCTGACGGAAGCTAAACAGAAGTTCCTGTGAACAGAAGAATGTGAAAAAGCGTTCAAGAGACTTAGAGAGGTCTTAACATCATCGCTTATTTTGACATATCCACAGCCCGTCAAACACTTCATACTTGATATAGATGTAAGCCTTGAAATTGTTGGTGGTGTTCTATCACAGGAAGTTGATGGCCAAGAACGCGCATTTCCTATTGGAGTAAATGTCTGTCTAAACCGGAGCGAAACTATTGTACCACCAGGAAAGAACTACTTGCCCTCGTAAAAGCCATAGATCATTTCCATCATTACCTCTATGGCAGAAGGTTCCTGCTCCGAACTGACCTCGCATCTTTAATGTGGTTGCTTAATTTCAAGAACCCGGAAGGTCAGATTGCCAGTTGGCTACAACGCCTCTAGGAGTATAAATTCCAAATCTGTCATTGTAAAGGAGCTCTACATGAAAATACAGATGCCTTTTCACGGAAGCCCTCCTCGAAAAGTTGCAAGTATACTGCTCTAGAGCCAAAGAGAAATACCAGCAGATAAATCCGGTTGCTTGACAAGCTACAGTCTCAACTCTCAGCACCATCGAAACTGGACCAGTGGAGTAACCAGGAACTTAGGCAAGCCCAGTTGGAAGGTTCTGACATAAGTTCAATATTACAATTGAAGCAGACGACCAGCAACAGACCAACCTGCAAGACATTTCCACATTTAGCCCCATTACGAAAAGTTATTGGGCTCTCTGGGACTGTCTTCAGATTAGAAACGGCGTACTATGCAGGAAATGGGTATCTGACGATGGAAGGAGTTTCAGATGGCAGATTTCTCTACCAAGGTCGAAGGTTCCAGATGTTCTAGAGCAGCTGCATAGTAACCCTACCGGAGGCCATTTTGGAGTGGTGAAGACTCTTCAGAAAGTTCGAGAACAGTTCTACTGGTGCAAGGCAAGGGAGGACGTGGAGAAATGGTGAAAATCCTGTAATGCTTGTGCAGCACGTAAAGGCCCGAAGAAACAAAGCCGAGTTCCATGTGATCTCCTGTGCGCCTTCATCGCCCGAGGAGTACATCCAAGATCTCCAGGCACGATTTGTAGACGTACACAACTTTGCTCGGTAGCGGTTTCACATGGCAACGGAGAAAATGAGGACAAGGTATGATCTAAAGGCCTTGAATTCAACATGAATTCAAGGAAATAGGCAAAGTTTGGTTGTGGAACCCTGTTCGATGCAAAGGACTCTATCCAAAGCTATAGTGTAACTGAGACGGTTTCTACACTGTCTTAAAAAGACTGAATGATGTTGTGGTAAGAATTACTAAATCATCTTCATCAAAACCGAAGGCGATTCATTATGATCGGTTAGCAACATACAACACTTAACGGTAATGTTCAAATTTGTAATGTAAATATTTGTTAATTTGCATATGTGTAATGTAAATATTTATACTTATTTGTAACTTTTGTGAATGTTTCAATCTTTTAATTTTGCAATCTGTATTGTTATTTTATTGCTTCATGCAACTTAGTTTTGTATTCTAGAGTGTATAGTTGTTTAGTTTTGGCCTTCTGATTACTCCCGGGAGGTGCAGTCCTTGGGAGGAGCAGTGTTACGAATTTGTAAATAATTGTATTTATGTTTGTATAAATTCATTCAAAGAGGCTTAGTCAGGTGATAAAATGTTAATTTTCTGCATTCTAGTTTGTTTTAGAATTAAAATAGCTTAAAACCCCGTTGAAAATACGTCAAAGCCTCATTACAGAAGATAATGGATTTGGCGCCAAATTTTCGACTTTTCGATTCTTGGCGATTTTTTGGCGATGTTGGAGAGAAAATACTTATTATCGACATACCAAATATGGAAGCTGTAACGTTATTGGTGTTCAAGATACTGGAAATTTCCAGATTTTAATACGCAGGTATTTAAAGAGTTGCATTTCGCCTAGTGGGTCAGTCTCAGTTATAGTGTCTCGCCAACTGCCTTATGATAAAGAGCTTTGAGCCTCTTTGGATTACAGCCTTGCTATATGTTAATGCTCTGATACAGTTGTTCTGTGAATTTGCTTACTGGTGAAAGTGAAGTTGATACTTGATTTAAAGGTCTGTATTCTTCTGGAATTTTCTGTAAATAAACAGCTAAGCTTCTGCAAGTTTTACCTTTCATTCAGAGACAGCTCATGATCCCCCAAGTACGCAACAATATATATATATATATACAATATATATACTTTTAAAAATGTAAAAGAAGATTAATATACATAAGATATTAAAAGGACATACAAAAAAAGAAATTAATTTTTTTTATTAATTCGTGATATACCTTTAAAGTACGAACGTACCGTACGTCTATAGGATAACATAAAGGGAGAAAGTTTTCTGGTCAACCACACTTCTTAAGAAGAAGACATTCAAATGACAAAGTTAAGTTGTTACTTTATTACTATTCAAATCTAACTATCCAAATATAGATTTAATGCGTTATCATTTTCATGAAAAAAATGTTTCAAACATTTTGATTTACCTATTAGTGTCACAACAAAATTTTATAACAATATTTCTTTTTTATTTTATTTTACTTTTTAACAATTTTCAGCAAAATCGAAAAGTGTTTATGACTTTAGTTTTTTCCTTCTTTTATTTGTCCGCACTTAAACTCCCGTAAATATTTATGGAATTTCATGAAATTTATAGGTGTTATTCATTTTTACTCTGTAACAAGTGTTCTCTGTTAAAAAGGGGGTAAATATCACCAATGGTTTGTATACAGGAAAATCGGAAATATTCAAAGGAGTATGTTCTATAAGAGGTTTCTCTATAAAACATATTTTAATAACTTAATTTTGCGCTAACAATACTGAAATTGATATTTATTTTTTTTATATATAAATGTATACGCACACACAAGAAAAAAAAAAAAAAAGATTTCTGCAGACTATAATGCGATTAGCATTAAGATTTACAGGACTCTACAAAAGTTTTAAGATAATTTAGAACTATTGGAATTGCATTTTCGTTTTTCCTGAGTATTTTAAAGAATTTCTAACAATGTTTAAGAGGGATTATGAATTAAATTAGTCTAACTGTCTGTCTTTCCTATCCATTTGACTGTCCGTGTATGTATCTGTCTGCTTGTCCGTTCTCTAGATTCGTATGTATTTTAGAAGTTCTTCAAATTGTATGTGTTTTTCAAGTTCACTATTGAATGTTCTCTTTTTAAATTGATATAAATATTACAAATGGTTTATGTACAGGGACACCCAAAAGAATGCCAATTATGTTCTATGAGAGACATTTTAATAAACCATATTTAAAACACTTTCTACACCACAATTAATAATCACATTGACAGTTATTATTTATATGGTAAAAAAAAACAAAAAAAAACAGAATATGCCATGTTTTGCGCTGTCACACTAAAATATTCTGATACATTAAAGGCTACAATTTAAAACTGCTGGAATTACACTTTCGTTAGTGTTAATGGTTTTTAACAAATTTCAATAATTCTTATGAGTGGCTATGAATTCAGTTATTCTAACTGTTAGTATTTTTGACCTTCTGTCTGTTCGATATATGATTACGTAGGCAAAGTACGTTGAACAGATATACTATCCAACGAGTATGTACTGTTGGAAAATGTTAATAATCTGTGCCAAACGCATGATTCTTGTTTCTTTTATTTTCATTGTAAATGTTGTTACAATTCTAGATATTTAAAATTTTATGATTTGAAAATTAGAAACATTAAGAGAAAAAACAAAAAGATATTTCTTCTAAATAAATGTATTAATTTTTTTACTAATATTTTACAGGCAATCGCAATTCTCTTAAACTTACTTCATCAATAAACACAATACTTAACTAATTAAAGTGTTAATTATTTTCTGTGAAGAATCCTTTGTGTTTCAAACAAAAATATTTTTGTTCTGCCACTTCTAAACAGATGTTAAAAAAAGCTGAAAATACTTTTTCAATGCAGGAATGTTTTAAATTTCTTCTTATATCTGTAGATTAAAAAAAAAAATAAATAAATAAATAAAATAAAATACAAGGTTTAACTTTTTTTTCTTTCCTTTTATTTTAAAGAGTTTCCGAAAAAAAAAAAAAAAAAAACACATGGTGAAAGAAAAGGCTTTAGGGAAAATCATTTCTTGTTTTCATTGGGTCATGAAAAAGAATATGTGATTGTTATAAAAAAAAGAAGAAAAAAAAAAAAAATATATATATATATATATATATATATATATATATAAGCAACGTACATTGAAATTACTTTCAGTACTTGCGGTCTATTAGACAGTTTACAAACAAATGCAAATTACTAAGATTGATATTTTGTGCTTCATTATTTTTAAAGGCCCACCAGCGGCCGAGCAGTTCTGCGCCCAAAGCTGGTAGACGTGAGGTGCCTGGTTCGAACAAAAATCGCGCTCGTCAGCCTAGCCATTCGGAGTTTTCCGTGGTTTTCTCAGAAACTTGCGTAAATACGGGCTAAAACCCCTGAAACATATCTCCATAGAGGGCACCCCCCTTCAGGTCTAGGACCCTGGTGCTGTCAATTGGCCTTAATCCCTACAAACCACCTCGACATTATTTTTAAATTAAAAATTTTTTGCGACTGCTATCGTATTTTTTATTATTCCTGATTAAAGTTTGATAAAATCACTTTTATTCGTCGCTATTTACATGAAACTAAACTAGACATGCAATTTACTTGTTTTTATACGTGCTTTGTTATAAATGTAATATCTCTGTCTAAAATTTGTACAACGTCTATATGGACATGATCGTCAAATGTTTGGGTCTGCAGACATCATATATACAGGGTGATTCTGAAGTCATGGGACATACTTGGAGGGGAAGTAGAGAACAGTATAGAGATTCAGAATCGTTTGGGAATCCATGGGAGCAAACGTCATTTTAACCCTTTAAAAGCCAGATATTTTTGAGTGAATATGGCGCAGCACCTGAATGTTGCTTTTTAAAAAGTAAAAAAAAAAAAAAAAAAAAAAGGTTCTATATGCTAAGTTTATTTTTTGCCGATTTTTTTATCGCACTATTTGTAACAATACGAATATTGTGCATGGTTTTGCGAAATAATAAAGCATACAAGATTTTCAAATTTACACAATAGGTGGGGTTATTAGTACATATTAGCCAAAAACATTTAATTCTTAAAGGGTTAAAATGATGTTTGCGCCCATGGGTTTCTGTGCAATTCTTAATCCTTGTGATGTCTTCTACCACCCCTTCAAGTTTATCCCATGACATCAGAATCACCCTGTATATATATATATATATATATATATATTTTCATATCGTCAATAGTTTAGAAATAATAAGTACAATACTATTACATTATTATTACATTTCTAAGTACAGCGCATTATATTTCAAGTTTAGATTATTGTAAATAACGAGGATTAAAAATGATTTTGCCAAGGCTTAATTAAAATTGATAATAATTATGATATTGTTAAAATGGGACTCGGGTGTCTGGTCATTTCCTGTAGGGTTACAGATGTTTTGTGTAATTTTTTTCTGTGACAAGAACTTATTAAATAGGCTTAAAAGTCTAACCAATGTTGATTGCTTAAGAAAATTTTATATTATCATTACACGCTTAAAAAAATAAATGGTAGTAGATACAGTTCTAAAATTTTCTGCAGAAATTAACTGTAATTTTATCTTTTCCATAAACTTATTAGCAGTGTGACGTGTTTAGGCGAGAATGAATCAGAACTTCTTGTAGACAACACGTTTTATTTACAGACTACACAGGAACACAGGAACATGAAAATCACATAAAATAAAATTTATAGGAGAATTTAAAATCATATCGTTGAATTCACGAAGCATTACGAAAAAACATTCGGTAGGTGTTTCTCTCTTTCCAGCGCACAAGCTGACACAACCCACTGCTCACCTCGACATCTTCCCGCCGAACTCTCTGATTTCCCTCACACACAGTCAGTCTTCGATTATCTGCTCATGCGCAGATCGTTATGTCTATACCGCAGACCGTTTACGTCACAAACTCCTCCCCGCATCAAATTTTGTTTTCCCGGTAGAGGGGGGAAAACAAACTCAGGCATGGTGATTTGGAGACTAAGTTCAATATCAGAACACCATTACTGACTGAAAGTACAGTTAATAACAATAACTCACAGGCAGAAACCAGTCTTTACACCATTAGAGTTAGTTAATACTTCAGTTATACCAGAGTTGTTACTAGAAAAATTTTAGCAGAAGTGACGTATGCTTAGGGTGTTCTCTAACTATCACCAGGCCATTAAAAAAAATATACCAATTTTGAAAATTTATTAAAAACAGTGCTTAAAATGTACCAATTATCAAAGTATATCAGTTAGTAAAAGTCAATATACCAGTCCACGTAAATTTCAAAGTAGTATAGTTATATCGATGTAGCACTGTATTGTCCTAATACATAAATTTATGATAAAGAAAAAAAAAATTATTTACTATTATATACACAATATTTTTTTACACCAAAATCAACAATTATTCACATATTTTTTTATTAGTTGATATAAGTACTATTACCCTAAGGTAATTTTTCTCTCAAGAATGAAAGTAAACATATAAGTAAACATGTAAGAAAGCATATGTAATATACAATATAATTAAAATAACACACAATATAATTAAATTTTTATTATAAAAAAAAAAAAATGAAAAGAAAATTGTAATACTATACATTTCAGTTTATTAGTTCACCATTTCAGGATTTCGACTAAGGCAATCTACATTTGTGTTATCTTTTCCCCGTTTATGAACAACTTTATAGTTATATGCTTGTAGAGCCAAAGCCCATCTAAATAATCGCGGATTATTTCCGGAATTTTTATTCAAAAATGTCAGAAGATTGTGATCTGTATGGATGAAAAATTCAGTTTGTCCATCAATATAACCCTTTAATTTTTTTATGCCGTATATTATTGCGGCACATTCTTTTTCCGTAGTTGAGTACTTTCTCTCAGCTGTAGTAAACTTTTTGCTCAAATATAATATAGGATGTTCTTGCCTTTTTTATCTTGTTGTGCTAACACTACCCCATAACACAAATCTGACGCATCTGTCTGTAATATAAATGGTTTTGAAAAGTCTGGTGCGTGCAAAAGGGGTTTGTTAGAAAGTTTTAGTTTTAATAAATTAAATGCTTTGGTACATTCCTCATTCCATTCGATTTTACCCTTTTTATTTTTACCCTTTAATAATTCAGTCAAAGGAGAAGTTATGATAGAAAACATGGGAATATACTGCCTATAATAACCTGCAAGTCCTAAAAATGATCTTATTTCTGTTTTATTAGTTGGGACAGGAAAATTTTGAATTGCTTTCACCTTTAGTTCGGCTGGCGACCGCTTTCCATGACCAAATATGTGCCCCAGGTATTGTACCTCGCTTTGAGCAAACTTACATTTTGCGGGTTTTATGGTTAAGTTGGCACCTTTTATACTTTCCAAAACCTCTTGTAAATGCTTTATATGATCATCCCAAGTCTGTGAAAATATAGCGATGTCGTCTATATAAGGAACGGCATAGTCCTCACAACCAGTTAAAATTTCGTTCATAAGTTTACTGAAATAATACGGGGCATTTTTCAGACCGAATGGCATACGCAGAGGTCTGTACACTCCAAAATTTGTTGCAAAAGCCGCAATTTTGTGGGCCTTTAAACTCAATGGAATTTGCCAATAACCTTTTGTCAAATCAATTAGGGCTATATATTTTGCCGCAGAAACTATTTCTACTCTCTGTTCCAAATTTGGAATGGGATAAAATTGTGCACGCGTAATTTCATTTAATTTTCTATAATCAATACAGGCTCTGGGATCCCTACCTGGTGTCTCAACAAGTATCATAGGGGAAATGTAATCAGAATCACCTGGTTCAATTATTTTATATCTGAGCATTTTTTCTATTTCAGATTTAAGTATTTCATTTTGGCGGTTTGTCATTCTATATGGCTTTTGTTGAATTTGCTTATCACTAATTAATTCAATATTATGTTCTACCAAATGGGTTTTCCCTGGAATGTTCGAGAAAAGCTTCGAAAATTTTAATAACAGTCTTTCTAATTGATTAATTTGCTCATCCGTTAATTTTTCTCTCAAAGAATTTCTTTCTACGATTTCCCTGAAATCAAATACGTTAGGATCATTTAACAAATCGGGAAAATCCTCATCTAATTCGGAAGTCTCACACGAATCATTTTCCGCTACAAGTACAATATTTAACAATTCAGGTCTCCTATAATAAGGTTTTAACATGTTAATATGGTAAACTTTATTTTTTTCTCGATTTCCCTCAAACCTAACAACATAGTTTGTTTCAGATATTTTTTTCTCGATTTTTCCCGGTCCCTTCAATTGAGCAGCCAATTTGTATGGTTGATTCATTGTACATACTAACACGGAATCACCCTCGTGAAATTCCCTTTTTATGGCATTTCGGTCATACCATTTTTTCCGTTTGTCCTTCATTTCTTCCATGGTTTCCCTTGCTAAATCTTGACTCATTTTTAAGCGGTTTATTAACTCAAAAACGTACTGTACAACATTATTTTCTTCATCAGGAGGGTCTAACCATTTTTCGTATAACAAAACATTTGGAGTTCTCAGATTTTTACCGAAAACAAGTTCAGCAGGACTAAACCCTGTACTTTCATGAGTCACAGTCCTTAGTGCGAAAAGAGCGATAGGTAGCTGAGCCTCCCAATTTGGAGTATTTTCGATACACAAAACCTTTTATACCCGTTTAATAGAACGATGAAAACGTTCGACTGGATTACTTTGAGGATGGTAAATCGAGCTTCTAATAATTTTTATACCGAATTTTTCCAAAAATTCCACCGTTAACACACTCATGAACGATTTTTCTTGATCGGTTTGGATTTCTTTTGGGAAACCCATTCTACTAAAAATCGTCATAAGGGCATTCACTACTGATTTGGAAGTTATATCCGGCACTGGGACGGCATCAGGGTATTTAGATGCTAAATATATTACCGTAATTAGATATTTATTTCCCTGCACAGATGTCGGCAAATGACCGCAAGCATCTACATTAAGTTTGCCAAAAACTTCTGATATAACGGGCACACTCATCAGGGGAGCTTTCTTTTTATCGGTTGCTTTGCCCACTCGTTGACAAGCATCGCAGGATTTTACATATTCCTCGATTTCTTTGAAATAATTTGACCAGTAAAAGTGTCGTACTAACTTATCTTCTGTCTTAAGAATTCCCAAATGACCTGAAACCTCTTCATGACACATCCTTTTAATTTGCTCCCTAAGTTTTTCTGGAACAACAATCAAATTTTCGTCATCTCCCAATTCATTTACTTTTCTTTTAACTAAAATTCCATTTTTTATCTTAAAATCAGTTTTACCACTAGTTTTTGCGGATTTGATTAAAGCGCTAATTCCACACTTTTCTGTTGTTCACCTATCAACGTATGAGAATCTATTTTAGCCAAACTGTCAAGCGAATCATTTGGGTCTGCCGGAGGTAAAATATTTTGTTCGGAATATTCTCCCTCCTCCTCATCCTTAATTTCCATATTTTGTTCTGAAACGTCTAATTTTTCCTCTAAAAGCCTTTCCTTATTTTCTTTTTGTCATTTTTGAGACCGAGTAATTACAGCATTTATTTGCTCACGAAGTTCTTTAATACGTTTTGAGTCTTTAAGAATAGCTGCACTGCGATTTCCGAGGAGATATCGACCCCGATCTAATTCATTATGAATAACAGCAGCTTTAGTAGCAATGCTTCCTATCTCACATTCAAACAGTATTTCGGCAATCGACAAACAAATTGGTGTAAAATCCAACGGTTGTTGCACCCAAACATGCTCTCCGGTCATGTCCATTGATTTAACGAATTTTTGTGGTATAATATCAATAGTTGCGCCACTACAAAGTAGAATTTCACATTGTCTGCCATTTACTTTACCTTTTAATGTAAAAGGGGCTAAAAAGTTTTCAACCGAGTTTTGCTCGCAAATGTTATATATATATTTTTTATTCTAGGACACTGCAGTCTCAAATGTTCAGGAGATACACACTCAAAATACTTAAGTGTTCTCCTTTTTTCAAAATCTCTATTTTTAAAATCCACTCTTTTTGATTTAAAATCCTCAAATTTACGAAATTGTCCCATATTTTTCTCTAATTTATAATTACTTTTATATTTGAAGTTATGATTAGCCGTTTTAGTTTTAGTAGTTTTTTTGACATCCTCGAATTCCTCAAGTTTTTCAACTAACTGCAGAGGCGAAATAATACCCGGCCATTCATCAAAAAAAAAAAAAAAAAAACTCTTTAAAATCTAAAGGAGCTCGTTTTTTTTATTTGATCTACAATCATTAGGTCTTTTAACTGTTCAAAGGTGGAAATCCCTAATCCGGATATCCATCCCTCAAAATAAGTTGAAAGTTCATGATAAAAATCTATCCACGTTTTTTCGGGAACTTTATGATGCTTATTAAAAAACTGCCGAAATTTTTCGGAAGTTAATTTGAACCGTTTTAATAATAATTGTTTAACCTGTTCATAATTATTCACATTCTCTTCTGGTTCACGTGCTATCATTTCTGTGATTTCATAAGGAAGTAATCCCAAAAGATGAGTTATCCAAGTGGGTTCCGGTATTTCAGCACGACGCGCTTGTCTTTCAAACAAAACTAAGTATAAACTAATATCTTCTTTCAAGTCATATTCATGAACTAAATTTTTTATATCTAAACTGGAATTCTTAACTCCCTCATAAGTTTTACCTCCATTATCAGCTCGTTTGATCTCAGCCTCAAGTTTTAAGTTTTCTAACTCGAAAGGTTCTTTCCTAATCCTATCGGCCCTATCTAATTCTCCATTTCTTAATCTCTCTTCCTTTTCAAGTTTTTCTCTTTCCAATTCCTGTTTCCGTAATTTTTCTTCCCGTTCTATTCGCTCCTGTTCCTTTACTAAATCTTCCCGTTTTTTCCTATCTTCTACTATTTGATCAAACACACCCTTAATGAAATCTTCATCATAATTTTCACTCTTAACAATTAAATCTTTTAAAGCGACAATTTTAATATTAGGATCGAAATCTACCCCCATCTCTGTCGCAAGATCAATTAGATCTTGTTTGTTACCCCTTCCTAAAAAAGATATAATTATAGAAGAAGGTAACCAAAACCTTATTTTATAAATAAAACAGAATAAATAAATAAAATAAACCTATTTTGTCGCACTTTATCCTGTATTATTGCGATCTAATACGTGCGAAGAACATACAATATATATTTATTTAGTTTCACACTCTCTCACATTAAAAAAAAAAAAAAAAAAAAAATATATATATATATATATATATATATATAATTGCAAAGAAAAGATAACTCAGTTAAAAAATAAAGAAGTAAAACTTTACATAAAAACCACTTTTCCTTATCACTGTCCTTATTTCAATGCATGTTACTAATTAAAAAATAAAAGTAAACCGTCATTCAAACAATTAATCGCATAAAAAAAAAAAAAAAAGGTATCGTAGTCAGCAATTTACATGGTAAATTCTAATCGTTATTACTCACTCAAATAAATAAAATGAAAAATAGATCTATTTTCCTTTTTTACAGATGAAAAGTAATAAAAATAACAGTAAAACATCAAATGTATTAATTATCTCAGTTATTTATTTCATCTCTTCCCCCTCTCTTCTTCAGTAAAGCCTCATGATTCAGTACTTCAAATAAAGAGAGAAAAAAAACATAAACAAATAAAAATACAGATCAAATATTTGATCTTGGTTTCCCTTATTGAAATGAAACCACAACTTTTCCGTTCAGCTCTTTTTTTTTTTTTTTTTTTTTCACATAACGGTTAAAAACAATTTCAAAACCGAAGTATCTAAATTAAGAAGCTATATGTCGATAACATTTCAATGTTATAAGTAAGATCGAAAAATAATTAAAAATACATTTATACTATCAGTATAACAGATTTCCTTTCTTTTATTTTTGTGTAATTACACAGAAAATAAAACATATATATATATATATATATTTTAAAACATCAATATAAACATTTGAACATAAAAGCTATAGGAATATATATTTTCTCGGGATGAGACAAATTTGAAATATTACGTTTCTAAACAGAAAATCAGAAATTTGAATCGTATACAGAAAACAAATAATAATCAAAACACATTTTCTCGGGATGAGAAATTTATTTCTGTTTCTGAATTTCAAAACACAAAAATCTACTCTTACAGCAATCAGGTAAAAATACTAATTTATTTTCTCTGGACGAGAAATTAACTTTGTTCTCAAAATTGAAAAATTACGTTTTCAATATGAAAAGTTAAAAATTATGACGTAATAAAGATTACTGTAAAATTTCAAACACTATATGGCGGGACGGCTTTATAAAACCAGGATGGTTTATAGATATGTATTAGCCAGGTTAGCTGTACCAAATCGTATAAAGAAAAGCAACGCAAAAACATAAATAATATAATCCTGTACTGATGTACAGTATTCAATTAGAAAATTTATAAACTAATTTCTTTGGCCTGGCGACAGTAAAAATAAAAGAACACCCACCTCTTTTTTCCTGCTTCTTGATCTCGTTGGAGCGAATTTGGAAAATGCCCACTCCTCAGAACCTTGGCGAGAAAATTCTTGGCACACAACATATTTTAAGGGAAAAATATGAAAATGTGGAACAAGAGTGAATGAATCATCGATTCACATCCACCGTACTTGCATTCGTATCATAGTATAAAAATAAAACATTTTGTTTAATGAAAAAAAATAATTTTCTTCACATTTAATTGAATGAAAAGCGATTATTTTACAGAAGACATTTTTTTTTCTTTTATGTTTAAAATGTGCTAAATAAAAATACAAATTTATTACAGATAACTTTTTTTACCAATATGTAAACGTATCATAATAAATTTCTCCACTAATTTATTAACTTTATCATTCAATATTTTTCGTTATTCAATATAAATTATTTTTATTCAAATAAATTAATTTATATAGATAGAATGGAGTAGAAGGTTGATTTTTTTACCAACTATGTGAAAAATACCAGAGCCGGGAATCGAACCCGGGCCTTCCGCATAACGCGCGGATGCTCTTTTTTTCACATAGTTGGTAAAAAAATCAACCTTCTACTCCATTCTATCTAAATTAATTTCCAGGTTGATGAATTAAATTTCTGAATTGAAATTAATTTATACTTTTACATATTTCTTCTGAAGTATTCTTTCTTTCTGTCTCATTTTTGTTAAGGGAAAAAAAATTGTAATCCTTGGTAAAGTAATGATGTACTTAAGTAATTACAAACATAAGTAATTAAGTAAAATGTTTGTTAGGTAATGTTAATTTTGATTAATGCAGATGTTTTTTTTCTTTGCCTAACTCTGAAATTAAGTAGAGCATGCACAGTTTTATTTATTAAGCTCGATTAATTTTTAAAATAGCAACACATTGATTTTCTTCTATTTACTTATTTAGATTAATAAATAAATAAGGCTCACTTTCTAAAAATTGAACTAATTCAAATGTTTGTGCAGGTATAGATTGATTACATTGATAATATGATTAATTGCATGTATAAAAATGTGATGAAAAAAAATATCTCTTCCTTTGAATGAAATTTCTAATTATTTTTATGTAAATGATTTTTAACTCAATTTATTTCTGTAATAATCTTGCTTTAGTAAAAATGAACTATGTCCAAACATTTAAAAGTATTTATATAATCTTAATATATATATATATATATACATATATATATAAATAACCTTTCATTTTTAAAATTTCATGCAATCAATTCTCCATTCAGAGGCCTTTTTTGTAGCCTTTTATATTGTTACAACTTGAATGGGGACAAAAAAAAATGATATTTCAAAATTAAATTTCTATTATTGAGAAATTTTTAGTTATGCTGATGCAGTAGACTGTGCCAACTAGTCATATAATTTAGGATACTTTGATATAGTTAATATACAAGTGATTAAATAGTATCACAACCATTTTCTAAGCACATATATGGTGTTGTCATTGCAAAGATTAGCACTAGAAGTTGGCATTACTCACTAGTTGCTCATCATTTTATGTGCATATTATTTTCCCCCTGATAATCGCATGATAATGATGAAATGAATATTTTTAATGAAAATATTACAAAATAAAAGAAATATAAAAATATATTTAATTTAGAAATATATGTTATTCATTAAAAGCTTAATCATAATTCACTGGAAGAAAAACATTGATATCTGTGATAATTTAGATGGATTCCTCAAAATAACTTCTAAAGGCTACATTTTGCCATCTGAAAACATGAAATTAAAAAGTAAAATTTACAGTAATTAAGGATATCCACTTAATTTTCGAAGTATACCTGATATACTCTAATAAAAATGTTGATATAAGTATTTGAGATGTATCCACCAAAATAACTTATTCTAACAATAAATAATCTATATATATAAAAGAGTAAACTCACTGATTACTGACTCAACACAGTCGTTGCGATTCTATGGGAGATACAGGTGCAAATTTTGGTGAGCACGTCGGTTTTAGGACCTTGATGACCACTGAGACGGGATTTTGCAAAATCAGAGAGCAAAAACATTTTTATAAACATAACTCTGCTCCAAATTGCTTCACAGTGGAAAAATTTCAGAGGGAGAGACTAGACTTGAGTACAAAAAAAATCTGCAATTTTGGAATTCCAGATTTTTAAGGGGGTAAAAATGATTTTTGGAGGCAAATTTAGAAAATACGCATTTTTTAATTAAGCCTCGCTTTCCCAACATCAAAGCGTTACTGCAGAAAAATCGCTTTCAGGTGCCGCTTGGCATGTTTGGCTAAAATCACCAGCACAGCACCTTTTTGTACAATTTAGAAGTTGCAACATTCCACTGGTTATGTTTGCTATCTCTGACGAATTAGCGCACTTCTTAAATGAGGCAGGCTTAACTAAATTTCACTTCAAAATGGGGTCAAAGTGATCCCATCTTGGGAAAGCGAGGGTTAAACTCTACCAATAATAGCATAAAGATATAGAAAACCACTAAGAGTCAACTTGAGGATATTTCCAAAAAATCATTATTGGTTTTCTGCAATTTTCGATTTTGGGGAGGAGTTACGAGGGGGCGAATTCAAGTCCCCCTTTTAGCACTAAATTTGTCCGGGGAAATATATAGAATCACAAATTTTAGCGTGTGGCTTATTTATGTGTGCCTGACACCTATTGTAACGGGATTTTGCGAAAGTTCCCAATTGGGGGGGGGGAGGGGGGGGCAATAAACCTGTTTTCAAGCATAACTGCTTCAAATTATCTCAGCAAGGTTAATTTTATGTGTCGGTTGTTTATGCCTTCCCAACACGCACTGTAAAGGGATTTTTACGCAGTTTCTTCCTCCCTCCTTTGCAGGTGGATAGGGAGGCAAAAATATGTTTATAAGAGTAACTCCGCTCCAAATTATCTCAGGGTAGTGATTTTTTAACATGTCGATTGATTATGCATTCTCAAGACATACACTACAAAGGGATTTTGTAAAATTCTACATTATCCCCCTTGGGGGTTGGAGAGGAGAAAACATATTTCCAAGTGCAAATCTGCTCCGAACTATTTTAGGTGATTTTTTATATGCGGGCTGGTTATGAGTTTCCAACACACACTATGAAGGTATTTTGTGAAATTTCCCCTTTCCTCCCTTTAAGGGTGTTGAGTAGGGGGCAAAAGTACCTTTTAAAGTGTAACTGCTCCAAATTACATAGATACCAAGTCTACTGTTTTTGGCGGGAACTTCAGACTGGAAAAATTTTATAGCTGATTTTAGTAATACTAATCGTCGAAAATATATATAACATATTCCATTTAAAAATACCAATGTGAATTTTGATTTAAAAGATTAAAAACAGCAGCTATGAAATTATCTCATGAAAGTGATTTTTTGATATGTCGATTGGTTAGGTTTATTCAACACACACAAACTACAAAGAGATTATTTGAAATTCCGTGCCATCTCCCCTCTTGAGGGTTAGGGGGGGGGGAGATTAAAAAACATGTTTGCATGCGTAACTCTTCCAAATAATCTTAGAATGGCAATTTTTGATGTGTGGACTGCTTATGCATATTCCACACACACTACAAAGTGATTTTGTGAAATTCCACACCACCGCCCCTTAGGGGTGGGGGTAAACTCTGCAGTAACTCTTCATGCATAACTCTGCAGTAAATTATCTTAAGAAGGAGATTTTCGATGTGTGGGTCAGTTATATATATCGAACTCATAATATAAAATTATTTAGCAAAATTCCCTCCTCCTTCTTCCATTAAGGAGCGGGGAGGGGGTAAAAACACGTTTTAAAATATAGCGCTGTTACAAATAATTTCAGGATCCTGATTTTTAATGTCTTGGTTAGGTATGTGTATGCAACATGTACTATAAAGGGATTTTGTGAAGTGTGGCAAGTGGAAAAACCTTTACCGAAGATAGCGAGAACTTTAACTTAGATTTTGACTGATTTCAATGATTTTTTTAAAATTATTAATGGTATAGCGTTTTGAAAATTCATTTCAATATAATGACCAGCGAAGCAGGCAAAGCCTGCTAGTACATTATAAAAGAGCATCAAAGAACTGGTGTTTAAAAGTAATAATTACAAAACTTTGAATAAACACCATAAAAGCAAGAACTTCCAACAGTTGTTTCGGGTCAAAAGAAAACCTAGCCCTTCGTCAAGTGAATAAAGTAGGCACGAGTGCTGTAACAAAGTGGCAACACAGTGCAACCTGCAACAGTGTGTTGTCGCTTCTTTTACAGCACTCGTGTGTACTTTTTTTGCCTGATGAAGAGTTTTTTTTTTTTTTTTACCTGAAACAATTGTTGCGAGTGTTTGCTTCTATGGTGTTTATTCAAAGTTTTCTACTTAGTAATAAATAATACATTTTCCTATTAAAAAAAAAAATTAAAGAGTAAAATTTACTGTCATTCACTTAATTTTCAAAGTACACCTGATCATTTTTTTTTTCCATAGATTTGGTAAAATAGAAATTTTGGCCAATGACAGTCCTTCGTATGTTGTCATTCTTTCTATCAAGGCAGCCTAGTATAACTTACTTGTCAATATTGCAGCCATATATATTTTAATAATTTAAACCTGAAAAAGAAAATCTTTATTAAATGACGAATTAATTGCCTTAACGATGTTACATGTACATACATTTTAATAAATTATAGCTATATTTTAATACAGTTGTACATATTTTTTATTAATACTTCCTTAATATGGAAGCCTATTTTTAAAATTAATAAAACAAATATTTAAAATTGAGCTATTTCACTATGCATAGAAATCTGTATAGTAGCGTTCCATGCATGTGAACTCACTTTGCAACCATTAAAACCAAAAGAGAAAAAAACATGACTGGATACAACTTACACATTTTGCATGAAAATCTGTATAGCAGTGGTCACGGTACCATACATGTATGCTTGCTTAGCTAGCATTAAAAAAAAAAAAAAAAAAAAAAAAAGAATCTGACGTGGACACCACGACTTCCTTATACATCTATTGGAATATACATATGGTTATGGAAACATTGATATTTTTGTGTGAGGTAATTGATTTGTAAATAAACAGGCAGGTTCTAGTCCATGAACATTCCTGAAAACAAGCAAAAAAAAAGCTACTCCAACCACAACAGTCCTCATGATAAGATTATATATACCACCAATTGTAAATTTTTCAGGAATTTTCTATGGCTTATTACAGAAAATACCATTGGCAAATACTCAGCTTAGACAGTACAAAAATAAAAAAACTGGTGTACAATGAACATTTAAATTTAAAGAACTTTTTCATACACCGTAAAATTATGAAAGCATTACCAGTTTCGAAAAGACATGGCTATGCCGATGATTTTCGTCACCGCAATAACTCAAATCCATAGCTGTACGGGCCGTGTGGAAGTACACCAAAAAAACTGTAGAGAGCAATTTTCCTTTTCAGAAGAAGTAATCAGGCAGAATAAGATTAACTTGCATTTATTGAAAAAAATCACAAAAAGAATCCTCTTCAAGCATGAAGTACATCTTTTTTAAAGCACAGATGAATATATCAATCTCCCACGGAAATTGAGACGGGGGGAGAGGAGGACACAACAGAAAAACGGCTTACTCTATCGACGTCAAAATCGCCAAGCACCACTAAATCTCTCAGCTTCCTAGAAGTTAAATTGCAACCCCAAAAATTGGCATCGTTGAAATGCAGCCAAAAGAATGCCAAACTGTTTCTTTGTTCTTCTAACATATTCATACTAAATTTTTGAATATAAAAGTCGTTACAAATATTAAATCGATTTGACATTGAGAAGCCATGCCAAATGACCTTCAACTCCACCGTACACGAAAGAAGGCGACGCTTAGACTATAAAACAACATTATAGATCTTTTTTTAGAATTATAATGACCCTCTTGAAATAATAATAGGTTTTTAACGTAAACATACAAGGGTAATAAACATGAAATCAAATGATTATTTTATTTTATTAATAGCTGTATATGCTAGGAACAGATTGATAACGACTTTTTAAATTACCCTCAGAAAATAAATAATTATGGCTAAATTGATTTAATCCATTCGGGGAAAATGTATAAACATACTATTTTTCAAAAACCCTGATATAAAAATTGCTTTATTTTATTCCTAGATCAATGTGTTTGTAACGATAGAAGAACAAAGAAATGAAAATTTTGATTTAAAAATAAAACGGGAAATTCTCTATAATTAATTACTTGAATTAGATAAATTTAAAAAGATTTATTTTATATAATCTATATTAATCCCTTTTTGTTATATATTAAATTTGGATAAATAAATAAGCTTTTAAAGGACATATGTGTGAGAACACTCACACATATATCTCCCCTTCGACTAGTAAAAAAAAATAAGTCCTCCTCGCCTCCTGTATAGAAATGCATATACAAACAATAATATTCAAAAGCACTTACCAAAGACGCACACTTAAAAAAATGATATTACGTCATAAGTAAAAATTATATGAATGCTTAATATTGAACAAACCAAATATATATGAAATATAAACACTAATTCAAAAATACAAAATACACATATTTCAAAAATATCAGTATAACCAAAAACTTTAAGAGAAACATTTTGTCATGACACGCGCAAAAATGTGGCTTCTATAAATAAGTTCAAACTGCAATTCTATATTGTTCGTAGTCTTTTTTTATATGCCACAAAAAATTTCAGCTGAAATATTTTTCTATGAAAGAGTCTTTTTGCTATACTTAGCAAATAATGCCACAGTAACAGTTACTAATGTTAGATTTTTACACACAAATATTAAATTTTCACACTAATATGTATAGTGAAATAGAGAAAAAAATATATAAATTACACATATGCATATATATTGTTGTAATACTAAAGGTTCCAGCATATTATTGTAATATTTATTTGTCTAACACCTTGGTTACACACATTGGTCAACGTTAAACAAAGTTATGTACAAAAAAAAAAAAATAAAATAAAAGTAAAGAAACAGAAAAGTTTTCGTGTATACCACACAGGAAAGATTTTAAAAAGGACGCCATTGGCAGTCAAAAAAAATAATCTTCCCTTAATCCTTACAAAAAGTAAGTGTAATGATGTTAACTTAAGGCTAACATCCTAGCGGGACAGGGCGTGTTGAAAGACCTGCACTGTTAGGCACAGGCCTCCGTCCCCCAGCAGGGTCCGCAGACCCCTGTAGGGACACCTCACGAAACCGATTAATTAAGTGTCATAAATGTTGAAAAATTAATGTCAACAAAAATATAGATTCTCATCACGTATCCAATGTTGCTCTCCCGGGAGAAAATTTTGAACGAGACAACATATATTTAGGATAGGGTAATAAATAAGTAAAAGAAAACAAATTGACAAAATTTTGAGTGATGAGAGGGAGTGCCAAAATAATAAAAAAAATTAGACCGGAAATTGAACAAGCCAAACACATGTTGTACACCAAAAATCAATTGGAAACTTATAAAATTTAGCTGTATGTATACTGTTAGCACTATTATCATTAATAATTAATTTCCTATGAACTTAATCTGTATTCCAATGAAATATCTCTATTAAATATATTTCAAGTATCTTACTTTTGTTTAACCTTCACCCAATAAAAATAGATATAGTAAACATTAAATAAAAAAATAACACCTTGATTACTAATTTAGAAATTCAAAATATGATCTACAAGCATTTATGTTATCATTAGAATCATTTTTTTTTTTTTTTTTTGTATCTTATTTATAAATATTATATATATTCAACAACACTGCAATGCAAGGAATAGTCTTTACATCAAAAGAAAAATATAAAAAAACAGTGGACCAGCCATCTAAAAATAAAAATAATAAAATAAATAAAGACAAGTTCCTGCACAGCAAACAAATACATTCCATTGGCCATTGGAAAATGCATTTGTGAAGCAAAATATATTCAAACTTTTTTTGTGAAAACATTAATTGCGATTTCTTAAGTTATAAGGATGTGTAGAATTATTGCCAATATTATGTGTTACATTGGAGTTGGGTTCAGTAAACAAATAATTACGTCGAGGAGGAGCAATAAGGAGCCTATCAATATGGACTTTGAAAGCTTTATTATCAGGTGCATGTAATCTCTTAATGGAAAAGGAAACTGGCGAATGATTTTGTACAACAATAAATGGCCCAGAATACTTGGGTTTAAATTTATCTATTGATTTCAAGTATACAACATCATGAACAGCAACAGGCCTCAGTTTTGCACGTTTTTGAAAATTTTGATATCTTTTGTCTTGATTTTCTTTAATGTTAGAATATGCTTTGCTATAGATGTTATCTAAGTCGGGTAATAATTTATATATGTCTACATTTTTATCTAAAAATGGCTGATTTATAAATTGGTCAAATGTATCAAATATTAAAGACAGTTCCCTACCAAATTGCAGTAGGTTAGGTGAAAACAATGTGGATGAATGTGTAAAGTGATTTATGTATAGCTAGTGAATTTTCAAAAGAATACCCCTCAGAAATTAAAGTGTTAATCGAGTACTTTATAGATTTATTTAGCCTCTCAGAAATAGAGTTACTTTGAGGGTGAGCAACAGATGAATGTAAAATTTTTATGCCAAGTTTATCATTAAAAATATTATAAATAGTTGATGTAAACTGTTTGCCTAAATCTGATAATATTACTGATGGTCTACCAAATGTTGTAATGTAATTAAATAAACATTTAACTATTTTTGATGAAGAAGTGTCTTTTAATTGAAATAATTCAATGTGTCGCGAAAAATGGTCAATCACAGTCAAAACTGAATGTCCATCTATAAAAGGACCAACCAAGTCGACACTAATAGTATGCCCTGGATGTGTTGGAGTATAGGTGGGTTGTAGAGGAGCTGGTGGTGTGTTATGATGTTTATTTTGTAAACATAAAGTACACGAAGCAACAAAATTTAAAGTGTCTGTGTACATACCTTTCCAATAATATCTATTTGATAAAAATTCGTATGTTTTTGTCAACCCAAAGTGAGAAAGGTGTGAAATGGTTAAAACTTTAGATTTTAAAGAATGTGGTACAACAATGAGATATGAAAAAGTATTATTATGCAAGTTTTGTTTCTTGTACATTAAAACTTTAGAATCTGGATGAATAAAAAAATTATCATTATTTTTTGAAAAACCTTTTCTCAAAATTTGTCTGTAAATAATTGACAATTTTGGATCATTCTTTTGCTCAGATATAAATGTATTATTTGAAATTTCCAAAAGGGGATCTTTATTTTGAGTATTACCAGAAACTAGAAAATTGTTGAATTGATTTTGTTGTACAGACTGAGTAGAAGTGGAAATTTGATTAATTGAATGTGTGTCATCTTGTACGATAGGAAGAGGTTGAGAACTGAATATTAATTCTGGATTTGTTTTTAAATTTTGTTGATTATTTGAGAAGTCTGATCTTGATAAATAATCCGCTAAAACATTTGTAGGGTCAGGAATATGTTCAAATTCAAATGAGTATTCTGACAACTCTAACAGCCATTTAGTAGATAAATCAGCAGGACTATTTGTTTTTCTATATGTTTTTAAAGGAGCACTGTCAGACAAAATGATAAACTTTCTATTGTATAAGTAATATTTGAAAGCAATTACAGATTTATAAATGGCCATTAATTCAAGTTTGATAGCCGGATATCTTTTTTCAGACGGTTTAAGTGATTTAGAGAAAAAGGCGACAGGTAATAATTGATTGTCAAATTTCAGCATCAAAACTCCTGCAATAGAAACATTTGATGCATCAGTGTTGAGAAAGAAAGTCTTGTTCCAATCCGGTAATCTTACCATAGGTGAATTTAAAAATATATCTTGAAATTTCTTTAAAATATCCTGATGATGTTTATTCCAAACAAATTTTGTTTTCGGTTTAGTCAATTCAATAAGCGATTGAATTAATTTAGAAAAATTATGAATAAGAGACTTATAAAAGGTTACAACTCCTATAAAGCGTTTTAATTGTATTTTTGTTGTAGGTGTAGGGAAAGAGTTTATTTTAATGATATTTGACTCAATTGGAGAAATTGAATTATTCTCTATGTGAAATCCCAAATAATTTACAGCACTCTTATGAAATGTACATTTACTAGGAGCTAAGGTTAAATTATATTTAATTAAAATCTTAAGAATTCTTTCAAGTTTGACACATGTCTCTTCAAAACTATTTGCACCAAATATTAAATCATCCTGATACGCGTAAATTCCATCTATATTAATTTCATCAATTAAAGAATCCATAAGGGCTTGGTACTGAGAAGCCGCGTTTTTAAGACCAAAACATAGTCTTTTAAATTTGAAACTGCCAAACATTGATGTGAAAGTAATTTTATCTTGTAAATGTTCAGGTAAATCAATTTGATGATACGCTTGTTGGAAATCAAGACAAGTGAAAAATTTATACGCAGATAAATCAGCTATTATATTTTGAATTTTAGGTAACGGATAAGAAGAACCTTGAATAATAGAATTTAACATTCTTAAATCTAACGCGAGGCGAAATTTCTGTTTACCAGATCCATCCTGTTTTTTTTTTACCAATAAAATTGGGCAAGCCCATTCTGAGCAGTTTCGCTCAATAATCCCAGCCTCTACCAATTGGTTAATTTGATCTCTAGCTTCCTGTTGTAAAGCCTGAGGAATGGGAAAGGGCAAAGTCTTAATTGGATAGTCACATAAAAATTTTAAATCTGGTACTACCTTGTCAGTATGTCCAAGGGTTTTCATATTTTTAGAAAATGCTGCAAAATTACTTAATAAAATTTGTTTTAACTTTGTTGCATGAGCCCCATTGAGATGTTTAACATCAAAGTCCATGGGTGTTAAATCTTGTTTTCTCATTTTTAATACATCACTAGAAGGTTGAATATAATTAATAAATTGTGAATCCTCTGAAATTTCAACATCATCATTTTGTTTTGAACCATAGTCTATAATTTGTTCGATTTCTTAATAGTACCAATATTTGAATGTTTGTTTACATGCATACTTCTATTAGTGTTATTCTTAACATATAACTGAAATTTTACTCTATCACATTTACTATTGCAATTTTGTTTCTGGGAATGATCAATATTAAGTATTGAATCCAAAAAAATTCATCTGGAAGAACTCTTTTTACTCTGAAATAAATAATCACCCGAAGAAACTTTGGGACAATAAACCGTAATAGAAGATTCCTCTTTGGGTTGTAAAATAAGTTTTTGCCCCGTTTTTACTGAAAGTTTCTTACATTGAGTATGCATATTAAGATTTTCTTCATGGTCGCTATATGTGTTTGTTATGGGAATACACAGGTCTTTTATTTTTAACAAGGACCTCTGCATATCTAATATTACATGATATTGTTGAATAAAATCATAACCCAAAATAACCCTAAATGCTGAACCTTCAGGGATATCTACGATGAAGAATTTTTGTGAAAAAAATTGATTTTGAATTTTGAAAGTGGTTTTTATACAAGATGAAATCTGTACATTCGAGTTCACGGTTTTGATTGTCACATGGGAAGATAAATGTTTATATTTCAAACTATGTTTTAATTTATTAAATGTACTTTCAGCTAACAGACTAACAGAACTACCAGCGTCAAGAAGTGTGTTTACCTTTTGTTTATCTAGCAAAATTTTAATAAGAGGTAAATTTGGAGAATTTACATGGACATTAAAAATGTTTTCCCTTTTATCGTTATTTGTTTGAGTACATTTAGAATCAGAAATTTTCAAGATTTGTTATGTCTGAGACGCAGTAGAATTCACCAATCTAACACTAGATAATTTGGGTAGATTACAGTTATTATCAATTTCCAGAGAAAAATTTTGTGCTGATGCTCTATTCAATTCCTGAGATGTACTTGCATCAGCTAAACTACATCTCTGCGCTCGTTTAAATTACTTGGATTTTTACTATAATTATTTCTGTCATAATTTTTACCCCTAGTCTGATTTCTTTGCCATCTAAAGCACCTAGTAGCAACATGTCCTTTTTTACTGCACAATTGGCAAATAGGAGAAGAATGATATCTGTTCTTATTTTGATTACCCCTGAAATTTTGTTTACCCCTGAAATTTTGATTTCTACTTTTATAATTATGTCTTAATTCACTTTGCCTATTATTGTTTCTTTGCCTATCTTGCACTGGGGATTCGTGTGTATGATTAACCTCATCAGATTTACTAGCGAATGACAGATTATTCATTCTATCTGTCAGTTCGACTAACTTTTCAGACAGTGTATTTATGACTGGGTTATTTAAACTCAATTGTAATAATGTTTCATTAGCATTAATATCTTGCAATTTCTGTGCTCGGTTGACCGCCTCATGATACTCAGAGATTCCCTCCTCTTGAATCTTAACTCTGATATTTGAGGGAATGGTTGAAATAAATTTAGTAAACTTAATGGAATTTAAAGCATTAGCATCATTAATCTGAGAATATACTACATCGGCTAAAATATTTAGCCTGTGGGAAAAATTTCGAATAGACTCTTGTGGTAAGAGTATTAAATTGTTAAATTCCACAAGAGCCTGAGTACTGCTCATTGGAGCAAAAAAAATTTTGAATTCATCCTTGATAAATTTTAAATCTGTAGATTTATATAATAAAGGAGATTGAGTCATGAATTTTAATGCAGGGCCAGTTAATTTACCTTTTAAAATTGCCACTGCCTCTTCTGAATTTAATCTATTTGATTTTGCATATGACTCAATCTGGTCAAAAAAAAAAAAAAAAAAAAAAAAAAAAAATTCAAGTAAGGATGAATCACCATCAAAGCTTAGAATATTAATATTGATGTTCTTTTTAGTGGCCATCTTGATTACTTCTGTTAGGTCAAACAAATACTAATATATCTCAGAAATACTCGAGTAAAAAAAAAATATAATGTATTAAAATTAAATGAGCACACAAATTACGCATCTTTCCTTTTGATGCTTACGGCAACTGCATATGATAAAATACCTCATTAATAATATCAAAAAGTAAAAATATTCGAAAAAATAAAATAAATCATAAGGAATTGTAGAAATTTGCAGCAGTAATTGTAATAAATCACTTAAAAAAATAAATCACAATATGCAAATAAAAGTATTAATCATCATGAAAGAAAAAAAAATAAAATCCCAACGAAATACTGTGAAACCCATTAAAAATATATATTTCAAAATTGTCCGAGCAAAAAAATAAATTGCATTAAGATCCATGAGCACAAAATATTATGCATTTTTCCTTTTGTTACTCACAGAAAATGCAAATGATAAAATACCTAACCAAAATATTATGTAAACATATTACCAAAAAAAATTATATATATCAAAATGTTCCAAAAATTAAAATAAATCACTTTAAGCTTTATAAGCATAGAAAAATACCAATTATCATAAAAAACAACAATATATATATATATATATACTTATATCAAATGAAGTACTTTATTAAAAAATTACGAAAAATATATATATTTCAAAAAATTTCAAAATAATAAAAAAAATAAATCACATTAAAATACTATGTAAGATTTACCAAAAAGTATCTTTCAAAAAAAAATTCATAATAGTAAAGGAAGATTTCTTCCTGACTCAAAGTTTCACTCAAATGTCAAAATCTAGTTCCTAAAAGACTTATATGCAAAATATAGGAAAATTAAAACTTACCATTTCCTGCATATAACTTGGCTAAAAAAAAAAAAAAAAAAAAAAAAAAAAAATTCTGTAAAAAAAAAAAAAAAAAATTATCATTTAATTTTATTAATATTTTTCAGTTAATTTTATTATATTTCCTCAATTGAATGTTCTGTAAAGTTATAAGATATTTATTTATGCACCTTCTTCATTCTATTCCTCTTTATATTATGAGTTTGTTTCCCCTAAAACGAGTTTCGTAATAGTTATATTTCACAGTACCATTACCTACATATATCAGTTTTAAATAAAAACAAAATTATTCACTTGAAGAGAAAAAAAAATATGTTGATTATGTGCACGAAATTATTGTTCCGGACGTCAAAATCTTACAAAACATTCTGCGGTGCTGGTCTCGAACCAGCGAACTAAGAAAATTCTCCGTAGAACACAGAACATAACTTATAATGTCGTCGAATATATCCCTTTTTTTAAAAAAATGTGAAGCGACATCTGACATCATTCCTCATGAACAAAATCCGCACGATACGCACACCCATGAAGAAACACAGCATTGATCACTGTACACACACTCTGGCTGGCACACATCCGGAAACACATATATGATGAAGAGGAGCGGCACACTCGTAACACTTTAACTCTCAGATTACTACTTTTCTTCACAATTAAACATCTGCACGTCAATGTTTTTCTTTTCCTTTCCTTGCATGGCTCGTAAAAATTTTTCTGGCAATTAAAGTTTAAAAAAATGTTCGATGTCTTCCATTCCTTCCTCTCCCCCGCATCACCAAAGTCCGGAGAGAACCTGAAGGCACCATAAATATATGCCGATGATTTTCGTCACCGCAATAACTCAAATCCATAGCTGTACGGGCCGTGTGGAAGTACACCAAAAAAACTGTAGAGAGCAATTTTCCTTTTCAGAAGAAGTAATCAGGCAGAATAAGATTAACTTGCATTTATTGAAAAAAATCACAAAAAGAATCCTCTTCAAGCATGAAGTACATCTTTTTTAAAGCACAGATGAATATATCAATCTCCCACGGAAATTGAGACGGGGGGAGAGGAGGACACAACAGAAAAACGGCTTACTCTATCGACGTCAAAATCGCCAAGCTTCACTAAATCTCTCAGCTTCCTAGAAGTTAAATTGCAACCCCAAAGTTTGGCATCGTTGAAATGCAGCCAAAAGAATGCCAAACTGTTTCTTTGTTCATCTAACATATTCATACAAAATTTTTGAATATAAAAGTCGTTACAAATATTAAATCGATTTGACATTGAGAAGCCATGCCAAATGACCTTCAACTCCACCGTACACGAAAGAAGACGACGCTTAGACTATAAAACAACATTATAGATCTATTTTTAGAATTATAATGACCCTCTTGAAATAATAATAGGTTTTTAACGTAAACATACAAGGGTAATAAACATGAAATCAAATGATTATTTTATTTTATTAATAGCTGTATATGCTAGGAACAGATTGATAACGACTTTTTAAATTACCCTCAGAAAATAAATAATTATGGCTAAATTGATTTAATCCATTCGGGGAAAATGTATAAACATACTATTTTTCAAAAACCCTGATATAAAAATTGCTTTATTTTATTCCTAGATCAATGTGTTTGTAACGATAGAAGAACAAAGAAATGAAAATTTTGATTTAAAAATAAAACGGGAAATTCTCTATAATTAATTACTTGAATTAGATAAATTTAAAAAGATTTATTTTATGTAATCTATATTAATCCCTCCTTTTTGTTATATATTAAATTTGGATAAATAAATAAGCTTTTAAAGGACATATGTGTGAGAACACTCACACAATGGCCTTTCTTCTTCAGGTACAAAAACCACCAGTCTTGCTTTTTTCTCCAAGGTAATAGCAAGTGCTTTGCACCTGAAGAAGAAAGACCATGTCCTTTTAAAACTGGTAGTGGTTTTATTAATTTTATGGTATGTGAACAAGTTTTTAAGTTTAAATATTAACCACAGCTTAGTGTTCAATGAAAATCATTTCAGTATAAATTGCTTACTTTTATCCTTGTAGGCAAAAATTAGTGGTGAGAAATGATACATTTTACCAAAAAAAATAATTCTGTTAAAATTGAGAAAAGGTTTACAAATTCTGGCTCTCCTGAAGCAATATTTATCACTAAATTCGATTACTAATCTCGTCAGGCTGCCAAGTTTGTAGCCGACGCAAATGTTGATCTTGGCATCAATTTTAGCGATTTGCTGAAAATTTTTGTAAAGAATAAAACTTTACATTACAGCTTTATGGAAGTCTGAATAGCTTCTTTTGTGAGGGGGTTTCCTCCTTCATCAGCTTACTTCCTCGTGGTCCATGCCATCGGTAGTGGATATTTTCTTCTGTCTCTTGCTTTCTCTTTAATTAGATCGTGTCACTGTCGGTAAGCACAAATGCTGATATCAAAACGGCAGTGTGTGTTGCCACTTTGCTTGCAGCACTCGTGCTTCCTTTGTTCGTCTGATGAAGGGTATTCTTTCGATGATGTATTCTTTCGATCCAAAACAATTATTGTGAATTTATAGCATTTTATGATGTTTATTCAAAGTTGTGTACTTATTACTTTAAAACGCCAGTTCTTTCTTATTTTCTTTTCTGTTTTCTTCCGTTTCATGATATTTGTGAAATATGCTAGCAGACCCATAGCTGCAGCCACAAACATTTCACTTTTTAAACATTTTAGGATGCTATGCTTTTTTTTCTTTCTCTCTTGGCGGTAATAATAAACTTATACTTGAATTGTAATTTTTAAATTTACTAGATGAGGCTAAGTCTTCAAAAACAATTTGTTAAAAATGAAGTATAACTTAAAAATTTTCATGAAATTTGTAAAATTTTGGGTGTGTGGTGATTAAATCTCCAAGTATCTCATGATTAAGATCTCAGCAGAAGAATTAAAAATTATTTTGCATGGAACATTTTTAAAAACTTTATCTCATTAAATTTATTTGTAATATGTAAAATTCTGAGACAGGGAGTGTAAGCGAAAAGTTGCCAATTAATGAAAACTGTGTTTTTTCTTTGAACTAAAGCTGAATTGTTGCTAATTGATCAAACTATGTTCGATTTGAATGAAACAATTGAATATTACCATAAAAATTAAGTAATAGCAAAATAAATAACACCATAAAATTAAAAAATCTGGAGTGACTCCACTCGACTTTCCGAACATTGAGTAATTAACAGTTTTGTAGATAAAGTAAAGAAAGAGGAGTTGTTAAACAAACAAAAGAGATAAAACCATAATAAAGTGTTTGAGTATTTTTCTCCATATATTACACGATGTTTTATTTAACGCTACTGAACTTTGAGCCCATAGATCATAATGATAAAGAATTTTCGTTGTGTCCCTGTAAAAAACATATAAATGCTAGATTCACCAAAATGCTTATAGTCAGAGCAACAGTGATTTATAATATTCATATAAATTTTCAGCTCAATTGAATAAGGCGTTTAGATGCTATCGCACTTTTAACTAGTAGGCCACCACATACCACATGACTTTCTTCTTTATTTTCCTATATAAATTCACTCAGTAAAAATATTTTATTAAAATTATTGTTTAAAAAAAATTATCTTCCATGATAATGCAGATGATTTCCATATTAGAGAAGTAGTATAACTCTAAATATCCAAAAAAAGTCAATTTTATTGTCAATATTACATATATATATAGATATATATATACATATAATATATATTGTTAAAAATGAAAAAAAATCGATAACTTCATTTTAAATTATCGCAGATCTAAGGTTCAACCATTCGTTTTAAAGGTACTGGAGAGCTCTTTTTAAAGATACCCATCATTAAAATTTACTCCCCTGGAGGGGGAATTCCCCCCCAGGGGGGGGGGGGGGGGAAGGCGAGGCTCCTACACAAACAAAAAATTTTTCCCAGTTGACTATCTCTATTATAAATAATTCTGGCAAATTTCATAATGATTATTAAAAAATAATTCTCTTTATGCACATTTATACAAAATTTTGTACCACCATGTTAAAAATTTAGAAAAAGAGGGATGGCAACGCAACCTAAGACAATTTTTACGAAAAGTTGATAGGCACTATTTTATGTCAAGATGCAACTACATACCAATTTGTATGAAATTCTGTGAAGTAGTTCCTGAGATACAGTTGCCACAAAAGTTTGTCACACACACAGAGAGACTGACAGACAGACAAACAGACATTTTCTAAAAATGGTCAAATCGTGTTCCACAGCTCTCAAAACGTGTAAATCCATCAAATACCGAGGTCGAAAATTTTTACGAATCCAGTACTTTCTTCTATTGAAAATAGAAGAAAGTAAAAATTTGGTCCCACAGGCATAATGATAAAGAATTTTTCTTTGTGTCCCTGTAAAAAAACTGTAAGTGCCAAATTCACCAAAATCTATATAGTTCGTGCAACTATGACCTATAACATGTGCACAAATTTTTTGTTCAGATAAAATAAGCGTTTAGACGCTATCGCACTTTTAGAAATTTGGCCCCATAGGCCATAATGATAAATAATTTTTCTTTGTGCCCCTGTAAAAAAACTGTAATTACCAGATTCTACAAACTGTATACAGATTGAGTAACTGTGACCTATAATATGTGTATAAATTTTTTGCTCAATTGAATAAGGCGTTTAGATGCTATCGCACTTTTAAGATTTTGGTCTCATAGGCCATAATGATAATGAATTTTTCTTTGTGTCCCTGTAAAAAAACTATAAGCGCTAGATTCACCAAAATCTATAAGGTTCGTACTATGGTGACTTAAAATCTATGCACCAACTTTCAGCTTATTCGAACAAAGCGTTTAGACGCTAGCGTGTTCACTCACAGACATACACACACACACACACATACATACATACATCATCGTAAAAATAGTCAAAACGGACTCAGGGGACCTCGAAACGTATAGAAACATCAAAATCTCGAATTCGGATTTTTGACATGATTACAATACTTTCCTCACTATAGTGTTCGGAAAGTAAAATCATACTAAAGTTCAAATGGCGAACAATTCAAAAGAATGCAAGAAAATTAAATGATAAATGTTTATCTATTTTAAGAAAAGATTTATTTACTGCATGTCATGATGAACTTTCTTTCTTCAATAAGCTTTTCCTCCCTTTTCTTCCATCTAACATCAGTGTTAATGAAATGAGCTAGCAAGCCCACATCTACAGGCACGAAAACAATTTTGTGCTCTATGGATATATTCCAGCTGGCGTAGGATGCAAAGACTTCACAAATGGAGAACTTTCTGAGGAAAATTGCTCTTTCTTTTCTTCTTCAGTCTTTTTTAAACAGTAACTATATAAATACATATTTTAATATTTAAGGATAATGTACAATTTTTTGGAACTATAGATTTATACACTGAAATTGCTTATTTCAAATTCGTCAGATAAAGCTATAGGGTAGGTGCTCCAGTGATTGGCATGCTCCACTAATTGACATCTATCCCGAAATAATTAATAAATAAAAAAAATAATAAAATCATATTTTACGTATAAGAATTTTAACATTTTTTGTCAAACACTGGAGCATAGGGTGCTAATAACTGATAAAATGAATAACTAGCAGTGTCAAACAATGAAACATAGGGGTCCAGTTACTGATAAAATGAAAAACTGGCAGTGTCAATTACTGGAACATTGAGTGGGTGTCAAATAAAAATTCATAAAAAAAATAATTGTTATAAAATGTATATATTTTAACATATATGTGGTTCTGAATGTCTTTCATGCCATATGTACTAACTTAAGATTTCTGAAAATATTTTCTGATGACTAGAACATTAAAAACATCAGATTGCTCTAAAAGTGTCAATCACTGGTGCACTTACCCTATCTACAGATAAAAAAAAATAATAATAATAAATAAATAAATAAAATAAATGAACTATAACAAAATTTTTATAAACAAACACCCTAAAATTAACATACAAAAGTTCGAATGGCAAACAACTGAAAAGGATACAAGAAAATCAAATGTCAAATTTCAATGCTGATCTATTTTTAGATTTATTTGCAGCATGTCACAAGGAACCGTGTCATCAATAAGCTTATCCTCCTCTTTCTTCTTCTATCTGATGTCGATATTAATAAAAATCGCTAGCAAGCCCACGTCTACAGGCATAAAATCAATTTCGTGCACTGAAGCTGTGGTCCAGCTGGCATAGGATAAACTTCATAACTAGAGAACTTTCCAAGAAACACTGTTCCTTCATTTCTCTTTGATCTTCCTTAAACTGTGATTATTTATAATTTTGAGCTTTTCAACTGTTTTTTTTTTTTTTTTTTTTTTTTTTTTTTTTTAATTGTACTTTATACATTTTTTGCATTTAATTTTTTTTTAAATGTATTTTGATGCAATTTCCTTTTCTGCCATTTTGAGTATGGCATTCTTTGATAAACTTTCCTTTCCTAAAGGTTTGTAAATTCCAAGGATAATAGCAAAATTGTGCCAAATTATTGATTTATTAAAAACACGCCAAGTCATACCATAAACTGTATTATTATTCACAATTAACAAAAATTCATTCTTGTTTTTATAAATTCAAATTAACTTCACTCAGAATGTATGTGTACTACTTAATGAGCAGTCTACATAATGCAATCTATTCTATGTAAATATATCTCACTATAATATTCAAAATGTAGTGTGTAAGAAATATATTCATCGATATTATCATTATAAAAATGATTGAACTTAATTACATGTTATCATCAGTTCGACCAATTTCATTTCAAACGGTGATATTTAACAAAATAAACATCGAACTAATATACTAATTAAAAGGAGAATGATCACAATTATATCATAATTTTAAGTCAAATTTGTTTTCAAATGTCTAAACAAATTACCTGATATAAGATGAGTCATCAGGATGTAATATCAGGTACTAATATTTCAATAAGTTATAGCAATAAAGTACAAAATATTATCTTTTAATTAAAAAAATAAAAGAAATGTTAATTCTAGGCACTTATACAACTTACAGATATTAAACTAATAATTATAGAACCATTGAATGTCGTGAACATACCTTGCAATAAGTTCTTCACACACACACAAAATAAACATTTGGATTCCAGCATTATTAATTACTAATTCACTTAAATGCATATGTGAAATAATAACTCATACATAGGCAAAATATAAAATAAATATACGTCAATCTCTTTTCAAGTTTATCTAGACATAATATAAACACGGCAATTTGTTTACATGTAAGATGTTTCCAATTAGCTATGAATGTTTAGAAACTTATTTAGAAAATAAAAATAGCTATTCAATTACAAAATAAATGTTTTAAATCATACTTCAAAGTATCTAATTCAGGAGACAAAAGCACCTAAAATTTATTTAAAATTATTGAACAAATTTCTATTGTTATTGCTAATACGAATTCTGACGTCAGCTTGTCATTGTCATCACATCAGACATGCGAGCAACCCTACCGTCTATCATCATAACTCGCGCTCGCCAAAGCCCGATTATGTTTTTTCGCCAAGGTTCTGAGGAGTGGGCATTTTCCAATTTCGCCTCGGTGGAACCTCCAATTTTTAATATAACTTGTCTATGACGTGTTTAGGCGAGGATGAATCAGGAGTTCTTGTAGACAACACGTTTTATTTACAGACTACACAGGAACACAGAAACATGAAAATCACATAAAATAAAATTTATAGGAAAATTTAAAATCATATCGTTGAATTCACGAAGCATTACGAAAAAACATTCGGCAGGTGTTTTTCTCTTTCCAGCGCACAGGCTGACACAATCCACTGCTCACCTCGGCATCTTTCCGCCGAACTCTCTGATTTCCCTCACACACAGTCAGTCTTCTATTATCTGCTCATGCGCAGATCGTTATGTCTATACCGCAGACCGTTTACGTCACAGCAGTTATGTTATTTTCATCATATAAATGAAACTTTCTTTTTTTCCATCATAGTTTCAGCGTAAAGTATTGCAGTAGATTTTCAGTTAAAAAAAAAAAAAAAAAAATCAACATTTAAAAAATATAATTATTTTATTAGTAATACTATTAAAGATAGATTTAATAAACTAAATATCCGATGTCACAAGCAATTTTTCATGCAGGATAGCAGAAAGAATGTACAGGTTATACGTAAAAGAATATATTAGTTTTAATTCGTTATAATATCAATTAGATGAAATTTATGTAGCTGTTTGTATGCTTAAATTGAAGAGAACTTTTAAAAAATTCAGCGCACGCAAGCGTTCGGATAATTTTCTTCGTTCTTCTTTGCATAAGACTTCTGAATCATTTGATTATACTAACCAAATCTTACTATAGACCATTTGGTTATAGTACTAACCAAACTAGACTATAAACCATTTGGTTATACTAATCAATCAGACCATAGAAAATATAATTATACTAAATGGACTGCTATACGGAGTTCAAAATGGCGACTCCACAGCCAAAAGCATTTTATGTTTTACAGTTTGCTAGTTGTGAATCTGTTATTACAGTTCACCATCGAAAGGACATGTTATAACGCTGATAAATCTTTGTAAAAGAGTCAGAAAATCCATCTGTAAATCATTATTTGAGGCATAAAGGGTTAAATAAAACGAGTTATTCTTTAACCACATTTCTTGCGACCATGGTTGTCTTTGCGTTAGTTCATACTTGACAAGTCCAGTGTTAAAATATTGGCCGATTCAGAGTACGGACGAGTGGAGAAATGGCAGTGACAACGCCCATCTCTGACGTCATTTTGACGTCAGCGTTTCCGGTGAGTGAGAAATAGCAATTCTGGGGCTCATTTTCTCTACTCCATCGTTGTGTTAAATGTCTCGTTTGTTTGCATCGCGGACTCGGCTGGTTCATATTATTTTTTTATTTATTTTAAAAAATTTAAATATAATATTTTTTAAAATTAATCGAAAGTTAGTTTTCAACATTATTTTTAACGAAAATGATGAAGATGAAATTTCATTTTTTAGACTGAATGGCTATTGTTTTGTGAATGTGGATATTTAAAATTTTGCCATATTCATAAGCAGTAGGAATTCAGTCCTTTATCTTCAAACTGGATACTATACTAAAAGAAATATGCCTCTTCTGGGATGAAAATTCAATAATATACCAAAGTATCACAAAGTTGTAAATAGGTAAGGAGAAGTAAATATTTTAGCATTAAGTAATAACAATGTTCATTTACTAATTCTATTTTCTATCAGTTCTATTTATGAAATACATTAGTTAAACAACTATTGACTTTTGAATTACCATAATGCCTTTTTGTGAAGTTTGTTTTTTAAGCTTTTTTCAATAATAATGAAATAATAAATTTTTATAATATAATCTAGTTGTGAATCTGTTTTATAATTGGATCTTCTCCCTTCACACATATTATATCAAATTTTATTAAATGATCATGCATTAAATTTTTTGCAAAACTGATATTTACAAAATTTATTGCTTGAAAATTGAAATTTCAATAAATTAAAAGATGAAGAAAAAAAAAATATATTGCTTGAAAATTCAAATTTCAATAAATTAAAAGATTAAGAAAAAAAAAAAAAAAAAAAAAACAGATGGTTTGCAGGATTTATAAAACATTTTGCATCTGTACCCATTTTTTACATTTTTAAACCTCCAACTTCTCATCCTTGTTTCAATACAACAACAACAAAAAATACACTTTAAAATTTTTCTACTTATTTTTTTAAATGTACTTGGCTAATTTTATATAAACATGTAATTTAATCATTAATGGTGATTACACCTTATTCATTAGAAAACATGGTTTTATGGCTCTGAATTATGTATAAATTTTATTATGTTTTGTGATATAAAAGATAATATATATACATTAAAGAAATATTCACATATGCAATATATCAGAATTCTCTCATGAGATTGTATTCATGAACCAGTAGTGCTATTTATATTATTTGTTCAAATTCAAGAGCAAGAAATCTCAAGCTTTACTTTTATAAATAAAACTTAAAATATAATGCATTTGTGTAGCCTATATCTTATCTAACAATTGAATTTCTCCTCGAAAAATCATATCACAATTGAAAAGACCTATCAAATAATTTTCATACAGGATTCACAGATTTTTAATGGTTTATATTATGTGAAAAATCATCAAAAAACCATAAACTAGTAATTTAACTTAAATATTTAGCTGTTATTAAATATATTAGAGTTTGAAAGCATGGGTTAAATTACATTTTTTTAAAACATAGTTATAAAATCTCTTCAAGAGATTTTCTCTTATAAATTATCAAAAGTAACATAAAAGTCAATATTTTTACCAACGTATATTATTGTTATTATATTATGTTTTTTATTTTTGAGAAACGAAAAAAAAAAAAAAAACAATTGTTTTCATTGATAAAAATAACAATTTCCTAGACTATAAATATCAATTAATAATTCTATGAAGTTAGATTGTATTTTATAACATACATTGAATGTATAAATCTATTTAATTTATTATTTGCAAGACGATTTAATGTAATTTCATTAATGAAATTGTATGTTATTGATACCTATATATGTGTGTTAAAAAACTACCATGTCATTATCTAGAGAAAAACAGAATTATAGCTAACTTTCAAATGGCTTCAAAATGCTATAATGTCAATTTGGCGATTTTGGTTACACTTTTGAAAAGTTGCTAAATGATGTATTATACTGCACCTGTCCATAAATTTATACGTATTTCAGATTTAAGAAATATAAAGATTTTATCAATTTTCAATTAATCAAATTGAAAATTGTGTTTTAAAATAGATTTTGCTTCTCTTTGCTTCATAACAAAAGTCCTGAGGTTGTTGTTAAAGGTCACATTTGGCGATAAATCGCTTGTTTAATAAGAGATCCCATGTTATAATGCAACAGTTTCGAGAACATTGAAATTTTCAAAGAAATGCTTTAGTTTATGAATGATGGATATTCTTGAAATATTCCAACAAACTATTATTTACATGACAAAAGTTATGAAAACAATTTATGTAGAGACATAAACTGTGAATAAACAATTTTCAACAACTGTCATAAAAAAAATCAACCAATTTATAAATACCTTTTAACTTTTTTGGAAAGTTTAAATATATAAACAAACATCAGTATAAACAAACATCAAACGGCTGGACTGAGTTTAATGAAATTTTTTGTGTGTCTTCAGGTGGATTCGAGAATGGTTTAGATTTACAAATGAAAGTTGTAACTTAATTAGTTCTTTCTTAATTAATTTTTAACCAACTCTTATAACAACTTTTCCACCTAGATGGCGTGAGTTGTCGTAAACACGATGTCAGAATTTATTTAATATTGAAATGAATAATATTATAGTTTTAAAAAATTAAAGAACACGCTTTTATAGAAATGTGAACTAAAAAGCACGAAATATCTATCTTAGTATTAAAATTCAGGGTAAGAGAAAATCGTGTGAGTGACACACCGTAATATTTACATACATTTAAATCTTTAATTAAAATAACTTAGAATTAACAAAAACCATTTTTAAAAAATATCCCCTAACGGGGATCGAACACTGGACCTTTATATTCGTAGCGCGGCGCCTTACCTCGACGCCGCATCGTTCACGTAGGGAAAGTATTTTTTTTACAATATAAATTTTTTGTTTGCTCCCAGAGACGTTACAAACAAACATACATACATACATACATACATACAGGTGAAGCTAATAAAAGCGTGTTAAAAATGAATTTTTAACTGTATCTTACGAAGTGTTTAAAATATTTTTTCAAAATTAATATTTTTAGAATCGTAACCGTATCTTACGAAGAGTTTAAAATATTTTTTTCAAAGTTAATATTTTAGAATCGTAAACACGATGTCAGAATTTATTTAATGTTGAAATGAAAAATGAATTTTTAACCGTAAGTGTTTAAAATATTTTTCAACGTTAATATTGTTAAAATGTTAAAATTAGTTAAAATGGTATATTCTTTTAAAAAATTTGTCAATATCCGACGGAGTTATTTTATGTTAAAATGAAAAATGAATTTTTAGGCCATTATTATTTGTGCAGATGGAAAATGTACTAAAAGTTTTCCGAAAAATTTCACGATCACAAATGTTGACGGATATCCAATATATCGTCGAAGAATTCCCGATAATGGCGGACAATCTTATCATCTATGGCGGTCATCTATGTCAACAACATAGATATTGACATTGATAACCGATGGGTGGTCCCCTATTCGCCTCTGCTGAGCAAAACATTCAATGCTCATATTAATGTTCAGTTCTGCAGTTCAGTGAAGAGCATCAAATACATTTGCAAGTATGTGAATAAGGGCAGTGATATGGCTGTATTTCGAGTTTAAAATACCAATGTGAATGCTCCTCTGGTGAAAAACAACGATGAAATAACACTTTACCAAACTGGCCGGTACGTGAGCTCCAATGAAGCTGTTTGGCGTATCTTTGGTTTCCCAATTCATGAACGGGATCCAGCAGTTCTTCATTTAGCCGTCCATCTTGAAAATGGCCAGCGAGTATATTTCACGAGCGAGACAGCGATTGATCATGCTATAAATCCACCAAAAACTACACTCACCGAATTTTTTGAGTTGTGTAATCGTGCGGATGGTTTTGGTGCTTTTGCACGGACATTACTCTATTCAGAAGTACCACGGTATTTCACATGGGCTTCAACAAAAAAATGGATGCCCCGCAAGCAAGGCACGCTGATTGATGCATGTCCCGGTTTATTGAAATCAAACACCTTGGAACGAGTATTTACGGCCAATCCAAGGCAGACTGAGTGATTTTATCTTCGACTGTTATTGGTTAATGTCATCGGCCCTTTGTCATTTCAAGATTTACGTAAAGTGAATGGACAACAGTATCCAACGTATAAAGATGCATGCCTTGCACTCGGCTTGCTGGAAGACGACAACCAGTGGGAGTGTATGCTTGCTGAAGTGGGACTGAACTGTACAGCAAAACAAATTCGTCTACTATTCGCTATAGTGTTGACTACATGTTTCTCGGCCCGAGCAGAGACATTATGGGATAATCACAAAGATTCAATGACTAATGATATATTGCATCAACATCGTTCACGGTGCAACGATCTAACGATAGTATTCAGTGACGCTATGTACAATGAAGCATTGATTGCTATTGAAAATCTTTGCATTATCATTGCCAACTTACCACTCAGTCATTTCGGTATGCATTCAACAAATCGGAATGCACCTGATTTAATAAGCACTGAATTGAATCGTGAACTACAATACAATACTGTAGAAATGGCAGCGATTGTTGCTCGCAATGTCCCACTAATGAATGAAGAACAAAGAACCATTTACGACCGCATCATGCTCGCAGTTTTGGCAGGACAAGTTGGATTCTTTTTTTTGGGGGTGCACCAGGTGGAACTGGCAAAACATTCCTTATTTCGCTAATTCTCGCCGAAATACGATCAAATAATGGCATCGCATTGGCTGTTGCTTCATCTGGCATTGCGGCAACTTTATTGGATGGATGCAGAACAGCTCATTCATTATTTAAACTGCCACTAAATATTCAAACTAACCCAGACGCAGTGTACAACATAAAAAAACAATCGTCCATGGCCACAGTGCTGAAATAGTGTAAAATTCTTATCTGGGATGAATGCACTATGGAACACAAACATTCGATTGAGGCGTCGAACAGGACATTGAAAGATATAAAAAACAACGACAAACTATTTGGCGGCACTCTGTTATTTTTTTCAGGTGATTTCAGACAAGCATTTCCCGTTATTCCGTGTTCAACATACGCTGATGAGATCAACGTGTGCTTAAAATCATCGTCATTGTTGCTTAATGTTGAAAAAGTACAACTGAAAGTAAATTTGTGCGTTCAAAAGCTTCAAGATCCATCCGCTGAAACATTCTCAAAACAATTGTTAGATATCGGCGATGGAAAAGTTACTACAGATGAAACTGGATGCATAAAATTACCGACCGATTTCTGCACAATCATTGATTCTCAAGATGCTCTTATTGACCAGATATTTCCCGACACAGACGATACACAAATCATGAGTGGCTGGCAGAAAGAGCATTTTAGCAGCAAAAAATGTGGACGTCAACGAACTGAATCTCAAGATACAACATTTGTTACCAGGAGACTTGGTGTCATACAAATCTAATGATACAGTTTGCGATGCCACCGAAGCTGTAAATTATCCAACAAAGTTTTTAAACTCATTGGATTTACCAGGCATGCCACCGCATATTTTACAACTGAAGGTTGGATCTCTGGTTATTTTGCTTCGTAATTTGAACCTACCACGGTTGTGCAACGGCACGCGATTAGTCATAAAAAAATTAATGAAAAATGTTATCGAAGCCATCATTTTAAATGACAAATTCCGAGGTGAAAATATATTACTATTGTGAATTCCTATTATACCCACAGATGTGCCAATTCAATTTAAACGCCCTCAATTTCCAATTAGATTGGCATTTGCAATGACTATCAATAAGTCTCAGGGCCAAACGATGTCTGTCTGTGGCTTAGATTGGAGCACATCATGTTTTTCACACGGACAATTATATGTGGCTCTCGAGTGGGCAAACCATCCAGTTTGTTTGTATTGGCGAAAGATGGGATAACAAAAAAAATTGTACACTCTGTTGCATTAAGGGAATGATATTGTTTTTTAGTAATATTGTTATAAGTAGCGATATGTATAAAATTTAAAGAATCAATTTTAATAAATTTAAAAAATAAATGATTGGTGTTTTGTTATTTTTATATTCTTTCACCGTTCACAGCGCTCCATACATCTTCCACTTATATACCACATCCTAACACACTTACAATAAGTTAGTTATTTTTTTCTAGCAAAATATTCTCTAGAAATAATTTATATGACAAAACAACGTTTGTCGGGTCAGCTAGTATATATATATATTTTTTAATGGTACAAGATATTAAATAAAAACATATACATACTACTTTCATACAAGCAGTGACTGTAAGAGATAAACAGACATGCAAATTGTTTTGTAAATCATGCAAACCAAATTTTCAAAATTATGTTGTATCTCAATTTCATGTTAGATTATTTTGTTTTTGTAGAATTTTCTCATTTTGAATGTTTAATTTGCCTTATAATGTTTTAACAACATTTCTCTAAATATCATTGTTATAGGTTTTAATAGATATTTTTTATAATACGTCATTTATTTTGCATCCCAAATAGTTGTTTTCAGCGCTTTTCAATATTAAGTAGTTTCATCCACGTAGGTGCTAATATTTAGCAATTTATCACTTTCTGGGGAGAAAAAAATGCGATAAATATCTAAGTATTGGCACCTATCTTAACGGTTGCTACAATAATCTTTTGACAAAGTTGTACACAGCGGTAATGTTAGTACTAGAACAAATTTCATTTTGGTTAATGGAAGTTGGAACATTTATTTATTAGTTATCTTGATACTGCATTACACGACTATTGTTTTTAGACAGTGATTTTAGCATTGTGAAAATTTGCATTACTCCCCTTGAATCAAACAATTTTTAAGTTTTGTTAAATTTCAATTCTCTATACAAAACTACACCGCTCAATTGATCACTACAAAAGTTGGTATCAAAATCTAGTAATGCTTATTTTTCAGTTCAAACAATATTAAATAAAAAAACACTGGTTTAACTTCAAAATTATTAAAAAGTTAAAACAAGTTAATTCCTCCCACTTTCAAAATAATGTATCCAATTTTTTCTTACGTGAAAGGAAATATATATATATATATATATATTTCCGGTTTAAGAAAATTAATATTTCTCGCCAAGATTATACTAATGCAATTGTTACAGCTATTTTAATTTATCCTCAAAATGGCAACAAAAATTTAAAAGTCACCAAGATTATCCTATACTAAAATTGTAATATAACATTTTAAGAAATGGATATAGTAAATATTTAGAAGGAGTAAAACACTGTTATGAGTTATTTCATGCTTTTGTATAGAAGAATAGACTTTGAAAAAGGTCCTTCATACTGAACTTAAATCCATCTTGTACAGAATTTCATATTTATTACTCAAAAAATAAAAATAGGTTTGTTTATACATGTATATTTACTTTTTTCCCTCTTTAAGTACAGATTTTTGTTAATTTGAATTCCAAATGATTAAAGTGTGTATGAGACTTTAAATTTCAAATTAAATTAATGTGTTTAGTTTCTATCAATACACAATAAGGCTGCAAAGCTAACTATTTATTTATTTTTAAATAAACTTCCATTCTATTTTAAATGCTTCCCTTGTGAAAAACATTTAATGTCGAAATGATCAAGGCCATTAATTTCATAAATAAACCTGGTGATCAATCTATTTAAATATTATTTTGATTGTTTTTTAACTTAATAGTTATTTTATGTATGTAGAATTAAATATTTTGACACACATGTAATGCATTATTCAATCATCTGAAAATAATCATTAAAATCTCATATGAATAAAAAAAAAACTGGATCCAAGAAAAATACTAAACTATGATTCACTTTATTAAGCTGCAAAATAGGTAAGAAAAATTAGTGATATATTTTTGTATTATTAATCAATACAAAAAACCCTTAATGGGTTAAAAGTTTGTGACGCAGCTACTTTATAGCTATAAGAAATTCAAATATAGGTCTTAAAAATGACATATTTTGTGTTGCTTTCAGCATTGCGAAATATAATATATGATACTTTGTTATACTTTTAGTAAATAATAAAGACTTATATTTGGGATATTTGAAATAAATTCTTTTTTTTAATTTAAATAGTAAAAAAACTTATTAATTTTCATCTGATTAAAGAGAAAAAATATTTTAAAACAGAATTTTTCTGTTTAGTATTTTGAACTGTAAAGATATTACTATAAAGAGTTGCATTTGACGAAAAATTGTTGGCTTGTCATGTATATAGTAATATGTAGAGTTGTGTATAAAAATGTTATAAATATGGGTATAGAATGATTTCATCTAGTGTCCACACCAAGTATTATATGTATATATGTATTATATGCAAGTATTATATGTATATGTATACATATAGTTTTTCTTAAAAAAAGTTATACTAATGCTACCAGTTTTATAAATATCAAGTTTTCAGAAAATTAAACATGAAATATAGGAAGATGAATGTATTTAAATTATTAAATTCAGGTATTTTCATTGTTGTAATTATATTTGGGAAAAAACACAGTTTAGAGGAACAGAGGAAAAAGCAACCTTTTTAATTGTTATAAAAGCTTTAAAATGAATTGAAAAACTGATGTAAAAAAAGACACAGAATTAAAAACTTTGTAAGCAAACACTGTAAATTAAAAAAAAAAAAAAAATCATAGCAATTTATAACAAAAATCTTTATATCAATACTCAGAATATATATATATATATATATATATCAAATTTTCAACTGAAATTTAATAATCAAGCAAGAATGTAAAAATCACTCACCTTACCTATTTATAGCTTGTAATTATATTTTTATACTCCACATAAGATGATCAGAAGAAATGCTTTAATCCAATTTGCAAATGACCGAATAATTAATGCTTATGTATATAACAAAATATTCATTATTCACATACATAAAACAATAATATTTCAGTCCGAAATTAAGAACTTATTTAATTCATAGTTAAAATTTTGTTGGAAAAACTTGATGTAAATAAAGTTATTTATCAGATATCTGAAAATGTAAATTAGAGCAAAAACGGACTGTCATGTCTACAATTGAATTTCTACAACTACGCAGTATGCACTGCACGTGCTTTTGATTACAAACAATATTCCGATGAAACCTTTCCTATTGGTTATATCGCTACGTTTTCTATCATAATCGGTAAAACTGACGTCATTTTAGGGACGCCTTCTCGCTTGCTTTATCGAACAGCTGGCACGACTCGTGTGCGAGTGAAAACGGGCCCCGGAATAGCAATTTCTCCTACTACCGAGTACAGCGATGGAGTAGAAATGAGCCTTTCGGCTACGTCACGTCTCACTCACTTTTCTACTCGGCCGCGCTGTGAATCGGGCTGAAATAGGGTTGATAACCCTTATCGTTGAGAGAAAATAAGCGATAAGGAGCAACGAATGACTAGATGTCTACCAAATCCCAACCTGTCTGTAAATTTGAGACCCCTCCAAGAACTTGAAATCGCCCTCACTGCTAAGCGTAGGAAACGCGGTTAAATTATAGTGTTATTTATTTATTTATTTATTTATTTATTTAACTTTTAAATTTTAACCTTCTGTATAATTCGCCCTTTTTTCATCGGATTATAAATAAGTTTAGAACTTTATTTGTCCAGAAAAAGGAAAAAAAAAATGCTTTCTACTATTTATATATTTTGTTACGCATTTGTGTATTTTTGAGATCAGAATTTATTTTTGAAAACTATCGTTTTGTTTCTTTATTTCGCTTAGACTGATACAAATATTATCAAATAAACAAATTCACGAATTTTCGAAGTCTTTAAGTCTTATGATAAATACAATTTTTACTATAACAAATAAAGAACAAGAAAAAAATGTTTTCATCTAATATTTGAGAACGATTCTTGTAATGATCAGAATTAATTTCTAGCAAAGTTTTAAAACATAAACCAAAGAAGAAAATTAAAAAAAATTGTTTTAGATATAGGGTAGGATGGGGATAAATTGGAGGTAAAACATATATATATATATATATATATACTATATATATATTTAACCCTTTTTTTATAATTTATTAAATATATTTTAATAATGCGAAAATATTGCTTATACATTTTTTAATAATAAAAAAAATACTTATGTTCAAATACCTATTTGAAAAGTTTTTATCCTTTTTTATTAATGCGAACCTTAAATTTTGTTCATTTTTCTAAAACAAAACATGTTGTAGACTACACGGATTTTGAAAAAAATAGCGAAATATGTTATTGCAAGAAAAAGGATATCCTAAGCTATAATTAATTAATAGCAATTATTTTTTTTTATGTTAAAGGGTACATGGGGGTAGGGGTGGGGCTGAAAATTTTAACACCAAATTACCTCCTGTGGGAAAATCGGTGGAAATTTTTATTTTATTATTTTTTCTTTTCTTTTCCATTTATTTTTATTTAGAATTATTTTAAAATGTTATAAACAACTTGCTTAAGGCATTTCCTTTGATCCCTTATAGCTTAATTTGGACATGTATCAAGTCAATTCTAGGCACATCGGTCTCACTAAAGCGGACTAAAGTAAATTTAAGACTTTTTTGTATAAAAAACGTTAACAGCTGAGTTGTTTGTTTTAGAGCTTATATAGATTTAAAATATGGTCTACTATTGTATTTTTAAGTTAATCTTTTCTTATAAGTACAAAACATCGATTTTTGTCAAACTTTATACCCTTCTAATAAAAATTCTATAAAAGTAAAAAAAAAAAAAAGAAAGAATACTTTTCTTAATCCAATTTTGGTAGTTAGGAACTTATGGAAATATATCAATTATTTATTTTACGCTTTTGAGGGGGCCTGCAGAAAAATAGTCAGAATTGGCAATTTTTAGATTTAATTGCATTTTTTGAAGCCTTAACTTTTTCTTTCTTTCTTTTTTTTTTTTTTTTAATGAAAGTATGTTTTCTGTAAAGGGTTTAATTCTGTACTGATAAGTATGAAGGATTTAAGTCCATATTCTTGATTTTTCAGGAGACGAAAAATAAAGTTTAACTAGCTAAAAACAAATCAGAAGAATCGATTAGGAAAAAGAAATTTCGTTGATTTATACCCTTTATACCATTCAGTGGTTGTCAACCTTCATTTAATAACGGGAAAAAATTGAATTAAATATTTTATACCATACATGAATGGTAAATTTCTGAATTGGTCCTTTTTTTACCAATGGATTTTCTCAAAGACTAAATGACACAGAATTAAATCCTTTTTACCAATTGATAGAGAATTTTTTTCTGAGTCTGACTATGTACTTAACTCAAAATCGACATTTTTGGACTTAAATCCTTTATACTTATCAGTACAGAATTGTTGTTTGAGCTTTACTTTACCTCCATTTTTAACATCAATTTGAGTAGGGTTTTACATCCATACCTCCAAATTACACCATGTGGGGGTAAACTGGTAACATCGGTTACCTTAGAAGCTGCATCATTGACAAAAGTACTTTCAATGTACGATCAACGACGAATCAGAACGCAGAAAAGCCGTGACGTCGTCTTTTCAGGCGAACCAAAATTATATTTACATTATCAATATGGCCGCTTCCGTATTTAACAGCATTGTAGAGAATCCTTATTTGGTGGCATCGTTTCTGGTAAATTAAGGCACACAGGATCTGCACTATATTTGATCGACCGATCTGCTCTATATTCGATTCTGCCCTATAACGCACCCTTCATGCAGGACAATGCACGACTGCTTATTGTCTGTGTTGTGCGGACCTTCCTTGATACATTATATGTTCGAATGTTGCTCTAGCCAGCGTATTCTCCCTGATCTTGCCCCAATTGAAAACATCTGCTCAATGATTGCTAAGCGACTAGTACATCACCACTCTCCGGTCGATGCACTCTGAAATTTTGTTGAAGCTGGATGGAGTGCTGTACTCATATGTTTGATTCAATGCCTAGGCGGATAAGTGCTGTTATTGCTCCCAGAGGTCACTGCATTATGTTCTGATTTCTCAGGATGTATACCTCTTAAATTCTTGACAATTTAAACAATGGTTTTTCTAACTATAAAGTATATATTCAATAAATTACGTTCTATTATTTTCATTCCTTCTTGGTGTAGCAGTTTTAATGGCTAGTAGAGTAAATAAAAAAATGTAGAAGGAAATTTATACGTGAGAGATTATATTACTAATGCAATAAGCTATTGTGTTTCGAAACAAAACATAATTTTAGATTTATTTAAAATGGAGTTGCGAAATAATGTTAATGTATAAATATGGAATATCTTTATACAGAAACATTATATTATATAAAATTTATTTCGGAATTAATTTTTATTAAATTCTATAGCGCAAAAAAAAAAAAAAAAAAAAAAAAAAAAAAAAGACAATAAAATTTACTTATTAAAAATTCTTAGTGATTCTGCTTATTAATAAATTTCTCATTATCTGCTGCTATATTTAATCTCCCTTTCTAAAGGTTAATAACTGATTCACTTTAAGTATGAAAAAGAAAAAAAATTATTAAAAGTTTTCCAACAATAAAGCACTCAAAAAATATATGGAAATTCTATAAAACTATTTTAGTGGAATGAAAGACAAAATGCTTTTGTTTATTTTAATATAAGATAAGAAGTTTTAAAAAATTAATAAACAAACTTTTAAAAGACACCTTTAGCGTCATGTCAACGAAATATTTGAGTACGTCTGAGATACAATTTTCTTTACAGAATTTGAACGAAGTTTTTACAAATATTATAAAAATTAAGTGATTAGAATTTGTTTCCGTATAATAGTTCTTAGTTTATATCGAAATATATCATATATATATATTTATTTAAGTTTGAATCTAGAAGATATCTTTTCCAATACATTTTGGCGCCACCTGTTTAATTTGTTGAAAATAAAGGGAAGCACTTCCACATTTAATGCACTCTTGATTTATGTCAGTTTAAACTACAAATAAAGAATACCGTTAATATTTTAATTAAACTTATTTTATTTTGAATAGAGTAAAATTGGGGTATGCATAAACTCGGATTTTAATGCAAATAATAAGCTGAATTCGGAACTAATCGTCATCATAATGATCTATTTATTTGAAACTTTCTGTGTTATATTGTTCTATTTTTTAAGGTTTTTGGTTTGTCATCCATGGTTACACTCACCCCATAAATTTTGTATGTCGGGGAAGTATAATCGGGATGTTTGCACTTTTCAGAATCACCCGAACTCCATCACACATATTTTTTTCATTTTCATTTACAGTTTTGTCTTTCAATTTTCAAAGAAACCTAATATCTTAATCTTTATTATTATTATTATTATTATTATTTAAGGTTTTGTTGGAGCGTCAAAAAATATAAAATGCTATGTGCTAGTTGGAAAAGTATAGAAAAGATTACAATGGAGATATTTTAATAATTCAAAACGGCTGAGATAAGGGTTAAACTTGACTTACAAATTTCTTTATGTGCTGTATATGGGTATAGTAGGACGAGCCCAACGTGCCCCAAACCATAGGGTTTTAGAGAAATTTCTCATAAAGCTTTTTTAAAAGAACACTGTTAAATTATAAAAAGTTCATGCTAAGCTTTTAATAATTTTTATAATTTAACTGTTAAGAACATTGTTAAATTATGAAAGCGAATTATTTACATTATAGTTTACTAGCAGGTTACGCGCGCTTCGCTGATCACTATTTTGAAATGAATCACTACAATTAATGAATTCTCAAAATCGCATTAATTTTTATAATTTGAAAGGAAAAGAGAAAAATAAAATTCTGATTGGGAAAAATGTCACACAGTGTCCCAACTGCCTTCGGCAGCGCCATTAAGCGCTGAGCACACGCATTTATGTTCGACACTCTTCTAATGAATCACTATATTATCTTAAGGGAAAAACATAAAAAAAAAAAATCTCTTATCAGTGAAATAATCGGTCCGGGCACCAACTGCCTGCGGCAGCGTATACACGCGCGCACAGCGTGCGTGTTCCTTTGCCTACCGTTCCCGTCCATCATAATTATTTTACAATTTTAAAAATATCCGCAATCGTTTTCTCGGGCTTTTAAACCTAAGAATACTAATCTGCCCCTCGTAATAATTGTAGACTTTCGAAAATATCCGCAATCGATTTATCGCACTTTAAATCCTTATAATACTAATTTTCAAAGCTCTATCCCTTATTTCTATATTTTTGCCCCTTCATCCCCTCCTTTCCGTCTATCCTCAAAAATTTTCCCTTTTGAAAATGTCTGCATTCTATTTGTAGGTCCCAAAAACCTATACGTGCCAATTTTGAACGGTATAACTCTATTTCTATTGTTTTACCCCTTCGCCCCTCTTTCCAGGCTCTCCTAAAATTATTACTAATTCGAAAATATCCGCAATCGATTTGTAGTTATCAAAAACCTCTATGTATCTATTTTGAACGATCTAACTCTATTTTATTTTTTTTTCCCCTACGCCCCCCCCCCCTCCTAATGACTTTACACCTTCGAAAATATTCTCATTCGGTTTGCAGGCCTCTAAAACATATCGATACCAATTTTGAACGGTTTAACTATATATCTATTTTTTTCCTCATAGCCCCGCAGCGGGCGGCCCTTCCCGCCCCACTTGGGACGAATTTCTAAAATTCCAGAAATTGGTTTTTAGATATTTGTGTGAGCTAAATTTTGATAAAAAGTCTCACACATATCTTTTTGTTTGTTTGTGATATAAAGGATTATTTGAAATCACGTTTTGCCTCCACCCCCTTTAGGAGCTGAGCCTCTAAAATTCCAGAAATTTATTTTTAGGTATTTGTATTAGCTATATTTCAGAGCAAAAATTTCCCGTATATCTGTTTTTTTTTGTTTGAGATATATAGGATTATGTGAAATCACGTTTTGCGCATGTGAAATCACGTTCCCCCCCCCCCCCCCTTTGGAGACCGGATTTATAAAATTCCAGAAATTTGTTTTTTAATATTTGTGTTAGCTATATTTTAAAGAAAAATTTTACAGATATCTATTTTTTTTGTTTGAGATATGAAGGATTTTGTGAAAACACGTTTTGCCGTCCTTCGTCCCCTAGGGGAGCGAATTTTGTAAAATCGCTTCTTAGTGGATGTCTACGTAATAAAAGGAACACTGTCACAAAATTTAAGCCTTCTAGGTCCAGGGGTGTAGGCTGGGCGATGACGAATCACTCATTCAATTAGGCACTCAACCAGGACAAACGATTTTTATATATAGATGAATAATATAATATGAAATAAAAAGTGTATTATTCAAAAAGTATTGACTGTAGCACTATGAGGTTTTCTCTAAAATACACAGAAAGACATCGGATTTTTTTAGGTAAGAAATGATTAATTAGCAAATCAGTTTGAACTGTCTCCATCAGGCGGCACTTTAATTTAATCAGGTGACTTTTTTTTTTTTTTTTTTTTTTTTTTTTACAGTGTAATTAGGATTGTAAGTGGTCAATGTGACGGACGTCATTCATGAGAATAGTCCTCATACCATTGGAAATTCTCATTAAAAATGCTTCAGTATTTGCAAAATGGCGTTATGAAAGGGAATCAATTTAAAATGGGAGGGGATTCTGCGAATAAAGGTTGGTAAAAAATCTAACTAATTTTTTTCTTACACACACACACACACACACACACACACACACAAATAAAGAAAATCCAGTCCTTTTCTGTGCATTTTAATGAAAACCGTACAGAGCTACATTGAATAGTTTTGTAATAATGTAGTTCTTATTTTTTTCTGTTACTATTGGATCACCCGGTATACTAGCAACCGAGCAAAATGAAATCAAAGTCGAATTATGCCAGAATGTTGTTTCATTTTAGTAAAAAACCTACTAAAACATACCAAACCCTACTAAACCCTTTCTCTAACGAAAATAACCCTACTTGGTTTTGTAAAATAATTAAAAGTAAAAGTACGGAGTATTACATCAAAATATAATTAGCAATATGATTACTTATTGCATTCAATCATAAGAAATTTTAGTGGAATATTTAGACAGCAGATAATTTAAATGAAAATAAGTATAAGGCAACAAAATTTGAAAGTAATTTATTTAGAATTATCGGAAATTTAGTCAAGCAGTTTTTCACAGTAATTTTTAAATACAGATAAATTAACAGTAAATTAATTAAAAGTATTTTACTAATCTGCTTTTGCTACGTTTTCAGTTCATTGTTTCAGACATTGTTTCTTGAAAGTAATGATACAGTCGGCTGCAAAATTATTCGAGCACTAGCAATAATCCTTGCCAAAAAAAAGTACACTTAATACAGCTTTGTTAAATAAATCCTTGTCGAGTCATGTTCTTAATCAGTCTAAGAACATGATTCGACAAGGATTTACTTAGCAAAACAGTCTTAAGTGTACTTTTTAAACATAGGAATTATTGGCTAGTGCTCAAATAATTTTGCAGCCGACTGTACATAGGTCAAAATAATTCTAAAAACACTAAATTTTCAAAATCAGTTTCGAACTTAGGCTTGGTGAATTTTAGCCATTGTTTGAATTTATAAAGATATTGTTGCGTACTTGGGGGTTTGTAAGCTGTCCGAGAATGAGAGGCGAAACTTACAAAATTTCAATAATTTATCCACAGAAAGTTCCAGAAAAATACAAGTCTATAAACCAAGTATCAGCTTCAATTCAACCAGTAAACACAGCTTAAACAACAGCCGTCAATAGCAAATCCACAGTACAAACTGTATAGTAATAACACATAAAGCAAGTCTCTTTCAAAGAGGCTCAAAGCAATGCAAGCATTTGACGTAACTTACTGAGACAGATCTGAGACTGACTCTGATCTGAGACTGAACTGACTGCCTTGGCGAAAAAAACAGCCCTTATATACCCCTGTAGAAAAGTGTGGAAAGTTCCAGAAATTTCCGTATCTCCTCAGCCATTCATATTTCAGCGTCCATATTTGGTATAACTCTAATAAAGATTTTCTCGCAAAGGTCGCCAAAAAGGAAAAAGTCGTCAAATTTGGCGCAAAATCCATTACCTACCTTATTGGAGATTTCTAATGCGTTTTTAAGGGAAAATTAGGCTATATTAATATCAAAACAACTAGAAATGCCAAAAATTAACATTTTAACGACATACTAAGCCTCTTTGAAAGAATTTCTACAAGAATAAATACAATTATTTACAAGCTCGCAACAATATTAATAAATAAGATTTATATATTACAAGTATTATTACCGTAATCATTTGCCATACTCTATTGAAAATATAAATAAAATAAGTAATTTTATAAATTAAATTTCGCATTGTTAAGGATAAATAGTGACGAAATGACTGATTATCATTATTATCATTATTATTATTATTATCAGAAGAGAGATTTTAATCACATGCGAAAAATTACATTCGAATAATCTAAGTTGTGTTTAGATGTCATTTAAAATATTTGGAGAATTCTAAAATTATTTGATGTATTTGAAAATTCTCGAAATTAGGGGCGTTTTAATTTTGTTGAAAGGGAAGTTGTTTGTCAGTTAATTAATGAATGAAAGCTATTTTTTTTAAATTATCAGTTAATGGTTTGAATGCACTATTTAAAAATACTTTTTCATAGGAGTGAGATCACATTATCATTCTATAAAGAAAAGAAAATAACGTATAATTAAAAAAAAGTTCTACTTTGCATTTTGTTAAATTAGTTTCTAGCATTCAATAGTTTTAAAAGTCATTATATTCAATATGTTATTAAAGACATCAAAGGTGTATTCAGTACTAAGTTTTTGCTTTAACTCTGTAAAAATCAATCAAACGAAAATTGAAAATTCGTCTTGCAAATAATAAATTTTCATGGATTAGGGGAAACAACAAATGAACGAGACAAAATGTAATATCGTACATAGAAATTTTATTCTTCGTTTTCATTAAAAAAGAAATTTTATCGTATATTTTTATCTAAAAACTCTTAAAAGCCGATTTTTAAAGAGCAGAAAATAAATGCATTGATTTCGTTCTTTTACATTTCTGCAAAATTATAAGACAATGCAAAAGAAAATCCATTTCTTTAGAAAGATGTTCATAATGATGCTTCGTACTTTTGTTTGGATTATATTAAAGAAAACCGTTACTTTAATGAACAATATATTTATAAAAGCCAAATCTAAATCGAGAAGCAAATGCAAAAGTTTCTGTCTTTTATGTTAAACTTATTGCTACATCCAATATGATCTATTATAATGATAAATAAAGAAACACAGTCACTTCTATGTTTAAGAGAGTGGAATAAGTTTTGTACTTTACAAAAAAAAAAGGAAATCACTTATTTATCTTTTCAGATCTATTACTTGGTCTTTAAAAACATTATATTTCACTTCTGAGGGAAAATTTTGGAGACTTTATTTATTAGTGATATAATTTATATGTAAATTTACACATTTATTTTATAAAATAAAATTTTAAAACAGTAAAATTTATTGATTTTATAAATATTTTTACTAAATATTATGGGGACCGGAAAATAATGCCGTTTTGAATTAAAATACTGACATGGGAAATTTATCCTGGATAAAATTTAAGATATTCTTAGGTAACTTATAAGATGGTTATTTGTAAAGTACCATGTAAACACTGTTAAACAAAAATTTCCGGTTTCATTTTATTAATTCAAAACGACATTATTTTCCGGTCCCCCTAATATATTTAATTGCAGAATTTTTTTTTTCTAAAAATACTTCTATAAGTATGAATAATATTTATGCATATCAGTTTCCCAAATATGGAAACAATGGAATATTCCTTAGACACAGATAAATACGCAATAATAATAATAATAATAATAAAAATAATAATAATCATCTGTTTTTAGACAAATATTGGCATTAATTTTTTATTAGCTTGCCTTTGGTATTTTTCTATCATGTTTTCTAATAAATTTTATTTTTCCGATTCACTCATACAACCTTTAGGCAGAAAAATAAAATTTCAATAAATATGATTTTCTTCCACAGTTGATTGTGTGATTTGAATAAAAATTGTGTTTCTTTCTCCTATTATCTAATGGTGTTTTCCATTTCCTGCGGCTTATTTTCTGTCGAGCTACCTACATGATAGACCAGAGATGTTTCTGCCTAAAGGTTGTCTGAGTGAGTAATGCTGACAGGGGTGTCGGCCTGGATAGCTCAATTGGTAGAGCCTTGACCTTGTAAGTCAAAGATCCGGCGTTGAACTCCCGGTCCAGGCATTATTTTCACTCAGTCGGAAAAATAAAATTTCAATAAATATGATTTTCTTCCACAGCTGATTGTGTGATTTTAATGAAAATTGTGTTTCTTTCTCCCATTATCTAATGGTGTTTTCCATTTCCTGCAGCTTATTTTCTGTCGAGCTATCTACATGTTAGACCAGAGATGTTTCGGCCTAAAGGTTGTCTGAGTGAGTAATGCTGACCGGGGTGTCGGCCTGGATAGCTCAATCGGTAGAGCCTTGACCTTGTAAGTCAAAGATCCGGGGTTTGACTCCCGGTCCAGGCATTATTTTCACTCAGTCGGAAAAATAAAATTTTAATAAGTATTGTGTTCACGTCAAAATTCAAAAGTGAGTTTTGGTATATTTACCTGTTTTGAGGTCTCCTGAATCCGAAAAATACGTCTTTAGCAGCCGATATGTTTATGTGCGAGGATGTTCTTGCCTCTTTCTCTCTCTTTGTGTGTCTGTTGTGAAACATATCTCAAGAACAAACAGTAACAGAAAGTCTAAACTCGGTATACTAAATCTGCATCATACAGAAAATGTTACACTAAATATTTCGTTGAGATCAAGCAAATGGTTGTGTGCAGAGACATTCAAGAGAATTCAAATGCTTTAGTCTATGGATGAAATTTCCGATAAGTACAATTTAATATCTATCGGTTACATTAAACAAAAAAAAATTAACTCTATGTTGCTGGCAGCTTGGTAGAGCACGTAAAATAAATAGAACATTTACTATTTTTGCTTTTCCATAAAACCAATTGAATTTGAAGCGTCAACTAAGAAGATGAAGACTCAGAAATTCTGCAACGATTTTATTACATGACAAATTTAATGAAGACAGAAACACAATGTATACAGAGTGCAAGGATTACATTTTAAATAAAGACATGGACAGCGCTGTCAAAGTGGTGCTAAATTTTATACTTTAGAGGATTTCAAAAGAAATAAACACGCAGACGAAACTCTGCGAACTTTTCTAAAAGAAAGACGGCTACTGACTACAAAGTTTATTATAAAATTTCACTGGGTGCGAGGTCACTCGGGTTTTTGATGACGAATGCTTCTACGTAAGAGTTTCGTCGTTGGTCTTCGCTGGGAAAACAGTCTCACAGGATGATCTGATATAGGAGATGTAGTTTTGGGTATTTCAACACATATTTTTTATACATAAAAAAAGCTATTCTGTGTAAAATAAGGTATGAATGTCCTTGAACGTTCATTTATAGGGTTATCCAAAGTAGTTAGATAAGATTATTGGGGCTAAACATAGAAATTGCAAATTCATATCAGGTTGTGCTATACATTTTCAATATAGGACTATATTTAAGGACACATTGTAGTGTGTACATATTTTTTTCAAATGGCGCGGCACTTGCCACAAGCATTGACCGGGAAGTAAAGGGGGGGTCGCCGAATTGATGACCATTTGTGAAGGGGCATCGCTACCCCTAACAGGGACAATACATCCATGCCTTCTCTGGGATTCGAACCCAAGCCCAACCTTATAGAAGTCAGGGACGCTAACACTACACCGTCTGGGCGGCAGTTAAGAAGAATTAATTGAATACATTCTTACCTATTGAATGTAATGTCTGGAAGTACCTCCTTTTATTTAACCATGTCCAGAGAAAGTACTCAGGGAATTACATGTTTTGAGGTTTCCTAAATAATAGGTTAAAGTTTTAAGGGTTGATTTCTGTGTATGTACGTTATCAGCATAAATTAAAAGAAAATAAGTACAAGCAATTCAAATTCTGCATGAATTTGCAATAAATGTAGGTACTATATTCAAACGGGAGATTAAGTTGGCTGTACCCTTCCTGATACATAGTTATATGTCAAATAAAACTGTACTGAATCTTTTTTTTTTTTTTTTTTTTTAAATATAGGTTTTTATACAGAACTTGTTATCCTACCCCATATTCTAAAATGGGTCTTTATATTTTTGAAATGCTGGGTAAAAGATAGTTGTGGAAATGTCACGCCAGATTATTTATTTCGGAATCTTGTTAAGGATACGTTACTATTACTTAAAACACATATAAATGTGGCTGCAACCGTATTGAATTTCTATAGAAAAACTTATCTTAGAAAATATTATTTTCGAATACAAAATAACATCAAAAACAAAAATAAGACTATCGTCTATACTCAAGCTGAAATATATTTTCTCATTGCAGAAATTTCTAAAGTTAGCACACATAAAATCCTTTACTAATTTTACATTTTCTAAGTAAATTGAATTCACAGCAATTAAAATTTACTATAAAAACAGTGAATCATAATAATTTAAGCAGAAAACAGATTTTAAAATAAACTAAGCTCTTTCCATTGAAATTTTCTATATTAATAAGTAAATTTTCTAATTTTTAAGCATTATTTTTATAGTAAAGAGTAATATCTATTTTATATGCCATACATAAATATATAAAAAATGATTTTTAATAATTCTCAAATTTTAGTTACTGTCGAATTGGGAAAATTGTCTTGTTGATACTAAAACTTAATATAGGTTCTAAGGCATTTTGATCACATCCCTTATAAGGAGCTGTACTGTAACTCTAATATATGACAAGTAAAGACACCTGTCCGTTAACATCGTTTGTTTAAGAACAAGATTTTCTACTCTTTAAAATTTGCCTTCGAACATAAACAACTTTCAGGAAATTAAAAAGATTTTAATTTAACAGCAATTTCAAAAATTAGTATTTGTGATTTTAATGTTACGTAAAACTTTCAACTTTATTATATAGGCAGTTAATGACGTTCGAAGAGTTCCAAATGTGACATATATATATATATATATATATATATATATATATATATATATATATATACTCCATCTTCATTAAAATTTCAATATCCCTCTCACCTTACTTTAACACATAATTTTATTAACAATAATTGTATTCTTTTTTTAGATTTAAAAACTAAACTTAATGGTGGTAAAATATTTACTGATCTATATGATAAATGAAAAGATTTTTGTTTTAAAGTAAATTTATTTACACATTTTAATTCTTGTCTTCATTTATCTGTATACAGAAATATCATTCTTAATCCCCTATTTCGCATACGTAGACTTTGTTCATCTAAGTACAAAATAAAAAATATTAACCATTTAATTAAAATTGCTACTGGTATGGGTTATCCTAAGCGATTTATTTATTCTATTATTTATCAATAAATGTCCACTGTCTAACAATATATATATGTGTATGTGTGTTTAAAAAAAATTATAAAATAGAATAAAAATTAAAAAATGTGGAGGATGGGAGGGAAGATGTTTGATTAAGGAGGAAGGTTGGTGTTGTATGGCTGGTTGGTTGGGTGGGTTGATGAATTTAATTATAAAAAAAAAACAGGAAGCATAGTATTATCGCAATTACAGGATGCATCCTCGTTTTTCTGGTTGATATTACGTAAGTTTCAATTCTTCATACTTAATATTTGTTTAAATATTCAAACTTAAGATTTCATTCCATGCACAATCAAATTTGACGGTTTCATTAATTTTAATAAATTCTAAAATTAAATATAAAGTCTATTTAATAATTACAATAAATAAATAAATAAATAAATCAATAAAACAAAATAAATAAATAAATAAATAAAATAAAATAAATAAATAAATAATAATAATAACTATAAAAATAATTCACTAATAAACATAATCATAATGTCTTAATCATCACATGTTGGCCTTTTGATGAGAGTGCTCAAGAATAAAAATTAAACTAAACTAAAGTAAAAATTGTAAGTAAAATCGTACATTTTCTGTAATTACTTAAAAGCAAATCACTTTTTTCACGTCAGATGGCGCTTACTCACGTTACGTTGAACGTTAAATATGAACTGAAAATTAGAAAAGATTAACGTTAAAATTAAATAACCCTTTTAAATATCATCTTTTTAATATTGTTATTAGCTTAACAATTTTTAAATTTTAATAACTATCACTTAATGCATTCATTTATTTCATTTCAGTTGCACCGAGATCGATTAATCGTTTCTTTACTTTTAATCTTTTCTTTTCACTAATGTTCGTTTTGGCAACCTATTTACTTCTACTATATCTGTATGGTATCGTTTACATGTGGACTTATTAAAAATACTTATTCCATGTTTCAATTTTGGTTTGTGTTACTGTTTAATCTAATTTCCTTTTTACTTTCTCTTACCCATAAGGTAGAGAAAGTATTGTTTTTTGGGTCAAATTTTCGAACGCGAGATTTTGTTATATTTACACGTTTTGAGGTCCCCTGAATACGAAAAATCATGTTTTTAGCAAATGGTTTGTGTGTATGTCTGTGTGTGTGTCTGTCTGTTATCAGCATATCTCAAAAACAAATTATTGCAGAAAGTTCAAACTTGGTATTCTAAATGGGTATCATATAGGGATGCTACAGTAAGCTTTTCGTTAAGATGAAGCAAATGGTTCGTGTACAGGGACAATCAAGAGAATTCTAATACATTACGTCTATGGGGGAAATTGCAGGTAAGTAGAGTTTAACGTCTATAGACTGCACTAAACCAAATGAAACGAATATATATATTTTGTAATAGAGATAGTCAACTGGGAAATTTTTTTTTGTGTATGTAGGAGCCTCGCCTTCCCCCTCGAGGAGAGTAAATTTTCAAAGAGCTCGCCAATACCTTTAAAACGAATGGTTGAACCATCGATCTGCGATAATTTAAAACAAAGTTATCGATTTTTGTTTTTACTTTTACTTTTTACTTTTTTTTTTTTTTTAATATTGAGAATAAAATGGACTTTTTGGGATATTTGGTGTTATACTACTTCACTAATATGGAAATCGTCTGCATTATCATAAAAGATAATTATTTTAAATAATAATTTTAATAGATTATTTTTTAAAAACAGAATTATTTTTTAACAACCGAATTAAATTCTTTATAAATGTAGGTGCATTAATGAAACGGGGGGTTGAGGGGGGTGGTAGCACCCCTCACACAGAACTAATCTATATATATAAAATCGTTCTTCCTGACTGAGTGAGTGAGGGGGTGATTCATCATCGCCCAGACCAAACCCCTAGACCTAGAAAAATGAAATTTTGTGACAATGGTCGTTCTATGACGTAGGCATCCACTAAGAAGCGATTTTACAAAATTCGCCCGGGGGGGAGGGGGCAAAACGTAATTTCACAAAATCATTCATATCTCAAACAAAGAAACAGATATCCGTAAAATATTTTCTTTATAGCTAATACAAATGTCTAAAAACCAATTTTTCGAATTTTCAAAATTCGGTCTCCAAGGGGGGCGGGGGGGGGGCAAAACGTGATTTCACATGCGTAAAACGTGATTTTGGATAATCCTATATATCTCAAACAAAAAAAAAAAATAGATATACGTGAAATTTTTGCTCTAAAATATAGCTAATGCAAATATCTAAAAACCAAATTCTGGAATTTTAAAAATTCAGCCCGCAGGTGAGGCAGCACGGGAGGGGGGCTATGGGGCAAAAACAAATAGAAATAGAGTTAGGGCATTGAAAATTGATACAGATAGGTTTTAGAGGCCTGCAAGTCGAATGGGGATATTTTCGATTGTATAAAGTTATTAGCAGGGGCAGGAATGGGGAGGGGAGGGGGGCAAAAAAATAAAAATAGAGTTAGATCGTTCAAAATTGGTATATAGAGGTTTTCGATACCTACAAATCGATTGCGGATATTTTCGAATTTGTAAAATTATTAGGAGGGGCAGTAAAGGAGGTGTGGCGGAAATGGTGGGCTATGGGCAAAAACAAATAGAAATACAGTTTGGCCGTTCAAAATTGGTACAGATAGGTTTTAGAGGCCTGCAAGTGAGTGGGGATATTTTCGAAAGTGCAAAGTTATTAGGAGGGCCGGGAAGGGGGGAGGGGAGAGGGCGAGGCAAAAAATAAAATAAAAATAGAGTTGGATTGTTCAAAATTGGTATATGGAGTTTTTCGATACTTACAAATCTATTGCGGATATTTTCGAATTTGTAAAATTATTGGGAGGGGCGTTAAGGGGGACCTATGGACAAAAACAAATAGAAATACAGTTAGGCCGTTCAAAATTGGTACAGACAGCTGTTAGAGGCCTGCAAGTCAAATGGGATATTTTCGAAAGTGTTAAGTTATTAGGAGGGCCAGGAGGGGGAGGGGCGGAGGGAAAAAAATAAAATAGAGTTAGACCATTCAAAATTGGTAGATAGAGGTTTCCGATACTTACAAATCGATTGCGGATATTTCCGAATTTTAAAAATTATTGGGAGGGGCAGGAAGGGGGCGGGAGCAGAGGGGCAAAAAAATGAAAATAGAGATAGACCGTTCAAAACTGGTGCGTAGATGTTTTGATACTTACAAATCGATTGCGGATATTTTCGAATTTGCAAAATTATTAAGATAGACGGGAGGGGGGACGAAGGGGGAAAATAATAGAATTAAGAGTTAGAGCATTTTGGGAATTTTTTCCGAAGGCAGTGAGAACCCGGTGCAACATTTTTCCTAGTCAGATTTTTTTTTTTTTTCACGTGATAAAAATTATTGCAATTTTGAGAATTCAGTAATGATAGTGATTCATTTAAAAATAGGGACCAGCGAAGCGGGCGTTGCCTGCTAGTTATATAAAACTCTTCAGAAGCCTAATATGAATTGTTTAACACAGGTTTACATAACAGTACTCGTTATCTTACCTTTTAATCTTCAACCTGTATTTATAGTATTAAATTTCAGGGTAAGAGAAAGTCGTGTGAGTGACACACCAGATTATTTATTTTGTTTTGTTGCAAGATAGAGACTTGAGTTGTATATTGCTTGAATTAGCTATACAGCTTTCCGAAATCTTGCAGTATGTTGACAGAGGTGCAAGCTTCTTGAAGTGTGAACATTTCTGGTTTTCATCATTTAAAATTCTAATTTTCATTTCATGAAATCTCTTTTATTTTATCGGATCCTTTTGGTTAATTTATCTCTTTCCATTTCTAATAATTGATGAATGTTTCTATTGGTTTAATGGTTTTTGCAAATTATCTCATCGTTAGGCTTATGTGTTAAGTTTGTGTCATTTTCCCTCTGCGTAAGTACTTTAACATACTTTTTCTAATCTGTGTAATCAAATTAAATTATCGTGACGATAATTTTATTCGAAATACATCTCATTTAAAATTTTATATCGTTTTAGGTGTTCCGGTACTAATGTGAATAAAGTCTGTTTTTTTTTATTTTGTTGCATTCTGCCATGTTATTATAAAAGCACCATAGCATTCTTTGAATATCTAGATAATAAAGAAAACATTCGAATAATCACAATTACATTCTTATCAAATTTTTACATTAAAAAATCACATCGGAGAATAACAGCTTCCCGCTTTACGTCACATTTGAAAAATATGACTGTTGAATACAGAATATATATATATATATATTTACGGATTTGTAAAATAACATTTCAATCATTTAGGTTTTAAATATGTTTTTTTTTTGTTTTTTTTTTTTCAAATAGGAAAATTTTTCAGTTATATTTTTCTTAATAGTTTGTTAACATAAGCAGCTCAGTACTTGCTTAATTTATTTCAATTGTTGGAAATTTTATTATAGAATCTAATTATAAAAAACTTTAATATTCTCTGTTTAGAAAGAATTATTTTTTTCCTTGTAAAAAAGTTCTGTTGTTCAAATAGCTAAAATATAATCTGTGTCATTTACACGATTTTCTACCACCAATCATTCCAATACTATAAAGATAAATTGCATATTATGTCTTAAGAACAATAGCATAAGTTAATAAAGTTCAATGTACTTTCAAAGTAATCTAAATAGGTTTAAGAACAATTTTATTTGACATGTTATTCTGTGAGAGTGGGGAGGGGGGGCACCGACCCCCTCAAACTTTCGTTTAATTATTGGGTATACAATTATTATTATTATTATGATTATTATTCTAATCAAAGCTACGATTAATTTGCCTTCAGACTTAAGTGGCGACCTAATGTGGACTTCAGAATACCAAATTTAAATTTCCTGCAGCTATTAGTTTTATATGTCATGCTGACAAAAGATATGTGTACAAATCGACGGCTAAAAAGTGGTTTTTCGTAATCAGGAAACCTCAAAACATGATTTTATGCAAAAAATCAGATTTGAAAATTCAAAATATACATTGTTTCCAGTATGAGTCTGAAATGTGAATTGCAATTATACGAAAACTAGTCGTTCTACATCCGCCTAGCGCTCGATTTTCCCAAACGTATTTCCAAATTTATTTGTTTGTTTGTTTGTTTATTGATAACATATGCATCAGATTTGTATGCTTGACTCGTAGTCCGCTTCAAATTTATTTCTACTTGCTAATTAAAAATACTAAACATTGGTATATTTAAAACGAATGGGTTCATCTTTTATATCATGATATGCATGTGTTTTAAAGTCCAAATATTTTTTAAAAAGAAAATAAATAAATAAATAAAATAAATATAAAAATAAAAATAAATGATACCGTAATCCTCTAATTTGAATTGTATAGCCCTGTATCTATTTATTTACTTACTAGCTGTTGTTCATGTTCTTTACACAGGAATTTAATTATTATTCATAGTATATAATTAAAATATATATTTATATTACAAGGAAACTCTTTCAAGTGCTAATCACAGAATTAAAAAAAAAATTTTACTGGCATAAGATTTAATCCTAAATAGTATTTTCCTAAAATATTAGTCGGTAGAGCGCCGGCCTCGTAATTGGAAGATTGCGAGTTCAGTACTCGAGCCGGCCAAAGACCGTCGTGTGCACTAATAGTGGCTGGTGCACGTAAAATCTGTCGTGGCCGCAATGTCCTCCATGTTCCCATAAAAAATTATACCTCTGGGGGTCACCGAAGCGGGAGAGCCATCCCTTCCATGGAGGATCAAAATTGTGATGGCATGTCTCCGGACCACCTCTAGGGGTGTGTCCCAGACCATCGCCAATTGCCCATCTGCGCAGCACTAGTGCGACGTAAAACCCAACTATCCAATTATCCTAAAATATTAGCTGCTGAGTCGCTATAGAAACGCTATAAAAAATTACTAAAATGGAGAGCATGTCTGTAAAATTTCCAAATACGTGTTTGTTTGGCGTTCCAATTTTAAGATTTTCAAGTTAAGAAGATTAAACACATGTAGATGCTCTATTGCTTTGATAGATGTAATGAAAAAATATATAATGAAAAAAAAAATATATATATAATTGCTTCAAAATCATAATTAGTGTTAACTACTTAATATAATTAAATATAAAAATGGACGAAAAATTGCTTCTATGCAGCTTTGAATGAAACTTTATTGTCAGTGTAGGGTGAAAGCAAGTTATATTCTTATTATGAAGTTATGATTATTCAAGTTATGATTATTATTCTTATTCTTATTATGAAAGATTATGAAATTCAGAAATTAATGACACTTTTCTCAGAAAAAGGCGTTATTAATTTTCTTAAAATATATGTTAGTTAAGAAACATTATCCTTTTAATGTAAGTTAGATCATTTACTCGATATACACCATTAATTTTATCCCTATTTGTTAAACTATGTCACAGCAAAACTTAATTGTTTAACATCATTTTTATTAACTATATGGTCTATAACACCAAATAAATACAAAATTAATTTCGACGTAAACAATTTTTTGAGCCAATAGAAAAGTAAAGCTAAGACTTTACGAATAATATCCAGTCACAAAAAGTTACAATCGGGTCATCGAGCTTTGTAAAAATTGACAATTTTTCGAGACACACTGATCTGTTTATATTACTTTAGATAGTTAAAAGGATATCTCTCTAAATAAAAATTTTATGCTTCAACTGATACCGCATAAAAAGAAATTGGTTTTGAACTCGAGAGATATTTTCCGTAGTGTAATAAAAAGTAATGACTTCATAAATTTTTATGCAGATTAATCGAAAACTTTAATGGAATTCTCCTTGTAATGCGATATACTTTGTAACAGATTACAGATAAATTTTTGCATTTCTTTAATATTTACTTTTTAGGATGTTTAGAAAAAAAAATCGTGCACAAATTTTTGAAAAGTAAATTGAAGAATAGTTTTACGTTTTCATGTTTGTGAAATATAAATAATTATACATAAAAAAGATGATAGGTATACAAAAGTGTATGCATTTTTTAAATATATGTCTGGTTTTTTATCAATCTGGATAACTCACGTATTTATGTAATTGTGAGACGTTTGGTTTGAAATTTAAGTTTGTCTTTAATCTTTGAAATACGTTTTCCTGATGTAAACGATGTTGTTTTTAAATTTCCCGCAAATAATAATTTATGAATACAATGCTTTATATATCATGAATAATTCATGCAGGTTTTATGCATGCTAAACTGTTGAATTAGAACTATCCTGCTCTTTGCTATAAACATTCAGTATATCATATGTTATGTGTTGAAAGTGATATGTGTGTTATCTATATACCATAAAAAAATTACACTAAGCGTCAGTGATGTTTAAATCACATTTTAATGATTTTAAATAAAGCAAAACCAGTGCATTTTAGTAAGAATAATTATATCATGTGTCCTATGCTAAATAACTGCATATACTAATAAAGTTTATTTTATAGGATCGAAGGTACAGAATTAGAACGTAATGAATTTTTCAGAAAAGGTGGAATTAATTTGTAACAAGAGCGAAAAAGGATAAGACTGGATTTGAACTCATTTTATCATAAAGTGTAATTTTTCTATTTTTGAAATAACTCGATCGAATTTTAAAAGACACTATTCGATTAATTAATAGTTGAGTTTCCAATAAGATTATAAAAAATTATCTTTTCTAAAAAAGTTCTTATTCCAAAGACTAGGTATAATTCATAGTTCTAGGTATAATTCATAAAATTAATTTATGAATTACTTTTTAATAAGACATTTGTTTTGTTACAAAACAATGTGAATAACATTTACAAATAAGTAAGAAAGTTAAGGTTTTTATATCATTGTTATATTTTATGACTTTTTAGGTATATTTTATAGGTAATTTTTTTAAAAATAAATTTAAAATTTAATTATCTTCTACTCATATTTTTTATTTTTAAGTCAGATTTGTTAAATTCAATACATCATTACTCCGGATTTATTTTTTCAGTTTTATCTCATTAAATATAAATAAAAAAAATGTAAATTATTTGGTGGGTACCTCTTTAAAAAATATTTTATTAATACATGAAAATTTTAAGCCACTAACGTTTTCTGTTGCTTTTTAATTAGTTTAAATTGTTTAAAATTATTCCTTTGTAGCCATCACAATATTTACTAAAAGATGATGAGATATAATCATCTGGAAAATCTCAGAAAATAATACAGAGCCACCTCTTTACTAATTAATGCCCAAATTCAATCATTTTTTTTTCATAATTTACATCTATCAAATTTGGTGTATTTATATAAGAGATACCTGAGATATTGCCTTCCCGTAAATGGGATTGAATTGCAAGCCAGTCGGTATGCATTCAAATTGAATCACGATAGTTGTACATAACATCTGTCTCATATACCAAGTTTGATACTGTTATAAACTACAGAAGGTGAGATACAACTTTCCGTTAAATGAGAAAAAATTTCAGCATAGCAGTTGAACCTATTAGGCCATATGTCACAAAAGTTAATCAGCACCAAATTATATCAAGATCCAACTAAATTTCGAGTTACGTTAAATTTCGTTTGTTAACAGCAGTGCCGGCTTTGCACTCAGGTTGCGTTTGTAGGTCGAATCGTTCGGATTTTTCAACGGTTTCCTCTAAAACTCACAAAAATACAGGCTAGAACCTCATTAGAAAAACCGACCTAGGAAAAATCCACTAAATCATCCGATCCAGGTTTAGGGTCATCGTACTTTCATTCGGTCATAAACAAATACACCACATCATGTCCATTAACTCGTGATACAAAGGGTCCGAAAATTTTGCAAACACACAGGGTCACGGATATTTTTTAATAATGATCCAATCGCGTTCAAGTTATCAGGACAAAACGTATTAATTCATAAAAAAATAGAGGTGAAATATTTTCAAGAATCAACACTTTGATCTTATGAATATATAGAAGAAAGTGAAGATTTATATATTATATTTATGACTTTATACAAATTTCACTGCATATTGTTTTTCTTTATTTCTGTACACTAAGTCAAAGTAAAATATACTGTAATGTTTAATTCCTGATTTTCAAATTGGAAAATATAATTATAAGTCTCATAAGCTTTATATATATATTTTTTAAAACTATATAATTGTTAAAAAACAACCATAATTTTTACTTAAGGAATTTTCGTATGGGAATATATTAAACATTTGTAAATATATTAAAATGTTGAAGTTATACTTTGATCTCCTTAATAGCCCGCTTGTCCTCAGTACATCCCTGAGTTGTAACTGGGCTGTTTGAATTGACGTTCGAATTTTCAACATTCAAGCATGAAAAAAAAAATATATATAAAAGTAATTGATCAATTAATTCACAAAATAATACCCAAACCTATTTAAAATATACTATTCAAAAATATCGCGGTAATATTTTTAAAATTTTCAAAAAATTAAAATTTTGAATTTAAATCAGCAATTAAAAAAAAAAAAAATGACATTTAATACGCATAATTCTTTCTTTTCCTTTTTTTTCTTTTTTTCTTTTTTCTTTTTTTTTTTTTTCTTTTTTTTGTAAATTACTGTGTTTAAGCATACTAAATCTTGCATACATATTTTATATATATGCACTGTAGTAGAACCAGGAATGTATGCAAGAATTAAATTGAAAATATATATATATATATATATATATAACAAAAAATATTTTTTGTAAAATTTACACTTACCTATAAAATTTATATTAACCTCTACATTAATGGAAAATTTTGTATTGCAAACTACTTTTTTAAACATATAAGTGACCTAATCTGTCAACGCTCTTAATTAATTAATTTAGTTAACAATTAATTAAGTTATTTCATTTTTTTCCCGTTTACTGACACTTTTGAAGAAGTTTTATTCGATTAAAACTTTAAAGACGCTCCAAATGTATTCATATTATTAGTGCTTTCTTTGAACTATGAATGTAGCCGAGGATGATACATATATTCCTTGCTAACGGCACTGTTCACACACACACACACACATATGTATATATCCAAGGCTCCGCCAGTAAAAATTTCTGCTAACTAGTAAGAAATATCCTCCCACATTTTCTTTCTTTCTTTTCTTTTCTTTTCTTTTCTTTTTTTTTTTTTTTTAAATTTACTTGAATATAGAAATTAAAATTCTGTGCATAAAAATCAACTATTTACTAGGCTAGAATGATACATCCGGAAAACCTGTTTAAATTTCAATATATTAAAACTTCTCGAAAACTATTTAAATCTAGAAAGTAAAATTTAAAATTTTGCATTGTATGAAATTATTTAAAATAATTTTTCATAGATAACTTTTAATTTCTTCCTTTCGTTTTACATCATTAAATTTGAACAGAAACAATAAATCAATTAAGTAATATCTAAGCATATTTAGGTATTACTTAACTGATTCATTGATATGTTAATTTTTCTTGTTTTTAATTATGGTAAAAACTGGAATTTGCTGCAAATTTTTAACGTTCAAACATAATAAATTTTTTTAAAAATTTACTCATGAATGAATTTATTAAGTTAAACCTAGAAATGCTTAGAATACACTGTTAACCTTTAACGATATAAATGAAAGGAAAAATGAAATAAAATTATTTATTAGGAAGTATTTTTGGCATTTAAATTTTTGAATTTTACTTTCTAAATTGAAATAGTTTCCGATAAATTTAATATACTCGATATTGTTGGGTTTCATTGCATATATGTGCAAAACTTTATCTAAAATAATAATGTACGGAAAATATTTATAAAATTCACAATAAAATTAAATTTACACTATTTTAGAATGTACTAAGCACGTTTATTTAGATTATTATGAGAATAAATGTACATATAAATCTTTCTTAGAACGTTTCTGCAGAACTGTGACGGTGAAGATTAAACATATTGAACGTTTTTTGAACCATGCTGCATAACATCTTCATGACGAACTGGTAGGCGTCTAATGGGGGTTTATATAGAACATTCTTATAACGTACTTATAACGTACTTATTTGAACAATTTTTGAACGTTTTGAAAGTGTTCTGGTACTGTTTGGGATTAATGATATCATAAATTCGAAAATGAGATTGGTATCAATAAATTTATCGTTGGTTCTTATTGCATAAATCAGAGAGGAAGCCAGGAATGTATGCAAGAATTAAATTGAAAATATATATATATATATATATATATATATATATAACAAAAAATATTTTTTGTAAAATTTACACTTACCTATAAAATTTATATTAACCTCTACATTAATGGAAAATTTTGTATTGCAAACTACTTTTTTAAACATATAAGTGACCTAATCTGTCAACGCTCTTAATTAATTAATTTAGTTAACAATTAATTAAGTTATTTCATTTTTTTCCCGTTTACTGACACTTTTGAAGAAGTTTTATTCGATTAAAACTTTAAAGACGCTCCAAATGTATTCATATTATTAGTGCTTTCTTTGAACTGTGAATGTAGCCGAGGATGATACATATATTCCTTGCTAACGGCACTGTTCACACACACACACACACATATGTATATATCCAAGGCTCCGCCAGTAAAAATTTCTGCTAACTAGTAAGAAATATCCTCCCACATTTTCTTTCTTTCTTTTCTTTTTCTTTTTTTTTTTTTTTTTTTAAATTTACTTGAATATAGAAATTAAAATTCTGTGCATAAAAATCAACTATTTACTAGGCTAGAATGATACATCCGGAAAACCTGTTTAAATTTACTGCCATGAAACCAACTTTATTATTTTCACAAACGCTTACACCATCGGCATTCATACTTCATTACACCGGCCAACGGTTCAGCACCAGGTTGCTAAGCATACGCATACTGGAGCAGTGTAAACCAAATACCTAAAACGATGGACTAATTTAACACTGAGAGTTGTGAAACATGCATGAAAAAAAGTGCTGTAAATCTAATGGTGTATTCATTTATCACAGTGTCTTAAAGCGTAGTGAGAGGAGCAGTAATTAAAATGGCGAGAGTTAGACTACATCGAGAGTGGAATAGGAGCTGATTCTGAAACCAACTGTTCCACCAAAATATTGAAAAAAAATGTCGAGTTTTTTTAAAGTTGAAAACATAGTCGGCAGTTAAAATATATTCGTCGCCATTGACGCCCAGGCGACCTTATTTCACGAGACCTGTATATATATGTCTATATTAAGTAAATTCATCTATAAAAAATACTTATTCAAATATTTCGTGATTTTCATGATACATAATGTGACATAATTTGATGTATAATATCATATATATAAAATAAGAGTCCTTACCGTATTTTGAATCTGGCGCACACAAAACACATATGCAAGATTTTTTTCTCATTCTTAAAATATTGCTTAGAAATGCATTAAGTAAGCATGGAACATTTTGATCGTTGTTTATTTAATATACACACAGAATTTAAAGAAACAACTGCAAACAAATCAAGTTTTATATTTTAAGATCTAGCATTATCGTTATACGAATAAATTGAGTTTTTCGTTTTACATTCACACAATAAATAAATAAATAAAGCAACACATTAAAGTGCAAAAGGAATAAAATTGCTTTGTTTCTTAATAACTTCTATTCTATAAAACATGCTATTATTTTATAAACTTTTAAAGAGCACAACTGCAACATAAAAAATGCAACGTAAAGTCTTAAATGCTTTAAAGTATCAATTCAAAATATGGAAATGGAACATAAATTTGTTTTAAGTTTTCCGGGCAAAGTTCTTCCATAATAGTGTACGTTTGATCATAAACAAAAATGATTTCAATAAAATATTGCCTCTAAAATTTTATTTTATTTATCATAACAAAAAAGTTTATGGCTTATTTCATGAAATATATTTTGAAACGTCTATCACTTTCCACCATTATAAAGTAAAATTCGGTTTTCAAAATAAATTTCCTCAAATAAATGTGAAATCGTTATAAAATTGCTGATAAGAAAAGACGTTTTATATTTGAGGATTTTTTTTATTTATTTTATAAAGCAGATCTAAATCTAATTTTAGAATTGATATTTTATATAAATACAACTTTACTTTGCATTGTTAAAAACAACGAAATACCACTAAAACATTTATTAAAAATATCTAAAGCAAATATAATTTTAGATATATTTTATTTATTGTTGAAAACGCTACTTTTGAACGAGAAATATTCTTACTATTTTTGTGGTTGTTTAAAGTTTATAAATATAATTTGTCATTATAATACAGATATGTGCATTACAAAAAAAAAAAAAAAAAAAACGCAATATTGTTGTACAATTCTTTTATTTTTATTATTATCATTATTATCATATTATTATTAGAGAATATTTTAAAATCTCTATTTAATTGTCCATTTGCAATGCAGTTTTGCTTTTTGTGATTGATTCTTTTTCAATGTACTTTTTCAACGATTCAGTTGTGATTAATATAAGATGCTAAAAATAAGTATGCTAGATATCTTACATTATCAAAAATAAAATCAGGGTGCAATTGATTTCTATTTAGTTGCAACAATTATTCTTAAAAATTTAATGCTAATTTCACCATTCCAGCAACTTTTAGTAATAGAATGGTGAAATTTAGCACCAAGTTTATAAAAATATTCGTTGCAGCTAAATTATATTAAGTTAGTAAAATTTTTTGTCGAAACTTTGAAATTTATATTTAGAATCCAACATGTTCATTTTTAACACTTTAATTATTAGCTTGAAAAGAACTCTGAAAAAAAAAATCTGGAGTGACTCCACTCGACTTTCCGAACATTGAGTAACTAACAGTTTTGTAGATAAAATAAAGAAAGAGGTGTTGCTAAACAAACAAAAAAGAGAAAACCAGAACAGAGTGTTTGAATATTTTTCTCCATATATCACACGAGGTTTTATTTAACGCTACTGAACTTTGAGCCCTTAGATCATAATGATAAAGAATTTTTCGTTGTGTCCCTGTAAAAATCTATAAATGCTAGATTCACCAAAATGCTTATAGTTAGTGCAACAGTGATTTATAATATTCATACAAATTTTCAGCTCAATTGAATAAGGCGTTTAGATGCTATCGCTGGTCTCATAGGCCATAAAGATAAAGAATTTTTCTTTGTGTCCCTGTAAAAAAACTGTAAGTGCTAGATTCACCAAAATCTATACAGTTGGTTCAAATGTGACCTATAACATGTGTACAAATTCTTTGCTGAGATTAATAAGGCGTTTAGACGCTATCACACTTTTAAAAATTTGACAAAGAATTTTTCTTTGTGTCCCTGTAAAAAAACTATAAGTGCTAGATTCTCCAAAATCTATACAGATTGAGTATCTGTGACCTATAATATGTGTATAAAGTTTTTGCGCAATTGAATAAGGCGTTTAGATGCTATCGCACTTTTAAGATTTTGGTCCCTTGGCCATAATGATAAAGAATTTTTCTTTGTGTCCCTGTAAAAAAACTATAAGTGCTAGATTCACCAAAATCTATAGGGTTCGTACTATGGTGACTTACAATATACGTACCAACTTTCAGCTTATTCGAACAAAGCGTTTAGACGCTAGCGTGTTCACTCACAGACATACACACATACATACACACATACACACACACACATACATACATCATCGTAAAAATAGTGAAAACGGACTCGTTGGACCTCGAAATGTATAGAAACATCCAAATCTCGAATTCAGATTTTTGACATGATTACAATACTTTCCTCACTATAGTGTTCGGAAAGTAAAAATCACCCAAACGTTGGAAAAAAATGTACTTTTAATAGTAATTTTTAATAGTATTTTCAATAGTGTATTCATATCGATTTCTTTTATATTGATAGAAAACCCGTGCGAAATGTTCACACTTTCTTTCTTTTCTTTCTTTTCTTTAAAATTTGAAACTCATAAATATTGTGCCAATTTCAAAATTGAGCCAAATTATTAATAAAACCAAATTAATATTGTGCAATAGTAAGCAAAATCAAAGAAAGGTTTCGAAATAAAATTCATGATTGATCACCCAGTTTTCATATTTCCGCTGGTAGTAAAGGACTGTTTTAGTAAAAGACCCCCATTACGGCTTTTAAATTTTTATCATCAAGAGTGTGATGACATTTTACTTATTTTGGCATAATTTTTTTGTTAAAAAAAAAAAAAAAAACTACTTTGATTATACTTTTTATGATTGCGTTTTTCAGATAATTTATGATAATAATTCACATTCTGTCTATAACTTTAAAATAGTGCTAGGTTTAAAATGACGCTTGCAAAGATCCTGAAAAGAAGCAACTTTTAAAAATACTTTTTGAAATAAAATAGTGTCATCTCACAAATGCCGTCATTTTTTCTTATTAGTTCATTAAGCTGAGTCTGCGTGCTTAAATATTGTTCATTTTTAAATGTTATTTTTTATCCTCAAGTATTTTATTAATTTCACCACTATCGCACCATTTCGATAAAAATTAAATAGAACTGATACACGTTAGAGAAATATTATATGGATTATTATTATTATTATATTCATGTAATTTTACCATATAATTACTATCAGATTATTAAAGATAATGTTAGGCGTATTTAGAAATTTATTGTTATTATTATTTTATAACAATAAAACAAATTTATTTTATTTAAGATGCTATAGGAATATCTTGAGACGTGATGGCACAAAGAAAGCTGCAGATACATTGAAAAACGGGATACACTACCAAAATATCGGATTTGTTTTTGCTTTTTACTGTGCTTAAATCATGCAATGATATTGATGCAAATCTTGCATTTAAACAAGTACGTTTTAATTTAGTGAATGAAATATAATTTATCCTTTACTGCTTTTATCTTGTTAATTCCCAATGACTAACCTTAAATTAGTTTTGCACTATAATTAATTATAAAGGTCGACATGGAAACTTTTGATTTTTTAATTTAGGCTGATCTTTATGCTTTTTGGTGTGCTGAAACCGAAAATGAAACCAGTTCTTCTCTATCACGTATAGATTTTTGTCAAGACAGGTTACCTGCCTATAACATTTCTTCCCTTAGTCTTCCACCAATATAATTATACAGTAAGTTTTATTGTATGTTTCCATGATTAATTAACCATAGGCGCCTACTGTTGTAATTGTGAAGCACTAGTGTGACTTACAACCATATCAACCAACCAACCAACCGATTGTTATAATGATACATGTAAGAAATCGTATCGTTAAACACCCTGTATTGACAAAAATCTATACGTGATAGAGAGAAATGGACTGCATTTTCGGTTTCAGCATATCAAAAAACATAAAGATCAGCTGAAATTATCAAATCAAATTTTGTCAACTTCATTTTTGTAGGCCTGTGCTATTGAGTTTATAGACTGCTTAATAGAAACGTGTAAGTTTTCATATTTACTTTATTTTAAACAAAGTAGCTCAACTTAAGTGAAACATATTATAATATTTTTTTATGAATATATATATATATATATATATATATATATATATATATATATAAAGATACAAATTAACATCTCCAATACTAGCAGATGTATTATATAATATGTTAGACTATTTCTGTGTTTTTCACATATAGGTTTATTGGAGTAATTTCATGCACATTTTCATTTTTGTGTGTGTTTGTGTGTGTGGACATAAAGTATGCAAATTCAGCATCATGGGGAGGTATTTGAAGCGAAGGATTCTATTGTGTGTACTTATTTGCTGATGTCAAATATGCAAGATACCATCATCAAAATCAATTAGTTGAAATATTCCATCCTTCCTTAGATGATAACGTAGATTTTTGTATAACTTTATGAATTAAAACTCATTCAGATCTTCAGTTGTTCCATCGTTCAACTCATTCAAAAATACCGGTATTTTCTGTTCATCTTCTCACAAATATATCTGTAATAATAGTAATAAAAGCATGCGAAAACATCAACTTTTTTGCAGAGAAATTTTTATTTCTCTACCTAAAATCTTTTTAATAACAACGAATGACACACATCTTTTTTAATTTAATAATCTGGTGTGTCACTCATACGATAATACAAACCTAATCAACAAGTGAGCTACTGTAATGGGGTAGAGCAGAAGTGCAATTTAGCGGATATGTATATGACTGGATTTGGAACTCATCATCCTTAGAACAGACCAGTTTTGAAGCACACTGTGATTTTCAAACGCATTTCATACAAGGATTACACCGACTTTTGCATGGGTTCTTGTTTCCAGATAGTGAAAACGTTTACTTAAAGCTTTAAAAATTGAAAAAAAAAAAAAAAAAAAAAAAAAAAAAAATCCGATTCTAGGCTGTTGGTTGGTTTTGGAACTAGACTACACATATATTTACTGTTATTTACCAATTTATAAATTTATAATTTATCAATAAAAGACGTAAAAAATGAAAAATATTTTATCCAACGCAGATGATACGACTGTTATATGCTGGATTACATTTTAATTAAAAATGTCTCTAGATAGCATGCTAGTTTTAATTCGGTTTACTAAAACGTCTGACAAACTTTAATATACCTTGATTTTAAACGAGTTGTTAGCAAAACGTAATCAAATCTCCTATATCCAGAAGTATTATTGTCAGTAAATTTCAACTAAATTCACTAATTCACACATTCTTTCATTGCCCACTATTGATAACTTTTGGAAATTACGTTAAAAAAAAGCATATTTTTCAGATATATTAATGTACTTTTTTTTTTTTTTTTTTTTTTTTTTAGATATAAGGAATATTTTAATAAGATATTTTCTAAAGTAAATGGCATAAATTTTGAAATTATATCCTTAAAAACTTATATCAATAAGTACAAATTAATGCGTCTTAAGTAACATAACAGATGTGTTAACTACAATGGTATCAAAATAAATCAAAATAATAAAATTTTCTTGATACACTTCTACTCAAACATGAAATTAGAAAATTTAAATTTCCCGAAATCGCAAACTTTTGTAATATCTTAAATATTTCGCTATTTTTTTAGAACTATGAAAATATTTTCTGATGCAAAAATGTTTTAATCTCTTAAGTACATATTTATGGTAATTTATATTTTAAAATATCACGTTAGAAATATTTATATCATGACAGAATAATGTTAAAGAACTGTTTACTAGAAAATTTTGTTTATGAAGTAGATTATAGATTGAACAACATGAATATTTTTTGAAGTTAGATATAATTACTTACTTCCGCGAAATGAACTACAGTGTCATGTTCTGTTAAGAGAATCTGTTTTCTGTAGTAAAAATTTTTACTACAGTAAATTATATTTTGCTGTTAAGATGACATGATTTTAAATAATTATATTTAATTAAGTTATTTACAATTTATATTCGACTTTTCTGTTAAATTTACAAACGCCCACGTTAAACAAATTTTAATTAAAAATAAACACCAACGTATTTAAGAAAATTAATTCGTTCCTTTTTGTAATCCAATTCAAAATATAATGATGTATAAAAACATGAATATTTAAAGTATTAGATAAAATAATCAAAATTTACATTAGAGTATTCTCATTATTCATTTGACTTAATTTAAATTCCAAAAATAAAATTAAAAATTAGATTTTTTTATGTGTTTATAATGAAATTTAATTACTGCTGTTGAGAATCTATCCACAACATAAAAAATTGATTTTTTATCTAAAGCTAATGCTTTTCTTAAAAGTTGTATGTAATGAATTACGATTATCTACATTACCTTTACTTTTATCTAAATAATTAATTAGTTTCCTTCAGTAGAGCCTCTTGAATGACGTTTTGGGGGCGCTAAATCCAAGCGTCTAGAAAAATATATAGAATCAGAACTTTATGCATTTTATTGTCTGATTCACTTACTTAGAAAAAATACGTAGCGATGACGACCTTTAAATTGTCAGACTAAAAAATGCCGTTTGACATTAGTACTAATATCAGACACTCAGTACTAATCAGTAACTAACATCAGAAGTGAGTACTTAGCAAAGTACCCCACACTAAAAAGAATTCTTTTCCCATATAATAAGTATTTGAACATTATTTTGAAAAACCCGATTTTAAGTAATAATTACATTTGATAGTTTTTAAATAATTAATTTAAATGGTGTTATTCTAGGTGGTCCAACAAAAACATTATACATGAAATGCAAAACCGCTAATCTTATGGAAATTTTGATATAAATAAATTTTAATATAAAAAAAAAAATGCTCATTTCAATAAGAAATTTTATAATTATATAAGGCGAAGATATCTTTAAGAGAATAGCGGTATGAAAAATTCCGGATGATTGGCAATTCTGGAATGTGATATCAATAATAATGAATGACACATATTCTGTTTAAATCACTGATTTTAACAAAAGATTAATGAATCCTTTTTAGTTTTGTTTAGCAATGAGGTTTTTTATGCATCAAGCATTAGTAATTATCAAAATCCGTTTCGCATGTTATTAGGAGAAATAATATAATAAGCATCAAGTTTTGCTACTAATATTTTAACATTATTAGAATTTTTTAATATATTACGATATTTTAATTATAAGTTTTTCACCATTAATGCTTTTTAATTTACGTATAAATACATATTTTTTATTTAAGCCTTTAGATTTACGCATCGTTGGAAAACTAAAATGTCATAGATTAATTATAAAAAAATTTCTTTTGTGAGAAACCATTCTAAAGGGGAGAATTTTTTGTTTGAATCCTTACAAAAATAAGTGCTTTCTTATGGAATAATTTCCCTCAACTCCCTGTCACGTGACATACGGCGCTGTAGAGGTATGCACGGGCCGAAATTTTGAGTCCCGAGCCCGACCCGGTATGAAATCGAAAAGTTCGGCCCGGGCCCAGCTTGGCACGTTTGTTTTTTACCAGTGTATGTCCCGGCCCGGCCTGGACAAAAAAGATAACATCAGACCTGACCCGGCTTGGCCCGATTAAAAAATATGTAAAATAACAAAAAAAAAAAAAAAAAAAAAAAAAAAAAAAAAAAAAAAAAAACACGCTTTTCTATGAAAAAGATTTTTAGCATGTGTTTTGCAGAGGTTTTATATAGCCAAGCAATAGAATATTCTTTAACAAAACTGCTGAACTTTTACAAGGTAACTATATATAAATAGAAATTCTTTATTACATACGTACAGAAGGCACTAATGACAGATAGAAAGTGAAATCGAAAATATTAGCATTCATCAAACAATATAGGAAGATATTTAAAATGGTTAATACTACTAAACATGCACTTTCAACCATTTCCTCTTATATACAGAAATGTATCCGAATCATTCATATCATCCGGTAAACAAAATTTTAATTCTTATCCAAACATATTCAATATAAAAGTTGCTTTGCGCATGCTAAAAATAATGCTACTTTCATCCAGTGCACTGGAGTAATGAAAAAGAACCATTCGCGAAAAAGTTATAGTGGAAGGATGGATTTTTATTGCCTTTATAACACCTAAATTCTACAGACTATAGGACACAAACCTTATACACAGTAACGTATCTAATTTCTTTTGTTTGTATATGTGCGCAAATTAGTAGCGACATGCATACTATTTTGATTAGAAAACCATTTAATATTTGTCTCTTACATTAATAATGAATAGTGATAAATAACCTTAAATTATTCCTGCTTCATGTAAATAAATACATAAATGAGTGATATTTTTTAGTTTCAGTTTCATTTTCATTTTCAGTTTCAGTTTCAGTTTCAGTTTCAGTTTCTTTCTTTTTTTTTTTTTATTTATTTATTTAATCTTAGACGCCTTATAATTCATTGTTGAAACTTTTGAGTTTTTTGGGCAAAAAAGATTATTTTATATGATTTTATGTATCATTGTCTCAGAAACAACTCATTTTTTATTCCCTTGCTGCTAGAATTGTCCTTGATAAAGATACATCAGTATTTTTGAAAAATTAAAATTGCACTGTTAAAAATAGGTTCTTAAAAATAAGTATATATTGTCTCAAAATAGCCCCGAAACAATATATACTTACATTTGAAAACCCATGTACTCATTTTTTAGTACATTGACATGTCAAACATGGGGATATTGGGATTCTTATTGGTCACCTTCATTTTTGAGCCTGTCAATACACTCACAAATGAGTACATGGGTTTTCAAGTTTAAGTATATATTGTTTCGGGGCTATTTTGAGACAATATATACTTATTTTTAAAAACCAATTTTTTGCAGTGTGTTTTTCGATATTTATTAACATTTTAAAAATTATTTATTACTTTTTTCTATGTTCAGTAAAAAAAAGTACTGAATTCGTAAAAATGTTTGGTTTCCGATTTTCGATGGGTTTACACATTTTGAGAGGTCCAGCTCAGGATTTGACAATTTTTAGAAATTGTCTGTCTGTGTGGTGACAAAAATTTTGTCCCAATTGTACTTCAGGGACTACTGTTTAGAGTTACCTATGAACATATTTGTAGTTGAAACTTGACATAAATTAGTGCTTATTAATTTTCGGTGACAAACGTTCAACAGGAGGCAGTGCTATACAGCGATATCCGCAATTTCAAGGAAGGCTATATTGCAGGATTTACTGCTCAGAATTGCATATAAATTTACATGTAGTGTCACTTTGACATACATTAGTGTTTGTCAGCATTTGGTGCCAATATTCCAACAAGTGTCGCTGCTATACAGCAATTTATGAAATTTTAAGGATGGCTATATCTCAGAAACTAATGCACACAATTACATGTAAAATTATATATAGATTCACCTTGACATAAATTAGCATTTATGAACTTTTGGTGCCAATCACCAAAGAGGTTGCGTGGCTATATAGTGATTTCCGCAATTTAAGGGAAGGTTATGGCTCAGGTTCTATTGCGTATAATCGAACAAACTTTACATGAGAAAAAGGCATTATGAGACATTATGCTGATTCAATTTGGATGCATATCGGCCGATCAGCGACGCAGCTGTACTGCAAAATTCCCCAAGAACGGTAAGGATGTCTTTTGAATGGTAAAAAAATTAATTCAGTTGGACATTTCGTGTAAAAATACCTCTCTCAGATTAAAATAGTCTGCATTCATAATGGAAAAAATAACAATAAATTACTTTTACTGAGTGAATTTGTATAGGAAAATATAGAAGAAAGTTTTGCGATGACCACAATATTCTAGCTTTGTAGATGTTTTACTTTCATATGTAATTCACTGTAAAAAATAACGGTAGGTTTTACAGCAGAATGTGCTGGCACCCACTTTTGCCATCACATTCTGCGGTTAAAAAAGGTAATTTACAGCGGAAACACCTGTAAAGAGAGATTATTTAACAGATGTTTCAGTAGTAAATTATTTCTTTTTAACAGCAGAATACGCTTGCATACCATTTTGCCAGTACATTCTGCTGTAAAAGCTATCGTTATTTTATACAGTGTTATTTATAGATTTAGATTAATTCATGTCCTCCTTCCTCATGTTTGATCATTATGGTGATGGTATAATATATTTATACACTGCTGTTTGTAAAAAATGTAAAACCAAGAAGGAATGAGAATATCATAATGATATTTATTGGGCACATACATTATAGTAAGAAGAACAATTGATTAAAATTTCAGAAAATTTGGAGTAACATGTACTGAGAAAACAGTACATAAAGCAGCGACCTCTGTGAGTAATAACAGCACTTATCTGTCTACGCATTGAATCAAACAGCGATTAGATGACATGTACGGGTAAAGTACTTCATGAAGCTTCAACACGATGCCACAATTCATCGATCGTAGTTACTGGTGAGTGGTGGGGGGCCAGTAGCTTTTCAACGATTAAACAGTCATTTTCATTGGTGCGAGATCAGGAGAATGCGCTGACCAGAGCAACGGTTGAACACATTATGTATTAAGGAAGGTACGGACTATAGTGACAACTTGCGGTCGTGCATTATCCTGCTTAAATGTGGTGCTTCGGAGGCCTTGAATATAGAGAGCAGGTGCGGACGTTAACTCACCAGAAATTTAATGGCCGCATTTCAGAGTTCCGGGAATGCGAACAAGAAGAAATCGAGACGTGTATCCAATGGGACCCCATACCATCACTGCATGTGGTGTACAGTGTGGTTGAATCCAAGCAGCTATTGTGCATTATTGACAATACCGTTAAATACGGATAAGGCAATCTTGATGCTGTAAACAGGGTTGTAATTTGTCTGAAAGGTGACTTCACGCCATCCCTGAGTCCAGGTTCGTCATTAATCACACATTAAAGGCGTCCGTATCAGTGATGCAGTTTTGAGGGTAATCAAAATTTTGGTAGCTGCATACTGGGTCATCACCTGGAGTGATGGTATGTGATACCATTGGATACACGTCTCGATCACTTCTTGTTTTGATTCCCGCCACTCTGAATACCAATCATTACATTTCTGACGAGTTAAGGCCCTTCGATGTGCCCTAAATTCAAGGCGTACGAATCGTAATACTTAAGCAGGACAATTCACGACCGCAAGTTGTAAATATTGTCCGGATCATCCTTGATGCAGGATATGTTCGACTATTGCTCTGGCCAGTGCGTTCTCCTGATCTTGACCAATGAAAATGACTGTTTAATCGTTGAAAAGCGACTGGCCCCCACCATTCATCAGCAACTACGATCGATGAATTATGGCATCGTGTTGAAACTTCATGAAGTGCTTTACTCGTACATGTCATCCAATCGCTGTTTGATTCAATGCCTAGGCAGATAAGTGGAGTTATTGCTCACAGAGGTCGCTGCTTTATGTACTGTTTTCTCAGTACATTGTACTCCAAATTTTCTGAAATTTTAATCAATTGTTCTTCTTGGCATTCCTTCATGGTGTTGTATTTTTTACAAACAGCAGTTTATGAAACCCCTTTTTTTATTTATGTTTTTGAAAATAAAATACTTCTGTAATAAATTGTATTATGTAAATAAATAAAATAAGGGGAAAAGCATCATAAGTTAAAATTTTTTAATAATTTTGAAATAGTGTTTTTTCAATATCTTAAAATTAGTTATTAAGTTTGTTCACCTAATATTAAACAGATTTTAAAACACATAATGTTCTATGCGTTGCGTGTACTACTATTTATTATCAACCATTACATGATTTTGAGCCGTTATAGTTTATTAAGTACCTAACTAAATAACTAGATATTTTTGAAATGCTATTATAAAGTCGTGAACATGACATATCATTTTGTCATCCGCCTTATTAAACTGTGATCTGCATGAGAAAAATTGCTTAAAATTTTAAACTACTCAAATTTTTAATAATATTCCATGTTTATTCTCAAATTTTCTGAAAAAAGCAAATTAAATTTTAATTAACTGCTTTTGTAATCAGAAAATCATTATAATTAAATGAAAACACACATTTTAGTTTTTTTCTTGTCATTTAAAGCCCATTATGTAAAATAATATTCTTACTTGTTTTTTATTTATTTATATTTTTTTAATGCGTCGTCCAATATTCTTATAGTAATATTTTTATTATGAAAGTTCATTTATAGTTTATTTGAAATCTAAGATTTTGCTGGGTAAAACATTAATAAACTAGTATGTTGTGAACATCACAAAGCTTTTTTCTATATTTTTCATACAATTTAACGCAGAACAAATTATAAAAATTATTATTTATAAATACTATTTTACATGGTGCATGTGGATGGTTTTCTAACAAACAAACAAACAAAAAAAAAAAAAAAAAAAAAAAAAAAAGAGTAAAATAATCCCTTAATGTCAAAAGAAAGTCAATTTGTTTCTACGAAATAAATGAAATTTTAGGAAAGGCAGTCTTTCAATTATATCTTTCAATATAGTGCTAAAAGGAAAAAAAAAATTCCAGAACTGTGTTTCAAATTATCTTTAAACACTAGTTTTAATTGTAGTGACGAGATCTTTTTAAAAATGCTCTAGCTGGAAATGTACACTCTGAAGGAGGGTAAACGCATATTGCATTGTTATTGCATATTGTTCTTTACATATTATTCTTGATATACAAAAATTTTATTCTTGTTGATTTTTATTAGTACTACAAAAGTTATTAAAATAATATTAATAATTAATATGTTAATAATTAATACTACTAGTATATTAGCATTACATTATTAATGTTGTAAATAATTCCTTTCAATTTCACAATGATTGGTTAAAATAATGCTTACTGTGTTTATTTAAACTAAATTTTCTCCTATAGGGCCACATTAAGAATAATTTTTATAGGAATCTGATGTTTTAAATACATTTAAAATCAAATAAATTATAGTCCAGTAGTAAACATTTTTCATATTTTTTATTAAAGAAGTTTATTTATGATTTTGTATTTTAAATTTTTTGATAATTTTAACAAAATTACTTTTTCAGCGGTTGATCTACCTGTCTTTTCGTCAGTCTCACTGTAAGTCTCATCAGCATATTCCAAAAGGCAAATCTTAGCAAATCCAAACTCGGTATTCTAAATCTGTAACAGATGGGAATTCGACTTGAATTTTTTTAATTACAATTAGACAAATAGTTTGTATGCACAGATATTCAAAACTGTTAAAATACAGATGAACGAAATTTCTCGTTTGCGCAAATTAACAAATTTAGGCTGCTCTGAGTAAAATAAAATATATTTAATAAAGTAAAATACACTCACACAAGCACACACACATATATATATATATAATAAAGGAATGGTGGGGAATATGAAACAGTCGGTAAAATAGAATACCGTTATATTTCATGCGTACAGTGATGTAATCTATCGGGAACACGTCAGATGTCTTTATTAGGCCTAAAAAAAAAAAAAAAAAAAAAAAAAAGAAGTAATTCACCTTGTGTTAGTGAGAAGAGTAGTTTTTGTGTCATACAACTTCTTTTGTTTATTCCACTTGAATTTTTTTTTATTACAATCAGACAAATGGTTTGTATACACAGATATTCAAAACTGTTAAAATACATTTGAACGAAATTTCTCGTTTGCGCAAGTTAACATATTTAGGCTGCTCTAAGTAAAACAAAATAAAATACACACACACGTACACACACACACATATATATATATATATATATAAAGGAATGGTGGGGAATGTGAAACAGTCGGTAAAATAGAATACCGTTATATTTCATGCCAACAGTGATGCAATCTATCGGGAACACGTCAGAGGTCTTCATTAGGCCTCAAGGAAAAAAAAAAAAAAAAAAATGTAGTTCACCTTGTGTTAGTGAGAAGAGAAGTTTTTGTGTCATACAACTTCTTTTGTTAATCAATGTTATCACTTTTTTTTTGGGGGGGGGGCGGGGAATATGTCTTAGGAATTCTGTAATCTATTTATGAAGCAGTAAAAGGATTGAAAACCTAGTGTCACATCCAGTAGGGAAGAGGAGTTAGTCAGTAGTCTGATTCCCATAAACTTATTTCTGCCAACAGGTAACTGAGGTTGATTCGTTCTTCAAGGTGGCGATTCGGGTAATATGGAATATCAACTATTCTATATTATTTGCGATTTTTTTAAAACTTGAATATTTATAATTTTTTGAATACTGTTTATTTGCTGTAATAATTAAAAAAAAATGTATTGCAGTTATTTTTGATTTTCTATAAAAAATGCAACCCTATTCCATATTATCGTTAAAATATATATATATTCCATATTTTCCTTCATAACAAATCCATACTACCCTACAATAGCTTTTTTTCATATTAAAACTTTTATATGTAAACTCCATTTTCTTGTTATATAAAACCATCAAAACACATTAACTACACTTGAAAATTTGTAACAGTCGAATCCACCATAATCCAAAATATTTCACTTCATTATGGTGAGTTTATATAGAAATAGTATTTCACATTCACATTCGTTGCTCTATTTCGTATAACAACAGACTGATGTTTCTTATGGAATACGGTATATAAAGCACATATCGTTTGTTTACAAATATAAATGATGAATACAAAGTATTCATCATTTGCCACAAAAGAGAATTCGGATTTATTAGAGGCTATATACGAAAGTTCCTTGAACTATATTTCAAGTGTTGTTATGTGTTTCTGCTGCTGTGTTGAATGCGCGGTTTTATAAAATTTACAGACAATATACAGGTGTACTAAAATTAAGTAAATACATCCTTTTATATTGAATATAATTCATAAAAGGGTTTTTACGTATTCTACAATGTCGGAAAAAAAAAGAAAAAAAAATGTTTAAGAATGATAATTACTGTTTCTGAATACGTAGCTAAAATATCATATGGAATACAATTTTGGGAGTTAAATTTTAATATAATTACGTGTTTTGAGATCTCCTGAATTTACAGTTGAAACTTTTAGTGGACAGTCAGTGTCTCTAATCATCATAATATAATAAGAAATAAATGAATTTAAAATTTAGTATTTTCAAGATCGCACCGCAATGCTACTTGAAAATTTTGACTAAGGGCAGTAATCCCAATGGTATACAGTCGGTAACAAAAGTGTCTGAACACTAGCAAAAATTCCTATAAAAAAAAGAAAAGTAGAGTTAATACTGTTTTGTTAAATAAATTCTTGTAGAATCTTGTTCTAAGACTGACTAAGAACAGGATTCGACAAGGATTTATTTATCAAAACAGTACTAACTCTACTTTTTTTTATATAGGAATTTTTGCTAGTATTCGGACACTTTTGTTAACGACTGTACTAAGTATGGTGCACGTAAAATTTTCTGAATAATTCTAATTTTCTTTTTACAATTGATGACAACTTTAAATATTTTATGAATATTGGCAAAATATTGAAACAGGGGTTAAAGTGACAGGTAGTCCTCTCACACTGGAGTATAATGAATTTATAACAGTTTCTAAAATTGTAGGGGTGAATGAAACAAAGTTTGAGTGCCACATCATGCTCTTGACATTTATTTATTTATTTTATTTTTGATAAATTTTTAAATTCTAAACTTATCTCTTAAATTACAATTTAATTATTTTTAATAAAAGTACGACTTTCTTCTAAGTAGAAAAATCTTTACAACTTTAGATTAATTATATAATAAATTTGAGCACTAACTGTTATATAAAAATATAGATACTGACACACATTTTTTATACTTTTTAAGACACTTTAGAAAATTTAAAATATATAAATATATAAAAGATATAGTTGGCATAAATATATAGTTACAATATTTAAAATATGTAGCTACATAAACATATACGGAATTCATCTTACAGTCCTTTTACAATACATTTCATTTTTAGCTGCGTATGCATGTTTGGAAACAAATGCGTTTCATGTGTCTGGTATAAAAACTTTTAACTTTTATAGACATTTACTAAATATTATAGACTTTGATAAAAATTTGCAGAATAAAGGACTTTTTTATCTTTAGATACACTTTTTTAGATTTTTATATGGGATCAAATGTTTAAAACTTTTATGCGTGTTTTTGTTGTGGTTTAGTTTTAGTGTCACTGACTACTGTAATACCATCTGAATAAGTAATAACTTGTAAAGAAAAACAAATAATATTTAACGTACTTTGATTGTTATTTTTTGAACATTTACAAAAGTTTAAAGAGTGTATGAAAACGTTTTATAAAACTTCATTAAAATTATACTTTTCAAATTATTTTTCAGAATCTATATATATGATTAGAGATATAGGCATAAAAGAATCTGATTTTTTATGTACTTTTATATCTCTTTCTTAGAACTATATTGTAAAAATTTAGGTAAAACATAGCTCTGATATTAAAAACATTGCTTAAATCTCTTCATGAATTCTTTAATCAATTTTAAAGAAAATAAAATTGATAATATACTAATGTGTAAAATAATATTTAGAAAGTAAAGCTATTTTTAAATGTGATTTAATGTCTATTTTCTTTTGGAATTTATGAAAAATAAAAAAAAAAAAAAAAAAAAATAATAATAATTGTGAATTTCTGGAAAAAAAAAAGTATTTTTCAATCTTTTTTTTAAAGAGCGATAGGGTAAGTGCACCAGTGATTGACACTTTTAGAGCAATCTCTGATGTTTCTAATGTTCTAGTCGTCATAAACTATTTTTAGAAATCTTAATTTAGTACAATGAAAGACATTCAGAACCACATATATGTTAAAATATATACATTTGATAAAAAAAATTTTTGACACCCACTCAATGTTCCAGTAATTGACACTGCCAGTTTTTCATTTTATCAGTAAATTGCACCCTATGTTCCAGTGTTTGTCACTGCCAGTTATTCATTTTATCAGTTATTAGCACCCTATGCTCCAGTGTTTGACATAAGATGTTAAAATTATTATATGTAAAATATATGATTTTATTACTTTTCTTATTTATGAATTATTTCGGGATAGATGTCAATTACTGGAGCATGCCAATCACTGGAGCCCCTAACCTATATAAAAATTGTTATCTGATTAAAAATTTTATGTTTATTTCTTCCGCGTGATGAATAATAATACCTCTTTTTTTTTTTTTTTGCGGTATATCTTTTAACAATTATTTTAACATTTATAAATATTTTGATTTACATGGTGATTGGAGCTAATATAGAATTTCTTTTCATGTCTTTATTAAAAAAAAAATTAAATAAATAAATAAATAAATAAAAAATAAAAATAAACTGATGTCCTTTTAAACGTAATGTTAAGAATCAGTTTTGATTAAAAAATTTTCATTGATATTAATGAAAATTTAGATAGTGTTTCTAAATTTATTTGAAAATTTTATCAAATGAATAAATTCATCAACGTTCTTGATTTAAAAAAAAAAAAAAAGCTTCTTTAAAATAACAATCACTTGCATCAAATAATTGAACCAGGATTTTTTAAATTCTAGTAATAAATATTTTTCATACATTTTAAAAGACTGAATTTCAAGAGTCCTTTTTAAAGTAGACTTTAAATTTTGAAATACAGTGATATATATTTTGTACCACTTAGTTTTCATTCCCTACTCCTGAGACCTACCCCGGAATTGTTTAACAGAGTTTTGCTTTGAAAACGTAACAGAATTATTAGGACTGAGGGCCTATTAGTCTCAATCTGGGATTTTTGCGTTGTCATTTTCGATAGTTGGACATTTGTCGAAATCTAAAATTTATCGAAAATATAATTGAATAATTTGAAAGTGATGTTATAATTTGAAAAAAAAAAAAAAAAAAAAACTAACAGTCTTCCGTCCTAAACTAAATTCTGCTTTTGCCAGAATTTGATCAAAATCTTTTTTTCTATTATTATTATTGAAAGAAAAAGAAAAGAAAATTAATAATAATCAGTATGGTTACAAGCAAAATCGATTTTTTTTTTTTTTAAAATAATTTTGAATTTGGAAATGAGAAGTGCGCGAGCAATATGAAATAAAAAGAAGTAAAAAAATGAATTTAATGGTTTAATTTTTATATAAAACAAGATCGCGTGCTATCTTAAAAAGTAGATGTAAAATTTAAAGTTTAATTTTTTGGCAACAATTATAAATTAAAATAAATAATTTAATGAAAGTTTAGAATTTCTAATTTCTAATTTGTTTTTTTATTTTTATAATTCCTATTTTGGTGCATAGATAACAGCAGTGCAGTGATGAAACTTATCTAGCAACTTCATACCTAAATTACAATTCAGTCATTTTATTCGAGAAATTTAGTTTGTGGTGGCCAAAAGTAAATATTTTTAGCTAAACATTTTTGCTTTTCATCACTCAAAAATTATGATCCGGAAGAGATTATTCAGCACAATAAAGAGCTAAGGTAATATATTATTATATTTAATGTAACTAAAAGATTTTAGAAAAAAATTTCTTACCTTTTTTTTTTTTGATAGAATGGAGTAGAAGGCTGATTTTTCACATAGTTGGTAAAAAATCAGTCTTCTACTCCATTCTGTCAAAATTGAAATTTCAAGGTTATTAAAAAAATTCTAAATCAATTTTAGTTATTTGGAATGCATTAAGGCTGTATATCAGTCAGATAGCAGCTCCCTTTCTCCCTTCCCATGTTATCCAATGGGATTTTCGTTGCTTCGTTTTATAAAAATATCTCATTCAAAAATGAAGTTTTTGGAATTCTGTTTTTTGAATATTACTTTTTGAACAGATCGTCTTTTAGCTTAGTGAGTAAGTTTTCGAAAAAATAAATTTAAATATTTTATTTCAATAAGTAAATTATGGACTCTTAAGTGTGGATCTCTAAGTAAAATATTTAAAATTTTTTTTTTCGAAAAATTGCTCACTAAGCTAAAAGACGACCTGTTCAAAGAGTAATATTAAAAAAACAGAATTCGAAAAACGTCATTTTTGAATGAGATATTTTTATAAAACGAAGCAACGAAAATCCCAATGGATAACATGGGAAAGGCGAAAGGGTGACTAATGTACAGCCATAAGTTTTTGCTTAAAAATATGTCTTCAAATTAAAGCTGGCGTAAATCACAAAAAAAAAAAAAAAAAAAAGAAAAGAAAAGAAAAGAAAAAGAAAAGAAAGAAAAAAAAATTAGAATTTTCATAAATAAAATTATTTTTTAATTTGTGTACATTTTCAAGAGTATAAACTTTCTATATACCACTCATTCACTCAAATTTCTACCATTTAATGGCTATTTTTTTATAGAATAAAAAACCTGTAGTCGGTAGTATAGAGATGCTACATTATACAAATTACTGTGTCTAGGGTTTTATTATTTTTTTATTCTCACTTTGTTTGGAATTTCTGGTGGCTGTTGTTATTAAATGAACTTAATTAGCTTGTGCCTCAAAAATTAATAGATTTTAAAGAAAGTACGATTTTTTTCAAAGAAAAATGAAGTATTTTTAAATTAATTATATGATTAATTTTTCTATGGAAATATAAAAAATATATATATAGTACCAAAATTTTTATCTTATCTAATACAGACGAAGAAAGATTAAAATATGTAGTTAAATAAGTATATAAGAAATTCATATTACGATCCTTTTATAAAGTATATTTTATATTTATATTTAACGACATATGCATGTTTGAAAACAAATAAAATTTATGTATCTGGTATAAAAGCTTTTAACTTTCTAGATATTTTTTCTATAGACTTCGATAAGAATTTGCAGAACAAAGTAACTGTGAGAACAAGTTCACACATATGTACTTTTAAATATTTAATTTCTTTCTAAATAATTCAATTTATAATTTTAAATAAAAAGTCAATTTATTAAGAATAGTTATAAAATTAATTCATTCATTTAACATATAAAATCTAATTTAATTTATTCCAATAAAAAAGAACATTTTATTCTGTAATATCCTCTGATTTCAATTCATTCTATTATAAAAGGCAATCTCTATTTAATTTAATTTGTATTTTTATTAGGGGACTTATTCGTTTGTAGATAGATACATTTCCCCCTTTTCATCAACGGTATGTTCAATATCTCATTTAAATATAGATAGAAAATAATTTATTTGTCTAAATTACTTTATAATATAAACAGAAGTTGCAAAATTTATTTCATTTCCTGTCATTTGTGCTATCATAATGACTTTGTTCAGTCTCATTGGCGTCAACTCGTTTCTTTTAATAATAATAATAAAATACAAAAGAACAGATAAATTCTTAATGATATATTGATGGCGCCAATAAAAAATAATTACTTTGGCGTAATTTATGTTGCCAAGCTTGGCTTTGTCTTTTGAATAACGGATTAAATTTTTGAATTAACCAATTAGAACATTCTTTTGGCGATTTATTTGGCATTAGTTTATTAATTTCGGGTTTGAATTGGCGAATGCAATGCAGTACTCCTCTCGCATCAAAACAGTCAACATCTCTTGTTTACTGGTGTAAGAAACTACTGCCCTCGTTTGCTCTCCCTCTCTCTCTCTTCCTTTTTAGATCATATGAGAACCATTATAAGTGAATGCTTGATAATTCATGTTTTTTTAACATAAAAATAAAGAACACTTTCTATTGCAAGTGACTTTTATTATTTATTGTCATGTATCACTCTTTTTCAAAAGACTATGGATTTCCAGCCCTGGTGTTTAATTTATTAAATGTACTTTCAGCTAACAGACTAACAGAACTACCAGTGTCAAGAAGTGTGTTTACCTTTTGTTTATCTAGCAAAATTTTAATAAGAGGTAACTTTGGAGAATTTACATGGACATTAAAAAGGTTCTCCCTTTTATCGTTATTTGTTTGAGTACATTTAGAATCAGAAATTTTCAAGATTTGTTGTGTCTGAGACGCAGTAGAATTCACCAATCTAACACTAGATAATTTGGGTAGATTACAGTTATTATCAATTTTCAGAGAAAAATTTTGTGCTGATGCTCTATTCAATTCATGAGATGTACTTGCATCAGCTAAACTACATCTCTGCGCTCGTTTAAATTACTTGTATTTTTACTATAATTATTTCTGTCATAATTTTTACCCCTAGTCTGATTTCTTTGCCATCTAAAGCACCTAGTAGCAACATGTCCTTTTTTATTGCACAATTGGCAAATAGGAGAAGAATGATATCTGTTCTTATTTTGATTACCCCTGAAATTTTGTTTACCCCTGAAATTTTGATTTCTACTTTTATAATTATGTCTTAATTCACATTGCCTATTATTGTTTCTTTGCCTATCTTGCACTGGGGATTCGTGTGTATGATTAACCTCATCAGATTTACTAGCGAATGACAGATTATTCATTCTATCTGTCAGTTCGACTAACTTTTCAGACAGTGTATTTATGACTGGGTTATTTAAACTCAATTGTAATAATGTTTCATTAGCATTAATATCTTGTAATTTCTGTGCTCGGTTGACCGCCTCATGATACTCAGAGATTCCCTCTTCTTGAATCTTAACTCTGATATTTGAGGGAATGGTTGAAATAAATTTAGTAAACTTAATGGAATTTAAAGCATTAGCATCATTAATCTGAGAATATACTACATCGGCTAAAATATTTAGCCTGTGGGAAAAATTTCTAATAGATTCTTGTGGTAAGAGTATTAAATTGTTAAATTCCACAAGAGCCTGAGTACTGCTCATTGGAGCAAAAAAATTTTTGAATTCATCCTTGATAAATTTTAAATCTGTAGATTTATATAATAAAGGAGATTGAGTCATGAACTTTAATGCAGGGCCGGTTAATTTTCCTTTTAAAATTGCCACTGCCTCTTCTGAATTTAATCTATTTAATTTTGCATATGACTCAATCTGGTAAAAAAAAAATTCAAGTAAGGATGAGTCCCCGTCAAAATTTAAAATGTTAATATTAATGTTCTTTTTAGTGGCCATCTTAATTATTTATGTTGGGTCAAATAAATACTAATATATCTCGGAAATACTCGAGTAAAAATATTTATTATATTAAATTAATGAGCACAAAAATTACGCATCTTTCCTTTTGATGCTTACGGCAACTGCATATGATAAAACACTTCATTAAAAATATCAAAAAGTATATATATATATCTTAAAATATTCGAAAAATAAAATAAATCATAAGGAATTGTAGAAATTTGCAGCAGTAATTGTAATAAATCACTTAAAAAATAAATCACAATTTGCAAATAAAAGTATTAATCATCATGAAAGAAAAAAAAAATAAAATATCCCAACGAAATACTGAGAAACCCATTAAAAATATATATTTCAAAATTGTCCGAGCAAAAAAAATAAATTGCGTTAAGATCTATGAGCACAAAATATTATGCATTTTTCCTTTTGTTACTCACAGAAAATGCAAATGATAAAATACCTAACCAAAATATTATGTAAACGTATTACCAAAAAAAAAATTCTATATATCAAAATGTTCCAAAAATTAAAATAAATCACTTTAAGCTTTATAAGCATAGAAAAATACCAATTATCATGAAAAACAACAATATATATATATATATATATATATATATATATATATATACTTATATCAAATGAAATACTTTATTAAAAATTTACGAAAAATATATATATTTCAAAAAATTTCAAAAAAATAAAAAAATAAATCACATTAAGCTTTGTAAGCAAAGAAAAATACCAATTATCATGAACAAAAAAATATATTCATATGAAATAAAATATCACATCAAAATACTATGTAAGATTTACCAAAAAGTATCTTTCAAAAAAAAAATTTCAAAATAGTAAAGGAAGATTTCTTCCTGACTCAAAGTTTCACTCAAATGTCAAAATCTAGTTCCTAAAAGACTTATATGCAAAATATAGGAAAATTAAAACTTACCATTTCCTGCATATAACTTGGCTAAAAAAAATATTCTGTAAAAAAAAAAAAAAAATGTCATTTAATTTTATTATTTTTTTTTCAATTAATTTTATTAATTTCTTCTAAAAAATGGTTTATTTTTCTTCTAATTTCTTTCCTCTCTCTTCCGATTTGCTTGAATATCCAAAAAAAAAAAAAAAAAACTTTGCAATCACTGCACTTCACTGAATTTTCGACCGTGAATTTGAAAACAACTATTTCTGATCAAAAATTGATCATGATCCTCTGAACAAACACACATGATACGGAAACGCGAAGCTGTCGATTCTGTAGAGGTGCAGGTGCCGAACGGTAAAAATTTTTCTGAGTAACCTGTGTAGATGATTCTCATGCCTCCTTGGCAATATCGATGAAGAAAAATCCTTGACCAGTCCAATTTCAGGCCTCACTCACGGCCGCTAAGTTCCATCTGAAGAGTTGAATGATCAATACACTCATATCCGAAGAGAGCTTTTACTTGAAGTTACACGCAGGAAAAATGTTTCATGACCATTGATATTTTCGGGCTACGCTCACAGCCACTAATTCAAGCAAGCATTTGTTCGTAACAACAAGCAAGTTCAATGCACGTAAAAGGAGATTCATCCACCAAAATTTAGAGTCAATATTTTCCCTGTCCATGACTCTTAAAAAGGTCCCTTTGGGCATGAAAATCTTAATAAAATGTTCGATGCATTCCTTTCCTTCCTCTCCCCCGCATCACCAAAGTCCGGAGAGAATCCTGGTCACGGCACCATAAATATATGACGGTTATTTTTCGTCACCGCAATAACTGGGTCCATAGCTGTACGGGCCGTGATAGAAGTTGCTAAAAATCTGTTAAAAGTAAAAGTAATACTTGCAGAAAGTAAGAAGAAACACCTTGAAGAAAACTGTTGGTTTATTTTATGCTTCTTGAAAACATCATCTTCTAAGAAATTACATCATTTTTACTGGATGACAAAAGAATCAATTTATCTCATACGGAAATTGAGACGGGGGGAGAGGAGGAACACCACAGAAAAACGTCTTACTCTAACGACGTCAAAATCGCAAAAGCTAAATCTCTCAGCTTCCTAGAAGTTAAATTGCAACCCCAAAGATTGGCATCGTTGAAATGCAGCCAAAAGAATGCCAAACTGTTTCTTTGTTCTTCTAACATATTCATACTAAATTTTTGAATATAAAAATTCGTTACAAATATTAAATCGATTTGACATTGAGAAGCCATGCCAAATGACCTTCAACTCTCAATGTACAAAGAAGGCGACGCTCAGACTATAAAACAACATTATAAATCTATTTTTAGAATTATAATGACCCTCTTGAAATAATAATAGGTTTTTAACGTAAACATACAAGGGTAATAAACATGAAATCAAATGATTATTTTATTTTATTAATAGCTGTATATGCTAGAAACCGGTTGAAAACGACTTTTTAAATTACCCTCTGAAAAAATAATTATAGCTAAATTGATTTAATCCATTCGGGGAAAATGTATAAACATACTATTTTTCAAAAACCCCAATGTAAAAATTGCTTTATTTTATTCCTAGAGCAATGTGTTTGTAACGATAGAAGAACAAAGAAATGAAAATTTGATTTAAAAATAAAACGGGAAATTCTCTATAATTAATTACTTGAATTAGATAAATTTAAAAAGATTTATTTTCTACTAGCAGGCTACGCCCGCTTCGCTGGTCACTATTTTTAAATGAATCACAATAATTAATGAATTCTCAAAATTGCATTAATTTGTATCATGTGATAAAAAAAGAAAAAAAAAATCTGATCGGGAAAAATGTCGCACCGGGTCCCCACTGCCTTCGGCAGCGTAGACCCGTGCGCTGCGCGCACGTATTCATTCACTATCCTTATGACTTCTCAAAATTCAATGTTATTACTCATAAACTTTCATTCTCAAGAAAAGGAATTAAAAAATATATCATTTAGCATCGGGTAAAAACTCACACCGGGACGCCACTGCCTTCGGCAGCGCAGACCCATGCGCGCTGCGCGCGCACGCTTGAGGATATACGTGCGCTGTACACGCATATTCCTTCTCAACTCAAACTTTTATTATTAAGAAAATAAAATAAAAAAAAAATCTTTTATCATCGGGTAAAAACTCGCACCGGGTCCCAAACCCATGCGCGCTGCGCGCATATTCCTTCCCCACCGTTTCAGCCCCTCCTAATTAACTTGCATATACCAATTTTGAACGGTCTTACTTAATTAGCTGAGATGCAAAAGAAAACCTGATCAGGACACTTTAAATTGTAAATCAGGTGAAATCTCGAATTCCACTTTCGATAATGTAAAAGAACTTAAAAATATCTTTCGAATGATGTATTAGAAATAATTTAATCATAATTAGAATATGAAATATTTAAATTTAAAAATATTACAGCGCCATTTGGCGGTAGAAATTTCTGTAATCTATTGTTCCATTCCAGTTACTTATTCTTACTCAATTAGCTGAGATGCAAAAGAAAACCTGATCGGGACACTTTAAATTGTAAATCAGGTGAAATCTCGAATTTCACTTTCGATAATGTAAAAAAACTTAAAAATATCTTTCGAATGATGTATTAGAAATAATTTAATCATAATTAGAATATTAGATCAATATTACAGCGCCATCTGGCGGTAGAAATTTCTGTAATCTATTGTTCCATTCCAGTTACTTATTCTTACTCAATTAGCTGAGATGCAAAAGAAAACCTGATCAGGACACTTTAAATTGTAAATCAGGTGAAATCTCGAATTTCACTTTCGATAATGTAAAAGAACTTTAAAATATCTTTCGAATGATGTATTAGAAATAATTTAATCATAATTAGAATATGAAATAATGAAATTTAAAAATATTACAGCGCCATCTGGCGGTAGAAATTTCTGTAATCTATTGTTCCATTCCAGATTAACAAAGCTTTCAAATGATGTATTACTCATGAAATTATTTTAATTAGTAGATGAGATACAAAAGAAAACCTAATCAGGACACCTAAAAACGTGTAAATCGGGTGAAATCTCGAATTCCATTTTTCGATAATGTAAAAGTACTTTAAAATGTGTATCAACTAAAATAAGCTTTCAAATGATGTATTACTTATGAACTTTTTTTAATTAATAACTGAGATACAAAAAAAAAAAAAAAAAAAAAACTGATTCAGGAGACCTCAAAACGTGTAAATCTGGTGAAAACTTTCGATAATTTAAAAGAACTTTAAAATATCTTTCGAATGATGTATTAAAAATAATTTAATCATAATTAGAAATTGAAATTTTTAAATTTTTAAATATTACAGCGCCATCTGGCGGTACAAATTTCTGTATTCCACTGTTTAATTCCAAATCTAAAAAAGCTTTCTAATGATGCATTACTCATGAAATTATTTTAATTAGTAGCTGAGATACAAAAGAAAACTAATTCAGGAGATCTCAAAGCGTGTAAATCTGGTGAAAACTTTCGATAATTTAAAAGAACTTTAAAATATCTTTCGAATGATGTATCAAAAATAATTTAATTGGAATTTGAATTATCGAAATTTTAAAATATCTGGCGGTAGAAATTTCTGTAATCTACTGTTCAATTCCGAATCAACAAAGCTTTCAAATAATGTGTTACTCATGAAATTATTTTGTAGTTTTATTAATGGAAGTAAAAAGAAAAATAAATATTTTTTATTTCCCCAAAACCTATATATATACCACGGTAGTCGGTTAATGGAAGTAAAAAGAAAAAGAAAAAGTATTTTTTAGTTCCTTCAAATGTATTTTGTTGCTATGGAAACTCCTATCGTCTATTGAAAGATAGATTACGTGTTAGAATAAAATTTAATAAGCAATTAAAATCTAACTGCTTTGTTTATTAATGAAATTTGATGAAATTTTAACTGCAGGTTGGTTTTGTGCTGAATAGGTTGTATATTAAGTGTTGTGTACGAAAAAGAAAATTTGAAGCACTTTGAAATTTGCAATTTTTAACCCCAGTTAAAGATCATGTGACATTAATGACTTGCACATGTTTTTTTTCTGTTAGAGACAGCCGTTAAAATCGTCTGCTGAATGCTGATAGAATGCCTCTTTTTAAGCAATAAGGATTTTTGGTCATTTTCGCGATCGATATGGGTCTGCATTTTAATTAATATCTCCGAAACTAATTAAGATTTTTAAATTCTGTTTCGAGGAAAACATCGGAAAGGCTCCAGAGCATCCGTATGTCAATTCTTGTACTTCTGCGTTCAATAGGGGCTGAACGTATAAAAGAACAGACAGACAGACAGACAGACAGACAGACAGACAGATAGACAGACAGACAGACAGACAGACAAACCTTTCCATTTATTATTATAGATAATCTATATTAATTCCTCCTTTTTGTTATATATTAAATTTGGATAAATAAATAAGCTTTTAAAGGACATATGTGTGAGAACACTCACAAAGTAACATTAGTTTGTGCAGATAAATTTGTTCCCATTACTTTTATTTATATATGATCAAATGTTTAGAAATTTTATGTCTTTTCCTTATTATAGTACAATTTTACTGTCACAGACTTCCTTAATATAATCTGAATAAATAAAACTTGCAAGACAATTTTTTTTACCCGAACGCATTTTGATATTTCTTTTTCTGCCATTTATCAAAGATTAAACGGGAATTCTAATAGTCTGGTTACTAAATGACATTTTTAAGATAAACGTAGAAGTAAGGTCATTGATTTCTGTTTCTTCCTGATCTACATAAAAAAAAAAAAATCTGCATTGTGCCATTTTGTTACCTTTGAGCTAATTTAAATATTCAAGACAGCTGTCTAGATAGCTTAAAAATCGCATATCCGCCATATCTTCGCCTTTAGAACAGGCAGGATAAACATTTTGGTGTCTAATACTATGTTCTCAGTGTCATTGAATACTAATAACTGATTATCTTGTTAATAAAATGTATATTTGTGCTATAAAAGGTAAGAGGAAGTGGTTTCTGAGTTGAAAATTAAATATTTTTAAAGTTGGATTTATTACAAAGTATTTAAAAAGAGTAAATAATGTTAGCAAGACCAAATAACAAAAGCAAAAACCCAAAACCATTTAAAAGTATGAACTAACTATTATTCTCTTCCTCATTTAAATCATCCAGAGTATCATCACGTTTAGTTGGTATGGACTTTGTCCAGGATTACCATAAGTTTCTTCGCCATAGAAATTACAAAATGGTATACAGTTGGCAGGAAAAGTATCCGAGCACTAGCAATAATTCCTGTCTAAAAAAAGTACACTTTTTAATACTGCTTTGTTAAATAAATCCTTGTCGAGTCATGTTCTTAGTCAGTCTAAGAGCATGATTTGCTACGGATTTATTCAACAAAACAGTTTTAAGTGTACTTTTTTTTATATAAGAATTATTGGCTAGTGCTCGGATACTTTTGCTACCGACTGTACATGTTAATATGGAAAAAAACACAGTTTAAAAAAAAAAAAAAAAAAAAAAAAAAAAAAAAAAAAATCCATTAGATCAAGGATTTTCTTTGCACAACCACTGTGTACCAGTTGAAATATATTTGGTTAGTCGCTTCAGATTAACTCCGTTTGGTACAGTAACAGGAATCAGGCCTTTGTTGACGACATCTGACCGTCACTAGTCAGCCATTGCGGAGCAGTAGTGTGACGTTAAACACAACCAACCAACCATTGACAACGTCTTCTATCCAGCGGAATTCTCTCGCCAGTTGTTGTGGTGGATTTTCTTCAAGCGTAGATTTAGAAATACACACTTGAAAATGTGCCCATTTCATATGGTCGACAAATACCTCAATAATAAGCGGCAAGGCTCACAGATTCCCAGTTTCGTTTTTCTTATCAGTCCCATTTCTTAAGCCACATTCTGTACCTTATATATCTGAAAAACTATGTACTGATCATTTGAAACTAGACGAAGATCAATCGGATGGAAATGTTAATATTGCATCTGGTTTAGTATGTAATAACCAAGTAATGCTGATACATCAATTACAAGAGGGATATCAAGCATGATTAAATTTGAAGAAAGTTGGCCTGCAGGATTCAATAACACTTTTATCCATTAAGGTTATAACAATGCATGATTACAAGAAAATTTTAGTTAAAGAACAAAAGATATTTTTTATACGGTAATTATATTTTACTGATTCATGATTTTATTAAGCTTCCGTGAACTCGATAAAGAAAGAGTATTTCACAATGAACTATCACCTTAACGTAGATGAATGATTGATAATAATGATGATATGAGAGATTCAAAGATTAAATTAAATCTGAAAAACATGATTTAAGTGCAACATTGAAATAGAATACATTCATCAAACCAATTACCAGCAGTTTTCCTAATATATGGCTGTGCTGTACTGTGAACAGTGCATTTTCCTTCATCATCTTTTCTGTCTAAACTTATAAAATTTTAATGTCCTCAACTATTCGTATAATATTTATAAAAATTATTTTAAAGATAGATTTGTTATTTTTTGTAATGATTTCTTTACGGTTAATAGGTCGTATAACGTTGGAGGTCCTCAGGGGGCGAATTCTTCCCCCTTTTTTTGGTTTTTGATTGTTATCGATAATTTCAATATTAATTTACCTTCAAATTCCGATCTTATAGTTTTCGTTGATGACATAAAATTAATCGTTGACGATACTAATCTTAGTAGTTTAATGAATAAAAGTAACAATATCGTTAAGAGTTTATAAAATTGGGCAAATAATTACAATCTTAACTTCGGTTACAATAAATCTTATCTTTTATATTTTCTAAAACGTTCTGATGCTCATAAAAAACATAAATATAGAGCTAAACCTTATGTGAAGCTCGACAACAAGTCTATCAGAATTGTAGATGGTTTTTATTATTTAGGTGTTTATTTGGATTCAACTTTAAATTTCTCCAGTCATTTTAATAGGAAATTGGATATTGTTCAAAATAAAATTTCTCAACTTAAAAGATTTAGTCTTGGGGTCTTAATACCGATATTCTTAAAAACATTTATAATATTATCATTGAAAAAATTATTCTTTACCTGGTGGGACCTTAACAATCCAAGTTCGAAAAGTTAACAATCTTACTTAAATCCTCCTCTCTATTACCGGTGCCTATAATACCACTCCTACTGATCTTTTAAACGTTATTAATGGGATTCTTCTGATTAAATATCGCGCAGACCTCCCATTATTTACTTATAATATTAAGCATGTTCCTAGTTTCAACTTCAATATTACGGTTATAATTTTTCAAGCAATTCAGATGAAATTCCTAATAAAAATACTTATACCTTTTTCTCTGAAAATGATTTTTATATTAATTTTTATATTTTCGATCCTAGTAAATTTGATTTTCAATCTCTTTATGTTTTTACTGATGACTCTGGTTTGGACGGTCATTTTGGTGCTGCTTTTATTGTTTTACAAGGTGACAATTTAATTTATAAAAATAGTTTCAGGCTTAGCGACAATTCCTCGGTTTTTTTATGCCGAATTAGTCGCAATTTATAAAGCTTTACATTGGTGTTTGTCTTCAAATTACAATAATTTCAATATTATTTCAGATTCAAAAAGCATTCTGACTACTATTTCAAATTTTCCAAATTATAATAGTCTTGTGACTGACATCTATAATTCGCTGAATCCTTCATGTAATTTAAATAAACTTTTCAATTTCCTTTGGACTCGCGCCCACGTCGGCACCCATGGTAATGAACTTGCAAATTCTGAGGCCAAGGCTGCTACCTCTATTTCTATTTCTATTGTTTGAGGTTCCTCCTTGTCCCATTGTAAAAAGCAGTTGCTTCGCGCTGCTCTTGCCAATGGACGACTAGAACGAGGCGGAGTTTCCCTTTGTTTGTGGGGAAAAGCTGCGCTATGATTGGCTATAGTCCTTTATTTGTGGGCTAAATGAAAATTCCTATTGGTTAAATTTCATCATGACGTCGAATGACGACAGAAGGTCAAGTCGTCAATTGGCAACATGATTGGAATTCTTTTAAACATTATCCAACTATTCCTTCTGTTTCTTTGAAGAGGAACTGGTCTGACCACTTCTTGGTTCAGATAATCAGTAATCATGGTAAATTCCAACTTTATTACCAACGTTTCTTCAATAAGTTTCCTAGCTGAATCTGTGGACATTATACAGCTGATGCTCATCATTATGTTTTTGATTGTCTTGCTCTTGAGCCTTTTCGTTCCACAATTTTTCCTAATGATTATAGCAACTTCTCTTTATGCAACCTTCTTTTTTTTAATAAGTTTAGAAATTCCCTGATTTCTCTAATGAAACATATAGTTATTAATGAAAATAATCTTTTCCATTATTCCTAATTTGAAAGTAAAATAAAATAAAATAAAATAAATAAATACATTTTATTTTATTTAAATTTATTTTTAAATGCTTTCTGCAGTTCTTTTTGCTATTAATTTTTAGACTTTATTTCTTCTGCCCTGTTTTTTCCCCTTAGTTACACATTTTTCACAAGCCGGCCAATACGCTCATTAGCCTCCAAAGTCCTCCTTGCAGCCGCGGGAGGTGAAGACTCCTTTTCATTGCTCTTAGCTTTAAAAGTGTACTCACACTCACTCGCACAAACAGGGACATACTTTCTACTTGGGGGGTTTCCCTTTAGGGCCTTCCTTTTCCGATCTTGTCGTTAAAAAATAAATAAATAAATAAATAAATAACTATTTTCTAAATAGAAAAAAAAAAATTGTTTTTTTTTTTTATTTTTTGGGCTGGATTGTTTATGGAAAAAATAATAATAAAATTTTAACTTTAATGTTTTTCAAGGGAATGTCTCTTTGTCGTTATCTTTTCTTGTTTTCCTGGTTTTGTTTTGTTTGTACTGGATGAATCATCCGTTTTCTTTTTTTTTCCTGATTCTTCTCCGAATTGGCACTCTTTTGTTGCAGTTTGTCCGAACCTGTTTTCTTTTTTTTTTCTTTCCAGTAGAAGTTGCACTCTGGCCTCTTTAGTTTCTTGTTCTTGGGCAGTACCTCCCTTCGGGAGGTGAAGCCATTCATATCACTTGCCGAACATATGGAGCAGACACATTTTCAAGTATGTATTATGAAATCTGCGCTCGAAGAAAATCTACCACAACTGGCGAAAGAATTTGGATAGAAGACGTCAATAAAAGTCTGATTCTTGTAATAGTTACAAGCAGAGTTAATCTAACCCCGCTACAGATATTTCAAATGATGCGCTGTGGTTTTGCGAAAGAAGATCTTTGCTCTAATGGAAGATAGAACGGTGTGCTTTCTAAATTAACATGTACACCGTTTTGTACGGCAAAGAAACTTGTTGTAATCCGTGGACAAAGTTACCACCTGCTGACACTGTGGATGATTTAAGTAACGAAGTAAATAATAATTAGTTCGTGCTTTTATAAGTTTTTGTGTTTTGATCTTGATAACCATTGCTTTCTTTAATTTCTTTGTAATACATACAACTTTTAAAAATATGTAAATTTCAATTTACCATTTATTTGATTATATTTTATAGAACAAATATATATTTTATCACTACGATAATTCATTATTAGTATTCGTTATTATTACTGACTTTGAAAACATAGTATTAGACAGCGAAATGGTTATCCTGTCTGTTCTATAGACGAAGAATAGTCTATATACGATCTTTACGCCATCTTAGTCGCTATCTTGAATATTTAAATTACCTCAAGGGTAACAAAGCGACCCCCTACAGATTTATGTAGATCTGGAAAAAACAGAAATCACTACAAAAACATTAGGCTTTACTTCCAGCTTTTTTGATGTGATAAGACTATAAACTTATTATAAATTGCTATTAACTGTACTTAAATATTATTTCTCAGAATTTATGTATATGATTGAGAAATTCGCCAATGAAACAAAATTTTTAGTGTACTTTAATCTACCTTTCTTAAAATTATATTGTAGAATTTCAAATGAAACAGACCCTGCAAACTAAAAACTTTGTTTAATGTTCTTCAGGAATTCTTTAATAAAACTTAATGAAAAATATATATAAATACGCAAAACAATATTTCGAGTGAAAAGATATTTTTATTGGAATTTAACTATTATTTTGCTTCGAATGTATCAATAATTTAAATAACTGAATTTCTAGAAAGCAACAAAAACATTTTCTTCTAATTCAGTATATATTTTAAAGGTATATAATTATAAAGTTGTGTTATTTCATTAACATTTTTATGTTCTTTACTTTAACAATTTAACACTGCAAAATATTCTTAAGTGCTTTTTCTTTTTTTCTTTTTCCATTATTTTGGATGTTTAAAGATATTTTGGGCATTTACATCTATTTAATTATATAAAATATTTTCTTCCGTATTTTCTTCAGAATTATAATGTTAGTAAATTGGTTAATAACTTTAATTAAAATTAGTATGTTATGGCCACCATATGCTTTACTTCTATATTTTCCCGTTCAAAATAATTCAGTACAAATACAAAATTATCTTTCATGAGGAATTCTGGCGATTCCTACCCTGGAGAAGTATAATATTAAACATTAAAAGAAAGTCAGTTTTATACTCTATATGGCATTAAAAAAAAAAAAAAAATAGATAACTTTATTTTAAATTATCACAGATTGATGGTGCAACCATTCATTTAAAGTACAGAGGAGCTCTTTTGAAAGATATTCACAATGAAAATTTGCCCTCTCGGGGGAAGTATTTTCTTCTTAAGTGGGAAACCGGTGCCCCTACATATATAAAATGAAAAAAAAAAAAATTCTCAGTCAACTATAACTATTATAATTAATTTTTTTTAATTTCATAATGATTCTTAAAAAAAATTCTTTTTATGCACATTTATACGAAATTTTGTCCTATGTCGCCTTGTTAAAAATTTTAAAAAAGCGGGAGGGCAACGCTGCCTGTTGGACGATTTGCCCCAAAAGTTGAGAGGCACTAACTTATCTCAAGGTGAAACTACATATTAATTTCTAAGAAATTTTGTTCAGTAGTTCTTGAGATAGAGTTGCCACAGCATTTTGTCACACATAGGAAGACAGACATTTTATTAAAAGGTAGTGTTCTAGATCTCTCGAAACATGTAAATTTCTCGAAAACCCGACGTCGAAAATATTTATGAAACCTTTCTTATATTCATTATAGAAGAAAGTAAAAATAAAATATTAAACAACGAAACTTGAGAAAGGACATTGTTTATACACAGTTTGTGTTTTGATTCTAAATTTAAAGATTGGAGAAAAACGAAGAACATGAATGTTATAGAATGAAGTATTTTAATATTATTTCGGAATCGATTAAAAGCATAGAAACTTATATAAAATATGAGAAGCGGGTACCAACAGTACCCAAAGTTATTAAAAATGTTGGTTTTATTGCGATGATAAATCTAAAAATATTATTTAATACAATATTATTGTAATATCATAATATGTAATATTTTTCATAATATTTATTTAAATATATTTTTTGATGTTTTAACATAAAAATAAAATAAAATATTATTAATTTGAGTTTTGTTATAAAATAATATTTTTGTGCAATACTTATATGCAATATTTCACTTGACATTGATCTAAAGAACACAGCAGAGTACCCAGAACAGAAAATGTTACTCCGTATCTTTAATATAAAATTTTATTTAAAAAAAAAAAAAAAAAAAAACATTAAATTTGAATCAAGAAATCTTGACTGCAAAAGCAAAGGTGGAGCGGGAGTGAGCACAAAGCATTTTTTCGTAAAATCCGATTGTGCCCGCAATGAATTTTTCAAAAGTCGGCGCCAATATTTCTGCATGTTAACTGTTATTATATAAAATGACAGAGAAAAAAGTTTTGTGTTGACTAAAGCATAACTACTTTTTTTTTTCTTAATATAATTTCGTTTATAATTTCAAATAATAAATAAACTTCGTTAATAATTTGACCTACAAAATGTAATTGTAAAATTCCGAAAATTCCGTAATTTATATCCGGGGACGTTTTTCCCGGGGTAAGTTTTGCGGGGTACTTTATGTGGGAAGTGAGCTTCTTAGATATTCACCGATAAAAACAAAAATGAATAATTTTTGTGTGTGAAATTTCGTGAGAGGATTCTGTTTACCAGGTTTAGGTATATCCATTATATGAGCTTTAAATTTTTTCTTTAATATGTTTTATCCTTACAAATGAAACATGTTAAAGCCAGATTTATCATGAAATGCATATTTTTAGTACCATTTTGCAAATTTTCATTTTCGTACATTCTAAAACTAGTGAAGTACAAAATGCAAATTAAACTTTAAACTTTACATTATAATATTTTACAGGAGTTGTAAATTGGACCTTATACCTTAGAAATGAAAGTTTTTGGTTGTTTTAAAAGTGGTACATCGTTTTTTACCCAAAATAATATAAAATTAGCTGATTGAATTTGCTTCCCTCGGCTATCTAGAGATGAATTTTGCTTTTAAACTCTACTCAGAGCATACCAACCAATACCAACCAGTATCAACACAGTTCATAAAGTATACCTTCTTAAATAAATAATCATATTTTAATTTAAATAATCTGGTGTGTCACTCATACGACTTTCTCTTACCCTGAAATTTATTACTATAAATACAGGTTGCAGATTAAAAGGTAATATAACGAGTACTGTTATGTAAACCTGTATTAAACAATTCATATTAGGCTTCTGAAGAGTTTTATATGATTATTAGTTCTGTGTGAAGGGGGCTACCGCCCCCCTCAAACCCCCGTTTCATTAATGCACCTACATTTATGTAGAATTTAATTCGGTTATTAAAAAATAATTTTGTTTTTAAAAAATAATTTATTAAAAATATTATTAAAAATCTTTTATGATAATGCAGACGATTTCCATATTAGAGAAGTAGTATAACACCAAATATCAAAAAAAAAAAAAAAAAAAAGTCCATTGTATTCTCAATATTAAAAAAAAAAATACGATTTTTTTTCTAAGTTTTTTTTTCGTTAAAAGTAAAAAAAAATCGATAACTTTGTTTTAAATTATCGCAGATCGATGGTTCAACCATTCGTTTTATAGGTATTAGCGAGCTCTTTTGAAAGATACCCATCATGAAAATTTACTCCCCTCGAGGGGGGACTTCCCCCCAGAGGGGGAGGCGAGGCTCCTACATACACAAATTTTTTTTCCCAGTTAACTATCTCCATTACAAAAAATATATATCCGTTTCATTTGGTTTAGTGCAATCTATAGACGTTAAACTCTACTTACCTGCAATTTTCCCCATAGACGTAATGTATTAAAATTCTCTTGATTGTCCCTGTACACGAACCATTTGCTTGATCTTAACGAAAAGCTTACTGTAGCATCCCTATATGATACACATTTAGAATACCAAGTTTGAACTTTCTGCCATAATTTGTTTTTGAGATATGCTGATAACAGACAGACACACAGACAGACACACAGACACACAGACAGACACACAGACATACACACAGACACACAGACATACACACAGACACACAGACATACACACAGACCATTTGCTAAAAACATGATTTTCGTATTCAGGGAACCTCAAAACGTGTAAATATAACAAAATCTCGCGTTCGAAAATTTGACCCAAAAACAATACTTTCTCTACCTTACGGGTAAGAGAAAGTAAAAATTGATTTACTAATCAATTAAAAAGTACACAAATTTCCATTTCGATTAAAGATAAAAAATCTTGTAAGAAATTAAAGTTGAATTTATTGAAGTTTTAAAGCTAGTTTAATGGCTAGTAATGTGTCCAATGATTATCCGTGCATGAAAATACACAAAAGTTTTTAACCTCTAATGTAATATCTCTAAAACAAAACCAATATTGTGTTTCACATTAGCCTTCTATGCAATGTACACAAGTAAAATAATATTACGTGATGGAAAGACTAATTTCCACAACGCCTGGAAATTTTTGTCACGATCGGTCTAGGGTATGGATTATTATTGAAGGCAATCATAATTTTCCGCAAGAATAGAATTATAGCTATGCCTGTAATTATGTATACATTATATTCTTAACTTAAATGTATTATATGTACTTAAATGTATGTGCCTTATAATATACGAGGAAGAATTCGAATAAAATCTATAAACGATCTGTTCTGACTAATATAAAGAAAAATTTCATTTGTCTAATATTCTGACCAAATTACATTTTTTTTTTTTTTTTTTTTTTTTTTTAACTGTAAGCAAATTACTAGATTAAGTAAATTAATACTTTTACATAAATAGTAGAATTATGCGTAATATTTCAGATTTATCTGTTACATTTTAAATAGTTTTATTGTGAAATAGACATTTTATTAATAACTGAATGTGAAGAAAATATTTTCTGGAATTTGTCATTAGTATTAAATGTTAAATTAATTAATGAACTTAACAAATTATTTTATTCTTTTATTTGATCGCTATAGTCAAGTCCAATTTCTCTCACTGAATTTAGCTATTTCTATTAAAAAAAAATACTTATTGGGCCAATTAAAATTTCATTATCGTTATTCATTATATTGGGTGTTATACAATTTAACATTAAAGTGTAAAAAGTATTCGCGTGACCTTTTTACTTTCTCTTACCATAAGGTAGAGAAAGTATTGTTTTTGGGTTAAATTTTCGAACGCGAGTTTTTGTTATATTTACATGTTCTGAGGTCCCCTGAATACGAAAATCATGTTTTTAGCAAATGGTCTGTGTGTATGTCTGTGTGTGTCTGTCTGTTATCAGCATACCTCAAAAACAAATTATGGCAGAAATTTCAAACTTGGAATTCTAAATGTGTATCATATAAGGATGCTACACTAAACTTTTCGTTAAGATCAAGCAAATGGTTCGTGTACAGGGACACTCAAAAGTATTCATATACATTACGTCTATGGGGGAGATTGCAGGTAAGTAGAGTTTAACATCTATAGACTGCACTAAACCAAAGGAAACGAATATATATTTTTTGTAATAGAGATAGTCAACAGGAAAAAAAAATTGTTTATGTAGGAGCCTCGTCTCTCCCCCTGGGGGGGGGGGGAAGTCCCCCCTCGAGGTGATTAAGTTTTCATGATGGGTACCTTTCAAAAGAGCTCGCCAATACCTTTAAAACGAATGGTTGAACCATCGATCTGCGATAATTTAAAACAATGTTATCAATTTTTTTTACTTTTACCAAAAAAAAAAAAAATTTTTTTTTTTAATATTGAGAATAAAATGGACTTTTTTTTTGGATATTTAATATTATATTACTTCTCTAATATGAAAATCGTCTGCATTATCCTAAAAGATAATTATTTAAAATAATAATTTTAATAAGTTATTTTTTAAAAACAGAATTATTTTTAATAGCCGAATTAAATTCTATATAAATGTAGGTGCATTAATGAAGCGGGCTTTAAGGGGGTCGACAGCCCCCCTCACACATAACTAATTATTATGTAAAACTCTTCCGAAGCCTAATTTCAATTGTTTAACACAGGTTTACATAACAGTACTCGCTATCTTACCTCTTAATCTGCAACCTGTATTTATAGTATTAAATTTCAGGGTAAGAGAAAGTCGTGTGAGTGACACACCAAGCTATTTAACAAATAATAATGAAATACATTGTTATCATTTAGTACTGATAATGTTATTACTTGTTTTTATTTGTTTTGAAAAATATGGAAAAATTTTCATATAAAAAAGCCTTTTTGCTTTCTCTTACCCATAAGTTAGAGAAAGCATTGTTTCTGTATCAAATTTTCAAAATTGATTTTTTGTTTTATTTATACGTTTTGAGGTCCCTGAATCCAAAAATCATGTTTTTAACGGTTAGTCTGTGTGATTGTGTCTGTCTGTTATCAGCATATCTCGAAAACAAATTATAGCAGTAAGTCCAAACTTGGTATTATAAATGTGTATGATATAGGGATGCTACACTAAACTTTTCATTAAGATGAAGAAAATGGTTCGTGTACAGGGACACCCAGGAGAATTGAAATACATTACGTCTATGGCTAAAATTGCAGGTAAGTAGAGTTTAACATCTATAAACTGCACTAAACCAAATGAAACGAATATATATACATTATATATATATAAATGCGTTTTGTGTAGAATATGATATAGAAACCATTCACTGTTCATTTACAGGGCTACAAAAAAGAACTAGATTACAGTACGACAATACTTGAAAATTGAAGGAAGTGTACTTCAGGTTGGGCCATGTGTTATTAATATAGGATTATATTTATGTGCACCAAGGGATGTGTAGATAACTTTCAGAAGATATACAGGGTTGTAAGTGGGAGTGCTTCACTATATTATTTTACCATATCCAGGAAAGCTGCTCAGGGATTGAAATTAATTCTTCATAGCCATATGGTAAATAATGTATTTTTTTAAGCTAAATATTCATCGCTCGGTTTTTTGTATATTTAGACATTTTGAGGCTTCCTGAGTACCGAAGTCATGCTTTTAACGTTTGACCTTTGCCCGTGTCTGTTAAAATAAATTAAAAACAAATAGTTTCAAGCAATCCAAATGTTGTATTTTGAAGTTAATGTGCTTGTCACTAGAAAAGTTTGATCAATATTTATAAGTTTCAAGGAATATTGGTGTGAAAGCTATCTCAATAATTTTAAATGAATTTTTTAATTTAATAACAGATTCGAATTCTATATAAATAAATTTAGGTACAGTAGTGAAACGGGGGGGGGGGGGGAGTTGATGGGGGCGTCAGCCCTTCTCACAGAGAATTACTTGGGAAATACAGCTACGCCGAATACTAATTTGAATTGTTTTAACATAGGTTTACATAACAGTACTCGTTATCTAACCTCTTAATCTACAATAAGTACTTATAGTGTTAAATTTCAGGGTAAGAGAAAGTCGTGTCAGTGACACACCAGATTATTTAGTTAAGAAATGTAAATTATGTCTTTATTAAAATGTTTAGAATTATAGATTTAATATAAATTGAATGTATAAGTGGCATAAAGTGAAGTTTATATTTTGTTTTCGATACAATTCTGATTTAAAACATTTTTCAGAATATTTAAATATAATGTTAGATTTTTTAAATATAATGTTAGCGTTGATAATCAAGGGATCAGTTTCTGCAATGTATAACAAATTTTTGTTAGTATTAACTTTTCAACATTATTATTATTATCATTATCATTGTAATCGAAATTTATCATTTTATATTTTTTCTTTCTACTTTTTACTGTACAATTTCTCTGCTTTATTACTAAATTTCAATCGGTATTACTGAATTTCATTTATTTACTACCTGAATTGATATATTTACATTTTCTAGTCAGCTATGGCTTGAATTTCTACTTCAATTATCCACAGTAACTTTAAACGTTTTCCAAATGCTTTTCACGTATAAGAAAATGTTTAGAAATACTTTTAATCAGTTGTATATTTTTCTACTAAATTTGTACTGATATATGACACAAAAATAAAAATATAATCATATATTTATTACTTACAAACTTTGAATAAACACCATAAAATGCAATAAACTAGCAACAATTGTTTCGGGTCGAAAAAACACACGACCCTTCATCATGCGAATAAAGTAAGCACGAGTGCCGATTTGACTGCAGCACTCGTGCTTACTTTATTCGCCTGATGAAGGGTCGTGTGTTTTTTCGACCGGAAACAATTGTTGCTAGTTTATTGCATTTTATGGTGTTTATTCAAAGTTTGTAAGTAATAATTTTTACAACGCCAGTTTTGTGGTGCTTCTTTATTAATCATATATTTGTTCATATTCGTACTAAAAATAGCAACAAGTTAATTCAAAGTGTACAATTACAAGTCAACATTACATTTCAACAAGTGAAAGATTTTCTACCAAATTTATTTCAAAAATTTATTCAATTTTTCTTTTTTTTCTTTTGTCTTTTAAAAACATTACTGTGTTAAACCTGATTGTTCAAATGATTTTTGTATTTAGTAATTCTATATTACAAATTATTAACATATTTTCAGTGAAAGGGAAATAATATATTGTGTAATTAACATCAAGTCTATGTAAAATTTCAAATTTAATTTTTAATTTATATTTCAATTGTGTAAGTCCAAAGTGAGCTTGTGATGAATTTTCAAATAAAAGGCTAGATTTCACAGCATGAGCCTTTTATTTCGAAATAAACTTTTGGTATTTAGACTATTTGCATTCTGATAATGAATTCTGAAGCAATCTTTTTAAAATATAAAATTACACATTCAAATATTTGGTAGAGGAAACACTATTATAATAATTTTAAATTTTAATTTATACTATTTATTTATTTTAATTTTAATTTCATTATTATTCTAGTTATGTTTAGAAAGACAGTGTTAATAACATTTTGTTTTAAAAAGAACTACAAAGGAAAAATATAATTTAAGAGTATAGTATTATTAGATTGGTGTTTATAACCAGATTTCATAGAATTAAAATAATTAAAAGGGCAAAAACGTTATGAGAATTTATTTATTTTGCATTAGTTAAATAGTCGTAATCTACCCGTATACCGTTGCTTTTAATCATAAAGTTTATTTAGAAATATCAAACATAAATGCTATTTATGTATAAAATTCATTTTACTGAGTTTTATGGTGAATAAAAGAATAAAAAATAATCTACTCAAAAATTTTTTAATATATGTACTTTCAAAACATGACAAAAAAAAAAAAAAAAGAGAGAGAGAGAATAAAATTTAATAAGCCCTGCCTCGAGGAGTAAGGCGATATATTTACAACCACGTTATCAAATTTCGCATAAAACCAAGGGGTATTTGACATTGATTTATTTACTCATTGATTTATTTACTTACATCCTTGACATTGATTTATTTACTACTATTTGCACTTTTTAAGAGAGTTTCATCCCGAAAAGAAATTTTTTGCTTCAACTCATATCACATAAAAAAAAAGTTGTTAAAAGGTGGAGAACACAATTTCAAGATTTATATGAAAAGAATTACTCTTGAAAATTTTGATGCACATTCATTGAAAATATTACTAATAAAAACATAAAATAACATCACAGAAACATTAGCTGCGTTAGATAAAATGAGAAAAATTTTCATAATGAAGTAAATTTAAGGCTAACATTATTTATAAAAATACTTGAAAATATAATACAAAGTAAAGTATAAGATTCACGTTTAAAACTAAAAACTTAAAAAAAAAAAAAAATTCATATAACTGCATTTAGTTTTGACTAGTTTTAATATACAGTTTAAAAACTGGACAGAACAACGCATACATACACTGGTGGACAATTGCTAAGGACGGGTGACAATAGCTTAGTTATTTTCGTCCTTAGCAATTGTCCACCAGTGTATATACAGGGTTGTTATAACTAGGCTTCATTATAAACAGGATCTTGCAACTAAAACGAATGGACGGATTGTTACCAAATTTAGTTCATGGATGATTCATGAGGCTACTCAGTATATGCGCTCTATTTTGTTTCAGAGTTATTTTATTTTATATATATATATATGTATATATATTTAGTATTTGTAATTTTTAGACACGTTTCCAAATTTTATCTAACAATAATATTGTTTATTCATTTCTAGAAGAATTCAATTAGTATTGTATTCAAGATACTTCAAAGATATTTATATTAACATTCCTTCTATTAATCCTGCTTCGATCATGTTGGTATAAATCCTGCTGGTAATAAAAATTCAATGATTTATCTTATGTGTCAAGGAGAATTAACACTAAGCAATAAATAAGGAAGCTTAATAACTTGAATAAATTTGTTTCCTATCATTAGGAGCCCTTTTGTTTGATAAAATTAAAGAAATAAAATAAAATAAGTAATTACTTACAGTAAAGCATTGGAATTACCTCATAGTAACTGGTGTATAATGTAAGTTTTGTAGTGTTTTATGTAAATTAATTATGTTCTTGTACTAGATAGAAAAGTATATTTGGTGTTACAACATCATAATATTTCCAAAATGTCTAGTCTAACACTATGGTTCATTTTTTAATTTTCTTTTCTCCAAATTTCTGGATTCATTTAATTTATCAACATTATTCCTTTTATAATTTGACACTCTCAGCTTTGCTTTCATTCCTCGTCTGATCTTTAAATCATGTTTCATTTTATTGCATCTTAAAAAAATTAATTGGAATTTTAAGGATTTATATACAGGGTGATCAGTTTAAAAGAGTACCCGTTGGTTTTTCTTATTACCCTTAAATCTGACGGATGTAGCAACTATTCTAACACTGAAGTATAATTGCTTGAATCTTGTTTAAGTGTGGGAGACAATTTCTAACACTGTTGGACTGTTATAACTTTATTTGTGAGATAAAACAGAAAAAAAAGAGACGCACAGTGTTACTTAATCCTGTGATAATTTTATTTTTGCAAAACATAGTTTAATTCAAATTTTGTACATTATCATTCCTAACAGAAAATGTTGAAAATGTTCGCCACCATTTTGAATGCAATTATGAACACGTCGAACGAAGTTTTTTGACACACTTCTCAGAATTGTTGGTGTTAAAGGTTGATTCTAAATAAGTGTGACCAATTTCAAAGCATCAGAAATTTTTATTGAATTAAGTTATTTACATGAAATTTTCAGTGTAGTTTCCTTTAGCATAGTACATTTTACGTAAATCTTTACGCCAAGCCAAAAGAGCTTTTTTGACCACTTTTAGGGGCATTTTTCCAACTTCCTCTTCGATTGCTTTTTGAAGCTCTTGAAGTGTTCTTACTTTACGTCTACTTAATTGTTTTTTTTAAGTATCCCCATAAAAAATAATCGCAAAGAGCACAGTTAGGTAATGATGGTGTCCATTTCTCAAGAGGAAAAAAAAAATTATTTTTATTTTTTAGCCCTTTTACAGTTGATTTTGCAGTATGACTTAGTACAGAATCTTGGTGAAAAACAAAGTTTCCTTGGAAATAAAGATTTTTACTTTCTTTGATCATGTGCTTCAGAACTTTATTCTGATAGTATTTAGCATCAATTTTAGCCTTTGGTTCTACAAAAAAATGGTTTTGTTAATGCTTGGGAGGACATTCCCATCCATACCATAAAACCTGACGGCCAACTTGCCTTTTGCAAAACAGTTGCGTCTTTGCGACGCTTTTCGGGTGAAATATATTGTATCTTCGTTTTGTCAGTTGTGGATAACAGATAAAACAGTTCTTCATCTGATGCTATCCATTTTTTGTATCTACCTTTGCGTAACATTAAATACGGAGGTCAAGAACATTTTCTTACTTTTACGGTCTTTGCAGACATTTGATGACAAACTGGTTTATTCACTTTTTTATAGTCAATTTTCTTTATCTGACGACAAATTGTCGATTGCGATAGCCGTAGTTTCTTTGCTAAAGTTCTCTGAGCCTGTGAATTTTCTACCGCGATAAGTCTTTTCTGCTTCTTTTTTTCTTTTTCACCAAGCACTTGCTTTCGTCGACATTTTTTCCCTGGAGCTTTTTATTGCCAGCCAAATTTTATTTCTTTTCAAAGTTTAGATAGTAATTCATTAGAAAAATATCTTTTTTGATTTTTAAATGCTTTATTTATAACAGAGTTTGAGCAAACATCCTTCAAAAGCTTTAAAATTTCGTTTCGGGTTTGAGGATCTAATTTCTTTTCCATAATTTACTCCCACTAATAAAAATAGCTAGACTGGTAATTTAAACGTCTCACTTTTACAATAAAATCGGCGGTAAAGCGATTAAAGTTTACAATAAATAGTTACGTGCTATTAAAATTGGTCACACTTATTTTTAATCAACCTGTATTGAAGAGATTTCTTCAGTTATGATCTGTTTTAATTTATCGATTTTCGCACGACTTCTCTGGAATACCCTATGAAATGATAATGTAAAAATGGTAATAATAATGTAACTGTAACGTAGGAATGATAATGTAAAAAAATTGAATTAAATTTTGTTTTTTTATGAATAAAATTATTACATGATTAATTAACATTGTGCGTCTCCATTTCTGTTTTACCTCACAAATAAAGTTGTAACAGTCTAACAGTGTTGGAATTCGTCTCCCACACTTAAACAAGGGTAAAACAATTATACTTCAGCCTTAGAACAGTTGGCACATCCGTCATATTTAAGGGTAATAAGAAAAACTAAATTTTACTCTTTTAAATTGGTGACCCTGTATATATGTATATATAAACTATTCTACAAACTGTCATATATCGATCGCAATATTAAAAAAAAGTTAAAGTATAGAATTGCTTTGCTGTTGCTTTCGTTGCTTACGTTTTTACGTTACATTTTAAAGCAATAAAAAAAAAAAAAAAAAAAAAAAAAAAAAAAAAAAAAACAAGTAAAGCAGTGCTAGCATTTAAGTTTCTAGAATTAATATTTAAACTTTTATGATGGGTATAATAGTTTGCGGAATGGTCCATATATATTTTGCGATTTTTGATTAACCTACAACTTTTCGCTGAAATAACACATGAGTCCTTGCATTTAGCACAACATTTTTTTTTTTTTGAAAAGAAAAGCTGAAGTTTCACTTTATTCTTCTATAAAAACAAGAGTAAACTCCGTCATCAATGTTGGGCATACTGAGAAAGCACAGTCGACGTTCCAATTATAGACGTTTTTATAACATTGAGTACTATCTCTATCCAATTCATCAGCATTTTATTCATAAAATCAGTTCTGAATATATTATGCATAAGAACATGTTCTGTTGAATCACGAAAAGAAACTCTACGGGCTACAGCATAAATAATTGCTTAAATGTTTCAAGTAGACTACAGTAGTCAAAGTTTCCACACATGTACTACAGAAAAATTCTAAAATAAACAATCCCAAACTATCTCTCTACATTCACCTCTGAAATTAATTGCTGCACCGTTAAACTTGTTTGTGTTTCGAGTGGTAACGGATTATGCATAATATTTAAAATATAAATAATTGTGCTTTTTGATTATAAACAATTGTTGAGTCTTATTTGTGCATTAGGGAATATTTTTACAACATTCTTGACCTTATTTACACACAAATATTTCTTAATAAGCATTTTATTCTTTAAAAATTAAATCCATTATGGGTGTAATTTTTTAATGCACCTGTTACAGAATTCAAGATTTAGCATAATTAGTATGTTCTTTTTATCGTTTTAATTCTTACTTCGGATGACTTATCATTGATTTCTACAGATTAATTTTTATCATATTATCATTATATTTAATATGAATACTAGCATATCTATCTGATTCTGCTTGGTTTGAGATAGTGCTTATAAAATTTCTGAATTAAAGAAAAGTCAAAGTAAAGAATGTATGGACTAAAAATTAAATTAAATTAAAAGAAAAACCTTACAGTTTTATGATATTGCTATTGAAAGTTTTGAATAAATGGATTCCAAACCCAACCAAGGAAGTCGATAAAATATGTTGACGGATCTATAGAGAAGTGTGAAAGCAATAGTCTTATTTTTGCCTGAAGGAGCATATACGTAAAATTTCTTTGAAATTTCTATATGGCTTCATGTTACATATAATTGATAACGAAAAAAAAAAAAAAATATCAGTATAGAGTCTATCATCGGCTTCAATTAAAAAGTATTGTTTCTCCTCCATTCCTTTTTATTTTCAAGGCTCTGCGACCATTTAGCATTTACACGATACTTGGCTTGTATCCGTTCTTCAGCGTTTTATCTGTGAGCAGCTTCCCTTTCCTTATAATCCTGGCACTTGGCTTGTGGTGAATCTTCATTTTCTTCTTGTCTTCCAGCCGCTGTCCGTTGATCATCTACACGACACCTGACAAGTCGCTATTCACCAGTTTTTTCTCCAACTCTAGATTTCTGATAGCTTGACTTCCAGCATGTTCCTGATGCAATGGTTGTGCACGTTCATTAAGGTGCAATCAGACGGAAGACAATATATTCTAAAATATAAGCTATTGCCGCTCAAAAGCGACCAAACGACTTCAGTAGGGTTGTTTTTAAGCATAAACGGAAGAACGAAATCCAGAAATGTAAACAACGGACCCAACATTTGGTTATTATTCCCCCCCCCCCCAAGGATGTTTAAAAGGGAAAAGAATAGAGGGTGTTCTTGTAATCGCGATTCTCTGATTGGAGGATTTCTTAAACAGTCGAAAATGCGTGATTGACGAACATACGTTCGTCAGTTTGTATCAAACGGCATATTTGGATCGTTTCCCGCATGAGAAACCTGTTTATGAGGTATTTTGTGCTAAAGACTATCGTATGGTTCTTCGTTTGATAGCAGCTTTAGGTTATATTTATCTTTTGGTTTTTGCGTTATACTTGTCTTGCATAGCGCATCTGCCCAATGCATATTTTGTCGTTGTTGGTTAGTTTCTTCTCGTCTTCTAACAGCTACCCTCTGGCACTTAGCAAGACGTCTCACTTTTAATAGATTCTGATATTCTTCTTGAATTAATCTAACTTGTTCGCTTGCTATTGTTCTCTTTGTAATTTTCTTTGTTCTGCAATTCTCTTTTCAACAGAAGCCTTTACATATGAAACACGCGTTTTTGGAAGCATTGAAATATATATATATATATATATATATATATATATATATATATATATATGTGTGTGTGTGTGTGTGTGTGTGTGTGTGTGTGTATACTAAACATTGAAATACACAGAAGTTAGATAGTTATTGAGAGAAAAAATTAATGCATAAAAAGAAAGAGTAGAATTAATCACTACATATACTATTTCTATAAAATTCTAATTATATCTATTTGAACTCATTGTAAGAACTTAAACGAATAAAACCACAAATAATCAGTTATTTTAAATTTAAAGAAAAAGTCTTTGCACGTTCATTTTTTTCGACATAAAAAGAAATAAATTTTCTCTTACACGTCAATAAAAGAATTGAAGAAAACTCCCCCCCCAAATGTAATAGATAGATGTATTTTCTTTTATGTCTGGAATGTCTAATTTATTTATTTGTTTATTTATAGCATCAATTTATTTTTTTTTTCTTTTAAATAATTTTAAAGTCAAAGTAGGCCTTTTCTAAATATCTTTTGAATGAGTTTTCTGATTGACTGAACAGATACGGCGATAGCAATATTTTATCCTGATCATTAGGTGTACCAATTTTCGTAGCGATCACTTGAATGGTGTAGTTTGTATTGAATTCAGACATATACAAAGACCAAATTTCGGCCTTATGCATGTAAAATCCAATATCGACATTATCACGCCATTGTTTTTTTTATTATAGTAAATATAAATGGCATTAATATTTTTATTTATTTATTTATTGTATTTTGAATTTTTCAATGGTTTAAAAATTTTATCAAACATTCAGTTAAAATATTTTAATGAAAGATGTTATACAAAAAGACTTTATACAGGTTTAAAATATTTATAATGTATTTAATTTTATGTATAAACCATTAAAATTACTTTAAATAAAGCACTGATGTTAGCAGAATCTCTCTCTATATATTTAAACATACATTACCAAAAAGAAAATTGTAAATTTAATTACATTGGTGATTGTATAACTTTTTTTTTTTTATACTTGTTTCATTGTTGTTTAAAAAAAATCGACATGTTTGAAAATTAATAATAATAAAAAAAAAGAATATTGAAGCAAAAATGTGTGAAAAACAAAGATATTAATTGAAAATAGCATCTGTTGCCGTAAAAAAAAGTAACTGTAAAATTAAAATGTTTTAAATTTAAATTAAATATGCTCGTGTAGAAAATTGAATTAGATTTATTTAATTATTTATTTATTTATTTTAAGATTTAGAAAATGATGAGTTAAACAATGAATGTAGGTTAAAATATTTTAATGAATGATATGAAAATCAAATCTTGATTCTTTCCATTTATTAGATCTATTCTTACTTGAAAAAAAAAAAAATATATATATATGAAGAAAAAAATTGAATTATTTAGCCGTATATGTGGATGTTTGTTTGTATCTTCACTATACACAACCTACCAATAAGTATTTGGACACTTTCGAATTTAGACATTTCGTGAAAAATCTAGAAAAAATTTAGTAATCATCTTGTAACTTTGAAAGTGTAAAAAACATGTTACGCCTCATATATTTCAGAAAACGTTTTTTCCTGAAGAGGAAAAAAGGATCAGTAAAAAATTAAAGAAAATAAAAATGTTTTGCATCACTGTGTAAAACGTAATACTTCAAATGCGTTTTGGCTATAGCCTGTGATTAAGAGGATCTTTCTAATTATCTGTGTAAATTTTTATGAGGCTACCTCGTATATTCATGGAAATATAACGGTTTCTTTAAAAAATCGCAAAAAGAGTCTTTATTTTATTTTATTTTATTTTTTTAAATAATTATAACACGTAGTGTATTAGACCCAGTGCAAAGCGATTTTTAGGACATTTGACATACTATATTAGACACAGCATACTGCAATCAGAATGCAAAAAAATTAAATATCTAACGAAATATGAGCATTTTTACTGAATAATTTTAAACTACGAATGCGCAATCTTTATAAAAATTTTATTTGCATAATTTAATAGTTAAAAATATTGAGCTACTTATATGAAACCCCCAAACAATTATCATGTAAATTAAAGCAGTTATGGGTTATAGAATGAACTGAATTTTAGTTTCTCTCAAAATAAAAGCTAAAGTATAAATTTTTATAAAGCTTGTGCATGCGTAGTTAAAAAATATTTAATAAAAATGCTCATATATCGTAAGTTGTTTAACATTTTTGCATTCTGATTGCAGTATGCTTCGTCTAATGTAGTGTGCCAAGTTTTCTAAAAATGGCTTTGCTTTGGGTCTAATACCCTACGTGTTATAATTTAAAAGTGGCAATTTTTTTTTCCAATTTTTAAAGAAACCGTTACATCTTCATGAATATATTAGGTAGCCTCCTAAAATTTTATTCAGACAATAAGAAAAATTCTTATAATCGCATGCGACAGTCGAAACGCATTTCAAGCATTACTTTTTACAGGGTGATGCAAAACATTTTGATTTTTGTTTAATTTTTTACTGGTCCCCTTTTCCTCTTCAAGAAAATACTTTTGCTGAAATACGTGAGGTTTAACATGTTCTTTATACTCCAAAAATTTCAAAATGATTTCTAAAGAATTTTTCTAGATATTTGACTAAACGTCTAAATTCGAAAGTGTCCAAATACTTATTGGTAGGTAGTGTACAAATCGAAACTCTTTGAGAGATTGAAAAGAGAATTCGCATGCGTGTATCTTAGCGCTTGAAATGAGTAATTACACTATTAAGGTAAACGCACCAGTAGTGGACACTTTAAGGACATTTTCCGGCTAAATTTTGTGTAATTTCCTAAATTTTAGAGTTTCAAAAAATAATTAATATTTCAGACCTTTACTAACTCTTTCTTAACACGACTGTATTATGAAAATTGCTAATTGTAGCATTTATCTATGTAAAAAAATCAAAAATCTGAAGAGCTTAAAATGAGCCAGTATTGGACACACTAAAAACCCAGTAGTGGACCCTTTATTGTTCCAGTAATGCCTCCCCCTTTGAATCTTTGCTTTAAAATTCAGCTCTAAAATTGCTAAATTACAGAATTGTGTCTACTACTGGATCTGACATTAAAAGTCACATAAGCCAGTAGTAGACAGGGCTGTCCACTATTTGTCATAATGACATCTTTTGGCACCAGTAGTGGACACCCATAAAAATACTATGTGTTAATACAAGATTTAAAAAATAGCACAATAACACAATTCTGCATACTTATTTTAGTCATATGAAAGCAAAAGGTAGAAGAAATCAGTTAAAAATAAGCAGAGATGAGAGAGCAAATAAAATTTCATTTCCTTATTCAAAGTGATAAAGAAGAAAACGGCAAAATCACAAAAAGTGCAAATTGTTTTAGTTAAACTAATATTATTTTAAAACTAATGGCCGGAAATATTTTTTGTTAAAGGGTTTAACAGTAAATGACTATAACTCCCTTCCTGAACATTGCTCGAATCTTCAGAATTTTTAGGTATCTTATTTTCCGAGTTCAAAATTAAAAGTGTCCACTACTGGTACAGGATCCACTACTGGTGCGTTTATCTTAAAATGTTTTTTTCTTCCTAAAAAGGTGAAAAAAGGAGTATCCAGTGCAGTTTGGGACCTATTTGGACTGTAAGATTGATACAAAAAACATTTCTTAAAATTCATATTCATTGCTCTATAAAAGGATGTTATTCTCCTAAAGATGCAGGAAAAGGAGGAAGAACGTGTGGATATACAGTGTAATTTGCAAAACACTTGAGCTAGGAACATTAGTTAAATTGTGGAAATTTTGTTTCATGTTCACTATGGTATGAAAAAGCTGCTCAATTCTTTTAATGTGTAAGTGTGAAATGAGGGTAAAAAGCATGTAGTTTGTTTAAGAATATGGAAATCACCGACCTAGAAACATGATATTGGTATAAACATTTCATTCTTCTTCTTCTTCTTTTTTTTTTTTTTTTTTTTTTTTTTTTTTAAACATATTTCTAAATAAATGTAAGAAAATTATAACATATATGCATGAATTGCTGTTCTTAATTGCTTTTTGTTACATATTAAAAATGCATTTTGAAATAAAATGCTGTTTATTAATGAAACTTAGGCAATTATTTATTTAACCATCTTGATTATTAGACGTCTTGAACATGATTCGATATTTAATATATATATATATATATATATATATATATATTTGTCAATCTTTGTATGTTATAAAAGTTTGTGGACATCTTACAAAAAAAAAAAAAAAATGGAATTCTACAAAACCTTACCTTTTGTTGAACCCTTGATATAAATTTGAGTTGATAAAATTTTAGCATAAATTGTTCAAAAACATGCGCTGATATATTGTTATTACTATATCCCAGTTTCTACAGTGTATAAGCGCAAAATACTTTATATATGAGAGAACTTTTATGAATGTCTACGTAGATTCGATTTTGGTGCATATCAGTTGATAGGTAGCGCAGCTATCCAGCAATATTTTTAATTTATGTGAAGACAATATCTCAGGTTTTATAACATAAATTCATGAAACTGGATACGTAACATAAGTATTAAGAAAAACAAAATTTATGTAATTTGAGTTAATATCTGCAACTATTTGTCTTCTAAGCTGCAATCTTTTCGGTTACCGATAAAGATGTATCCCAGCTTCTATGATAAAAAAAAGAATTAAAATTTATATATATAATTAATACTAATAAAAATAATGCTGATTCAGCATGGGCGTATATGGAACGACAGGTGATGCTGATAATACTTAATTTCAGTGGAATTCCGGATAGCCATATATCAACATAAATTGGTTAAATTGTACCAAACTGCATAAGTAAAATCTTTATTGTGTAAACTTATGTTGATTTTTTTTTTTGTGCATGTTAATCAGATGGCAGCACTGTTATATAATATGAAAAAAAAAAAAAAGTTTTTTCATGTCCACAGTGTACTAGTTGCCTTTGTACCACTATATATACATATATTTTCAATACAGTTGTAATGAAGGAAAAGGGTTCAATTATTTACTAAATATAAATGCTCATAACTTAAGTAAAAAAAAAATTATTTATTTAGTCAGTGTTGCTAAAAACCTTTCACAATTTAATATTTAGGAGTAAAAAAAACACCCTAAAAAACACGTCCACTGTTTCAAAACGATAGTAAAATAAATAAAAATAAATGAATAAAAATTGGAAATGAATGATAAATTTATGTTTTATTAATGCTTTTTGAGGCTTTGGAAATTTATTTCTCCGGAGCACTTTTTAAAAGTATTACAGAATGTTTCTTCAAAAGAATGATTTTTTTTTTTTCTTTTCTTCTAAAGACTTTAAAACTGAACATTTTTTATATCAAAACTTTTATAAAACTTTTTGTCAGTGCATCTAAGTCTGTACTTTAAAGATAAGTAGTTTTTTGTTTCAATTTTGTTGCGGAGAAACATTTTCTGGTTTTATTTATTTCAGAAGCTAAGTGTTATTTACGGCTTAAAAAGAAATCTCATAAATTTGTGAAATATATTTTTTTCTCATTTAAAACAGTGAACTTTAAATAAAGCTTAAAACTTTCACATATCTTTTATTAGTTAATGAAGTATAATACATGCTTTAGAAATTTTTTCTTTAAATAAATAACAAAAGGCATCTTAAAACATAGGGTCGTAGAAGAGAACTTTACATGCAAAAAAAAAAAAAAAAAAAAATAGCATGCAATTTCAAAAGCTAAGTGAAAAACACACAATAAAGTATATACATTGATATATAAACAAGGAAATATGCAAAAAGTATTTCAAGATTTTGTTTTTTAATGTTACTGTAGCAATTACGTTTCTGTGACCAAATAAAAAATTAAGTAACACATAATTTCTTAGGAGAGCAATTTTCTTATATTTTCCAACGTTAAGTGCATGTTTAAATGCACTTCTTTGCAACTGCAATTGGCAGCAGAATTATTGAAGCACTAGCAATAATTTGTACTTAAAAGATGTGCACCTAATACTGTTTTGTTAAGTAAATATTTGTAGAGTCATGATCTTAGTCTCATGCTGTTTATAAAAAAGTAAGTTGATGATAAAAATTAGCGATCAAACTATGTATATATATATATATATGAAAAGTGTGGATATGTGTTTCAATAATCTTGGTACCCACTGTAGCAGTAACTGCTTAGTGATAATGTAACACACATACTTTCTTAATTACACAATGTAGTAATAAAACAAGAAATACACACCAAGAATGTGGTGCTAACTCTTTCCACACGCACACATAAAAGAAAAGGTAAATAAAAATAAAATAAAATAGGCATGGTGCCCTTTATTTTCAGGGTATAGATTTATTTATTTTATTTTACTTGACTTTATGTGAATTTTACCAATTATGCATTTTTGTACTCATATTGTATGCAGTTTTAATGCTTTAATATTCTGTTTAATCGTTGTGTAAATAATTAATATTATGCAGTACAGATTTTAAAAAACGTTTAAACTTAATCTTATATTCATTTAATCTATACAGAGGAGCTATGACAGCAGTTGTCAGGCATAAATATAGAATTTTATTTGAGCCCACTGTAAAGGTGGGCCCGAATTTTATTTAAAAAACTATGCATGGATATGAATTTACTCATCCTTTTATATGCTTTTGTATAATTAATGCTTTCCTTATCATTTAACCTTCGTAGAAGATGATTTGAACTGGATTAAATTTAATAATTTTATGGAATAAATGCTATTTACTGTTACATTTCTTTCATTTTCTTAAAAAAAAAAAAAAAAAAAAAAAAAAAAAACTCTTTCTTCATCAGTTATCTTACAATTTTCATAAGATCAATGAGTGTTATGTATAAGAGTATTGGTAATTTTTTTCAAATTATACACGAAGAACTTTGTGTTGAATTTCATCAAAAATCCTATGATGAAGTTCAAACAAAAATTATTTTATAGAGTTAAATATATATTATATACATACATATTGGTACTTCCACAATTTCCTCTGAAGTGAGGTTTCTTCCTTTTTTTTTTGCTATAAACATCTTAAATGTATAACCTAGTACCTATAATATTTTCTTTAACTTGTAGAGAATATAAGTGGGCCATAATGCCTATTTTAGATCTTAAATCCTAGATCTTAGATCTTACTAGATCTTAAATATAAATTTGAATACTTAATTACTTAGTACTGTGATAGAATTACGAAGAGCTCGAGACAAAGTTTTAAATTCAAAATAACGCAGTTTATTAATTCTTAATTTCAAGGAGGGCGTTGAGCTAACTCGATTTAAGTGAATGGCTTCAGGAAATAACTTTAACAAGACAAAACAAAACTTATCTCACCAATGTTGATCTTTTTGGCGACTGCCTCTACTACTACTGCCTCTCACTTCAGAGTGTCGAGCGGATTCATGATACACGACAGCTCTTTTCTTAACTTACGCCACAAGATTACACCTTTCGACCATCACTCACACACACCATAATCCGATGCCGCTACTTATCGCCACCAACTCCAACTCCCTATAACTCTATACTCCACGCTTATCAGCTACCAATTTATCGCCATTCCCTTACCTTCTAGCAATTCACTACCCTTCATTTTATACTCCATTCAACAACTCCCTTTTATTTCATTTCAATCAAAACCTTATAAAATTACTTCTAAATCATCTAACACTGAGATCCTAACTATTTCGCTGCTGCACCCTGCCGACATAAAACTAACTCGACCAAGACTTTCGCCGAGTCACTGGCGACAAAGTGATTTAACCGTCCCAACTTTTGGTGACGGTCTATAGTCTCGACCTCACAAACTTATGGCTTAAAATAAGGACAGTATATATCACTTTAATAAAGTAAATTTATAATATTTGCATAACTCATAGGCATGTATTAATTCTCTTTTAATTTTAATATATTAATAAAAAATAAAACGCAGTTTTACTTTAGATCTTTAGGTATTTCTGATCATTTTAATATTCTTATTATTACAGTGTCTTATCTACCTCATAAATAATCCACTTTCTCCTTTTTAAATATATGTAAACTAAATAAATATATAATTTGTCTCTTTATAATACAGTGCTAAAATATTGTAAATCAACTAATAAGGGCATGAGGTAAATTTCACTAACATAATATTTTTTTGCATGGAGATATATAAAAGTTTAAATTTTGTAGTTCTTGAAATTGAACACCCTCAAAAATTTTATTGACTTTTATAAAAATTGCTAACACTTCTTAAGCAACATGTCAATTTAAATTATGCATCTAAAATATTTAAGGAGAAAACAATCTAAATTCAAGGTTTTCCCAACACTCTGTATATTAAGATACATTGTCGCATTATGAAAAATTTTATGCTTCTTAGTATATGTTCTATAAATTGTGATTCACTAAAAGTTATTCACCAAAAAACGACATTATTTCTAATCAATTCGGAATGTCTATTATTAATTGTGATTTTAAAACTCTTCTTAACTTATTTCAAAATAAAAGATAATTTTTCTAATATGAAACATAACCACTTAAAAAGAAGAAAAAAAAAATTTTCACAAATGAATATTTGGCGAATCAATCAGAGACGGATCAATCATTTTTTTCATGCTTCCTTTCCTTCGAAAGTATGAATGAATCATATAATTTGTATTTTCTATTAATGTAATGACAGAAAAATCCTAAAAAATGATCTCTCCGGATTGACTCACAGATTGACTCACACCGTGCATGCTCAAATCAGCGCTTTTCAGTTTTAAAATCTAGCCTTGTGATTTAATACTTAAAGCTATATCCACGATGTTTTTACTTACTAGTGCATCTGCAGAACAGGAAGCTCAACGCCCTATTTGCATCACACATTATTCAACATGTCATTTTTATTTATTCTTTATTATATAATATATATATTTATTCAATTGATTTGCTACATAAACAGATGCGTTTTTGAGGGGGATTGCCGCATCCCTCAACCCCCCCCCCTCCCGCTGTATCTCTCTTTCTATATCTATCTGTATATCATATATATGTATTCTCAAAAAATGACAGTCTTGTATTATTTCCCTAAAATTCAGAAATATCTATGCCAAATTTCATGCAAAAAGATTATATAGCATATCGGAATTACTTTGTGTAACCCTGTAAACTAATTACCAATTCTATGTCCATAATTTTCATCATAAAAACATGCTTTTAAAATTCAAATAAAATTTCATTATATTTAATGGGGTGTAACCATGTTAAAATACACTTTAAGAAAAACCGACTATAGACCGTAATAGTACAAAATTCTTTTATATATCCCGTAAAGTACCCACAGTTATTATATACGCCAATAATAAGAATACACCTAATTAATTATAACGCATTAATTTTTCAAACTAATTTGACATCATTTGGATGATTACAGCACGTCATCGGAATTCTTTTGTGTAGTCCCATAAATAAATTATTTAGTCTATACATAAGAGTAAGTTTTTTTAAGAGTAAGCATGCTTTTAAGTATCTTTATAATGTATTTTAATTCCATTATGTTCAATGCATTAAAGTGCGCCTAAATAAAAATTTGTCCATAGGCTCTAATGTCACGAAATTCTTTTGTGTGTCTCTGTAAACGAACCATAAACATTGTACACACCAGTAAAAACTATTCAGCTTATTCTACATTTTTCACGAATAATTATTCGAAATTTGACAAATTTGGATGATTAGGTGGCATTGTCAGAACACTTTTGTAAGGTCCTGTACCTTAGTTAGGAAGCCTAACAGCACATAATTTCTGCAGAAAACATAAGTTTAAGAACTTCACGGTAATTTCATTTTGTTGATTGCAAAGTAATGATGTTTAAATGCGTTTAGATGAAATTCACTCTATATGCCGTAACGATAAGAATTTTGGCGTGTCCCTGTACACAATTCATAAACAATATAGATATAAAAATTATGCAGCTATTTCTATACAGAGCCTGAACGTGTGTGACAATTTGCAAGTCGATCGGAGGATTTTTGCGGTACATACAAATTCCACTCATAGGCCGTACTTTTAAGAAAAATTTTGGTTGTCCCTATACACGAACTATAAATGGAATACACACCTAAAACTATACAGCTAATTTCGTAGGGCGCACGAACATGTGTACCAAATTGTAAGTCAATAGCGGGATTTTTGAGGCCGTTATCGCGCGACAGACAGACAGACAAACAGGCACACAGACTGAATCCAAAGTTATAATAGCAGGAGAATTGGCGTTGGAATATTAAAACAGGAATAAACTACTACGTCAGAAACGCCAAAGAAAAATTATTGAGGTGCATACAGCTGTTTCGGTAGCCTAAAGCGTACCGTCATCAGTGCAAAAAAAGAATTCTGAATCTGGAGAAGTACTCGTATATATAGGAGAGGGACCGGATTTAGTTCAACCAATAGGATTACGGAAGAGGTGGGGAGTGTGGCCAATAGGAATTAAGGAATGTGTAGCTGTGTAAACAGTTGAAAAATTAAGGAAATGTGGACTGAATGTAAAATTTCCAACAATCAGACAAATAGGGAACAGCGAAATCACAATTTACAAGGTTTTTAAAATTTTTATAAATATGAAAAGCTTCAAAGAAATCGAGTTCATGAATGGATTTAGGTCTGCAAATTATTTTAGCTGAATTAAATTTAAAATTATGATTTTCCTCCCAGCAATGTTTAGAAATAGCCGATTTATTGGTTTCTTGTTTGCGGACGTAATTCATATGTTCTTTTAGACGAAATTTAAGACTGCGTTTAGTTTGGCCAATATATGATAAACCACACTGACAGGAAATACTATAAATGCCCCAAGAATTATGCATATCAATAGAATCTTTTAACTGAGAAAAGGTGAGTTTATTGGAAGGCGAAAATATTATTTTAAAATCATATTGTTTGAGAATTTTAGCTATGGTTTGACTGGTTTTAGAAAAATAGGGTAAAACAATACTGATATTAGATGTGACTGATTTAGTAGACGAAATACGAGGGAGTTGTAATTTTTGGATAGCTTTGTCAATAATGGAAGGGTCATAACCTCTGTCAATTGCGATGGCTTTCAGGTATTTTGAACAAATATTAAGGGCACGGTTTACAAAAGTATAGAAAGCAGCCATTTTTTGGTTAGGTGGGTGACATGAACGCGCATGGGGAGGAAGCGAGACTGCAAAATTTTTACGATAGACAGTGGTTGAAAATCCATTTACAGTGCGAGAGACGAGGGTATCAAGAAATGGAAGGGAGCCATTATTTTCTATTTCATATGTAAACTGGATATTACTGTCAATTGAATTTAAGGTTTTTAAGACATGGTCAATATTGTGATGAGATATGTCAATAAGCGTGAAGGTGTCGTCAACATAACGGGTCCAAAAAGGAAAAGATATTTTCTTAAAAAGCTTGCTTTCGAAATAGTGCATGTAAATGTCTGCGAGAATTGGGGAGAGAGGGGAACCCATGGCTAAACCTTCAGACTGACGATAGAATTTATTTTGGAAAGAAAAAGTGGTTTGTGATAAACAAATGCGGGTAAGAGAAATTAATTCTTGTATTTCAAAAGAGGTGAAATGAAACTCTTTTAATCTATTTTCGAGACAGCAGAGGGCGCCACTTATTGGAACATTAGTGAAAAGAGATTTTACATCAAAAGAAACCATAGTGAGATTAGTGTGAGGGCAATTTTGAATATTTTTTGAAAAATTTATGGAATTCTTAACAGTATAACTATTAGCAGCAAGAAGTGGAGCAAAAATTGTGGTGAGAAATTTAGCTAGATTATAGGAAGCAGTACCGATATTAGAGACTATTGGACGAAATGGAATATTGGGTTTGTGAACTTTTGGTAAAGCATAAAATCTGGCACAATTAGCAATAGAAGGGATAAGATGGGATTTAGTCGAGTTCAATAACAAGGGGCAAGATTTTATAGCAGATTTAATTTTATTTAATTCTTGAGGAGAGGGGTCACGGGGCAGAGGAATGTATGGGCCATCATTAATTAGTTCGGTAACACTTTCGATGTATTGTTTTTTATCCAAAATAACAATCTGACCACATTTATCAGCTTTAGTAATGATGATATTTTCATTCGATTTTAATTCCTTCAAGGCGTTTTTTTCTGCAGGGCTGAGATTTGATTAAAAATTTTTAGAGTTGAAATTGGCATTATTAAGGATTAAATGACGAAGATTTTCTTTCTGTTGGTCAGACAGTCGAGAATTTTTGAAAGCTTTTTCGACCGGTGCGATTAACTGAGGAAAAGAAGGAGGTTTAGAAATGGCAAAATTTGAATTGAGTTTGAGAACAGAATATTGACTATTGGAAATATCAGTACTGGAAAGATTAACGATTGCATTTTTATTGACAACAGGTAAGTCGTTCGAATGAATAGCACTCTGTGAATTACGAAGCCGGGTGAATTTATCATGTAATTTAATTGAGTGTTTACGAGAACGGTTGTCACAATGAATCCAGGAATTGTGATCAATCAACATAAAATTAGGACGTTCAAAAGCTAACTTTAAGTGGAGAAACAATAAATCTTTTTCAATTTTGGCGATGTTGGTACGAGTTTCCATAATAACTGCACGGAGAATATTAAAATGAGACCTGAGTACTGCTTTGTTTACAAAACTGGAACCAGAAATATTGCATTTCAGTTGAATGAATTTAGGGATAATGCGGTGTCTCTTGCATTGTAAAAGGAATTTTAGACGGTTGAGGGCACGAAATTTTTTAGTACGTAGACGGTAGAAACGATTAACTGATAAAAGTGGTCAGATTGTTATTTTGGATAAAAAACAATACATCGAAAGTGTTACCGAACTAATTAATGATGGCCCATACATTCCTCTGCCCCGTGACCCCTCTCCTCAAGAATTAAATAAAATTAAATCTGCTATAAAATCTTGCCCCTTGTTATTGAACTCGACTAAATCCCATCTTATCCCTTCTATTGCTAATTGTGCCAGATTTTATGCTTTACCAAAAGTTCACAAACCCAATATTCCATTTCGTCCAATAGTCTCTAATATCGGTACTGCTTCCTATAATCTAGCTAAATTTCTCAGCACAATTTTTGCTCCACTTCTTGCTGCTAATAGTTATACTGTTAAGAATTCCATAAATTTTGCAAAAAATATTCAAAATTGCCCTCACACTAATCTCACTATGGTTTCTTTTGATGTAAAATCTCTTTTCACTAATGTTCCAATAAGTGGCGCCCTCTGCTGTCTCGAAAATAGATTAAAAGAGTTTCATTTCACCTCTTTTGAAATACAAGAATTAATTTCTCTTACCCGCATTTGTTTATCACAAACCACTTTTTTTTTCCAAAATAAATTCTATCGTCAGTCTGAAGGTTTAGCCATGGGTTCCCCTCTCTCCCCAATTCTCGCAGACATTTACATGCACTATTTCGAAAGCAAGCTTTTTAAGAAAATATCTTTTCCTTTTTGGACCCGTTATGTTGACGACACCTTCACGCTTATTGACATATCTCATCACAATATTGACCATGTCTTAGAAACCTTAAATTCAATTGACAGTAATATCCAGTTTACATATGAAATAGAAAATAATGGCTCCCTTCCATTTCTTGATACCCTCGTCTCTCGCACTGTAAATGGATTTTCAACCACTGTCTATCGTAAAAATTTTGCAGTCTCCCTTCCTCCCCATGCGCGTTCATGTCACCCACCTAACCAAAAAATGGCTGCTTTCTATACTTTTGTAAACCGTGCCCTTAATATTTGTTCAAATCCTATTTTTTGAAATCTGAAATTAAATACCTGAAAGCCATCGCAATTGACAGAGGTTATGACCCTTCCATTATAGACAAAGTTATCCAAAAATTACAACTCCCTCGTATTTCGTCTACTAAATCAGTCACATCTAATATCAGTATTGTTTTACCCTATTTTTCTAAAACCAGTCAAACCATAGCTAAAATTTTCAAACAATATGATTTTAAAATAATATTTTCGCCTTCCAATAAACTCACCTTTTCTCAGTTAAAAGATTCTATTGATATGCATAATTCTTGGGGCATTTATAGTATTTCCTGTCAGTGTGGTTTATCATATATTGGCCAAACTAAACGCAGTCTTAAATTTCGTCTAAAAGAACATATGAATTAGGTCCGCAAACAAGAAACCAATAAATCGGCTATTTCTAAACATTGCTGGGAGGAAAATCATAATTTTAAATTTAATTCAGCTAAAATAATTTGCAGACCTAAATCCATTCATGAACTCGATTTCTTTGAAGCTTTTCATACTTATAAAAATTTTAAAAACCTTGTAAATTGTGATTTCGCTGTTCCCTATTTGTCTGATTGTTGGAAATTTTACATTCAGTCCACATTTCCTTAATTTTTCAACTGTTTACACAGCTACACATTCCTTAATTCCTATTGGCCACACTCCCCACCTCTTCCGTAATCCTATTGGTTGAACTAAATCCGGTCCCTCTCCTATATATACGAGTACTTCTCCAGATTCAGAATTCTTTTTTTGCACTGATGACGGTACGCTTTAGGCTACCGAAACAGCTGTATGCACCTCAATAATTTTTCTTTGGCGTTTCTGACGTAGTAGTTTATTCCTGTTTTAATATTCCAACGCCAAGTCTCCTGCTATTATTTGTTAAACTTTTACGGGTTTTGTTGTGTTATTGGTCTTCTGCTCATATTGTTACTGAGCAACCTGGTCTGAGAAGCCTCATATGAGGGGGAGATTAGGTCAGTAATATTTTGAGCCATTTCCTTGTTTTCAAAATGTGCAAATTAGTTAATCGTTTCTACCATCTACGTACTAAAAAGTTTCGTGCCCTCAACCGTCTAAAATTCCTTTTACAATGCAAGAGACACCGCATTATCCCTAAATTCATTCAACTGAAATGCAATATTTCTGGTTCCAGTTTTGTAAACAAAGCAGTACTCAGGTCTCATTTTAATATTCTCCGTGCAGTTATTAAGGAAACTCGTACCAACATCGCCAAAATTGAAAAAGATTTATTGTTTCTCCACTTAAAGTTAGCTTTTGAACTTCCTAATTTTATGTTGATTGATCACAATTCCTGGATTCATTGTGACAACCGTTCTCGTAAACACTCAATTAAATTACATGATAAATTCACCCGGTTTCGTAATTCACAGAGTGCTATTCATTCGAACTACTTACCTGTTGTCAATAAAAATGCAATCGTTAATCTTTCCAGTACTGATATTTCCAATAGTCAATATTCTGTTCTCAAACTCAATTAAAATTTTGCCATTTCTAAACCTCCTTCTTTTCCTCAGTTAATCGCACCGGTTGAAAAAGCTTTCAAAAATTCTCGACTGACTGACCAACAGAAAGAAAATCTTCGTCATTTAATCCTTAATAATGCCAATTTCAACTCTAAAAATTTTAAATCAAATCTCAGCCCTGCAGAAAAAAACGACTTGAAGGAATTAAAATCGAATGAAAATATCATCATTACTAAAGCTGATAAAGGTCGTCAGATTGTTATTTTGGATAAAAAACAATACATCGAAAGTGTTACCGAACTAATTAATGATGGCCCATACATTCCTCTGCCCCGTGACCCCTCTCCTCAAGAATTAAATAAAATTAAATCTGCTATAAAATCTTGCCCCTTGTTATTGAACTCGACTAAATCCCATCTTATCCCTTCTATTGCTAATTGTGCCAGATTTTATGCTTTACCAAAAGTTCACAAACCCAATATTCCATTTCGTCCAATAGTCTCTAATATCGGTACTGCTTCCTATAATCTAGCTAAATTTCTCAGCACAATTTTTGCTCCACTTCTTGCTGCTAATAGTTATACTGTTAAGAATTCCATAAATTTTGCAAAATATATTCCAAATTGCCTTCACACTAATCTCACTATGGTTTCTTTTGATGTAAAATCTCTTTTCACTAATGTTCCAATAAGTGGCGCCCTCTGCTGTCTCGAAAATAGATTAAAAGAGTTTCATTTCACCTCTTTTGAAATACAAGAATTAATTTCTCTTACCCGCATTTGTTTATCACAAACCACTTTTTCTTTCCAAAATAAATTCTATCGTCAGTCTGAAGGTTTAGCCATGGGTTCCCCTCTCTCCCCAATTCTCGCAGACATTTACATGCACTATTTCGAAAGCAAACTTTTTAAGAAAATATCTTTTCCTTTTTGGACCCGTTATGTTGACGACACCTTCACGCTTATTGACATATCTCATCACAATATTGACCATGTCTTAGAAACCTTAAATTCAATTGACAGTAATATCCAGTTTACATATGAAATAGAAAATAATGGCTCCCTTCCATTTCTTGATACCCTCGTCTCTCGCACTGTAAATGGATTTTCAACCACTGTCTATCGTAAAAATTTTGCAGTCTCCCTTCCTCCCCATGCGCGTTCATGTCACCCACCTAACCAAAAAATGGCTGCTTTCTATACTTTTGTAAACCGTGCCCTTAATATTTGTTCAAATCCTATTTTATTGAAATCTGAAATTAAATACCTGAAATCCATCGCAATTGACAGAGGTTATGACCCTTCCATTATAGACAAAGCTATCCAAAAATTACAACTCCCTCGTATTTCGTCTACTAAATCAGTCACATCTAATATCAGTACTGTTTTACCCTATTTTTCTAAAACCAGTCAAACCATAGCTAAAATTCTCAAACAATATGATTTTAAAATAATATTTTCGCCTTCCAATAAACTCACCTTTTCTCAGTTAAAAGATTCTATTGATATGCATAATTCTTGGGGCATTTATAGTATTTCCTGTCAGTGTGGTTTATCATATATTGGGCAAACTAAATGCAGTCTTAAATTTCGTCTAAAAGAACATATGAATTACGTCCGCAAACCAGAAACCAATAAATCGGCTATTTCTAAACATTGCTGGGAGGAAAATCATAATTTTAAATTTAATTCAGCTAAAATAATTTGCAGACCTAAATCCATTCATGAACTCGATTTCTTTGAAGCTTTTCATATTTATAAAAATTTTAAAAACCTTGTAAATTGTGATTTCGCTGTTCCCTATTTGTCTGATTGTTGGAAATTTTACATTCAGTCCACATTTCCTTAATTTTTCAACTGTTTACACAGCTACACATTCCTTAATTCCTATTGGCCACACTCCCCACCTCTTCCGTAATCCTATTGGTTGAACTAAATCCGGTCCCTCTCCTATATGTACGAGTACTTCTCCAGATTCAGAATTCTTTTTTTGCACTGATGACGGTACGCTTTAGGCTACCGAAACAGCTGTATGCACCTCAATAATTTTTCTTTGGCGTTTCTGACGTAGTAGTTTATTCCTGTTTTAATGAATCCAAAGTTTTTTTGAATCTCAACAGGGAAATCTCCACTGATGTTTCAGCAATTAGGACGGAGGACTATTAGTTTAAATCTGGATTGTTTGTAGACCAGTTCTGTGCAACACCAAAATAAGTTAGCAATACCAGTCATATCGTTACAAATTCGTTACCAAATGAAAGGGGCAATTTTTCTGAATCCAGGCGTGCAAACAGTTTTTCGACACGACAATTAGATTTTTAAAAATCGACTAAAGTATGAAATTTATGTGGAGACACTTCATTTTAATTCATTTTAGTCATTTTAAGTAGTACGTGGCTGAGTTTTTGGTCAAAAAATGAGATAAAAAATAAAAATTAAATAAAAAATTAATATTTTAGGGATTGAAATTAACAGTTCTCCGTACTAAACTAAATTCTGTTTTTGACAGAATTTTTAATGGTTTTTTAATTTTATGTTTTTCCATTTTATATGTTTTTAACTGTTTTATTAAGACTCACTCTCAGAAGTTTTCACTTATCACTTAATCAATAACTTATATTCTGTAATTGTTATTTTTATTTTATTTATTTATTTATTTTTAATTCTTAAATTCAGAAACAATTTTTTTATAAAATTGCGCAAGAACTTTATATTTTTATGTATACAATATTTGTATAATTAAAACTAAAAACTATTTAAAATATGTATACACATAAAAAAAAAAAAAAAAAAAAAAAAAAAACAAGTGAATAGCATATATATATATATATAGTAAAATGAATGGTTACTTTTTTAAGTATTATTATTTTATTATTATTACAATTTTTCGAATAATAATTGTATTTTTTCACATGGCATATGTGTCGTACATTATAGAAACTACATATTTCACATAAATATATATGGCTTTTTCAGTGGACTTTTTAAAGAAAAATTGTACCTAGAAAAGTTATTGTAGTACTAAATGTAATAAATGCAAAGTTTGAAGCAATTTTTAAAGCAGTTCATGGTTTAAGATCAAAATCATAATTAATTTCAAATAGAATTTTTTTTCCTCAAACTTTTTTATATTTTTTTTCAGTACTACATATATAGATACAACGAAGGTTATTTGCACCACGGAAGAAATTTATGTATTTTTACTCTCTCCTATTTCAATTACAACGACAGTATCATAAAATTAAATGAAATTTCAATAATAATTTATGTTATTTACAAATTCTTTATAAACAGAATATCTGAATGTCCATGATACAGTCAAGTAGAGGAACGAGTACAATTCGAATCATGTCCATTAGAAATATCTGTATTTTATGCCACATATGTATTTTCCTGCAATGCACAAAAGGAAAACAATATTTCGTGACAGAATGATTAATTGTAACAAGACTAGAATTTTTGTCACGTTACGTGTATGGCATAGGCTGTTGTTGAAAGTTGTTACATTTTTCTGCTTTATTTATTTTTTATAAATATTATTTACTTGATATTCATATGTCCCATTTCCAGATATAAGTAATAAAGAAAATTTATATATAAAAAAATATTTGGAAACGTAACATGATAATAATATGTAATATGATAATATGTTCGTGGTGTGCAGTGAGTAACTATTTTTTGATTTTGATGAATTTTTAATTTATTTTCGATTTTTTTTCGAAGAATAAGTATGCTGCATTTAAATTTCATGTGTATTTAAATTCACAGACCTCGAAAAGTACTTGAAATTATTCTCCAAAACTTTTGTAGAGCCTAGACAAAGATATTTTACTTAATTTACGACACATTTCGATAAAATATTTTTGTTAGGTGATTTTATACGATTTTTTACTTTCTCTTACCCATAAGGTAGAGAAAGTATTGTTTTTGGGTCGAATTTTCGAACGCGAGATTTTGTTATATTTACACGTTTTGAGGTCCCCTGAATACGAAAATCATGGTTTTTAGCAAATGGTCTGTGTATATGTCTGTGTGTGTATGTGTGTGTGTGTGTCTGTGTGTCTGTGTGTGTGTCTGTCTGTTATCAGCATATCTCAAAAACAAATTATGGCAGAAAGTTCAAACTTGGTATTCTAAATGTGTATCATATAGGGATGCTACAGTAAGCTTTTTGTTAAGATCAAGCAAATGGTTCGTGTACAGGGACAATCAAGAGAAATCTAATACATTACGTCTATGGGGGGAAATTGCAGGTAGGTAGAGTTTAACGTAAATAAATTGCACTAAACCAAATGAAACGAATATATATTTTTTGTAATAGAGATAGTTAACTGGGAAAAAAATTGTGCATGTAGGAGCCTCACCTCCCCCCCTGGGGGGAAGTCCCCCCTCGAGGGGAGTAAATTTTCATGATGGGTATCTTTCAAAACAGCTCGCTAATACCTTTAAAACGAATGGTTGAACCATCGATCTGCGATAATTTAAAACAAAGTTACCGATTTTTTTTTTTTTACTTTTAACAAAAAAAAAAAAAAAAAATTTAGAAAAAAAAATCGTATTTTTTTTTTTAAATATTGAGAATACAATGGACTTTTTTGGATATTTGGTGTTATACTACTTCTCTAATATGGAAATCGTCTGCATTATCATAAAAGATAATTTTTTTTAATAATATTTTTAATAAATTATTTTTTAAAAACAGAATTATTTTTTAATAACCGAATTCTCACACAGAGCTAATTATCATATAAAACTCTTCAGAAGCCTAATATGAATTGTTTAACACAGGTTTACATAACAGTACTCGTTATCTTACCTTTTAATCTGCAACCTCTATTTATAGTAATAAATTTCAGGGTAAGAGAAAGTCGTGTGAGTGACACACCAGATTATTTTTCTTTGTTTAACAGAATAATTTTTTCAATAAGGAGAAAATTTTGCTTTTTCCTCTTCACATCTTTACGAAGGGATGCATGCAGTCGGCAGCAAAATTATTGAAACACTAGCAATAATTCCTACTTAAAAAATAATTACCTAATACTGTTTTGTTAAGTAAATATTTACCGAGTCATGATGTTAGTCTTATACTGTCTATAAAAAAAGTAAGTTCATGATAAAAATTAGCGATCGAACTAAATATATATATATATATATATATATATATATATATATATTAAAAGTCGAAGTGCGTGCTTGAAACTTTTTTCTGTCGACTGCATACAGGCGTTATCTTAAAAGTCGTAAAGCTTTCAAAGTAGAAACTGATGATACCCGTAAGAAAAAGGTATACAAGAACAATATTTTTTTTTTTTTTTTTTTTTTTTTTTTTTTTTTTAGACTCAATGATTTTTATGTAGTGGTCTTGCTTATAGTAAAGTATCATTGCTGATGCTTTTACTTACATTTTTTTATCACAATAATTTCTAATAATTATGTTAGATGAAATGGAATTTATAAAATTTAATATTATTTTGTGATATCGTATATGCATACACTACACTTACATTTCAGTCATTAAAAAATAAATAAATAAATAATAAAATAAAATAATTAGAACAAAATAGAAACTATGGTTGTGATAAATAATAAATATAATAGTATTTCAGAGTACATTTTAAAATGGCTATTTTTATTTGTGGATATCTAAAGTAATAGAACGAATTTCCCATAGAGTTTAGGTATTGGAGCAAGTCGGGGGCGAAGCTCCCACGGAGGTCGGTAAACAAAGCGAGAGGATGGCAGAGCCCCTAGTTGCTTAAAATAAACAGATTTATGTATATATATATATGTATGTATCTATCTATCTCTCTCTCTCTCTCTCTCTCTCTCTCTCTCTCTATATATATATATATATATATATATAAGGCAATGTTTTGTGTCAGTGGACAGCATAGCACAAAGACGGAAACTCCGACTGTCCCCTCGCAGCCCGATTTTCGATTTATTATTATTTTTATTATTAAATTAATTAAAATAAGATTTCGGCGTTATTTGTAGAATGAAGAATCATACAGCATCTATCGGATTTCTTCTTTTTTTTTTTTTTTTTTTTTTTTTTTTACTGAAGTAGACTGGACATTTTCTGACATAGCAAGAACCATGCTTCACATGGCTTAAAAAACATGTGACGCATGAAATATACAAATAAATTATAAAATTTGCAAAATAATAATAATAATAATAATAATAATAATGAAACAAAAACAGTAGTCACATAGATTATATATTTTTGTGAGAGCAGATCATTTTACAGAAAAAATGCATTTTTAAATATAGAAAATTTAATTCTACAAGCATTTACATGAAAAAAAAAATAATAAAATAAGTAAATAAATAAATAAATAAACGGAATATGAAGCATTCTTATAAATTAACGAAAGAGTTATACTGATAACATTATTAGCAAAATAGATGTAGAAAAATTTCCCCAATTTTTATACAATAAATTAGGAAAAAAGTCCATCGCTAAAACAGCGACAAAATTAAAAAATCTCCAAGAAATAGCTTAATACAGCTGTAGAAGGATCAAGTTTATTTAATTATTTATTTTTCTATATACCAACCAACCACTACGCTAAATTAACATACAAATAAATGGGTTTTTATGCGTAAGTCTGAGATATCGGTGCACTTGCACGCTGGCGAGCAGGGATATTTGATTAATTCAAATTAATTTGAGGTTTTGAGTATTTTCATCGTATTTCCTTTTTAGTTTTTATATATAAAGCGATCTAAAAAGTAGTCATTTTCTCTCTCTCTCTTTAATTTATTCAAATATAGGACTAGCGAAGCGGGCAATGCCTGCTAGTAAATAAATAAAAGGCACAGGGAAATAGTTCATTAGACTGTACATTGTAAGAAGTAATGATGAATGTTACAGTTTATTTCTCGGCGTAAAATTTCTCGGCAAATGGTAGTAAAACGGAATGCAGTCGATTCTCGCGTAATTTATGCACCCGACCCGAAAATCGAATAAATTTTATTCGACCCGATAATCGACCTGAACCCACACTAAAGAAATTTTGGTAACCCGCATCTAACCCGAAACCCGATTCTAAATGAAAATTAATAATTCATCTAAATATCAAGGAAAACATTTTTAATTTATAAAATAAAGTAAAGTTTAAATGTCACACTGCTGTGTGTGTGGTAAATCATTTTAAAAAGAATAAAAAATGTAATTACTAATACTAAGTTATAACTAAGTTAAAAAAATGAAAAATAGATTATTAATAATTTTTTACTATTTAAGTGTGTTGTGAATTTCAATTGTACAAAAATAGGTTTCAAGCGTAGTGTTTGCAGTTTTATAGTTTAATGCTTATCCAACACAGAATAATGTTCAAATAATACAATGTTATGTTACAGACGCCGACTAAACGACCACTAAACTCATCTAAATCTACATTCCCATAACTTCTTAAAAATATTTGCAAGAGAAAAAGAAATAATTATCAGTTTAAATTCGCAATCTATTTAAAAGAATGTAAGTAATCAAAATAGATGAATTATACATCTGATTACTGTGGGAGAAGTAGTCTGTTTTCAACAGCTTATTTTCTAAATAATAATTGCTTTTTTCTTTCTTTTTCCGAAATTCTTATGTACTTACTGTCATTCACTACGGTATATGTTTGTGAATGTCAACCAAATAAAAAATGCGCCTCTATTTTAAGGTAAATACAAGCTTTTTCATTTGTCTCTCCGTGGCTCTCCGTTGGTAAGAGCGACATGTTAGTAATCCGGTGGTCCCGCGTTCGATACCCTGAAGGTACGGAGTATTAATTTTTGCAGACAATTAGTAGAAAAGATGTCAATTGATAAAAGAAAATTTATTGTTGACTACACAGTATTCTAAGAATTTTTGAAGAGTTTTTTTAAGAAGCCTTTTTCTCACATCTCCTTGTAGAAGGAAAAAGTTTTTTGGGGATTGCAACCACCTTCTATGGGGCGGAATGTTCACTAAAATGTCAATGAAATAATTAACAATACAAAATAAAAATGATTAGAAAAAACACATAAGCATTAACCAAATCAATAAAATGTTAAGTTATAATATAAAAAAATAATAATAAACTAAAATAATAATAAAAAGGTGCCTCAAACGAATAATTAAATTGCAGATATTGGCCCTTAATCAGAAAGTGAAATCACAAAACTTATAGGCAATCGTGTGGTGCTGCCATCTGTTGTGAATTTTAAGAAATAATTTCTCTTTTCTTAACACAGTTCAAATTTTTCCAATTTTGGTTAATAAACAAAAATGTTATTATTTGTTTATTTATTTATTTTGCAAATTAAATTTTATTCTAACTTCGAAAAGATTTATATGACACGCTATAATAAGAATTTGGGTTTTAAAAGTTTTTTTTTTTTTTTTTTTTTTAATAGATTATTTTTATGTTCATTGCTTTAGTCGGACATCTTGGGTGTATAGAGCAAGCAAATTTCTGCTTCATTAAGATAAAAATTTATTGCAAGATGTTCTCAAGTCGACTCGATTTGTTGAAAACTAAACCCGACCCGCAAGAGAACAAATGCACTCGACCCGATCCGAACCCGCTAACCCAGTTCGTTCGCCTGTAGTCCTTACATAGCACTTGTGTGGCGCAAAACCCACTCATTCACTCCCTCATCTTTGTCATTAGTGGTTTGGTTGGATTTTATGGATTTTAAGAAGGAACGATAGTAAAAGTGTCTGAAACAAATTAAAAAAAAGAGAAAAAAGAAATTAGTCGCCACTTATTAAAACATTAAAAGTGAAAGGATCTGCAACTGTAGTAAATTTAATATATACCCGGTACAATTTTCAATACTTTGTGCAAGAATAACATGTAAATTTAAAAGTTATAAGCATTTATTTCAATGCTTAAAACAAAATCAGTATGTTTTTGTCACTTTCCGATATATTAAAAGTCGCCACAGTCTTTTCAGACAAAATCAAAAATTACGGTAAAAATAATAGATTAAAATCGGAATACAAATATGATACAAATCTTATAAAAAAGAATAATAAGAAACAACGAAAAAAAAAAAAGTGTTTCGCAATATTTCTCTCTTATACCAAGTTTTGTGAAATTATATGCAATAGAATCTCAGATATAGCCTTCCCATTCACGTGAAAGAATGTAGCATAACAGTGACACCTATTGGCTGAAATGCACCCAAATAAATTTGACATAGCGTTTCATAATTTCCTTCTTAAATGTCAAGTTTTTTCGATTACATACAATAGAACCTTAGATATACCCTTCTCTTAAGTGGAAGTAATCGCATTAACACAGCCCGTCTATTGAACAATTACACCAAAAGTTGATAGGTACTAATTTATGTAATAATACAACTACACATAAATTTATATAAAATTCTGCAGTGAGATAAAGTCTCAACATAATTTTTATCACACGCATAGAGACAGACATAAAAATGGTCGAATTCTATTGTGCACCTTTTAAAACGTGCAAATACGTCGAAAACCGTAAATCCAAATTTTTTCGAAACTAGTACTTTCTTCTATTGAATATAGAAGAATGTAAAAGAATATTTAGGAGCAAAATGTATGGTAAAGGCTAAGTTGCAACTAACAGGGGTGTTTATGTCCCCGGAAATTGCTACCAGAATTTTTTTAATAGCGATATTATCGGTAGTTTCCCAGTAACCATTTAACATAACCAAAAATACAATTCATAATTACTGGTGGGAAATAAGACAAAAAATCCGGAACGCAAACACCCCTGAACTAATTAAAATGTGTCTACTAAAAAATGCAGAGAAATCGTGTTTCAAAGTGTATCCAAATTTTTAGATGTTGAAAAACAGTAGAATTACCAATATCTAGTCTGTCGGTAATCTTTTTCAGTGATAATCCGTGCAGTAGAATAATGACTTAAATCACGATAAAATCATTCGTGGAATCGGACATGACTCAGTAAGCTATAAACCTTTGAAATTGCACGAAGAATATTTTATTGATGTGTTATACAATATTAACCTTTTATATCCCAAATTGTTTTACATTTGGAAAAATAGTTTGAAACTTTTTTATTATATTTTTTTATGCATGAGAACCATCTCATATTGACACTTTTGCGACCGCATGATTTGGAAATTTTGACAGTAAGGTCCGCTTGTGAGCGTTATTCTCCCATGTTACAATATTTCAGAATAAAATTTTCTGTATTCACATTTATATTAAAAATAGATATATATTATAATTATATTCTTTCTAATCAAAGTATTTGTATCCATAGAATATTTCATTGTAAAAATATGAGTATTGGTTACATATTTAAGAAATAAATAGCATACAAATTGCGAAAGAAACGTCCACAGGTGGAGTTACAGATTTTCAAATGACGTGAATCTACGGCAGAGGTCGCGAAAGTGTTAAATTTAGCTTAACCCTTTCACGTCCAAGGGAAATATTTTCCCTTCTACAAAAATCGTTATCGATTGTTCAATTATTATTGAATCGATATTTTTTTTACTGAATGTCAAAATAAAACGTATGTCCAAGGCAGCAAATGTGTTTCTCAACGAATAATAGTAATAATAAAAAGTATAGAAAAAAAGGACACATAATAAATGTGTTATGTGCAGTGTTCACTTGTGCTTCACAAGTAAACGAAATTGTTTTGTAGAATACCATAACTAGCTATTTATTTTACTTTTCTGATAATTTTTACATTACAAAGCAATAAATTTGTATTACAAAGGAATAAATAAAATACCGATATAATAAACCTAACTCTTCGTTTATTTACTTTTATGGTCCATAGGGAAAATATTTCCCATGAAATTATAGGAAACCTATGCACCCTGCTACGTTTTTCTTGTGATATTCTCTTACTTTACACCCACAATAGCTAAAATATTGTGTTGTATTGGCATATTTTGTCTTGGAAATCTTATGGTCCTGAAAGGGTTAAACGATAGCTTAACTATAGGAAAAGCTTAAACTATACGGACTAAAGCTTAAACTATAGTCCCAATGAAATCCTGTAGTAAATTTAGGCTGTATTGAGGAATTTGTTTGATGGGACTTTAAAGCCCCGGTGGGATACAAAGGGTTAAGGTTCATTGCTTTATTTTCAAGTACATTTTTTTTTTTTTTTTTTAAGATATCCTTGTTACATTCAATTTCATAATATTTTTCTCCCAATTAAAGTTTAAAATTAAAGTAAACGTCTTAGATAAAATAGAATCATATTTTGAAAAGCTCAGTATGGAAATGGAGTGTAATAGAGGTAGCTATTATATATATAAATAGTATGTATGGTAGGTAAAATGCAATATAACGCATTGCCTACATCGATAACGTTGCTTTCTTGAACATCATTTGTCATGTATTACCCTGCTTAATTTTAAAAATATTCGCCTATTTTAATGATTATATTGCGTTTATTACTAATTAAAGTTATCAAAAATTTAACTTATTACTGTATTTTTGATTAACATTATTTTTCTTAAAAATTTAATTAATTAAAACTGTAATATCTATTTAAATTTTTGTCTAAAATTATTCGATAATAATGTTTGGATATTTTTTTTTTTAAATAAAACTTTAATTAGGGCTATTAAGTATTTTTTTTTATTATATATATATTTTTTATAAAACTTCTTTTGTCATTAATTATTTAAATGAAGCTTAATTATACTGCTATATTAATTTGCTCTGCCTAATTAAAAGAAACTACGCTAATACGTCAATTTTAATTTTCACCTCTTTTAAAAAGGATCTTCAAAATTCCTTTTTGCTTCACAAAAGACGGATTATTAATTTGTGCGTTAAAAAATTAGCATAATAACCTTTAATATGAAGACAGAACAAAAACTTGAAATTTTTAATGACCTAGCGTCCTAGTTTTTGTCCAAAAAAAAAAAAAAAAAAAAACACATAAATTTTACTTAAATTTTTTATTACTTCACCAAAAGATTCTGATGTATGCATATACACGAAAGACAATTTAGAAACTAGTATGTTGGGTCATCATGAAACTTTCTTCTATATTTTTCTATCCAAATACACATAATACAGATTGTTTATTAAAATTATTTTCCATGATGAATGCCAGACACTTTTTTATCTTACAAGGAAAGTCTTCTTAAAGCGCATTCTCAGAATATTCTTAAAAAATAAATAAACATATAAAAATAAATAAATAAAATAATAATAATAATAATAATAAGATATATATATATAATTCATTAGACTAACGTCGTCATTTTTCCTTATTACGTCATTGAACTGAGTCCACGGGCTTAAATATTGTCCATTTATGAATCTTATTTTATTTTTTATTTCATTTTGCACACGCGCTTTTTATTTATTTTCTAATTCAAAACTATTAAAAAAACTTTTCGATACTGTTCATTTCGAATCTGATTATTATTAATTTTCTTTTCTTTTTCTTAAAAAAAAAAAAAAAAAAAAAAAAAAAAAAAAAAGATTTGATGAGTTTAGTACGAAGGACTATTAGTTATTATTATTATTATTTTTTAATTATAATATCGTTTTAAAATTCTTTTCAATTATATTTTCGATAAATTTTTGTTTTCGATAAATGTCCAACTATTGTAAAACTGGTATCGTAAAAATCCGTAGATTGAGACTAATAGTCCTCAGTCTTAAAAAAAAAAAAAAAAAAAAAAAAAATACTGACACTAGTTACTTTCCTAATATATAATCAGTCAAATTTATCGGCGGAATTCTAATAGATAATCTCTCTCTCTATATATATTCAAGTATTTCGCGAGAAAATCCGAAGACATCATAAGATTTGAAGAACAACTTACTTTCATCCTAAATGCAAGTAATTTACATATAATTGAAAATTGCTTGCTAAACAAATATTTACCGAATAGCGCAATGTTGAATAGTCTCAAAATTATAAGATAAAATAGTTTATAACTATACAGTCGGTAACAAAAGTGTCCGAACACTAGAAAAAATTCCTATGTGAAAAAAGTACACTACGTACGGTTTTGTTAAATAAATCCTTGTCGAATCACGCTTTCAGTCAGTGTAAGAACATGATTAGAACATTAACGAAACCGTATGAAGCGTACTTTTTTTTACATAGGAATTTTTGCTAGTGTTCGGACACTTTTGTTACCAACTGTACATATAAGCTTCTATGACATACCAAAGTGACTTATTGTTGAAAGTATTCAATTTTACTTCTCAAAAAAAAAAAAAAAAAAAAAAAAAATGCTTTTATTGTATAATTAAGTCTTACTAGCAGGCTTTGCCCGCTTTGCTGGTCACACTTTACTTAAAAGAAACTCTTTTCTGTATCGCTTTATGAACAAAATATAAATAAATAAAATAAAATACGAGAAATTGATCAAATCTCGCTTCGGGTCGTGCGTGAAAAATGAAATATAAAATAAAATGAGATTTATAAATTGAAAATATTTAGGCTCGCGGACTCAATTGAATGATATAACAAGAAAGAATGACGACATTAGCCTGAAGAGATTATTATTATTTAATAAGAAAAATTGCTTTTTTAATTCTTATGTTTCGGTTTAATTTCGATTTGTCACAAGATATAGTAAATTGAGTTGATTATAATTATCTAGGGAAAAGTTAAGGCGAATTTGGTGTGGAATTGATTTTTTTTTCTTTTAATTTACTTGTTAGAATTAGTAAAATTAATTGCTTTCATATTTGAATTAATGTCATCACGGATAATGTAAATTGGTAATATATATTAAACTAGTTAGTTGTAGGGTGAGTAAGGCGCCCGTTAAAAAATGATCATTTCATTTCATTTATTTATTTATTTATTGTTTAATTTTCAGTATTTTACAATTTATTTATATTTTTGATGCGCTACTTGGCTTAAAGTGGCTGTTGCGAAAATAGAGTCCTTGGCGAAAAAATCCCGATCTACTTCAGCACCAAAACTTTAAAAATTGCCCAGGAAAGCTTTTTAATATAATGCTGAATTAGCTTTCATGCCAAGAGTGATTCATCCGTGCCAAAAATATCCTATTAAAAAAATCTATAACAGAGGTATATTAAAAAAAGTTACGAAAGAAAATTCGGAAGAAACATGCTAGATTTTTATTATTATTATCTTATTTAAAAGTCATGAAAGGAGCCATTTTTTCATATGCATGAGCAAACTTAATGTTTGATATTTTTTTATTTTTCCCGTGAGAGCATATTTCATTTCATGTTGAAAAAAAAAAAAAAAAAAAAAAAAAAAAACTAACTCTTAAACTTTTTTGGCAATATTAAAAAATTTAAATAGCTAAATTTAAAGCTATTATGAATACAGTGCCAGAATTTGTATTTAATTCTTAAATAATTAGATAATTCTAATTTTCCTGAGAAAAACGTAAGTTAATTTCATGTTTTCTATCTGTAATAAGTAGTTTACGCCATAAATCGTATAGCCTTCATTTGACAGATTTCAAAAAGAGAGAAATATACAGACATACATACATACACTAAGCGCAAAAAAAAAAAAAAAAAAAAAAAAAAAAAAAACGCACTATAAGAAAAATGACCTACACCTTTTTTATTTGTAATAACTTTAAAATTAATCGTTGAAACAAATAAACCTGCCATGTTTGCATAACGCCAAAAGGATAAAAGGATACCTATGTACATTTTCGATGTAATAATTCGTTTTACTACACTGTACAAAGTATTTTATAAAAATCTGCATAGAACTTTCTTTTTAAACATAATGCGATAACCATACACTTTGTATTTTGTTATGATTTGTTATATGAAATAAACAGGTTATCTATTCTATATCATTATATAAAGCGCAAAAAATTGTTTGTTTGTGGAGGGTAATCTCTGAAACTACTGAACCGTTTTAAAAACTTCTTTCACTGACCGAAAGCTACAGTATGCCATATTGTTATAGGCTATATTTAATTTTGATAAAATAAATTTTAGTTTAAAATCTGAGCATTTTAATTAAAATCCCCATAGAAGCCGTAATAGAAATGGAAATAATGAAATATTAAAAAAATTAGCTGCTGCCAACATAAAAGAAACATTTACATATTCATTTCGTTTTTAAAATATCTTGACGTGTAAAGAAAAGAAATATATTTGCACGTGCATTAAATTGAAATTCATATAAAGCTTTTTTAATTGTTAAACTTACACGTTAAATCTGACGTCATTATAGAATTAAAAGTGTTTATTTTTCTAATAATTTAATTTGATATGATATGATATAATATCTAAGCATCAATGTTTAAACCACGGAGTCTTTATTGCTCCGTGGTTTAAACTGATGTGTGTAAACGAAATAGGAATTTAAAAATAAATAAATAAATAAAATAAAATAAAATAAGAAATTCTATTTTATAATATTATTTATTTTAATTTATAATTGTTGCCAAAAAGATTTACGAATTAATTTATTTTTAGACATATAATAAAATATATTTTCACGCGAACAATAATATAAAAAGTGAACTGGATTTTTTGTAAAAAAATAATAAAGATCGAGGAAAATTATTTCCCCATTTTAATCCCCATATTTGGATATAGATATGTATTAGTTATCATGTGCATCCGTTAGATTAAATTGTTTTTGTTGTAAAATTGATAAAATTGGAATTTTAAATTTCAAAACTCTAGAAAAAAAAATGGCAAATTTCCATATTCGATTGAAAACATAAACATTTCATTTCAAAGGATGATATTTACACAATAAACATCCAACTAATAAACTAATTAAAAGGGAAAGGATAAATATTCTATCATAATTTGAAGTCAAATTTGTTTTCAAATGTCTAAATAAAGTATCTGATATAATATACTAATATGTTGCAGCGGAATAGATTTGATATCCGTCATCCTTGGCAGAAAAAAAAAATATAGCCAAATTATCTGGCGAATATAATTTAATTCCTTTCAAAAATCATGGTTATTTTAAAAACTTACATTAAGAGTGTAACGAATAATATGAAACAATATTTCGTACAATACATATTACGAAAATATACATCTGGCATGTATATTTTCGTATTACGTTTTTGATCGCCAAATACAAAAAAACGCCAAGGGTGACAGTTTTGAAATTTAAAATTAAAATTTTGTTAATTTGACAGCAAAATAACTCAATCTAACGCATGCATACAATAACTAATACATATCTATACCCAAATATGAGGATTAAAATCGGGAAATAATTCTTCTAGAATTTTAATAAAAAAAAAAAAAATCCAATGAGCGATTAAACATGGAAAATCTTTTTCTTGCATCCATGGGCGGTCAGTGATGTCATACTTCGCTTGCGTATTGAGATGTTTAAATTTATTTGGCGACTATTTTTAGCAACTAACAGTTATGACAAGTAGCTCAATATACATAGCGCATACAGCCATTACTGAAATGTAAATAGCATTTAATTATTTGAGTTACATTATGTTGACTGGAAACCTATGTAATATACCTATGCTCTATAGCTATACTAATATAAAAAAAAGAAAGGTTTATATGCATATGTAGAGAACGATCGCTAGAACTAAAAAGCCGATTGCTTTTTTTTTTTTTTTTTTTTTTTTTCTTTCAATAATCAAAAGTTACACTGTCTCTCTCTAAGTGCTAGAAGCTATAATAAATTTTGGTAAAATAAATTTTTAATTAAAATTTTCAATATTTTAATTGAAAACAAAGCATAGATTTGATATCTATCGTCATTGGCGATTTTTGTATTTGGCGATCGAAAACGTAATACGAAAATCTGTATATTATCGCAGTAAATACGAGATGTATGTGTTTACTTCAATTACCCTACTACCGTAGGTAGTGGAAGTATTGTATAGGTTTTGGCAATTGGTCAGTGTGTGTGTGTATGTGCACGTGTGTGTGTAATCTTCTGGCTGTCATATCTCCAAAACTAATAAAAATAGAACTACTAAACTTCACAAGTGATTCAGGTCTGGTGTACAGATAAATTTTCCAAATTTTCGTGAAAATTGAAAAACCGGAATTGGGTCATCGAAAACCAGAAATGGGACCCTAAGTCCATATTCAAAAACACCTCTAATGATTTTCTTCAAAGTTGCTATATAAATAATATATTAGATGCCCTTTCGATTGAAAAGTTGCTTAGTTCAGGAAAATTGATAGGCGTCCTCTATAAACAGCTCAATTTCAGACTTCGCAAGTGCGTTCCTTTAAAAACGCCTGTACGGATTTTTTTCAAACTCGCCATGTTAACTTCCTATTAAATATCCTTTTGTATGTAATTATTGTTTTTAGGTCAATAATTGAGTATGTTAAGTTTTGGTAAAAGTTGGTATCTCAAAAACGGCTCTAACGTATTCTTGAAAATTTTTTCTTTAATCCAATTTAGATAACCTTTCTCAAGTATTACGTGCTTATTACAGGAATATTAACGGTCATCCTGATTAGGTAGTTCAGTTTTAGATCTCGGAAATTCGTGTTTAAAAAAATAACTATCTATTTTTTTCCCCTTATTTTTTAACTCGCTATGCAAACTCTGTTGTATGTGTCTTTATACGTGTATCAAGTTTCTCTTACTCGAAAATCTCAAAAAATGCAAGTAATATCTCCAAAAAATTGTATATATTACGTGTAATAGTGGGTAATGGAAGTCGTGTGGTTGTTTCACACCAGATTCTGTAATAGTATATATTGTACGAATATTGTTTCATATTATTGATTTCTCCTTTAATATACATTATTAAAATAATAATCAATTATGGAAAAAATTAAATATATTTGCGAAATGAAAAAATAAATAATAATTAAAGCTATTATGACGTCAATTTTATCAAAAACATTTTTTCATGTCATAGGTTTATTTTTCAATATTTTTTATTCATGAGTAAAGAAATGTTTCTTTTTATGAAATAAATAAATAAATAAATAAATAGCATTAAGTAAAAATTGCCAACATTTAACAACTAATTAAAAAAAATAATTGTAAAATTATATTTTGACTTTCCAGTTAATAATATTGCCTGACTATAACATATAAACTGATATATTTCTTGATTTTTTACATATCAATCCATCTTTAACTAAAATTTGTTCATCAGTGCGAAGCCGGACGGGTCAGCTAGTATTTTAATATATGAAATAAAACTATTTATTTGTGAGATCTAAGCAATTTTTTAATAAAAATATGTGTTCTGCATTAGGTTAATTTCACCTTTATGTGGAATTACTGCTTTAATGCGCAATAGTATAGTATTATACAGTGTATCAGTAAATCTCAGAAATTTCAATGCGCCAAATATCACAAATAATTTTTCTAGTTCTGGCAGAGTTGTAGGCTGCAAATTTCGAATCCTCTCCCCCCCCCCCACCTTTTTATAGACGAAACATTTTCGAGCGGATCGCGATTAGGACTATTTCCATGTCACTAAGGAAGAAATTCTACCATATCCTTCGTGCGATTTAACTTAAAATGAAAAAAAGTGGTGCTCATGGGAATGGATAGGAAATTTCGACAATTTGAATTCAATAAATTTATCACAGATGCCGTGTAGTAAGGTACATTATCATCTTGAAATGCTGTTTGCGGAAATGTCCAAGATACCTCCAAAATAATCAGACATGCACCACTTTTATGATGGCCGTGTTTTATTTCCCAGTTAATTAATTCCCTAAGCATAAAAATTTGCCTGACTGTTTGAAAAGTTATGCACCTCCGTACCATAATGTACGGAGGACGTGTCACTGTTTTAAAAGTGCGATTTTCATTTAGTCGGTCATATTTTCGTTACCAGATCTGCTTGTTTTCTTTAACTCGAAATAAGTTAAACTTGACTCATCAGAGAGAACCAATTCCGCCCAATAATTAACTAATCATTTTTTAATTTCTTTAGCTATCTGAGGTCTTGCTCTTTTAATTCTTTTCACAAAAAATGGAATTTTTTTTAAAATTTTCTATCATTTAAACCTGCTTTGTTTAATAGTTGCTGCACTGTAGTTAAAGAAATTATTCTGCAAAACACTTTACTTGAATCTCTTTTATGTTTTAAATGTAATACAAACCGATTTTATAAGCAATGGCTTTTTAACTTACGGACATCCCGCTTAGATGAGCAACATGGCCGCCTAAAGCAAAATTTCCTGTTTAAACGGCCAAAAAATTTTATATCTTGCTAAAAGCCATTTTCTCAATATTTCGTTAGCATTTAATTATTTTGCCATTTCATGGATTAAAATATTTTTTTTTATATTCATTCAAAAATTAATACATTTTGTGGCAACGTTAACTGTCTTATTCATACAATTTTTGAAATAATTTTTAAAATTACAATTTCCCTGACAATTACAGTTTCTTTTTAACACTGAACTCAATGCTAAAGTGTATATGGAGGATAACATAATAAAATCTATTCGAAAATTTGCTTTTTAAACGAGGAAACTGGCGGTTGTAGACGGAAAAAAGGAAAATATCCAAGTGCGGCTTTTTTTTTTTATTTTTTTTTTTTATGTCGCTTAGTGTACATATATATATGCGTTCTACAAATCTTGCTTGCTTAATAATTAAAGATAAAATAATAATAATAGAAACTAAAATAATTTTACCGCTAACAAAATGTTTTTATCGTATAATTAAGTCATATAAGCTTAAGTTATAAGAATATATAGTATTTTAATTTATTTTTTAAATATTTGGCATTTTGGAAATTGAAATTGTTAATTTATAATTTAAATAAATTTAAGATGTTGTTTTTTAAAATCTAATATATGTATATATATATATATATATATATATATATATATTCATTGTTTTCAAAAATAAATTTTTTGAAAATTCACACATACAGTGCCGATCGCTTCTTCCCAGTTGTAACTTTTTAAACTGAACTTTCATTCTATCTTTTTATTTTCTCTTACCCATATATATGTATATGGTAGTGAAAGTATTGTTTTGGGGTCAAATTTTTGAAAGTGAGTTTTTGTTATATTTACATGTTTTGAGGTTCCCTGAATCTAAAAATCATGTTTTTAGTGGTTGACCTGTGTGTGTGTGTGTGTTATCAGCATATCCCAAGAAAAAATATCAGAAATTCCAAACTTGCAGAAATTCCAATTTTTAAATTTGTATCATGTAGGGATGTTACACTAAACTTTTCATTGAGATCAAGCAAACGGTTTGTGTACAGGGACACCTAAGAGATTTCAAATGCAATATATTTATAGGCAAAATTTCAGGTAAGTAGAGTTTCTACATCTACAGTCTGCACTAAACAAAATAAAATGAATATATATTTTTTATATGCGTAAAAACATATTTAATGTAAAGTATGGTATTGAAATCATTCACTGTTCGTTTACAGGGCAACATAAAAAGAACTAGAATATAATGCGACAATACATGAAAATTGATCGAAGTGTATTTCAGGTCATGTCGTATGTTATTAATATGGGATTATATTTATTTGCACCATGTGGTGTGTGCATAACCTTTAGAAGATATACAGGGCTGCTAATATTTAAGCCATAACACTCTTTTTTATTATTAGTGGAAGTGCTTTACTATAATATTTTACTATATCCAGGAAACCTGCTCAGAAATTAATTCCTTATAGGTATTATAGAGACAATTTTAAATGCATCTAGAAAAAAGTTTCATTCCGCAAAAAGACGAATTAGTTCAGTAGTACATTGCTAGAAAAATTCACATCACTCTAAATAATATCAGACATCTCGTTAACTTGCAAACTTGATTTATTGAAATTCAAATAGAAAGTCATTTTCAATAAAATATAATTAACAAACCCCAGGCTCGTCACATAAATGGAAACCGTTAAGTAGTGGGAGAGAGAGCAACTTGATTACATCTTTTCTAGTCAAGCTATTCGAGTAAAAGTGACGAACCGAACCAGTGATGCCAGATGGTCGAAAATTATTTCCCCAAACAGGTCTTCAAATTTCCCCAAATCAGGGTTCTTTTTTTTCAAAAAAATCCCGAACTTGATTTCTACTAAAAAAGAGAAAATTAAAAAAAAAAAAAAAAAAAAAAAAAAAAAAAAAAAATCAAGCACAATTTTCTATGATTTAGGCTCAGGCTTTTCCCCAAATAAAGTCAATTTTTGAAAAAAAATCCCCAAATAACAATAAAGCTATTGAAAGTCTCTAGTCGTAGGGATAAATCATTACGTCGCCAACATTGGCAGAAAGTTGAAGAACTCCCCAGATTTGTCCCAAAATTTTTAGAATTCCCCAAAAAAGTCCCCACAAACATTTGGTCCCCAAAATTGTCCCCAGAAGCCTCAAATTCCCCCAAAATGGGGACAAAATCCCCAATCTGGCATCACTGAATCGAACCCAGTTCGCTTACCTATTTTGTTCGCCAGATCTGGCAGTACTAAGATATTATCAGCCAAAACCACCAAATAAAAGTTTCTTAGTCTTAGTGTTAATCTAATTAGAAATTTTGAATTTAAAAGAGACGGTTGCAACCTTGCAACCTTTAACTTGGCACGATTTTAGAAGCCAAGAAAAACCGTTAGCAGGCGCAAGTAATTAATATTTACTGCGACATAAAGTCTGAAAAATAAAACATTTAGATTATATTTAACCGCAATTGATTTCCTTATATGGTTTTTGGAGTTAAACAAAATTAAAATAATTTATAACGGAAATTGTTTATTGTATTTTAATAGCTAGAAATATAAATAGATTTATTGTGAATTGCAACGAAATAAAATGATTCTTTTCCGGAAATATGAAATTAAATTGCATTCAAGATTATTTTAAAAAGGAGATCAATAGATGTATTACAGAAACCTTTTTTAACATTAATAAAAGTTCTATATTTTATTTTATAATTATATATTTAATAATTTTGAAGAAATTTAGTATATTTTAAGGATATGTGAGTAACACGTTCACAGCCATCTGGTAAATAATATATGTTTTTAAGCTAAATATCCATCGCTTGGTTTTTGAATATTTAAACGTTTTGAAATATCCTGAACACCCTAGTAAAGTTTTTAACGTTTCATCTTTGCCTGTGTCTCTTAGAATAAACTAAAAACAAACAATTTCAGGCGATCCAAATGTTGTATTTTGAAGTTAATACGTTTGTTACTAGAAAAGTTTTATCAAGATTGATAAGTTTCAATGAATGTTGCGTGTGAAAGTTGTCTGAATAATTTTAAATGAACTTTTGAATGTAATAACATATTTGAATTCTATATAAATGTAGATACAATAATGAAACGGGGGGTTGAGGGTTACGATATCCCAATCACATAGAATTATTTGTCAAATAAACGTATTCCGAAGTCTAATTTGAATTGTTTTAACATAGGTTTACATAACTGCACTCGTTATCTTACCCCTTAATCTCCAATCTGTATTTATAGTATTAAATTTCAGGGTGAGAGAAAGCCGTGTGAGTAACACACCAGATTATTTTTAATTATCTTACTTTTACCAGCAGTTTTTTTTCTGATTCCCATTTATAAAATTGATTTATTTCCGAAAATTATGGTTATTTTCCTAAAAAATACCTTTAACGATTGAATACAACTGCAAAAGCAGGAACATTTTTTATATTTTATCAAAGCTTACTTTTTATTTCGAACGATCCTCCTCACTCCCTCACTCCCTCCGCCCCCCCCCCCCAAAAAAAAAGGAATAATAAATGAAATAATAAAGGAAATATGAAATAAGCACATATCAGTATAAATCTGTATTCTAATACAAATAATTTCGTTTTTTAGATAATTCAGAGGTCTCTAACACTCTCCTGCACGCTATAAATTGAATTCATCGTGTGTTTAAATTTTTTAACTCTTCATAGTTTTCCATTCAAAATTGGTTTAAAATTTGAATAAATCAACATTCTTTTTCTCCATCCGTATATATATATATCGCAAAATCATAATCATAAAAATGTATTTAGGTACAGGGTGAAAAGTTAAAAATATATAAATTTATAAAGGTTAAGGTATTCTTTAAAGTCATAATAGTAAAAATATATTTATTAAAGTTATTTTAAAATAATTTAGCAAGTAGAAAAAAAAAAAAAAAAAAAAAAAAAAAAAAAGGTAAACTTTATCTAAACAGTGTACTAAAATGGTGATAGCCAAAAAACTGTTTCTGTCTTTCTATCTTTAATATATATATATATATAAAAAAAAAAAAAAGTACATTCTAATCTAAAAATGAGCATTTTAAATTAGGTTAAATATCCTTTAATAATTTAAATTTTTTTTCAGATCAGTGGATTTTAACCAGTTTTCCATGAACATACAAAACCGGTTCCGATAATTCATTGGTTTTCTTTATATGTAACCTGTTGTATTTTTTTTTAATTTAATACGTAATAAAAGACATATAATGTTTTATTTATGGCACGCAAAACTTAAATAAATTTCAAGTTAATTTAAGTATTACGAAATTAAGGAAGGTTATTAACATAGGATCTTTACTATCGTTTGATTTCAATTTACACACTAGTAAAAGTATAGGTTTAAAAGTTATAAATATATAAAGTTATAAAGGATAAAATAAAGTTATAAAGTTTAAGGTATTTATTAAAGCTATAATCATAAAAATGTATTAATTAAATATTTTAAAAATAACCTGCCCAATAAAATATTAATGTGTACAGAGGCTGTTCGCACATTTTTTAGACGATTTTGATGGAGCGTACTAAAGCAATTTCAGTCATATTTCGTGTTTTAATTGTTCAGTTTGATAGCTCTTGTTCTTAACTATCATTCTACATCGTAATTTCTATGATAATAATGCTTTTTATAATATCGGAAGAGGTATATTTTTCTACTCCTCTTGAACGGCTTTCCAAAGTCCACAAAGCGTTGTAGTCGGTGTTTGGATAATGTTGATTTTAAGAGTCAAAAAACACAAAAATCCAACAGTGATACATCAGGAGATTTAGCAGGAATATCAGTGAAGGGTATGGTTTTAATTCCGGTTTTTTGTTCCATTTTTTTCTAGAAAAGCAATTGCGGATTGCGATGTGTGGCTGCTTGTTTTGTCTTGATACAGTTCAACGGATTGATAGCATTGTGGATAAAGATCTGGATTTTCATTTTTAAAAATTGGAATTGAAATATGTTCTTGATTGTATTTAGAGCTGATTTTGACATTTTTGTCCCATTTTTTTTTTTTTTTTTTTTTGCTTTTATCTTGCGCTTGTATAAAAAAAAAAAGTGGCAATCATAAATCCTTTAGAAAAACTTTCTTTTGATGCTTTGAACCATGTAGCAAAAATTTATTTCTCCACTTTTGTGATAATAAATTGATCTTTTTTTATTGCAACCATTTAAATAGACCCAAGATTCATCTATTGTTGCGACATTTTTCCATTTTTCTCCTGATAAATGCTTTTCATAAAGATTTCACTAAAAACTCTCTTTGGAAAGAGCGGAAACCTATCCTTCCATCCACTGCCTTTTTAAAAGCACATTTTTGCATCTAAACAAAAATTCTAAATATCAGAGGATAAATAAAACTTCCAAAAATATAACTGTTGTAAAAATAAAATTATCCATGCAAACGATTTTTTCTTACTGCGAAATAAAATCGTCTAAAAAAATGTGCGAACAGCCTCTGTATTTCAAGCTAAAATCTGGGCGTTTTAAATTTGGTTAAAAATCCTTTGACAATTTAAATTTTATTCAAATCAGTGGATCTTAACCAGCTTTTCACGAACATACAAAGTGCGTTCCGATAACTCATTGGTATTTTTTTTATACGTAATATCGCACACTTCGCTTTAGTTGAAATGACTTTATATATATACCGCACACTTCTCTTTAGTAAAATTGACACAGGCCGAGTTATCTATGTGTAATTTATTCTTCTAACAACTACATCATTCCAGACCTTCTTTTTTAAAAAGCTCCAGGAAAAATATGAAGTCTTTTCACCGTTATTCTATTCCTCAAAAATCCTAATAAACAATCAATACCAAAACCAAACTAAAACCGTTTTTCTATGATCTCCTTTTTCTTCTTATTATTTTTCCTGCCCGTACGCGTGGTTTTTATTTTCTAAATTCAATATTATATTAATTTTAATAAACCATGGTACATATAATTTAAATTTTTATTATATATCTTTTTTTCTCATGCTTTTAATCTCTTCTTTTTATTTACTCTTTATGATAATTCTAATTTAGATGTTCAACTATTTTGGCTAAGAAAGTATCCCGCGGACTCTCTTGGCTATAAATTTTCCTCACGGACGTGACACTTAAACTATTATGTTATTTTTATTTTAATACGTAATAAAAAAAAGACACATAATGTTTTATTTATGACACGCAAAGCTTAAAAAAATTTCAAGTTAAAAACAGCACTGTGTTACTTAAAATTATTTGGAAAATTTTGCACAGACATGAACGACTGCTTTAGTTTTTGACTTCCACAATTTCATAGTAGCGCTTTATGCATTTTGAATCGGATCAGAAATATTAACCATACCCACTGTGTACAACACGAATCTACATTGTATATGCCGAAACGATTAGAAGAGAAATTAGTTACATATCAACTAAGTAATAATAGACTACATATATAATATTTAATAAAAAAGCACCACAAAACTGGCGTTGTAAAAAATATTACTTACAAACTTTGAATAAACACCATAAAATGGTGTTTATTCAAAGTATGTAAGTAATACATATATAATAATTTATTTCAACTTATTATGAAAGATAGTGGGGAAGAAAGCAACTATTTCTGAAAAGTAACTAATTGTTCCACCTCTAACAAATACGAATTTATGTAAAGGTGTAACTACATATAAATTTGTATAAAATTCTGTGCAGTAGTTCTTAAGGTAGAGCTTTAACACATACAAACGAACAGACAGACAGTAATTTTAAAAAAATCTGGAGTGACTCCACTCGACTTTCCGAACATTGAGTAACTAACAGTTTTGTAGATAAAATAAAGAAAGAGCAGTTGCTAAACAAACAAAAAAGAGAAAACCATAACAGAGTGTTTGAGTATTTTTCTCCATATATCACACGAGGTTTTATTTAACGCTACTGAACTTTGAGCCCTTAGATCATAATGATAAAGAATTTTTCGTTGTGTCCCTGTAAAAATCTATAAATGCTAGATTCACCAAAATGCTTATTGTTAGTGCAACAGTGATTTATAATATTCATACAAATTTTCAGCTCAATTGAATAAGGCGTTTAGATGCTATCGCTGGTCTCATAGGCCATAAAGATAAAGAATTTTTCTTTGTGTCCCTGTAAAAAAACTGTAAGTGCTAGATTCACCAAAATCTATACAGTTGGTTCAAATGTGACCTATAACATGTGTACAAATTCTTTGCTGAGATTAATAAGGCGTTTAGACGCTATCACACTTTTAAAAATTTGACAAAGAATTTTTCTTTGTGTCACTGTAAAGCAACTATAAGTGCTAGATTCTCCAAAATCTATACAGATTGAGTATCTGTGACCTATAATATGTGTATAAAGTTTTTGCTCAATTGAATAAGGCGTTTAGATGCTATCGCACTTTTAAGATTTTGGTCCCTTGGCCATAATGATAAAGAATTTTTCTTTGTGTCCCTGTAAAAAAACTATAAGTGCTAGATTCACCAAAATCTATAGGGTTCGTACTATGGTGACTTACAATATACGTACCAACTTTCAGCTTATTCGAACAAAGCGTTTAGACGCTAGCGTGTTCACTCACAGACATACACACATACATACATACACACATACATACACACATACATACACACATACATACACACACACATACATACATCATCGTAAAAATAGTGAAAACGGACTCGTTGGACCTCGAAACGTATAGAAACATCAAAATCTCGAATTCGGATTTTTGACATGATTACAATACTTTCCTCACTATAGTGTTCGGAAAGTAAAAATGGTCAAATCGTGTTTTGGACCTCTGAAAACCTGTTAATCCACCGAAAAGCGGAGGTCAAAAAAGTTTTAAGTGTCTAATGCATTCATCTATAAACATAAACAATAACGAACAATCATGCGGTGCGCATTGATTATTGACACTTTCCAACTTCGCATACTTGTTGTATCGTATAACTTTCAATGTTCTTTGTCCACGTTATCACACAACGGACAGACAGAAGGATTGAAAGACATACAGATAAAATTATTGAACTTATAATCACTCTTAAACATCGTTGGAAAGTGTTAGAAATGTTTAACGCAAGCAGGTCTCAGATTCTAATTGCAGCCCTTAACGTATCTGAGTATTTTAGAGTAAACCAGCAAATCTGAAGGTTAGTCTTATCTTAATCTAGACAAAACGTTATTTTAGCAAATGAAGAATAAATGTCAGTTTTTCATTATTTTTGTAGTAGAAAGTTATTTAAATGTGATTTATTAAAATGTGTATCCTATAACGCAATGCATTGGCATATTTTTTAGTGTCACTGTACACAAATCAGTTGTACAGCATCTATTAACGCTATTTTAAATAGGAACATACCATAGTGAACTTGAATTACATAGGTATTTTTTTTTGACAGGTAGACGGACAGATAGACAGATGGACCGACGGACACACAGATACACAAATTCAATTCATATTCACACTTAAAAATTGTTAGAAAGTGTTAAAAATGCTTAATGTAAATGAAAATGCAATTTCAGCAAACTTTCAATAATATTCCTTAATGTAACTGAATTCTTTTGCGTGGCCCTATAAATATTAATATATTTATTTATTTTTATTTTTTCGAAGGGAAATTAAATACATTTACTTAATCGTGAACAATATATATATATATATAATTAAATTAGTCATGTCACAAAAATTGGCGTCTAATACTATTATTATTACTACTTTTAAAACACTATTTTAAATCTAAAGCCATTAAAAATATAAACAGAATATAAAGAATTCTTATTAATTAACGGAAAGGTGTCTGATAAAAGTATTAGCAATATAGGATTTTACATAAGAAATTAAACGAAAAAAAAAAAAAAAAAAAGAGAAAGAAAACCTTCGCTAATATGGCGACAAAAATGCAAAAGCCGCCAAGGGAGAAATTTAATAAAATTTTGTAGCATTATAATGTTTGGCGACAATGCAAAATCGCTATCTGAAAGAAATTATCCTGTCGTGCTACTACTAATGAAATGTTTAAAATAATTGCAATAATCACATAAGATATTTAATTTCAATAGATCTGACTAAATAATATTCTAGGAAAAATGCACTTTAAAAAGTTGCATCTTTACTGTTGTAAGCACCATTTTAAACCTTGTTGTACAGTCGGCTGCAAAATTATTCGAGCACTAGCAATAATCCTTGCCAAAAAAAAGTACACTTAATACAGCTTTGTTAAATAAATCCTTGTTGAGTCATGGTCTTAATCAGTCTAAGAACATGATTCGACAAGGATTTACTTAGCAAAACAGTCTTAAGTGTACTTTTTAAATATAGGAATTATTGGCTAGGGCTCGAATAATTTTGCAGCCGACTGTACATTAGAAATAAATGCAGAGTGTTACATATTGCCCTAAATTAACTAAAAAAAATTTAATAGTAAAAAATATAGGCATTAAAAAAAAATAAGTTCATAATTTCTTTAATCAAGCCCGAAAAATTCATCGTCCCCGATAATACCCGAAAATTCATCGTCCAACAATGACAAAAATGTAACAAGTGGAACGTATACCAAAGCTGTAGCGCTAAATCGTTTAGATAAGAATTTCTCTCTGTTCTAAACAGTTAGTGCTATCGTTGTTTATTTTGTGTGTCTAGCTGTTTAACATATGTTTTCTCTCAAAATAATGGCAAATTGTTATTAAACTGTCGTACGTTAAGACAGATTTTTCACATATTTTAAACGATATAATATTAAATATTGTGTATTTCAATGTGATACCATATATGGTGGATTTCTATAATATTGTTCAACTTTTCTCTTGTGTTGTGTATTATTAATATTCCAATTCAATGAAAGGCAAAGTTGCGAATAGTCGGGCAAAATCCAGCAGGGGTTAATGAGCGAAGCAAGTCGTGGTGAGGGAAAGCCTTCCTCGGGGGTTGGTGAGCGGAGCGAGCAGGGGGCAGAGCCCCCTAGTTTAATAAAATTTTGTAGCATTATAATGTTTACACATTTATTTATATATTTTATATACCAGTCACTTCGCTAAATTATCACACAAATAAATGAGCTGCTGTGTGTTACCGCACTTTGCACGCTGTCTGGCAGAAATATTTGATTAATTCAAATTAATATTTAAATATATAAATAAAATTAAAAATTTGCTTAATAGGATATATATATATATATAACCATAAAAACATTAATTGTCTAAAATACGGCAAAAATAGTGCTCATAGCATATTGTTACAAGAGATTAAGTTTTTGCCCTGCTTTAATTGTACTGTTGCAATTAAAGTAGTTTTACAGACAAAATGAAAACGAAATGGCAGATCATTCACTTTCACAGGGGTGAGTGAGCCTTGGCGACAAATTTGGCGAATGGGCGACTAAATTTGGTGAAAAATAGTAGTGTAAAGTTCCCGAAGTTTCGAAGCTCTCCGGCACATGGGAGTATTGTTCTCGAGCTTCCCATGTGATTCCCGATATAATCATCGCCAAGCCCCATCGCCAAAAGTTATAAAAAAGAGTAAGTTGATTTCGGCGAGAGTTTATGCAGCTCTAAGCGACTCAATATTTTTCGTGAGCTAGCAAGGAATTTTGTTACGGAATATTTAATGTTATTTGTTTTACTCCTGTTGAAGTGACTGTTTTTTAGACTTTTCCGGAACATTCATTGAATAGTGACTTTTGCTGTACGAGTAACAGCTTCAACTGCTCACAGAATATTCGAAGAATTAACACTACGTTTTGACTGTTTTTGAGAATATTCGTTTTAATACAAATTCGAGAATTAAATGTATATATATATATATATATATATATATATATATATATATTTAATATCGCCAAACAGCTCTGATGAAAATAGTCACCAATCGAAATAGTTATTTAAACATTTCAGTTAATCAATTAAAAATAAATCATTCAAATATAGTGACCAGCGAAGCGGACAAAGCCTGCTAGCAGATATATATATATATATATATATATATATATATATATATATATATTGCATAAAATAAAATGCGTTAATTTCAAAAAGGTATATATAAAATATATTGAATTAAATAAAATGAAAAGTTAGATAAATGCTTACAGGTAATTGCAAAAATACTTTCCAAAATGGCTTTTTATCAAAACGAGTACTTTTTAGATTTTTACGGCTGAGGCTCATATATGTATAATAGGTGTGAATTCAACATTATTTTGCTTTAGGGTTGTCACATATACTCAGCGAGTCTGTAGTTTATCAAGCGGTACTGAATGTTTCGTTCATAATTTGTTAATTTTGAGTTACTTTTTTTATTGCTTTTGTAATTTTTACTTAACGAAATGTGTTATGAGAGGTTGTTTCACTGTGATGTTTCTGAGTTTAAAAACGGAATTTAAAAGAATGCAACAGGTTATGAGTAATTCTATAGACAAATTTCTCCCTGCAATAATATGGTCTTTAAATGTCGCGAACTTAGGATTTTTACGCTCTTAAAATTCTATTTAAGTTTTGACTATATCCATAACAGCCCCCCTCCCCCCCCAAAAAAAAATAAAAAATAAAATAAATTTGTGATTTATTTTAGTTTTTTATTTTAATTTGGACATAAAATCACAGATTTAAAGTTTTCCAAACATTACCATTCAAAGACCTACAGTGTAACATAAAAATATTCTCAGTAAATATTTCAATAAAAGTCAATAACAACAATGCGAAATTGAAGGGGGTTGAAATAAAAAATTTGCTAGATTGAAGTATTTTAATAATCTTCCAAAATATTTAAAATAATAATTTTTTTTTTTAAATTTTAATAGATTTGAAATAATTTCAATATGTTTAACGTGTTACATTTCAATGCACATGTATTCAAAATTTCATAATTTTAATATGATGATTTACAAAAAAGCTTTTTAATGGACACCGCCTTCTTAAAGATACGCTTAAACAAACAGTATAATATTGTTTTCATAAACAACAGATTATTTTTAAAAAGCAGTTCCTGATATTTATCAGAAATTTCTGTTTATTACAAAATAATACAGAAATTTAATTAGGTTATACGATACTTGCGTCTAAACTTGGACAAATAAGTGATTATCTTATTTAAATTAGTTCTCAAAAGCTTAATACAAAAGAGCTCATTCAAAAGAATGAGGCATCATAAATAGTTTAATGTAAGAAGTTTTCTTTCAAAATAAGTATTGAACGTAATCTCCTTTATGTTTATTCATAAACTATTTAATCTACGTATTAACCCTAATTATAAAGCACATAATGCAAAATATAAAGCGTTTTCTTGCTTTTAAAACTAACTCTTTAAAACTCTTTAAAACTCTTCAAATATTTTAATAATAATGTTTATTAAAATCTCTATATTTTTATCGAAATATTTATTTATAAACTCATAGAACATGCAAATGTTACTCTATGTGAAAGAAGAATATATACTTATTATATATTATTATATACGAAGTATATTTATTTAAAGTTTTAAATATTATTGAATATGTTCTCACATATAAATATGCATTAATTTATAGTGCGTAAAAGTTGTCATTTAAAAGTGGAAAATATTTTAGTAGTTTAAAATACTCTATTAAAGCAACACAATAGATAATTAACAATTAATTGCTGTACCATAAAGGTGAAAGCAGTGTTGGGCATAATTGATTAAAAAGTAATTGAATTACAATTGATTTACAATTAAATTATAATTATAATTATTTTACTGTCGATCGATTAACAAGTAATCATTACAAAAAATTGAATAAAAAATTAAATTTCTTTTCAATGTTAATTGGTTGACAATAAAATAATTATAATTGAAATTTTTTTGTAATTCAATTGTAATTCAATTACTTTTTAATCAATTATGCCCAACACTGGGTGAAAGTATACAGAATTTAATTTGTAATTGAAATGAATTTTTTACTTTTAAAAAATTCAGCTGATAATTTATATAAATTTAATTTACAACAAAATTAGCCATTTCAACTGTACAAAATATACAAAAACTGACATGTACGATTGTATGGTTATACATGTAAATATAAATTAGTAATGTACACAGTATAAAGCGTCAATAAAGTTTTCCTTTGCTATAGGGAATTTTCGCGTTGTAGAAAAATGCGTATTTTTATTAGTGTTCTTTTTTAATAAGATTTTTAGATTACATTTAAATCTATTCTAAATTCACATAGGTACATTTAAAAGCTGTTTGAATATTCCAAGTAATTTGAGAAAAAATAATTTAGATATATGGATGTTATATGCATACATCTATATCTATATATATACATTCTAAACACGAAGTGTTTATATCATGAGCAATGTCCTTTGCGCCGTGGTTCAAGCCATCCTATCTCCGCCAGTGTTGATAGAAGCCTGCGATATACAGGCTTGTTCGATTTCTCAAATAGTACGTGATTAGGAGATGCGAAATAAGCGGACTCTGGTTACGAAAGAGCATGTACTGAACAGATTTGAAGTGATTCTTTTCACAAATATTGCCCATATTGGTGTACGTTACGGTACGATGAGGCGTACTATGTGAGGAAGACACTTAGAGGGTTATGTAAAAATTTCAATTCTTAAACGTCGATGTCTATCATCGACGTCTAGAGTTTGTGAAATGGATGCTACAGATGCGATAGAACAATGTGTACTTTTTTCCTTGGGGTTTTTCTGTAAGACCTCATTCAATTAAAAAAAAAAAAAATACACTTGGAATTAACTCGTCTGGACTGAGATCAATACCCAAGTCATTTTCTATTTCAATATCCGGAGGGACATTTTGTTAATATAAGAGTAGGTATCGTTGCTGTTCTACTGGCTGAATCTTACCTATTGTCATATCGTTTGACAGACTACAATACCATATTTAACTGAAGAAAGTGTTTCCTGGTTTATTTCAGACTGCTCAAATCTTTAGATAGATAAAACATATGGTTAAATAATGGAGTCACAGTTCACATATTCGTTGCGGTCCGACACATTCTGAATGCCACATATCCAACGCGTTCAATTGAATGTGGCAGTTTTGGGGAATAGCCTTCACGTTTACCAAATATAAACCCATTGGACTGCTTTTTGTGGAGGCATTTGAAAATACTTGTATAGGAGTCATTTGTGAATCGCTTAGAAGACCGTTACAACAGACAAGATAAATACAACGTCAGGAATCTTTGAGAAAGTGTGCCACTTATTCATTCGCCGTAGGAAAAGTGAATTGCTACACTTGTCCTCCACGTTGAACACCCGCTTAAATTATTTTCTGATGCCAATAAATGGGTTTGTGGAACAAAAATTCATTGTTTATCTGCTTTTTCATTGTTAACAATTCAATTTGGACATCTCAACATACGTTGTTCTGCTACAAAGTGTGAAATGCGACCTCTTTCTTTCATTGTGAATATTGCTCGTTTTAATGAGTACAATTACCTCGCTTATTTTGTAAAACCCTATTTGGAACACTATGTATATAATTAAAGTAAAAAACTTTTATGACTTAGTGTCTTCTGTTTGATTGTATATGCACTCTTTAATTTACGTTATTATTTATATAATGCCTTGAAATTGAATATTTTAAATTGAAGATCAGATACATATCCATACATGTTTATGCACAGAGACTCATAAAAGAACTCGACTGCTGTCTGTGGCAGATATTTAATTTTTTTAAATATCTTTACACGGGAAAATATGTTTTATTTAAACAACAAAAATTTTGTCGAAGCTATATCAACATAAAAATTGTCTAATTTAACAAATTGTTTTCTTGTTTAGCATTCTTTTTATTTTTGTTTAAACAACAAAAAATTTGTTAAATCAGCCAATTTATATTTGTTAATATAGCATCAATAAGTTATTATTATTATTTTTTCTGTTTGCGCTAAAACTAACGTTTTGAATTTAACATTTCTTTTTTTATGCACAAAAGCACATTTCCTATAAATTATTTCCTATGATAAATAATTTTTAAAGCTTTACAAAAAATATTCCAATCTTTTATAGAATATAAGTGCAACTTGTTCAAATTTTACTATTAGTAGTAATTTGTTGATTTCGCCATTTTTTGACAAATTTGAAAATCTGAAGTTTAAAAGATGTAATGGGTAAGGAAAGCTTAATTGTGCAGTAAAGCCCATTCAAAAGATTTGATTTTTGTTTTTTTGTTTCTTTTTAACGTAATAGATGTGGGTTATTAAACACAATGGAAAGCCATTTTCAGGAAACTTGGCATACTACATTAGATAAAATGTACTGATATCAGTACAGGAAAACATTAAATATTTAATGAAATATGATTTTTTTTTTTTTACTAAATCCTTTTTATTTGTGCATGTGCAAGTGTTAATTAAATTTTATTTGCATAATTTATTAGCCAAGCACATTAAACTACTTATAAGAAAACTTCAAACAAATATAGTAAAAAAAAATATCGTCGATAAAATGAATTGAACTTCAGTTTCTTTTATTTTGATTCAATTGATAGTAAAGTAATTTCCGTTGATTGTAAATGAACATTGATAAAACCTCATATCTTTTTTTTTTTTTTTTTTTTTTTTTGAGAGAGAGAGACAAAGAAACTGAAATTCCGTTTATTGTACCGATGGTAATTTTTTGAATTTTCACGATATTTACTTGAGTTTTTCCTGTAAATAGTTCAATTTCTTCATGTGATAAAATTGCATCTAATTATAGCAACTTCTCACCGATTAGCAATTAGGCAACACTTACAATTTCAAAAGTACGACATCTTTCATTCATACACTACCTACCAATAAGTATTTGGGCACTTTCGAATTGAGACGTTTTGTCAGATGTCTAGAGAAATTCTTCACGAATCATCATTAAACTTTGCGAATATAAAGAACATGTTATACCTCATTTATTTCAGTAAAAGTTTTCTCCTGAAAGAGGTAAAGGGGACCAGCAAAAAAATTAAACAATAATCAAAATGTTTTGGATCACCTTGTTAAAAGTAATGCATAAAATGCGTTTTGGTTCTAGCCTGGTATTATGAAGATGTATCTAATTATCTGTATAATTTTTTATGAGGAAATTACATATATTCAGAGTGATATAACTTTTTTTTTTTTTTTTTAACTTGCGAAAAGAATTAGGAATACATATATTTGCATATATATACAGATATGTACAGAATGTACAGAAAGAATGGTACAGCGCGGGGTGGGGGGGGGGGTTGAGGGAGGCTGCATCCCCCTCACAAACGTATCTGTTTATGTAGCAAGTCTATTGAATCAGTATATGTATTATTCAATAGGGAATAAATAAAAATGATATGTTGAATAATATGTGATGCAAATAGAACGTTAAAGTTCCTGATCTGCAGATTCACTAGATAACTCACATTCATTTATATGCTTAAAAAAAAAAAAATACGGAACATGAGAGTGTAAAGTGGATATTTTTTTGTTTTTTTTTGTTGTTGTTTCCATAGGTCAGAAAAATCAATCATTACATTTAGATTTCTTAAATTATTTGGCAATTTTATTTTTTCCATATATTTTTTAAAATAATCTTTGTAATATATTAATGCAATTTGAAAAAATTAACGAGAAATTTTGAAAATTTTAAAGTATATATTATCTTAAACTGAGATCAGCAGTGAAAAAAAATATTTTGTAAACATATTATATTTATGTAATTAACATACTTCAAGCATAAAATTCTTAACATCTGAGGGAAACATTTAATTTTATTTTTCTAGTTTTTGCATATTTCATTAAAAGTTTCATTTGCATATACATTAAAAACTTTTCCTTTAGCAAGTTGAAGAAGTTTTTTGAGATAACTTTTCGTAAAAATCACAAATTATCATCTATCGTGGCATATTTTTTGTTTAAAAAAAATCATGCAACCACAACGTTGTATTTTTTGTCTTTTCATTACCATATTCTTCCAACTTGGTTTATTTAAAACTCTTATTTTTACACATATTATTATTGAAAAGATTATTTACTGATACATTTTATATTAATAATTTTCCTTACCGTTAAGAGTACTTTAAAATAATGCAAAATTCTCTTAAGGTAAGCATTTTAATTTAAAATAAATTTTAATTTCAATTCCAAATTTATAAGTGATATGTGATTAAAAAAAAAAAAAGAGTCAGTTTATTTTTTTTTTTTTTTTCGAGTAGATTTTAAAAAATATTTCAGTTAAATATTTTATGCCAATCATGCAACCACAACGTTGTATTTTTTGTCTTTTCATTACCATATTCTTCCAACTTGGTTATTTTGAAACTCTTATTTTTACACATATTATTATTGAAAAGATTATTTACTGATACATTTTATATTAATAATTTTCCTTACCGTTAAGAGTACTTTAAAATAATGCAAAATTCTCTTAAGGTAAGCATTTTAATTTAAAATAAATTTTAATTTCATTTCCAAATTTATAAGTGATATGTGATTAAAAAAAAAAAAAAAAGAGTCAGTTTATTATTATTATTTTTTTTTCGAGTAGATTTTAAAAAATATTTCAGTTAAATATTTTATGCCAATCATGCAACCACAACGTTGTATTTTTTGTCTTTTCATTACCATATTCTTCCGACTTGGTTTATTTAAAACTCTTATTTTTACACATATTATTATTGAAAAGATTATTTACTGATACATTTTATATTAATAATTTTCCTTACCGTTAAGAGTACTTTAAAATAATGCAAAATACTCTTAAGGTAAGCATTTTAATTTAAAATAAATTTTAATTTCAATTCCAAATTTATAAGTGATATGTGATTAAAAAAAAAAGAGTCAGTTTATTTTTTTTTTTTCGAGTAGATTTAAAAAAAAATATTTCAGTTAAATATTTTATGCCAATCAACATATTCTTTTGTTTAAATATCGATTGAATTTTCAGCTTAGAGTAATTTTTTTTTTCTATTTGAAATACTAAGAATAAAATATATTGACGTTAAAAACATAACCTAGAAAAAAAAGTGTATATTTTTTTATATTCTCCATTTAAAAATCCTTTACAAAGAAACTGCTTGTCCAATAAATACTCTGATAAGTAACTGAATTACTACAGGTACAATTCTAGTAGAATGTAGCCTAAATTTTTGCATGCATGACTGTAGAGATTTGTATTCAGAGTGGACTCGGCAAAACAATGGAAATGATAATTCACGAACACCATATGAATCACTGATTGCAGAAACGGGACATGTCATAAAAACCTAATTTTACAGCAGACACATAAAACTGTTTTTAAAAATTTTGCGTGAATTTAAAATTTTGTAAAAATTAAACAGCATTTTTGTTACTATCCCTATCACAAATACCACATTTTAATCAAAATTCAATCATACATACGTCCATAGCGATCATTCTTACATTATGGACATGCCTTTTTTTGCATATTTTCTTCATGAATTCCAGTAATTCTTCAAAATTATTGCTTTACTTCCAATATATTCATTGAAAATCTATGTACTGCTTTGTACAACATGGTATAAGTAGATTAAACATGAAAAACATTAAATTACACATAATTTACAGTGGTTGGTAAAATTATTAATGAGTTGGCCATTCATAAATTTCTATCTAAAAAGCACTTAATTTCTCTTCCAGAATGAACTGGTTTAGAATTTTAAGGTTTTTCATTTTCTGGACGTTTATGGAATTTTTCTACAATTATAATTTCGTCGACGACATTTTGAAAAGACGAGAATTATTATGCTTTCTCAAACAAAAATGGTTGAGGATGAATCCACCAAAAAAAAACTCAGCCACTACAATAGTACCGGGATTTTTCGACAACATTCAAAATAATTATACGATGAAATCAAAAAAAATTTTCCTTTATTTGATGGGCAAGCTCCTCAATGACGTAGTACTATTGACGTAGTAAGTAGGAAACTAGTGCTTATTAAGAACTATTTAAGAAATCACTATGATCACTCTGAGTTTGCCAGCTACGTTTGAAGCATATGCTACTGTATTAATGTACTCGTCGGGAGTATACATCCTATCAAAATTTTTTCATTCCCTCTTCATTATCCAAATTTTCGGTCGTAAGGTAGGTAGGTAGGAGTACTAAAAAACCTTTTACTAAAAAAAAAAAAAAAAAAAAAAAAAACCTTGATTTTCTTTAAAATCGTAAGTTCTACCAATGACATTATGATCCGAATGAATGCATGGATTTGTTCTGTCCCCCGCAGTTGTCACAAAAAAGATCTTTTAAACTTCGGAGGGGTGAAATCTTTTAAGTTCGTGAAAAATATATTACATCATCAGGATATTTTTTGTGTAACTCCCTTATGATAAACATAACTTGTCATGGTATTGTCATGTGAACTACGATTATTGAAGTTGTTGACACCAAGATGTTGATTGTAATAAAGATCCTTAACGAGTATTTTAGGCAAATCTAAAAACGCCATGAACTCAAACCACAATTTTAAAACTTTGGTGTCCTCAGTTTGGGTACAAGTATTTATTTAGCACAGTTGCAAAGCTTCTGGCTTCTTGTGTGCAATTAATTGAATCAGAATAACTCGTTTTGCAGTTTCATTTAATGAGAGAAGTTTAATTTTATCGTTTAACTCCTCACACGTAGCACACGTATCGTGGGGAAGTATCTTGAAGCCCAACGAAAAATTCTTACGGAAGCAGTCCCAGTAGAAGTAATTTCACTTTCCCTTGAAGATGTGGATATATTTTCAAAAATAAATAATGCATTGTTTTGGCTGTGAGGTTTGACGCTAGGTACTTCGTGAACTTTGAAGTGTTTTGTGACTATTTTAAAGGGAAGGACTGAAAATGCTCATAGATCAAAACCCAGGCTTGAGATTTACAGCATTCACATTATGCGTCATACCTCTTAAGTCATTTAGTGTTTCACCATTTGTCAGTAAGTTTTCAATTCGCTCACTTTGTTTCCTGCTAATGTTATGCACATTCAAAAACTCTATTCTGCTTACTTGTAAGCGTTGTTTCTGAACAAGAATATAACATATTACCAACTTAGCATTTGGCTTGCAGTGGTCATCTGTCATTGAACTTCTGGAGCCCCTCATTTGGATAGAAGACAGTTACATCATCCAGAGAGAACGACGTAAGAAAAACCCGAATGGCCTGTCACTTTCATTTCATTGTGAACAAAATGGGGTCATGTACAGGACATGACTCTTTTATGCCCAAAACTGTATAATTTCTTTCTCCTGTACAAAGCTGAATAATGGGTTTCCTTTTTACAGATAATATACGTCTATATGTTAGGAACACGCTGGTGGCATTAACTCATTTTTGCTAAAAGATGGACATGTCCCCTTTCTGCAATTAGCGGTTCATATATAAAGTGATCTGAGAATCGACAAACAGGAAATCACGTGTAGGTTTGTAGAATGTTCATACAGCATTAAGGTACTATACTGAAAAGAAAATCTGGTGTACAATCAGTATTTAAACTTGAAAAACCTCTTTATGCATTATAAAATTAATAGAAGCACTACCACTTTCGAAAGGACGTGACCTTTCTTTTTCAGATGCAAAATACGTGCTACTGCTTTGGAGGCAAAAGCAAAACTTTTTGCCATACAGCGAAGCAGTGTTTGTTAGTCCCATATTTAAATTTTCTCCGAGAAAGAAAAGAAAGAGAAAAAAAATATATATAACTAGTTTATTCCAGAAAATGTAAAACACTTATTTTATTACTTAAAAATTATTGATGTTTTTCCTATATTTTATATAAATGAATTGTAGATAAAAATAATAATTATAAATAATTATAACGGGTGTTAAAGATAGTCCTGCCTTTCATAATTTAAAAGGCTTTAACTCCAATTTCTTTTTAAATGCTTCTATCGGAAATGATCTCAAACTGGAGTTAGGGCCAATATAAACTTAAATATAACTCATCACGGTATTCGATTTAGAGCTTTGTAGAGTCATGGAAAGGTGTATTTTTTAGATTGATTCAGAAACGTCACAAAAAGAAAAAGAAAAAAGAAAAATATTCTGTAAGGGATTTTTAATTTATCAATACAGAAAAGCATGTGAATTAACAGCTGAAAATTATATTACACTGTTAAGAAAAAAAGAAGAAGAAGAAGAAGCACTCTTGTAATGCAAAAACAATTTGCCAGCAAAGTTCCCAGAAAATATAGCATGCAAAAACAATGTTGACAAAATTTTTTTGTAACAGAACAATGCAGAGAACATTCGTACAGAAAAGATGTTTCTGGTACGGCATTATTGAAAAAATATTCGCATCAAAGAAAATTCTCCCGTTCCACCTGCAAGGATAAAACTCAAGTCTTCCGCACTTTGGGTGATGATATTATCTCTCAGCAATGGGAGCATAAATTGTTCTGTTACTTAGCACTTCTCAATCCTGATTTTTGATAAGAATTTTCTGCATGGAAAAAAAAAAGAAAAATAGTATATAGTGTAGTTGTCCTCACAAAACTTTCTTCTACATCACTCTACATAAAAGTGCCACATACTTTTTACCATACAGATTTAGGAGATAGACACAAGTACAGAGTTAAGCGCAATTTTAATCAACAGATGCAAAAATGTAGCACTGTAGAAAATCGAAGAAGCTAAACAACAGCAGCGCAACCTATCGGCAGATATAAACCGAAATTGAATTAGCATAGTGTTTTATAATGTCCGTCTCATACACCAAGTTTTTGCAATTGTATGCTTTAGAATCTGAGATATACCACCTTAAGAATAGGGTAAATGACAGCAGAGCAGCGCCATCTGTCAATCGATATGCTCTCAAATTAAATCATCAGAGTGTTTCATAATACCATCTCATATACTAAGTTTTGTAGAACTATATACAATAGAATCGGAGATAATCTTTTCCAGGATACGACCTTTTAGAGAGGTTGTACCTTCTTCTGATATGCAGCCCTCTAGGGGAAAATTGCAACATAGCAACGTTATCTATCGGTCTATATGTACTCAATTTTAATCAAATTGAATATTTCCCAATGACCCTTTGAAACATCAAATTTTGTTTTCATTGCTCAAAATAAAACCTGAGATATAGCAATCCCTTAAATGACAGAAATCCCAGAATAGCATCGTCATCTGTTGAGTGGTTTGCACCAAATGCTGATAGACCCTAAGTTATGTATACATGCAAATATATATCAATTTATATAAAAATCTGTGCAGCAGTTCCTAAAATACAGTTGCTACAAAACTTTTGTCACACTTACTCAGATAGACAGAAATTTTCAAACAATGATCAAATCGTGTTCTGGAATTTTCTAAAAAGTCAAAAACGAAATTTTTGCGAATCCAGTATTTTTTTCTATTATGTTTGAAAAAAGTAAACATATGTAACCATAAGATGAAATCTGTATCAATAGTTAGCGATGCTATCTGGTCACAGATCAAATGTTTTTTTTTTTTTTTTTTTTGACAGAATAAGAGGCAATTTCAAAATAAATTTTTGTAGTTAAGAGAAACACAAATTTTCTGTAGAAATGTTACAGAAATTTTGTGTTTTTTAACAGAAGTTTTGTAGTGTAGTTAATAAATAAAAATATTTTATTTGTGTAATGCAAGCGAAATATGGTTTGCAAATAACTAAATTAAACGCTTTACTGGAATCATATATATATGCCAATTTAAAAATTATATTTTGTTGATCAGTAATAGAGCCCAGATAAAATATTTTTGGTAGCTGAATAAATTTTTTTCGTTAGAACGGCAAATTTTAAAATTTATTTTAAAGAGAGAAGTATAATTACCATAATATTAATATAACAATTTATTGGTGAAATTTAATTTTTGCTCAAAGTATTACGTATTTGATTTGAATTTATCTTCCAAATAAAAAAAAAAAATCTTTTTCAAATATTGTGACATTTAATTAAAAAAAAAAGGTAAAATATGTGTTTTATTTACTTACATATTGGTTTGAATTCTTATTTTAAATTAGAATATTTCAGTTTACTTAAACAGCATCTTAAAAAAAAAAACTTTTTCCCAATGCGTTTTTTATATACATATAAAGGTTGAATAGCTAGTGCTCCATTTAAATCGAATGACTAGACTTCAAATATTTTTATTTGTGATGACAAAAAAAAAAATAAATAGATGTATATTTCGAATACAAGAAAACCGCTATATATTCTGCAGTTTCATCGGATTACGAATGAACAATGCTTTGTATATATGTACTTTAACAAGCAGTTTAAAATATTCATCGAATACATGTAAACGAAATTCATACATAGAATTTAGGATTTCTTCAAAATAAATATAGCAAAATTAAAGAAAAAAAGGTTTCTATTTTAATGAAAGAATAGGTATGTGTACATGAAATGTCTATACTTCTTTTTGAAAAATAAATGAAAAGGTAATGTTTTATGCCCTTTGCTGAACTATTAAAGTTAAACATAACAAGGACGAAAAATTATGTGGCACGCATTGATTATTAACATTTTCCAACTGTACGTACTTGTTGTCTCGCATATCCTTCAATGTTCTTTCCCTGTGTTATCACGCAATGGACAGACAGATGGATAGAAAAGCAGACAGATAAACCAAATAAAATCATAATCACTCTATAACATTGTTGGAAATTGTTAAAAATAATTAACATAAGCGGAAATGCAGCCCTTAATTTCCAATTGCAGGCTTTAATGCATCTGATATTTTAGTGTAGCTCTGAATATCTCAACGCTAAACAAATCAAATTCTATACAAACCATCATGTTAGCATATTTACAATAAATGTCAATTTCTTTGTAACTTTTGCAGTAGAAAATATTTAAATATGATTTATAAAAATATCTCTCCTAAAACGCATTGGCATTTTTTGGGTGTCCCTGTGCACAAACAATTTGTATTGTACCTATCAGTACTGTTTTATATAGGGAACATTCCATATTGAATTTGAATAACATATATCAATTTAAGAAAATCAGAAAATATTCACGGACGCAGACGATCAAATAGACAGACGGAAAGTCAGACGAATACATACACTAATTCAAAACATATTCACGCTTAACCCTACAAGGCTCAATTTTTTTTTTTTTTTTGTGCGCGACAAAAATATATAGGTTGTTAGGGAAAACTTATAAAAATAAAAATAAAACCATATTTTACGGAAAAATCAACTTTTTATTTCAATTCCGCATACGGTACACTGAGCCTTAACTATACTTTTTGGTATTAAACTAGTACAATTGAATTGTTTTGGAAATAGTTTCCTATTTGAATTTTTTTCAATTAGTGACTTATTATTTTAAACAAAATGAAATAACTATTATATGTTTTACTTTTTTATATATTGCAATTTATAATAAGCAAAATCATGTAACTAATATAATAAATTTGTTATTTTTTTATTGATGAAAAAATCTAAAACATTTATTATATTTATTTAGGCAAAGTTCTATGCGACATTTGTCGCAAGATAAGAATGTTTTTCCTTTGCAACCAGGATATTTGCATCGTTGTCTTTTTTCACCCCAACAGGGAAATGCTCAAACCCATCACGTCTGACATCACGAGGAGGTAGGATTGATGTCTTCTGCCTTTTATTTTCAGTTTCATCAGATAAACTTGGTCTACCTCTCTTTTTGTTTATCGATAGCCCAAACATGCATAAACTTTTCCCTACTTCAAATTTGAAGTCCTTCTGTTTCATTGGGGTTGGCGTATGCTGCTGCTCCCCGTACAATAACCAGCAATTGATAAGAGTTACATCAAGAAGATGATAAAATAGCCTCAAGTACCATTTTCTGGTCCTAATTTTTATTTTATGTTTTCCTAGGAACGAATCTAGGAGGTCCACACCACCCATATGCTGGTTATATGTTTTGATTATTTGGGGGCAATCCACTTGTATGTACTTTTTCTGTTTCTTTCAGTATCTTCTTGCTGTTTCTATTGACTCTTGACCCACAAAAGACAATGATAAAACGACTGGTTTGTTATCATACCATATAAAGGTGACAATATCTGTATTATCACAATTTGCTACCCATTGCTCTGAATAACCTCTCTGAACCGTTTCCTTTTTTAGGTCTTTTATGGAAGGTATTTTGAGGTCTTTTCCTAAACGACCTTTGTTGACAGTTCCCAGCGACTGTATTCCCTCTTTGGCCAAATAAGCAATCAACTCTGGCGACGTATAATAATTATCAAAGAATAATTTGTAATTTTGATTCTTCAATGATCGTCTAGGTGCCCGAGATTGTGTTAATGGTACCTGTAGTTGTCCCTGAAGTCATTCTTGATGTACTAGGCTGAGGATGTTCCCACGTCGCTAAGTGGCTCGGATAAAAAGTTTTGGATGGACTGAATTTTTTTCGTTGCCATCATCACTTTCAGCGTCAGAAAAATCTTGTTCATCTTCACTTCCAGAAGGAATATTCAAGAAACCCTCAATATCTTCATCACGCAATCTTCTTCGCGGCATTATCTGCAATAAAATCAAACTATTGACAAGGAAAGTTATCGTAAGTACGTATAAGTAAAAATGGACACTAAAGCTCAACGTACCGTATGTGGAACATACATAAAAATATGATTTACTAATACGTTTGCTATTGTAATATTAAAAACAACTTACCTCTGCAAAATATACACTTCGTTATAGCCCACAGTATTTTTTTCGAGTCAAAACTCTTCAATAACTATTCTTTTTTTATTTTTGAATTCAGACAAACGACTAACGTATCACTTTCATTCAAATTTCACACAGAGTGCACTATAACAAAAACACGAACCACACCTTTAGGTAAAGATTCGTATTACTACATTGTTAAATGTCAGTAGCTTCTATCAAGATGTCAAGAGATGTCGTACTAATACTTTTATAGCTATAGGAACGATTAAAGTCGGTGTTCCACATATGGAACTGGGTGCCTTGTAGGGTTAAAAGTTGTTAGAAAGTTTTGAAAGCGATTAATGTGAATGAAAATACAATTGCAGCAAATTTCTAATAAAACCCCGTAATGTAACTGAATATTTTTATGTGGTTCTGTAAACCTAAATGTTAATCGTACTATATTTTATAGAAAGCACTCTTTTGTGCATATGAATAACATACTTGAATTCATTAAGATGTATTCAAAGTAAAGTTATTAAAACTTGGTTTATAGAAACACCTCTTGTTGAACTCAATGTTTTGGAATAGTCTTAGGCGTCCATGTACCCAAACTAGTGGTGATATTTACTTCATTTTTAATTGGGAACACTAGATAGTGAACTTGAATAATATAGGTCAATTTCATTAAGATTTCTGCAAAATAAAGGTATTGAAATATGTTTTAAAGAAATACATACTTCTCATAGAACGCAATGCTTTTGAATTGTTTCGGGTGTCCCTGTACATAAACCAGTAATGATATTTAATCCATTTTCAATAGGAAACATCCGATAGTAAGTTTGAATAACATGAATCAGTTTTAAGAAATTCCACGAATATTTTCGGGAGTTAGAGCACGGACAGACAGACAAACAAACCGAAGTCATTAACACTATCTTTTTTATTTTCATAAATGATTAAAAAATATTTTAGTGAAATCCAGCAGAAGTGTAAGTCTATTAATAAATAGACCTTTCGTTATATTTTGCATCTATGGAAGCTATTTGAGTTTATATAAAGGCTGAATTATTTGTTTCATCGGGAATGAATAAGTTTTAAAAATTATTTTTCTCAAATACTTTTATTTTTCATTTTAATTTTTTTAATGTATAGCTTTGAAAGTATATTTTTTTAGTATGTCGATATCTTTAATTTGAATTAAATTATCATGTGAGAACGGATTAAATTATTTAAAAAGTTCTTTAGAATGTGGTTCTGTTTTACCATTTATTTTTTTAACACTTTCTAACAAGGTTGAAAAGCGTTAATGACTTCGGTTTGTCTGTCTGTCCCTCTGCTTGTCTGTATGTCCGCGCACTAGCTCTCATAAATATTCATGGAATTTCTTGAATCTGATATATGTTATTCAAGTTCACTATCGAATGTTCCCTATAAAAAAGGGAGTAAAAACCATCAATGGTTTGTGCACAGGGACACCCGAAAGTATTCCAAAGCATTGTGATTTATCAGAGGAATTTATGTAAATCACATTTTACTACCTTTGATTTACGTAAATCTTAATGAAATCGAAAAATGTTATTCAAGTTCACTATCAGATGTTTTCTATTGAAAATGGAGCAAATACTACCAATTGTTTGTATACAGGGACACCCGAAAATATTCCAAATCTTTGCGTTCAATGAAATATATTTCTATAAAACATATTTTAATACCTTTACTTTACACAAATCTAATGAAATCGAAATATGTTATTCAAGTTTACTATCGAATATTTTTTATTGAAAATGGAGTAAATACCCCCGACGATTTGTGTACAGGGGCACTCGAAAGTATTTCATATCACTGTACTCTACGAGAAGTATTTCTATAAATCATATTTTAATAATTTTATATTGCACAAATATTAATGAAATTGAAATATATTTTTCATAGGCACAGTTAAAAGAATGCTTTCTATAAAATATAGGATGATTAGCATTAAAATTTACAGGTCCACACAAATATATTAATTAAATTAAGGGCTAATATTGGAAGTCTGCTGAATTGCATATTCAGTTACATTAAGCGTTTTTAACACTTTTTATCAATTTTTTAAGGTGTATATGATTTTAATTAGTGTATCTGTCTGTTTGACGGTACGTTTGTCTGTCCTGCATCCAGCGTCCATAAATATTTTTAGAATTTCTTAAAAATTGTACTTTTACTAAAATTTACTATGGAATGCCCCTATTTAAAATGGCATTAATAGGCTCTACTCAAATGGTTTGTGTTTGGGACACGCACACACGCACACACACCAAAAAAAAAAAAAAAAAAAGGCAAAAAACTGACACTCTTTGTACGAACACCATAACAATTTTGTGGTTTTCGAATTCCTCAAACTTCAAAACGTGTAAAAAAGTCAAAAAACCGATGTCGAAATTTTCATGATTACCCAAGTTTCCCATACCTATAGTGTTATATAATGGGGAACTAAAAAACTATTAAATCTTAACAGTAATATGATACTTTATATATAATATATTTCTGTCAAAATTTGTTTTCAATTTCCTTAGATTATACACTTAATATTATATTAAATGATAATTAATATCTCGTAAATAGAGGGTTTTATATTAAGTTATAAGTGATTAATGAGGTGTCACTAAACGCAATCATACTGAATCATTAATTTATCAAATTAATCCTTTAAGGTAAGTTGGTGTTTATATGGACGTTAATGCAAGACGTTTTTGGATTATGTAGACTTTACGCTTCTACTGACTTAGTAAGATTCATTTGAAGTAATACATTATTTGAGATGTTGTGACAAATAGAAGTTAATGACATTACTATGGAATTATTAGAATGAAATCATTTACAAATATATGAAATTCAATCCAAAATCACGTAACATACAGACACTAGTTAACATTTATTGTACTTGATTATTTACAAATTTTCCATTTAATCTAGGATTGATTGTATTTAGAATAAAGGAATTTTTCTTGAGATGAAAGTATAATCTTCTAATATATGAAAGTCCTGATGCATGTGTTAATATGGATAGTTAATAAGGATCAGTTATGAGAAAATTTATATCTTAAATATTATCCCTAAAGATTGGAATTTTGAGTTACTCGTTTTGATTGGTTGATTATTATCGATGATAATTACTGAAATAATTTTTTCATCTGGATTTTTTGAAAAAGCATTTTAACTTTTAATATTTTTTTTCTTTCTTTCTTTTTTTTTTTTTTTTTTTTTTTTTTTTTTTTAGACCTTTTTATCTTTTCTGTCTTGTTGTTGTAAAGACTTAGATTTTGGACTTGACCTTTAGCTAGGAAGACCCCGGAAAGCATATAAAACACGATAAATTTGCGTTTGATTATTTGAATATTGAATATGCCACTAATGGTAATAATAAAATTGTTTAAACTCAGTTAATATGTCTTTCTTTCTTTTTTTTTCGCTCACGATTACCAAAAACTTTTACCCTATAAACAAAATCACACCTTTTCTGTTTTTCAAAACGTATTCCTAAAACGCATATTTTTTTTTTTTTTTTTTTTTTTTTTTCTGCAAACCAGCATAATATTTGCTTTTTGTGCCTATTTGCCGAAATACGCTACATGTGATATGTGAAATAATTTTACTACTATTTGGCTCATTTTACGTTTGGTCACAACTTCTTGCAAAATTATTTATTGTAATTATTTTTGTTTTCGGTGTGTCCAGATATGCACAATTATTTATCCGCTAACAGAAAATCTTCACACTTAAAAAAAAAAAAAAAAAAAAATGATTTATGAGATTATTTCTCCGAAAGCCAGCCAGCATATGATTTTGGTATCTATTTTCTAATATATGTTAAATTTTTGCCGAGGATGTCTAAATTGCTGTATGTTGCCTCTTCATTTTGTATTTCGTGAGGTTTTTGTGATTTTTTATAGTCTCCTACAGATCTGTACACTTCTTTGTATAAATTCAGTATTGTTACAAATTCTTTATATATCTTTCGACAAAGCATGTATGGGAACAACTACAAAACAAAACTCCTCGCAAAAGAGGACATCGCCAGTTGATATGTTGTCCTGCCCACTTTCTACAGGTTACAGGTTGTTAATTACACACATACCATATATTACGAGCGTACAAATATACAGCGTGGAGTCAATTTTAGACGGCTTGACAGAATACTGTTGTGCCAGTAGACGAGGAGAAAAATGGCATTTATTTTTCTTTCTTATTTCTTTCAATTTCTTCTGGCCGAAGACTTAAATATTAGTCCTCAATTGGCGTTAATCGTTTAAGACCGAGGGTGTGCATTTGCCGTATCCAAAAATCGATTCTTGAACTTGGAACTTGTACTTTGATTTATATCCAAGGATTCCACAACGTGATAGTACAATACAGTAATAATAATAATAGTAATAATAATAATAATAATAATAATAAAAATAGGTCTTGTGTTTGGACTCTTTATAAGCAAGGGATGATTCTTAAGATTCCTCAGTGAGGTAAATAATGTCCTTGAGGTGTCGGCTTCGCAGATACTAAACATTCAAATCAAGTTGACAGTTTATTTTCATTTATACCATTAAGTACGCTGATAGCTCATTTTCATTTGCTGTCGTTCAACACCATTTCTGACATTACAGATAAATTTTTCTGCCTTTTATGATTTTGAAAATTTGCATATTTAATTATATGTTTGCATTTTCTGATACAAATTCCGATTATACATTGTTAACAGAAATCAAAGACTATCTTATAATATTTTTGAACATTATACATAAAAAAATATTGTTTCGAAATTCAAAATGTTCTTTAAAAATATACATAATTTACTTCATTCAAAGAAATAAACAAAATATGAAATTCAAATCCATTTTTTCAAATCTAATAATCTAGTAATAATTTTATTTATACATTTAAAAACACAGTAAAAGTCAAAACAAAACATGCCGATATATTGATTTTACATGTTCGCAACCTTTATTTTCAGAAATTTTAAGTAAAGGAACTAAATTGTTTTGCTGTCATTGTTTTATTGATACTGAATAACGGCTACGTGCATGAATTTAATTACTTATTATTTTGATAATTACTTTTTGAAAACGTAAACTTATCACAAACACAAAAACAGCCGTATGTTTCACAAATACTTTTTGTTTTCAGCATAAATTATTAATAAACAATTCTTTTTTTTTTTTTTTTTTTTTTTTTTTTTCGTAGAAATAAATATTAATTTTTAAATTCCGGGGATCATATATTTTCCTCTCAATTTAAAGTTTATTTTTATTTTTAAAATTGTTGTTTGGAACATTTTAAGACAATGTGAAAAGGAAACAATGAATAAGATTTATATTGAAATTTTTTTTATTTGTTTTTGAGTTTTTCTTTAATATAATATAGTAAAAGGAGTTATATATTTTATTTATACTAAGATTTATGTACTAAAATAATAATTTTAAATTTTAATATATAATAACGCTTTGTATCTGATTTTAAGATAATTCAACTACATTTTTTTTTTTTCGTCTTTCTTTTAAAAAAATGAAAATTTTAGATATATAGAGCATACCATTTGAACTAAAAACCAAATTCTTTGAAGTAATCTCAATAAAAATAGTTTTTTGTTCAGAAATGCCCCTTTTTAGTTTTACCATAAAGCTTTTCTCCGAGTATTTGGATTAAGCCTTATTATTATTTTTTTTTAATATAATTAATTTTAAATATATATATAGTTTAAAAATAAATTAAGTGAAATATATTTAGTTTGTTTTTAGAAATGCCCGTGGGAATAGTTTATTATTTTATTTTTTGCAGCATTGAAATAATACATATTGTTATCCATCTCCTAGTTTGAAAAATAAAACAGATCAAAATATGCTTATCTTTATCTATTGCAAACTGAATGTTATGATAGAAAATATGCAATATTTGCTGCATAATGCTTTGTTTTTCGATGCATTAATACTTCAAGCAATTTTCCACCGCCCCCTAGGATTCAAAGTATTATTAATTTTTTAATTTTTTTTTTATTTAGACTTATATTTTCTTTTAGAATATAGCAGCGATAAAAAATAAAGTACATTTTTTATCTTCCGTTTTAAAAATTTTATTATCAAAGCATTATAGAAATATATGCATTTAAATAGGCATGTTTTTATGAAATAATATTGATTTATTAATAAAAAAATGAATATAAAATTTACTTTCTGTAAAAGGTTTCTGTAAAAATAAACCCATGGTTACCTGTGTGTTCATTAAAATGAATAAAAAACAACCGCACAATTTTTTTGAGACAAAATAAAAATATTCTTGTGAGATATTTTCCAATCAAGCAATTTTCTTTTAAGTGTTAACAATCTTTTACTTGACATTAGTATAAAGCAGTGTTGGGCATAATTGATTAAAAAGTAATGAATTACAATTGAATTACAGTTAAATTATAATTATATATATATATATATATTTTTTTTTTTTTTGTCAAACGATTAATTGGTTACAAATAAATTGAATTATTACAAATAAATTGAATAAGTAATTCAATTTATTTGTAATCAATTATTTGTTAATTTATTCGCAGTAAAATAATTATAATTGTAATTTAATCGTGATTCAAATGTAATTCAATTACTTTTTAATCAATTATGCCCAGCACTGGTATAAAGGACACAGTAGAGTGCCTGGGACAGAAAAAAGTTACTCGTTATCTTTGATATATACTTTCACCTAAAAAATAAAATAAATAAATAAATAAAAATAAAAAAGAAATTAGATTTAAGAAAAACTTGAGTGGGGAAAAAAAAAAAAAAAAAAAAAGGGTGGGGAAGGAAAGATGTTTGAACATGTTGATCACTATTATATAAAATAATGTTGGAGGAAGTTTTGCAATAACCAAAACATACTACGCATGTATTTTTTTTTATTCGTTTTTGGTTTTAAATAACAAACAAACTACAAGGTATAAGGGTGAAATCTCAAAAATTTTGGGATTTACTTCCAGGGACTTTTTTTTTCGGAGGGTTTCCTTTCTAGGGAATATTCTTTCCGGGGGAAGCTTTGTGGATGATGTTTTTACCTGATACCAAAAATCTAAGCGCTTATTTTTTTAAAAGGAAGACAAAGTAATCACTCTTTATCGTAGAACAATCGAAGTGCACATTCAATTAGGCACTCAGTAATTTACGACTAAAAAATGTGCGATCACTTAATGACCTGTAAAATTTAGAAAACAATTCAATAAATACATGAATTAGAATTAATTCAACATAATAAAATCGAAGGTTATAAAAGATCTGGTTTTATAGAAAAGCACATGGTTATCTGTGCCTTTATTTGGGTAAACCAATACGCAATAAATATAATCATCTGTGTTTCTGTCTGTATCATTATCTACCTACTTCTTTGTTCTCAGATTAACTAGTTATCGTTCTATATGTTTATCTAACGATTCATTTCTTTATATTTTTCTTATTATTATTTGTTTAATAATTAGTCTTAGATTTTTCTACATTTAGTACTCCTAAAAAAAAAAAAAAAAAAGAAAGAAAGAAAGGATAATTATTTTTTACGTTTAAAGAAAAGTAATATAAGTTACCGAAAGAAATACGTTGTATAATGCAGGGAATCCGAATTGTAAGTTTTTTCCCTTAAATTCAAAAAAATTTCGATTTATATAACTGTAAATAAAATAAAAGACTTAAAATGTTTAGCATTTAATCAAGTTACAATAAAATACAAATTTTAAAAATTAGTATCTCTTTCCGAAATCCCCCCCCCTTCCCCGATGTACATACATATACATATATATATATATATATACATGCTCCTTGCATATGATGATTCCACGTCTGATTTTCATTTGAAACAACTTTTCAACTCAGGAGTATAGAACATCTTAACCTTTCTCTTTCACATGAAATGAACCCACATAAATCAATCAAGTTGTCAAACATATGTTTTATTTTATTGAATGTATTATTCTCCAAGAAAACACCAGATTATTTCTTTTCTAGAATCTGAATAACCTACACTGAACTTTTTGTGTTTTTTCTTTAAGTCCTATCGCTTAAATTTCATTGAGTAGTTTTATTCAAAATTTAACATATTGCATGAAATACTGTTTTTTTTTTTTTTCTTTTTTCTTCTTCTTCTTCGCTTTTTTTTTTTTTTTTTCACTTTCCAAACGTATGATATGTAATGAATTTTCTTATATATATATATATATATATATATATATAATTCTAATGTGAAATAATTTGCGTAATACTTATAGTTTTTTTTTTTTTTTTTTAAACAGGTTAAAACGATAGTTTTTGGGATTAAGTGCTATTGACTATGTTTTGCGTCCTAGGCTTGGTCACGTGTTCTCCGTGTGTGAGTGAGTGTGTGTGTGTATAGAGGGTTCATGAGTTACACGAATTTCGGAGAAAAGCACGGAAAATCCAAAAAGCAAGGCCGATGAGCGGGACCCGGTTTCGAACCTGGCACTTTCCGCTTAGAGATCAGAAGACCTAGGTTACTTAAGGGGAGGGGGCAGAAATGTATGCAATAATTTTTACATATAATATCCTATTTAAGCTAAATATATGGTATTTATTAAATTGTCTAAACTGATATACATTTTAGCATTTTTCTGCAGAAAGGGTCATTACTACTGATTGTTTGCTTATAAATTTTAAATGCTATTACAGTTACGTATAAAAGAATTCAGATGCAATTTTTTTTTTTTTTTTTTAAACAAATATTCTAACTTCAGGAGAAATTTCCACTTATGTCAATATATTCTTTACTTTTGTTCATTTACTGATTTATTTATGATTCAAATTTGTTTAATCGCTCGATAAGTGTTAAATGTTCAGAAAGTCGAATGGAGCCACTCCAGATTTATTTATTTTTATTTATTTATTTATTTTTAACATTTAGCAATTTATTACTACACCTTTTTTTACTGTTCTAATATAATTATTATACTTTTAAATTTAACTTTCGTAACTGAAAGAAACTTTTTTTTTAGATTTTTAGTTTTTTAAAGTTAAAAAAGCTCCAAAAAAAAAAAAAAAAGGAGAGAGAGAGAGAGAGAAATTAAGAAGCGTCTCGCTTTATTTCTGTTTCATTTTACGTTCTTATTTTCTGTTTACAGTAGCTTTATTAAATATAATATAGTTTTTAAGAGTTTAATTAAAATAGTTATGTCTATTTTAAAGGAACATACTTTCATATGCATGTTATTTAAACCATGAAGAATTAATTTATTAATATTAATTATTAATTATTAATTATTAATTGTTAATTTATTTTATGAAAAAGTAATATACAATATAACTTTCAGCATATCAATCTTAAAAACTTTAATAAAATTTATTTTATTTCCAACGTTTCGGTTAAATTCCTTCATTAACTTTCTTCAGGGAAGAAACGATGTTTAAAAAACTTAAACATAGATAATTTAGGTTATTCCATGATATCACAAATACAACTTCTAGGAAAATTAACGGATGATTACACAACTTATAAAAATATACTATATACATTTTAAAAATATGCTAAAACATTTAAATGAACTTGAAACATGGCACTACAAGAAAAGGAACTACTAAAGCAAATGGAATCAAAAGTATCAATATTGCGGGGTTGCCAGAACTAAGCTAAAAGCAGGGTAACCATAAATTAATTTAAGCCCAAGAAATGAAGCTTTATTTCTTAAAAAATAGAAATTCAGTTAGATTGTTCAAAATTGGTACATACAGATTTTGGGGGCCTACAAGTCGAATGAGCATATTTTCGAACGTATAAAATTATTAGGAGGGGCGGGAAAAGGGGGCAAAGGGCCAAAAATAGAAATAGAGTTAGACCGTTCAAAATTGGTGCATAGATGTTTTTGGGGCCTACAAATCGAATGCCGGTATTTTCGAAAGTGTAAAATTTTAAGGACGGCTGGGAAGAGAGGGCGAATGGGACAAAAAAAAAAAGAATAATAATAATAATAATAGAAATACAGTTAGACTGTTAAAGATTGGTACAAATATAGTTTTGGGGCCTAGAAATCGAATGAGGATATTTCAAAAATGTAAAAATTTTTAGGAGGGGTGGATAGGGAGACTAAGGGAAAAAAAAAAAAAAGAAAAAGAAAACAGAAAAAGGAAAAGAAAAAGAAAAAAAAAAAGATAGAAAGAAACAGGGTTAGACCGTTCAAAATGGGTACATAGATACTTTTGGGGCCTACAAATTGAATAAGGATATTTTCGAAAGTGTAAAATTATTAGAAAAGGGGGAAAAGGGGACGAAGTGGCAAATAAATAAATAATTACAAGATTAAAAAAAAAAAAAAAAAAAAAAAAAACCTTTTTTATACCACGATTTCAAATTTTCTATTGAATTATAGCTATCAAAACTATATTAGCACTTTATCAATGTGTAAAAATTTTTAAAGTGATAATGACGTCAATTTTTGTGATATGCTTAATTTTACTTTTTATTATTTTTTAATGTTCCCGTTTAATTAAATGTATTTATTTTTATGTCAAAAAAAACGAACCCGTAAAATGTTTTTGGCAACAATTAAATTATAGCTAATATTTAAATGGCTAATTTTAAAGCGATTAGGAAGTTATTATTTTCATATTTAAAAAAAAAAAAAAAAAAAAACTAATCAAAAATTTGAAAATTGGTCTTCGAGGTATTGTGTCATCATCGTGTTCTGAGCTATTTAAAAAGTTTCAAATGTCTAGCTAGTCGGGAAGTTAGTTAAAAATCGATTGCAAGATTTGTACTGGACAAACAAAGAAATAAACAAGCAAGAAAGCGAACTAATAAAACATGGTAAAATAGGGTTAGATCGTTCAAACTGGTACATGTAGGTTTTTGGGGCCTACAAATTGAATGATAATATTTTCAAAATTGTAAAATTATTAGGAAGGGCGGGAAAGGGTGGCAAAGGGGAAACAAATAGAAATAGAGTTAGACCGTTGAAAATTCGTACATACAGGTTTTGGGGGCCTACAAATCGAATACATATATTTTCGAAAACGTAGAATTATTAGGAGAGTCGGAAAAGGGGGAACTAAGTGGCAGAAATATAGAAATTGATTTAAAGCGTTGGAAATTGGTATTAATAGGTTTTAAGGTCCGATAAATCGATTGGGGATATTTTCGAAAGTGTAGAATTATTACGAGGGACGGGATGGGCGGGATCAGGGACAGGAATAAAGATATTCAGTAACAACGTTGGAAATTAGTATTATTAGATTTAAAAACCTGAGAAAACGATTGCAGATATTTTTGAAAGTGTAAAATAGTTAGGAGGGGTGGGAAGGACGGGTGAATGAATACGCGCGCCGTGTGCGCGTGTATACGCCGCCACAAGCAGTGGTGACCCAGATTAATTATTCCACCGATAACAGATTTTTTTTTTTAATTTAATTTTATATTTATATATTTTCTCTTACAATAATATAGTGATTCATTAAGAGTATCAAACATAAATGCGCGCGCGCAGAGTGCAATGGCCTACGCTGCCGAAGCCTGTGGGGAGCCTGTGAGACATTTTCCCCTACTATAAATTATTTTTCTTCTCTTTTTTTCACATGATACAAATTAATGCAATTTTGAGAATTCATTAATTATAGTGATTCATTTAAAAATAGTGACCTGCTAGCGAACGGAGCTCGCTAGTCAAAAAATAAAACTAAAAGTCTGCACTGCTCTGACTAAATTGGCTAGTTTACCAATTTAGTATTTCATAAAATATTAAAAGAGTAACGTAGCAAATTTCAGAGTATAGGGTACCTATTATTAATATGAGATGAAATTAGTTAAAATCATTTTATTAAATTTCAGAATTTTAATCTTTTAGAGATAATTTTGCTTAAATGAAACAAATAGTTTACAACTATCGTTTTATTATTTGAAAACTTAAATCTAAAATTTTAGTTATAAATTAAATTATTTACAGGTTTTCTCATTTTATGTCATGTATACAATGTCATTTCTCTGTAACTATGTTTTACTTTAATGTCTGAAAAGTTTGTAAAATTTTATTAAATTACTTTTTTATTAATATTTTTGTTCAAATTATTCAGAATAAAATATTTCTTTCAAATATTGTGAAAGAAATTTTATGATCTCATAATATGTTTTTAACACTTGCATTAAATGAAAAGGAACTTATTATTCGTTTAATTTATAAAACTCTAGAAATCATTATTTGGCAGGAAAAAGAAAAAACTAATAAACGTGTAGCAAAATAAAATTTTGTTGTATTTTTTTTATAAAACTTCAATGTTACGTAAGTTTTAAATATTATGATTTTTAATTAAGTATAAATAATGGAGTTGCGCCTATTTATTTTTAATATCAAATATTTTTAATATTGAAGTAGAATTTGTACTTCAATTATGATATTACACAAACGTACAAAGAAACAAATTTCTTTTTTATTATAATCTTTTATCTTTTGTACCGATGTTTCACTTTATATTTTAAAACAAAAAACGTTTTATTATTCAGATAATTAATTTAACTAACTACAAATATTATTATTTTTGCTAAAAAGACTATATGTTTCTTAAATATGTTAAAAAATTCTGTTGCAGTTTACTTATATAAAACTTCAATATTACTTAAGTTTTAAAATTATGATCTTTAACTAAGTATAAAAAATATAGTAATTATTATTTAAAAACAAATAATTTTTAATATTAATTTTTTTTTTTCAGTTCTATTACGTTATCACTTGTATCTAAATTGAGTTACTAGCTTATATATATTTATCAAGACATTAAACAAATAAAAATAAATAAAAGCTGGTGTATACTCAATATTTAAACATTAAAACTTCTTCAAACACCATAAAATCAAAGACAGCACAACCGGTTTCGAAAGGACGTGGCCTTTCTTCATCAGGTGCAAAAAACACGTGCTACTACCTTGGCGACAAAAGCAAGCTGTCTTTAATTTTATGGTGTGTGAAGAAGTTTTAATGTTTAAATGTTAAACAAATATGTTGAATACACAGTATCTATGAAAATGGTCTATTACGTCGATGCAAAAATTTACTGATAAACTGCTTCAGAAAGAATTTTTGGTTCTCTAACAGATATATAACAATCATCAAAATATACATTGTAAAATAATTCACTTAAAATTACGGAACTTCCTCGGCAGGAAAAATCCTGAAGAGGTTCCGTAAAATTACATCGTTCATTCCTTAAAAGGGAAGTTTCCCATAAATTTATCAGGAAAATTTAGTCGAAAAATGAATGCAACTTAAATTTACGGGTTTTATCTTTTGATCAGGGAAAAATGGTAATTTCCCGTAAAGAAGAAATGGTAGAATCTCTACTTTTCTTCTGTTTATTTTCTTCTTCTTCTTTTATTTTTATTTTTTTTTTTTTTTCGCTTTGTACACTATAGAAATATTTATATAAAAGCACTTAATCAAGGAAGAGTTTAGCCGGTATATCAAGCATGTTAAATATAGGAGTAAATTTTGTAATCAGAAAATACAATTTTATATTTTATGAATTTCTATATCGATATTAATTTAAACCAACATTTACTTATTGTTTCTTGAATATTTATTTAAACTTAAACATATTTCACGGAAATCTTTTTCAGTTATGATTTCACATGAATTCTTTCTCTTAACTTTCTTTTAACGAAAATAATAATAGTAATGATGATAATAATAATAATATTATGATATTATCGTATTTAAAGCAAAATTATTTAATGACAAAATATCATTTAGCTTTAAGAAATGTCTTGTATGTTGCAGTTTTTCAGTGAAATCATTACGCAATTACACTGAGCAACTATTGCGCAATAGAACATTTGTTCTGGTTTGTTCTTTTTTACTTCCATTATCCTACTACCGTAGGTAATAGAAGTATTGTATTCAGTAAAAAATTCAATATCGAGTTTTCACCTGATTTACATGTTTTAAGGTTTCTTGAATCTAAAAAAGTAGTTTTTGGCAATTGGTCAGTGTGTATGTATGTATATAAATGTGTATGTGTGCATGTATGTGGGGAATCTTTTGACTGCCATTTCTCCGATACTAATAAAGATAGAACTACAAAACTTCAGAATTGACACAGGTCTGGTGTACAGATGCATTTTCCAAATTTTGGTGAGAATTGGAAAACCGGAAGTGGGACCGTAAGTCCGTATCTGAAAAGCGGTTTTAACGATTTTCTTCAAAGTTTCTATATAAACAATATGACGTCTCCTTTCGAATGATATAGTTGGTTAGTTCGGAAAATTTGATAGACGTTCTGTATAAATAGCTCAGTTTCAAGTCTGGCAAGTACGCTTCTTTAAAAACGGCTTTACGAAATTTTTTTTTCAAACTACCTATATTAACTCCCTTTTAAGCATCCTTTTGTATGTAATTTCCAGTGAATAATTGTGTATGCCAAGATTAGGTAAAAGTAGTTATCTAAAAAACAGCTCTAACGATTTTTCCCAAAATTATTACATAAATCCATTTTAGATACCCTTTCTCATGTATTATTTGCTCATTACAGGAAAATTAAAAATCGTCCTGCTTAGGTAGATCAGTTTTAGATCTCGGTGTTTCAAAAAATGATTCTACTTTTCTCTTTCTTTTCTTTTCTTTTTCTTTTCTTTTTTTTTTTTTTTTTTTTTTTTTTTTTGAACTTGCTATGTAAATTTTGCTTTATATATCTTTATACGTATAAGGCCAATTTTCTGTCTTCTGATCACACAATCTCCAATAAATGTATGTGTTATAACCTTATGTGTAATAGCGGGTAATGGAAGTCGTGTGGTTGTTTCGCACCATATTTACACACATATATATATATATATATATATATATATATATATATATATATAAAGTTTTATTACTAAAATTTTTGTAACATAAAATTTTGAAGAATAAGCAAAATAATTTTAACTTTCTTTCTTTCATTCATTCTTTTTCTTTTTCTTTTTTTTTTTTTTTTTTTTTGTCTTAGCAGTATAAAATTATTATTCGGACAAAACTTCACAAAACTTTATCTTTTTTGTAAGGCTTGTTTGATTTGAAAAGCTTACTTAAATGGATTTAAAAAGTATTATAGCCTATATTTTTTTAAGCGGTAACGGAATAGAAATAAAGGAAAACATATTTTTTTCTTACGTTATTTTTGCTTTGTTCAGAAATAGTTGCTGTACTCTTTTGTGATTAATTTTATTGAAAATAAATTCTTAATCTACCAGTGGATATAATTCCTGTATATCACTAAAAACAAAAACTTACAATTGTTTGATTTTTAATTAATATAACAAAAGTATTTTTTTGATGTGTGTATAGTAAAGTGTATGATTTAAAAAATAAATAATTAATTAAGAGTTATCTGTTTCGAAACCTATACAGTCGTATTTATTTAATATTAAGGAGACATACAAAACTGAAGTTTAAAAAAAACACCAATAGATTAAAAAAAAAAAAAATTCTTATTTTGATTTTTTAACATTTTTATTTTGATTCAATCAGTACCCAGTAGAAATGTAGTATTTGCTGATTGTAAATATATATTGACAAAATCCCCTATTATCTTTTTTTTTTTTTTTTTTTTTTTTTTTTTTGAATTTAGAAGATATTTCCTTGGTGTTTTATATAAGTAGATCAGAACTTTTGTCTATTAAATTAAGTAAATAAAATTTTTATAAAGCTTGCGAATGCGTAGTTAAAATTTACTTTGTAAAAATGCTCATATTTCGTAAAATATTTAAAATTTATGCATTCTGATTGAACTGTGCTGTGTCTTATGTAATATGCCAAGTTCCCTAAAAAAGGCTTTGTAGTTGGTCTAATACTTACATTTTATAATTTAAAAAGTTTATATATATATATATATATATATCCTTCAAACTTTTATATCTCCATGACTATAAGTGGTAGCCTCATAAAAATTTATAAAGATAATTACACATGCCTAAAAACCTACACATGCCTAATACCCTAAGAACACATGCTAAAGAAAAAAGGCATTCCAAGCATTACTTTTACAGGGTGATGAAAAAAATTTTGATTTTTCATTAATTTTTTACTGTTTTCCTTTACCTCTTGATAAAAAAAACCATTTTCTGAAATATATGAGGTGTCCCAAAGTTTCAAAATGGTTCCCAAAGAATTTTTTTAGATCTGACAAAACGTCTAAATTGGAAAGTTTCGAAATACTTATTGGTACGTAGTGTATAACAAAATTTAGATGCAATAGCATATGGCGAAATTTTTAAATACAATGAAAAATATTTTTAATAGAAATTATAATTAACATTAAGAGCTTATTCACAGGGTGACACAAAAATACTCGCTGTAAATGAAAACGTCTTAAATTCAGTTAATAAAGTGTCTTAAACGGATGGTCATTTTTTAAGCGAAAAAAATATGTCTTACTTTTTAAGACAACTTTCTGCATCTGAAATTAAGACACTGCAAATGTCTTAAAACACCGCCATGTCAGGCTTAAAAATCTGTCATTTTTAAAGCCTTTTTAATAAATAAATAAAAAATAAAGGTGGCGTATAATTCTGATTTTCTGTTTAAAATATATTTTAGAATTATCTACAGCACTAATAAAATATAATAATTATTAAAAAAAAAAAAAATAAATAAATAAAATAAAAAAATCACCAGCAGTCCCTGGAGTTGAACTCACTATCTTCGGTACTACAGAAGAGCGTACTTGCCAATCATGCCACAACGTCACACAGAAAGTTTTGATAATATACACTTTAATATTCGCGAAATAAATTATAGTGTTATAATATGTATTTTTTTCTTAAAACTATCGAGATTAAATCTAAAGCTCAATATATATTAATTCTATTAAATTTTATGTGTAGAAGTTTAGAATTTCGTAAAATATAAACGAATAATATATCAAAACCTCAGACTGTGATGTTTTGAAAACGATTTCTTTTTATAAACTGCTATTTGAAAGAAAAAAAAAAATGCATATGATTATGAAAAACCCAGAAAAGTTTTGTTTTACTTCCAGGTACAGGTAAAAATGATAAAAAAAAAAAAAAAAAAAAAAAAAAAGAGTTTTAAATCGAAAAAGATTAAAAAAAAAAAGCAGCTATTTACAAATTGTGTAAGATTAGTTTGAAATTCACTTTCTTAGCTACAAGTTATTCGTATCGTAAGTAATAAGTTATCTTCTCTACAAGTTCATCTTACTGTTTTTTCATCTATATATTAATAGGCAAGCATAAAATTCATAGTCCCTTTTTAACATATTAATTGTGGGAGTAGAGGGTTCAAAATGGTATCATTCGAAAGGTATGGTTAGCCGGAAGGTGCGAATACAAATATTATTTTCTCACGATGTCAAGAAGGTATTTAAAAATACATTTATTTTTTATGCATTTTCCCCCATTTTTCCCTTTTATACACGTATTCCTTTACATTAAAAAATACCTAAAAGTGGAAAGTTGTTAAATCTGGCAATTTCTTAAAGCTCAAATAAAACCATAGACACAGTAATTTGTATAATGTAGCATCACTATACACAAGCGAAGTGATGACGTCACTGTCTTTTCATGGAGCCATGAAAAAGATTTTCTATGTTAATCGTCCATTGGATTTTTTGTAAAAAATTATTAAAAAGTAACGGAAATTATCTGCCGATATTAATTCTGATATTTGGGTATAGTTATATATAAGTTACTGTCTACATGTGTTTGATTGAGTTATTTTTTCTGTAAAATTGATAAAATTTTAATTTAAAATCACAAAACTCCAGAAAAAAAATTGGCAAACTTCCAGTTTCGAATGTAAACATAAACATTTCATTTCAAAGGGTGATATTTAAACAATAAATATGCAACTAATATACTAAATAAAAGGAAAATGGATTTGTTACTAACTGCTGCATGTATAAGTAGACGATGCGGAAAAAATTCCGATTTCCGGTTTTTGCTGAATTTACATGTTTTGAGCTTTCTTTACGTTTCAATTGACTCAAATTGGTTACTTATTTTTTAAAAAAGTGTCTTTATTGCTAGCTTTTGTGGGTAGAAGAAGCAAGTAGAAGATACATAAAAACTTTTGATTTCCGGTTTTCGATGAATTTACACGTTTTGAGATTTCCTTGCATTTTAATTAAGTGAAATTGGCTACTTATTTTTATTTTTTAAAAAGTGGATTTATTATTCTTTCCTCTGCATATATAAGTAGAAAATATAAGATTCAGAAAATTTTTAGATTTTCGGTTTTCGATAAAGTTACACGTTTTGAAATTTCCCGAACTCAATTCGACCATTTTTGAAAAATATCTTTTTTTTTTTTTTTTTTTTTTTTTTTTTTTTGTTCAAACACTGTACTTTATTAACCAATCGAATTTGATACTTGGTTGGGCCTTGGTGTGACATGGTACCTATTAGCTTCTGGGCTGCATCACATCTCAGTACCTATAATCTTCTGGGCTGCGTTTTCACGTTGCGATTTTCTCTCATTTCAGGAAAGGCTAACATCTACAGAGAGAAATAGTTATATTAAGTAAAACTCTGCTGATTCAGTTAGAGTGAATATCGGCAAACAATTGCCGCAGCTGTGTTGCAATTGCATTCCTTTTAGGACAAGGTAATAACTTTGCCTTGCCTCGCTTTGCAAAAAAAAAAAAAAAAAATGGTCGAGTTTCGACCACTGGGCGATACTAGTTCAATTAAATGAACGAGCTGTAAATAAAAAGTAACATTTTTTATTTACATATTTATTTATTTTGTAACCGAATTATTTTTGCTCCGAAAAATGTTTTTTATTATGTATTTCAAGCATAATTCCACGCAAATAAGATAACGTCATTTACCATTTATATGCATATTTGTTATGTTAAATATAAAACTTTTCTAATAAGCTTATTTAAATTTCACAAATAAACGTTTTAAATAACGCGATTTTTGTAATTCATTTTATTATTTTAAGCTTTATTAAAAAAAAAAAAAAAAATAGTAGATAGCATATTTAATTAAATAAAAGTCATTAAAATAAGTATTTTTATCTATTACTTATTGAAATTTGATACATTTATTTTATTTAAGGGAATTGAAAAAATCTCAAACTAGAAGTAAAATCAGAGTCCTTTCACACTTGACATGACTTAAAAAAAATCTCACAAATAAAAATGCTTACTAAAAAATTGTATTTATTTATAAAAAAAAAAAAAAGAGAGAGAGAGAGAGAGAGAGGTTTAATTTTTTGATATTTGCATTATAATTTCAATTTTTTTTTTTTTTTTTTTTTGCGCTGCTAAGTTAAAATATTCTTAAAAGTAATCATCATTGTTTAAAATAGTATCTTGATATGAAAAACAAACGAGGCGACGAAGATGATTTTGATTTTCATTGATACATGGCGCCACTACTAATAATTAACGATGAAATGTGAAATGATTTATTTGAAATGTCTTACTTTAAGACATATTTCCTTTTTAAAACACTTTATATCAGTGCATTTGCCCCACCAGTTTATTAAGACACAAAAGTGTCTTAAATTAAGATATCTATCATGTCTGCTCTTCATATCAAGACATTTACGTGTCTGAAATGTATTTTCAGACATTTTTTTGTCTTACTTTAAGACGCCTTTATTTGCAGTGCTGATGTTTATTAAGTGAAATTGCTTTAAAAAGCATTTTCGTGTTACGGGTTTTTTACATCTTGCAGTAATGTTAAAAGTTGCATATATATATATTTTTCTTTTCTTAAAAAAAAATAATAATAATGGATAAGCGCAATTGAGATGTGTTTTGTAATCAAACCGAATAGCAGGTTTTTTTCTCTATTGTTTGACAGAAAAGAGTTTTTTCGAAAATAATGTCTGAAGTCATTCATCATTGCACGATTCTGTTAACACACGCTTAAACATGTGTTGCTAAAATTTAGCTTTGGTGTAGTTATAAATTATTGCGAAAATAGCGAAATTTTTTAAAATTAGACAAGGCGGATCTTATAGTAGTAAATCTATGACGTGATTTATGAGCAAATTATTGGGATTTTGGATCACATATTTTATACTAACATTTACTGGCGTATATGAATTTGCACACTTAATTAATAAAAGGCAATATTTATTTTTCTTCAAAAGCTAATAACAAAAACTATATAATATCAAAAAAGTTTAATTTTTTTTATTATAAGAAAACCTATGTTCTCAGCAAATTATCTTAGATTAACCTTTTTGAGAGAAGACCTAGTAAATCTGCACTACATGAAAGGCAACAATGCATATGATTCAGACACTCAGATTACTCTTTACTTTAGAATAGTATGGTTAGAATTAATCATTCGTTTTCAAGGCCTAACAAATATAATCTGGTGTGCCACTCACACGACTTTCTCTTACCCTGAAATTTAATACTATAAATACAGGATGCAGATTAATAGGTAAGATAACGAGTACTGTTATGTAAACCTATGTTAAACAATTCATATTAGGCTTCGGAAGAGTTTTATATGATAATTAGTTCTGTGTGAGGGGGGCTACCGCCCCCCTCAACCCCCCGTTTCATTAATGCACCTACATTTATATAGATTTAATTCGGTTATTAAAAAATATTTCTCTTTTTAAAAAATAATTTATTAAAATTATTATTTAAAAAAAATTATCTTTTATGATAAGGCAGAAGATTTCCATATTAGAGAAGTAGTATAACACCAAATATCGAAAAAAAAGTCAATTTTATTCTCAATATTAAAAGAAAAAAATTACGATTTTTTTCAGTTTTTTTTTCGTTAAAAGTAAAAAAAATCGATAACTTTGTTTTAAATTATCGCAGATCGATGGTTCAACCATTCGTTTTAAAGGTATTGGCGAGCTCTTTTGAAAGATACCCATCATGAAAATTTACTCCCCTCGAGGAAGCGAAGCTCCTACATACACAAAAAAATTTTCCCAGTTAACTGTCTCTATTACAAAATATATATATTTGTTTCATTTGGTTTAGTGCAGTCTATAGACGTTAAACTCTATTTTCCTGCAATTTCCCCCATAGACGTAACGTATTGGAATTCTCTTGATTGTCCCTTTACACGAACCATTTGCTTGAAAACGTGTAAATATAACAAAATCTCGCGTTCGAAAATTTGACCCAAAAACAATACTTTCTCTACCTTATGGGTAAGAGAAAGTAAAAATTGGTTTCGTTATGAAATTCACTTTAAAATTGCTTGATTTACTTTTAAAAATGGGCTAATATATGCATATATATTACATTTTTAAGTGAAACTGAAAAGCATTTATTACTTCGGCAAGTGTGTTTATGTGTGCGAATAAATATCCTTAGAACACACTAAAAAAAAAAAAAAAAAGTCTACCATGTTCCGCTTTGGAAAAAGGAATGGGTTGCCTTTTCTTATTCGATTTGTGGAGGTTTTAATTAGCAGCACGATTCGTTTCCGATATATAACGAAACTAATGGTTATGGCAGGTAAAAATTTTATTAACGACATCTTTCGTTGCCAAAAAAGTTGGTTTCGTTGCAAATCTGAAATGAATCTTGTTTAAAATTAAAACTCTCGTTCCCAGAATGAATCAATCCGTTTCAGAAAAGGTAATTAGTTTCCTTTCCCGAAACGGAACGTTGTAGAATTTTTTTTACAGTGTACCTTGGGACAAATATACTTTTTTTTTTTTTTTTTTTTTTTTTTTTAATGTTAATTAGCGCATGCTTTCCGTTGGATATTCTGAAATTTTGCTTTGTTTACAAAGAACATAAATTTTATGGATTCATTTCTTTCTTTTTCATTTTTTTTTTTTTTTTTTTTTTTTTTTTAAATGTACGTGAATTGATTGTTTTCTTTTGTTTTCTACAAAATGAAAAGAATAATTAAAATAATATCTAGCTTTAAATATTTTAATATAACTGAATAGTACAATGAGTACTTTTATTAATTAGTCTTTTTGTAATTTTCAGTAAGTATACTTCAGAAATCAGAAACGAACCATAAATTCTTATGCATGGAAAAATATATGTATAAATTAAATACTATTGCATAATTTAAAATGATATATGTTTAAACTTACAGTAAACAAATTTAAAATAATAATAAGCTATGTTTTAAAATGTTTTTTCTTAGAAATGTATAAACATTTTTAAAACATATTTTTGAAAAATACAATAGTGCTTTTTTAAAACTTTTACAAAATTGGGAAATTTTATAGTTTCGTATTTAAAAGGATTTAATAATTAAAATTTGATTCATGTAAAAAATAATTACAACGTAAAAAAAAAGTGAATAGATTAATTGTGATTTTTACATGATATGTATTTGTTATGACTGTACCTATCTAATGTATTTATTGGATGTAACTTTATATATGTACAGGATTATTTCTAATTATTTAAAAGAATAATTTTCGCTGATGCTTAATTAGATTCATTAAGCCTTTAATCCAGAAGAAACGTCTTCTGCTGTTTAAAAGTCTCGCAAAACGAGAAAAATTTTAAAAAACTAAACACGAAAACTCTGTTTTCCATAAAAACAAGTCAAACAAAATCCGAATCAAAATTATTACTACTTAAAACATAAATTTTTAACTATACACTTAACTACTAGCGACAAAATAAGATAAAGGGATTTAGAAAGGTTAATTTCATAATATTTATTAGTAGTATGTATATATACATATTTTTTAAAAAAAAGTATATTTATTACTGATCAAAATTTTAAAAATTAGATACAATGTAACTCGTTGTTTATTCATTTGAGGATTATATAATAATTTTTCTTTTAAACTGTTCTTTTAAATTGAGCTTTTAAATTGAGCTTTTAAATTCGATTAAATCCATTTTTACTTTTTACTTTAATGTTTAACAAGTGATGTACAGTGCGTGTCGAAATGATAGGTCCACCACTAAAAACGAAAGTTATGTTGGTAAAAAAGGTTTTATTGTGTACAAAGTACTATTTTATAAACTACATTACTTCCTTCAATGTAAAATAATACATGAATAATATACAAATAATAGGAATAATAAGGAAAACAAAAATTACATGAAAAAGCTGTTTCAAAAAGATAGGTCCACTGAACCAAGCATCAAATTAATGTTGAATTAATAAGAAATTTTTCCACCTTGTTTCAGAATAAGCTCATAAATCCTATTCGGCATGGTTTCTACAAGTTTTTGCAAACACTTTTTCTCGATTTTTGACCATTCGGAGGAAATAGCCTTTTTCAAATCTGCAGTACTGTTGTACTGCCTTTCGCCTGCATACACCGCTCTTGCGAGTATACCCCACATGTTTTCTACCGGATTCAGATCGAGGCTGCAAGGTGGCCAATCGATAACATGTACACCATTATCCAGAAACCATTCGAAAGTGGACTTTGCAGTGTGCACAGCTCATTGTCCTGTTGGAACATGAAGAATGGGCCCCCAATGTGCTTTGCTTGTGGAAGAAAATATTGTTCAAGCAGCTGTTGATAGCCTGCAGCATTCAAACAATAGTCTACAAATGCTATATCAGTTTTTCCTGCACCTCCGAATCCGGCCCATACCATAACGGAACCACCACCAGCTTGCCTCTTCGAGAATATCTGTCTATCGTTACGCAGATCGTGCCAGTAGTACTGCCAGCCATCTGGACCATCCAGGTTGAATTTCTTTTCATCACTGAATATCACACGATGCCAATCTTGTTTCCAGGACATCACTTCATGTGCGAATTTCAATCTCTTTTCTTTGTGCTTTTTAGTCAATTTCGAAGTCGCTTTCCTCTTCACGTAAACTATATTGCCGAACTTCTTTACCACTCTATGGACTATAGATTTTGATAATGGAGAGTTTTGTTGTCTGGCCACAGTGGATAAACTCATATTTCCAGATTTTAACTCCTTTACGATAGTCCTTCTTTGTCGGGGTGTCACTTTTGATGGGCGGCCAGATGATTTTTTACTGCCATAAGCATTTCTAAATCGCAAACAATTGTTTACAACATTATGTGATCTGTTTAAAAGTTTACCTATTTCTCTATTCGATTTTCCACACGTTTTAAATGCATCAATTTTCCCCTGCTCAACCAGCGAAAGACTGCAACGACGACCCATTTCGTTTGATTACAACGTGATGTTCAAATCTGTTTAAATACCTCACGTGATGTTCAAATCTGTTTAAATACCTCCACAGCAGCCAGCATAATCCCGCAGTAAGACTAAGCAACGATATTTATGCAAATTTTTTGGAAATAAACGTGATTGGTGCAAAATTTCTGAAGGCGGACCTATCTTTTCGAAACGGTCTGAAAATGAAAATTTGCATAAAATAAATAGGAATTATTTATTTTTAAGAAATTTCTTCATAAATAGTTATAACAATTACTGATTAATTATCTCTACCAAAAAAGTGATTCTTATTCTCAATTAAGAGCCGAAATTTTGAAAAATGCGGGTGGACCTATCATTTCGATACGCACTGTATGTTCCAATGAATAACTTAATTTTTAGTGAAGTATATTAAAAATATGGTGATAATGATATGTAAGATATGATGTAAGATATGAAATGATATGTAAGGTAATATGTAACTTCCTTTTACTTTCCGAACACTATAGTGAGGAAAGTATTGTAATCATGTCAAAAATCCGAATTGGAGATTTTGATGTTTCTATACGTTTCGAGGTCCCCTGAGTCCGTTTCCACTATTTTTGAGATGATGTATGTATGTGTGTGTGTATGTGTGTATGTGTGTATGTATGTGTGTATGTCTGTGAGTGAACACGCTAGTGTCTAGACGCTTCGTTCGAATAAGCTGAAAGTTGGTACGTATATTGTAAGTCACCATAGTACGAACCCTATAGATTTTGGTGAATCTACCACTTATAGTTTTTTTACAGGGGCACAAAGAAAAATTCTTTATCATTATGGCCTATGGGACCAAAATCTTAAAAGTGCGATAGCATCTAAACGCCTTATTCAATTGAGCAAAAACTTTATACACATATTATAGGTCACAGATACTCAATCTGTATAGATTTTGCAGAATCTAGCACTTATAGTTTTTTTTACAGGGACACAAAGAAAAATTCTTTATCATTATCGCCTATGGGGCCAAATTTTTAAAAGTGTGATAGCGTCTAAACGCCATATTAATCTAAGCAAAAAATTTGTACACATGTTATAGGTTGCATTTGCACCAACTGTATAGATTTTGGTGAATCTAGCACTTACAAATTTTTTACAGGGACACAAAGAAAAATTCTTTATCATTATGGCCTATGAGACCAAATTTTTAAAAGTGCGATAGCATCTAAACGCCTTATTCAATTGAGCTGAAAATTTGTATGAATATTATAAATCACTGTTGCACTAACTATAAGCATTTTGGTGAATCTAGCATTTATAGATTTTTACAGGGACACAACGAAAAATTCTTTATCATTATGATCTATGGGCTCAAAGTTCAGTAGCGTTAAATAAAACCTCGTGTGATATATGGAAAAAAATACTCAAACACTCTATTATGGTTTTCTCTCTTTTGTTTGTTTAGCAACTCCTCTTTCTTTATTTTATCTACAAAACTGTTAGTTACTCAATGTTCGGAAAGTCGAGTGGAGTCACTCCAGATTTTTTTTTTTATTATTAAACTCATAAACTCACTCTTTTTTTAAACTCATATAATTTTACTAAATTTATAAACTTAATCATACGTATAAGACTTGTGTTACTGTTTTGAGTCTTGCTCCGCAATTTTATTTATTTATTTATTTTTTACCATTAAAGCTTCTTAGGCCGGGACTTTCGCCTTCGAAGTGGACACTGAAACACTACGAAAATGCACAGTAGAACCAGGATTTGAATCCGTCAGCTGAAAACAGAAGGTCAAAGGGTTACCATTCGGGCTCATACGGATAAAAATTTTAATTTTGAGAAAAGACAATCTTTTATCTGATTTATGCCAATATGAGTTTGCTATTTAATAATTTGGCATTATATTTTTTTACAGAAAATTATATAGGTAATTAGGAAAAAGTTTTCCGAAAATATTTGGGTAAGAATTAATTTATTTTAAAATAGACTTGCCTTATAATAATGGATTGTAATTAACTGCTTCGATATACCTAATTAAATATCGAAATATATATATATATATTATTTTACTATTATTTTTTGAAGAATTTTTACATTATTTTTTTTATTTTTAAATTTTTACTTTATTATTTTTTCCATTGTAAATTTTGAAGTAAGAAATTAACATTAATCCCTGTGATTGAACAATGACGTAAGATATACGTTCAAAAGTTGCTTCTGCTACGCTATAATTATTCTCATTGAAATATGTCGTCAGTCAATGTCAAAATAAAGTCGTATGTTTTTTTTATGAATAATATCGATGGAACATGTTAAAAAAAAATACATTAAAGTGCATTGAGTCTATAAAATAATTAAATGATTTTGCGTAATAAATTACACCACATTAAAATTATAAAAATGTCTGAGGAAAATTTAAATAAAGGATTTTTGAAACTTACATAATTTATTGTTTATTTGTAGGGATGTAAATTTAATCATATTCTTAAAATTAATATCAAATGCTTGTTAAAAAACTATTTCTATTACCGAAATATGGGAATAAAATATCAATTTGTTCATTAAAAATTACGTTACATTACACCATACATATAGTTATTAATACATAAATAGAAATTTAATGAGAAATAATAAATGCATATTCGTAAATAAAAATTAATGAAATAAATTTATTTTTTAACTGGAATAAAAATATAATGTTCGTTCATGATAGACTTGAAGAAAAATTCCGATTTCCTTATCCGAAATTATTCATGCGCAAATTTTTAAAATGGTACAAAAGAGGTTCTTTTATGTCGTAAGTGCGATTATTTTCCTTGCTTGATATCCGTTCAGTCAAAAGTCCTTTTTGTAGAAGAGATATTTTATTCCTACAATAATATGAAAGATTTTTATAATAACATTTAGCTATTTAAATTACTATTTAATGTTCTGCAGCAAAAATTGAATATTGGATGCAAAGTATTATTTTAATATCAGAAAGAAAAGACTTATAATATACTTATTACTATAACTGAAAACTATTTAAAAAATAAAAATTAATGTTATCATTGAGAATCACAACACATCAATAACACATACTGATTGAAAAATATTAAACAACTGCTTTGGTATCTTAAACACAAAAACATAGAATGTACACTTCTGCTCACAAGTTTAGCAAGATTTGTAAACGATCAGTTTTTTTTTCAATTTAGAAACGTATCTCTCGATGAAACGTTTTCAGACATTAGGTATTTAAAGAAATAGGTCTTCCTCATGTTCTTCAGTGAAGATTGGTTTAAGACAACATTTAGGGGGTCGGTAACAAATTGAACAAAATCAAAAATGTTTGTGATCACCCTGTATCGTTAAGTGAAGGATTTTGTGTGACGATAGCGTATTAAAGAACGGAAATATAAGCATTTGTTTTAAAACTTCAAAACAAATTACCATGTTTTTTATTTATAATATACAGAGTTTTAATGAAAAATATTCCCACTTTCAGATAACTTAGAAAAACACTTTTAAAACAGTATACTGCCTTCGGAATACAAATATCTTATATATCTCATGAAATATAAAAAAGTTTATGAAAAAAGTTTTCACTGCTCATGTGCAAAATATTTTTTTTTTTTTTTTTTTATTGCGTAGGTTTAAAATTAGATATATTGGGCAACTTTTATCAAAAAGGCATTTGAATAGAGTAAAAATTAAGCAAATTATAGGAAAAAGAACAAGCTAGATTTTAGATATTTTCCAAGAGTTGAAATTCCTTAAGGGGTTTTTCTCACACCGCGTAATTAATTTGAAGAACCAATTATTTTAATCACTTAGCAAAAGTTCTTTTTTCTGAAAAACCTCTTATCATCTCACAAATCTTAGTAAATACGCAAAACCACGTGAGATTTACAAGCTTAGAAGGGGTTTTTAACAAAAAAAAAATTTTGCTAAATGGTTGAAGTAATTGGATCTTTAAATTAATTACGAGCAATGTGAAAATCCCCTTAAGAAATTTCAACTCTTGGAAAATATCTCAAATATATACCATATATATATATATATGGCAAAGCTATCAGAGTTTGCGAAAAACTGAACAGAATGTCATAAAAAAATCCAAATAATATTTTTGGTAAACTTAGTGGTGCATAACTTTGACTTGATCCTTCTTGTATGCATTTCCATTACTATTATGTTGTTTTGTTATAAATTAAAATAACTGCTGCAATAAAACCAAGCGATCTATTTTGCGTTATATCATTCTTATAGAGTAGAAGGGGTCTGGTACGATTTCAATTTCAGACACTCAGTTTCCCGACAGCTCACTTTTCCGACAGATCAGTTTCCCGACAGCTCGGTTTCCCGACAGGTACTGTTTCCCGACAGCTCAGTTTCCCGCCAGGTACGGTTTTTCGACAGCGCACTTTAACGACAGGTACGGTTTTCCGCCAGCTTACTTTTCTGACAGGTACCTTTTTTCGACTACAAGTACTATTGGTCGACAACACGTTTGCCGGAAACATATTTTTTCTTTGTTTTATTTTATTTTTTACTTTTTATTATTCATATGTTCTTAATAAAATAAATGAATTGTAAAACTAGCAATGCAGAAAATTAACAATTTATCAACTTACTAAGCCTCTTTGAAAGAATTAAAAAAAAAAAAAAAAAAAAAAAAAAAATTATACAGACACGACATTATTTCATTATTTAAAACATGAAAATCTGGCATTGACAGATTTTAATTTAGTGCCAGAGGCCTACTGCTAAACTTGTTAATATCGACAAATTCTTCTTTAGTTAATTCGTGACGATCTAAATTCCATGATAAAGTTTTCATTAAATCAAACCAATGTGTTTCAGGCTGCAGATATTGTAACAAATAACGTTGGAAGTCCAAACTGTCTTATAGCCGCAAAACAACGTTTTTTCTCTTTTTCCCAATGAGGGGGAGGTGTGCCTTGGGGGGGACTCATGTCAAAGGTGTGCCTTGGGGGGGACTCATGTCAAAGTTGTACCTTGGGGGGGACTCATGTCAAAGTTGGGCCTTGGGGGGACTCATGTCAAAGTTGGGCCTGGGGGGAACTCATGTCAAAGTTGGGCCTGGGGGGGTCTCATGTCAAAGTTGTGCCTTGGGGGGACTTCATTCAATAAATCCCCATTCAATAAACCGACTGAAATAGGCCCTTAGCACTATTAAGAGTGTATTCTAAAAATTCGACAACGCTGTACCGACTGAAATAGGGGTACCTTGGGGGGGACTCATGTCAAAGTTGGGCCTGGGGGGGGTCTCATGTCAAAGTTGTGCCTTGGGGGGACTTCATTCAATAAATCCCCATTCAATAAACCGACTGAAATAGGCCCTTAGCACTATTAAGAGTGTATTATAAAAATTCGACAACGCTGTACCGACTAAAATAGGGGTACCTTGGGGGGGACTCATGTCAAAGTTGGACCTGGGGGGGGACTCATGTCAAAGTTGTGCCTTGGGGGGACTTCATTCAATAAATCCCCATTCAATAAACCGACTGAAATAGGCCCTTAGCACTATTAAGAGTGTATTATAAAAATTCGACAACGCTGTACCGACTAAAATTGGGGTACCTTGGGGGGGACTCATGTCAAAGTTAGGCCTGGGGGGGACTCATGTCAAAGTTGTGCCTTGGGGGGACTTCATTCAATAAATCCCCATTCAATAAACCGACTGAAATAGGCCCTTAGCACTATTAAGAGTGTATTATAAAAATTCGACAACTGTACCGACTGAAATAGGTCTCTAGAACTAAAAATAAAAAATCTGCAGTGTCTCTACTTTATTTCCGTACATTAAGTAAATAGCGGTTGTTAAGTCATCAAAATCAATATATTTCGTGCTACCGTGATCTAACATATGTACCAATTTTCAGCTAATTTCTACAAAGCGTTTAAACGCTATCGTGTTCATTCATACACATACACACATATACACACAGGCATACATACATCACCGTAAAAATAGCGAAAATGAACTCAAGGGGCCTTAAAACGTATAGATACGCCAAAATCCAAAAATAAAATTTTTATTATGATTATAATAATTTCTCTATATATGCATGTTCGGAAAGTAAAAAGTAATACGAACACAAAAAGTTGTATTTAATTACTGTTAAAAAAAAAAAAAAAAAAAAAAAAAAAAAAAGATTTGCATAAATCATTAGAATCTAATTAATAAATATTTTTAAAAATATTCCTTTACAATTTCAGGTTTAACATCCTGACATGTCGAAATACACTCATGTCCATAAATTAAGGATAATGCTATCTGAGGCAAATAAAGGTTCAAAAGGAAAACAAACATGATTTATTCATAAAGTCCATTTATTAAACAAAAGATCAAGAACAAAATAGGGGGTTTATATAGGATACCATTTATAAAAACTACGATTTTTGCTCCCTGTAGCAATTACAAAAAATATCTCCCTTACAAAAACTTAACATTACATGCTTGGTATGATGGTTAATGCACAGTATGTCTCTCAGATGATGAAATACAGTCCTTACAAAGCCTAGGAATGTTGAGTATTAAATTATTGATCTGATCTTGGGGAAGATTACTCTATTCAGTAAGCAATGCTCTCCGAAGTTCCGGTACACATGTAGGAGGTGGTTGACGGACTACAACTCGTCGTAAAAGCATGTCCTACACATGCTCTATCGGATTCTAGTCAGCTGAGAATGCTGACCATTCCATGAGGGTGATAGCTTCAGATTGTAGGCATCCGTTTACAACGTTTTCACGGTGAGGACACGCATTGTCATCCATAAACACAAATTCTGGCTTCATGGCACACCTAAACAAACGTACATGTTGCTCCCGAATGATGTCCCGATAAATCTGGCCTATCATTCTTCCGATTTGAACAGGCAGATCTGTTCTGGTGCCCAATATGAGGCCTGCGAGGATATAGACCAATATCTCCCAAACGTCTATACACGATTTGTCTTTAAACTGTGGCAATCGTGGCTGCAGACAGCTGACGAGACAGGTCGGATGCTGTGCTTTATCTGCTTATTTTGGCAGTTACTGCCAAATACCGGTGGTCATTCGGCATTGTAACTCGGGGCTGACCAGTACTGTAACGTCGACTGGCATTTCCATCATTTTGGAACAGTTGCCAAAGCCTAGAGATGACACTTTGGGCGATTTTAAGTTCCCTCGATACTTCTATCTGAGTACGCCCACATTCTAGTCGGCCGATAATTTTACCACGTAAAAAATTATCTGCATTCGTCCTCTGTGTCATATAGCCATTCGGTTGTGGCACTGAGCGGCACACAGAACGCTTGTGAACAATTTTCCTTCTTTGCTCCCATTCCTTATCTACCCCCTTCTTACACTTTCGTCATTGTAACATCATATCGGCGTCATCTGATGGCTTCCTATAATTTGTATATAATTCTTCAAGATGTGTGTGATATTTCTACAGGTGAAATTTTTGCATTAAAGTTCGATTTCAGTGTGAATCTGAATTATCTTTAATTTATGGACATGAGTGTATATTCTTTTATTAAAGTATGATTTTTCAGATAATGCCGCCAAATGAGTCATTTTTAGTTATGGAAAATTCTATTGCATATGTGTCTGTTTATGCGTGTTGGTCAAATCTAAGAAATGAATCTTTTCCTACTTCTTATCATCCATTTGAGCAAAAATTTTGACGAAGGTGAAAATTCGAGACCCCCTTTTAGCGCTAAATTTGTCTTGAGAAATCTATGGGATCTGCTTCGAGAAATTTGGTACATGAATTGTTTACCATGAAAAACGATAATTTTTCGAGTGACGCAGCAAAGCTCAAACAAAGCTTAGCAGCGACACTATATATACAGCTAATTTAACATCAAAGGAATTAGGAAACGCCGACATTTAATATCTCAGTAAAAAGGAGATATTTTGATCTGATGCTTTCAAAATAATCTTTTATTTGCTGCCTGTTGCTATCCTGAAAGTTTCACACAATCTATATATTTTGAGATCTGGAATTGCAATTTAAGACTTCAAAGGAAAAATGTGTTACGGTGTAACTATTTTTCTCGATAATGGTTCGGGCACATTCGATGAAATTTATATATGATATTAATTTCTTTTGTCTGAGAATCCTCATTGTCTTGCCATCACCAATTAGCTGCGAAGTCTCGATATAGAATTTTATAAAAATCATTGCTCAATCTTTCATCAATAGCATGAGCTTAAACTCTCTCATTTTCGTAGGAGAGATTGCGCATTCTTTTATTAAATAATTATTCGCTTTTAGAAAAAACCGTGATGCTCGTACCGTTAGTCTAAGTTAGTAGCTTATGAGAAATTGTTTAAATTAAAAATATTTTGTACTACTACCATTATATTAAAATTACTAGGAAGGTTTGTGAAAATTCAAGCATTTATTGTTTTGAAAGAGACAAAATAATCACGATTTATCTTAGACTCTTGATGCAATCAACATGCACATTCAAATCGGCACTTCACTATTGATATTGCACAACCACCTGAAATCGCAACTCGCCTATTCTACATTTTCCCACCGATCCCCTGTGTGCAGAATCTTTCCTACCGCGCGACCTCTCCTACCTTTACATTATACATGTATATTACTTAAAAAAATTACAAAGCTTCAAAATTTTAACAGACGTAATACGCTTTTTATGCAATTAAACTATAAGGCAAAACTTAAAAGCAATATTATTAAATCCACATAATTATAATACGCTAAAACATATTTATAATACCTTAAATGAACATCACTCATTTATTAAATATAAATTTTAACTCTACATCCGTTGACTTATTTTTCTCTGTTAATGAAATGTAATTTGTTTAATTGTCATTATTTTTATTTCTTTTCTTTTCTTTCTTTTTTGTTTTTAAGCTTTCCTAAAAACAATCTTAAGTACAATTTTCTATATATCTTCTATTAATAAATTAAACTACGGTCTTCTGCCCTAGCAGGACCGCAGACACTTTTTTTTCTTCTGTGGGAACAAAAATCCCTATAGCCATGCGTTTGGGACCCACAGCTAGAGAACCAATGTACCAATGTATACAATGTTGCAGATTTTATACACCAAATAAACTATTTTATTGTATTTTTGAACTATTTTAAGCTTTTAATATAAACAATTTAGGTTTTGAAAGCAAGATATCACTTTATTTACTGAGCAGTGAAATGGTTAAAACATCTCGATTATTTAGAAAATGTTGAAAGTAGTCTTATTTTTACTTTATAGGATTTTTCTTATTTATACAGAGGATTTTTCAGGATTTCGTATTGAACTTTTTTTGCTAGCGTAGATGGTGTTTGTTCCAAAGTTTTTTTTTTTCGTTCAGAAATCCTTTGAAAAGCCGCATAAATCTTTTTTCTGGTAAATCATCTAATGTTATTTTATTTTACTTATCGAAAAACATTTTTAAGATAAGGCGCTTGAAAAGCATGTTATCATGTGAGTTAAGAAGGATTTTTTTTTTTTTTTTTTTTTTTTATATCGAAATTTGTCAACAAATTTTTCTTTTTAAAATCGCAATGGGCATAAATTCTGAAATATGTTAAATATAGAGAGTAAAATAATGAATGAAAAAAAAAAATACTTTCTGATTAATAATACTAATAAATTTTCGAAAAATCTAAAAATATGTTTGATTAAAAGAAATACATGATTAGAAGAGATATTTTGCTTTTACAGTTCATACAGGATATTGCAAATATTAAAACATATTATCTTTTCAAAAATAGTTCATTCAACATTAAACTATCTGTTAAATTATTGTATGAAATAATTACTAAAAAAAAATCTAGAAAAAATAAGTACCGAATATGAAATTCGTAACTGTAACTCATAATCACTATATAAGAATAGATAAAGGTGAGTGAAAAGTAATTCCTTATTTTTTACAAAAGGTTTTCTCTCCTAAAATAGTATAAGTATAAACTCAACTTTTTTACTTTCTTCTATATGTAATATAGAGAAAGTATTGGATTCGCGAAAATTTTCGACCTCCGTTTTTTGACGGATCTACACGGTTTAGGATGTCCTGAACACGAATTGATAGTTTTTAAAAAATGTCTGCCTGTCTGTCTGTCTGTCTGTCTGTGTGTCTGTATCATTTTTTTGTGGACGCTGTATCTCACGAACCAATGAATGAAATTTAACCAAACTTGGTATTTAGTTGCACCCTGACATGAACTGGTGCCCATTAGATTTGGGGATCTATAGCTCAACAGGTGGCGCTGTGATCGCATTTTATGCAAATTTTTAACATGGCAGCATAGGACAAAATTCCGTATAAATGGGCATAATGAGAGTTATTTTAAACTTGTGATTGTAAAATTAATATGAATTATTGATAATAATATTTAACTAGGAAAAAAAATTTGTGCATGGGGGGGCATCGGTTCCCCACCTGTGGGTGAAGTACCCTCCCGGGGGGGTTAAATTTTGAAGATGGGTATAATTCGAAAGATCTCGTCAATACCTTTAAAACGAATGGTTGAACCATAAATCTGTGATAATTTAAAACAAAGTTATCGATTTTTTTTACTTTTAACAAAAAAAAAAAAAAAAAAAAAAAAGCTTAGAAAAAAATTCGCATTTTTTTTTTTTTTTTTTTAATATTGTTAGTGATTGAATATGTATTAATTTTTACAAAAAAAAAAAAAAAAAAAAAAAAAAAAACTTAGAAAAAAAAAATCGTTTATTTATTTTTTTTTTTTTTTTTAATATTGTTACTGATTGAATATGTATAGGAAAATATAGAAGAAAGTCTTGTGGTGGCCACAACATGCTAGTTTTCACTTATGTAGTTTATTATGTATCATTATCTTTCCAAGAGTGACAACACGATGTGTGCTCTAGTATTTCCAAGATACTATCTTAAATGAATAGGTACTTTTCTGCGACTTTCCTCAAGAACTGAGCAGGAACACCACTTATGACTTTACGCATCTTATTCTCAAGTTCTACAAGAGTTTGTGATTTGCGATATACTTCAGTACTACAAGAGTTTGCGATATACTTCAGTACTACAAGAATTTGCGATATACTTCAGTATATCGCAACAAATGCAAACAGGTCGTAGCAAACGTACCTGTGTATTCATGAGAGTGTCTAGATATTACTGGAGCACAGATTGTCTTGTAACTTTAGGAAAGATAAGGGTATATAATAAATTATGTGTGTGAAAAAATTTAATTTATACTTATAATATTTTAAGAGGGAATATATTTAAAATAAGGAGCATTCACCGTGTATATACACACACACATATATATATATATATATATATAATTTTGAGGACAAAGCATTTTTTTAATTTATTTTGTATATATTGCAAATAGGCTTCTAATTATTAAAACCCAAAAAATTAATACGATCATTTAATTAACTCATTCATTTATAATCTACAAGTTTATTACAATTTTTTTCGTAATTTTATTCTGTTTTTAATTGATATAGATTTATATTTATGAACCTGTTATGTTTATAATTTCTTTTTATATATATTTTTAGTTTAATTTTTAAGATTACTTTTTGAGTACTTAGACTGTATCCTTTATTTTTACATGGGTGTACATATTAAGATTCTAGCGACTGGCAATAAAAGTAATTTCCAATATTTGTCTGTGCTCGGTACAGAGGTATTGCTCTGGATCGTTATGTCTGTTACCGATATCATCCGATACATAATTTACAATTTGAGAGCGCTATTTTCTGATTAAAATTAAATTAAGCCTGATTTAGGGGGGTGCATGGGCTGTACCGTCGGCACATCTACCTTATTCTTTAAAATGCAATTGATATAATTTTTAATATTATATATTTGGAATAAATTATCAATCAATTACACAAACATATCACTAGATCATAAATATAAGTATATATCATGTATATAACATAGATCTGATATAAAAAAGTCAAGAAACTTTACCAATAACTTTGATTTTAAACATTTCTATCAACATGATTTACTACTACTACTATAATACTACTACTATAAAAGATTTAAATATCAAGGAAATTTAAATGAACAGATTTTTTTGGAATCTCAATTAGTTAAATTATACCGTTTATCCTTATGGTTTTAATTTCAGTATATATACAAAACCACATTTGGTATGTTCCAAGTTAACTGAAATGAAATTTTATCAAAGTGTTTTTGCTGATTTGAATCATTCTGTTAATTACAATACTTCTAGAACTTTACGTGGTTATTCTCGTGCTTTGTTAAGAGAAATTGGTAAAAATATTATCATGCTACAATTAAAAATTTTACAAAGTTTGTTTAATCAAATTTATAACTTTAAAGAAATTCGTTAATTTATATTTGTTATTAAAAAGAAGTTTCTACCACTAATTTTTAACGTATTAAAAACTAACTCTTCAAGTGCTTAGTTTAGCGATGTATTTTTTGATTTATTACATTATGGAGCTAATTTACTTAATGTTAAACTTACATTAAAGCCTAGATATAAAATTAAAAGCTCTCAATTAGCTTTAAATTTTAGTCATCCTATTTTTAATAAGATTAATTTTCATAACTTATTGAATGACCATGATAATCAATTTCTCACAAAAAATTTGTTATTCAAAAAATCTTCAAATATAACATTACTCTTGGGTGAAAATTTTTAAGCGATGCTTTAGCGTGCTTATTTTAGCGATGTATTTTTTGATTTATTACATTATCGAGCTAATTTACTTAATGTTAAACTTACATTAAAGCCTAGATATAAAATTAAAAGCTCTCAATTAGCTTTAAATTTTACTCATCCTATTTTTAATAAGATTAATTTTCATAACTTATTGAATGACCATGATAATCAATTTCTCACAAAAAATTTTTTATTCAAAAAATCTTCAAATATAACATTACTCTTGGGTGAAAATTTTTAATTATAATAAGTTTGTTGAAAATCTCTCTGATAAAGATAATTCTCCATGTTACTGTTGTGAATCTAAATGTAACACATCGATTTAAAAGTGCCAGAAATAACCCCCAGATGGAGTCGCAAATGAAATATTTCTATATTGGTAGGTAGTACTAACCTTCAAAACGTGATTACGTCTGGCAAATCGTTCCTATAATTGATATTAATTTTTGAACAGATTCTGAAATGGCCCTAGACTGGAAAAAGAGCAACAAAAATAAACAGAAACTTCTAGTTTTAAATCCAATTTCCGAAATTCAAAATTTATCGAATCCAGATTTCTGAAAACATATTGATGGCAATCTAAACCTGACAGATCTCTTAACAAAAGGTTATTCCATGAAAACGTAAGCAAACTGTCAAAAATAATTTAACCCTTATCGCTCGTATGTCTCTTCTGAGGGGACATTAAAAAATCCAGTCACGCCTTAAGGTGTTCTTCTGCAAATGAAGTCTTATTTTTTTAAAACGTGTAACTATGGGCTACCTTTCAGCTACCTGAAAATTTTAACAGAAAGATTTATTTTATTTAATGATGAAGTAAAATAAAACAAATTATTAAAATTTTTCGGTAGCCGAAAGGTAGTAAGTTGGAAACTATACGTGTGACGTTTTAAAGGAACGCCAGAAGGCGTGTCTTACTGTTAAATAGAAAAATATGCCGAGCGTTAAGGGTTAATGGTCGTGAATTTTTTCTTGTCGTTAAAATCAAGGACCTATAGCTAGATTTCCTCTGAATAAATTACTCGACGAAGCTGTCAAAAAAAAGATAAATAAATAAATAAATAAATAATAATAAATAAATAAAAAAAATCTGGAGTGACTCCACTCGACTTTCCGAACATTGAGTAATTAACGGTTTTCTAGATAAAGTAAAGTAAGAGGAGTTGTTAAATAAACAAAAGAGAAAATTATGATAGGGTGTTTGGGTATTTTTATATATATAGTATACGATGTTTAATTTAACGCTATTTTACCACGCACGTAGATCATAATGATAAAGAATAATTCATTGTGTCCATGTAAAAACCTACAAATGCTAGATTCACCAAAATGCTTATAGTTAGTGCAATAGTGACTTATAATATTTATATAAATTTTGAGCTCTATCGGATAAGGCATTTAAACGCTATAGCACTTTAAAGTTTGAGCTGATATGCCACAAATATAAAGAAATTTTTATTTTGTCCCTGTAAAAAGAACCATAAGTACTAGATTCTCTAAAGCTCATAAAGGTCGTGTGACGGTGACGTATAACATGTATATAAATTTTCAATTCATTTGAATAAGGCGTTTAGTCGCTGTTGCACTTTAAATAATTTGAGCCTATGGACCATAATGATAAACAATTTTTATTTGTGTCCCTGTAAAACTCTGTAAATGCTACAGTCACCAAAATCTATACAGTTTGTATGATCGTGGCCTAAAACATGTATATAAATTTTCAACTCAAACAGGTAAGGTATTTAGATGCTATCGCGCTGGAAATATTTTCACCCCATAGGCCATAATGATACAGAAATTTTTGTTGTGTCCCTGTAAAAACACTAAAAGTGCTAGATTCCCTAAAATCTATGCAGTTCATGCAACTATTACCTATAATACGTCTATAAATTGTTTGCTCAGTTTAATAAGTAGTTTAGACGCTATCGCACTTTTTAAGTTTGGTCCCATAGGCAATAATGATAAAGAATTTTCCTTGTTCCCTGTAAAAAACTATAAGAGCTAGATTCTACAAAATCTATACAGTTTGATTACCTGTGACCTATAATATGTGTATAAAATTTTTGCTCAATCGAATAAGTCGTTTAGATGCTATCACACTTTTAAGATTTTGATCCCATAAGCCATAATGATAAAGAATTTGTCTTTGTGTCCCTGTAAAAAAAACTATAATTACTAGATTCATCAAAATCAATAGGGTTCATGCTATGGTGATTTGCAACATGCGTACCAACTTACAGCTCATTCGAGCAAAGCGTTTAGACGCTAGCGTGTTCACTCACACACATACACACACACACACATACACATATACATACACACATCATCGTAAAAATAGTGAAAACGGACTGAGGGGACCTCAAAACATATAGAAACACCAAAATCTTGAATTTTTGACATGATTACAAGAGAGAGAGAGAGAGAGATTTAAGTTTCTTATCGATTAAGCATGTAGAATATTTGTCACATTTAAAATTTTGAGTTGTTAATAATTTTCGTAATATGAATCTAGTGGATTTTTACTTGAAATTTGAATTACCGTATTCTTACATTCTGCTAAATTTGTTTCGTTATATATATATATATATATATATATATATATATATATATATATATATACAGAGTGTTTCAAAATTTTATCAAAAAATCAAGAGGGGTAATAAAAGGCGTCAAGAGGATGAAAATTTATCACTGAACATAAAGTCACAAAACCCGTTGAGATGGTGAAAATTGCCAGAAACGCACGAAAATTTCGATATCAAGCTAAAAAAAAAAAAAAAATAAAATAAAATAATTATTTTGAGATTTGTTGGAAGTATTGTTCGCTGGCGTCATTCCATAGTCTACAACGGCGTAAAAACAATTCCCATACACTCGATTTCGAAGTCAGAGCTTGGATTGTTGTTGATGCGGCAAACATCAAAAGCGTACCTGGCATTTTCCAGTGCGTCTGGAAATCGTTTCTACGTCATTGTAAAGTGTGTAATGTCCTCAGTTCGCCTCACTTTGAATAACTCTTGCAATAGTTAATCAAATAACTCTTTTTTGTAGCTAGTATTGCATTTTTGTCGTTGCAATACTGACGTCGAAACCTGCATGCAATTTTCGTGATTTACACTCTCTCAACGTAATTTGCGGCCTTATGTTCTATGATATGTTTTCCTCCTTTTCATGCCTTCTATCACTATTTTCAATTTGTTGGTCAAAATTTGAAACAACCTGTGTACACACACACATATATATTTTTTTATACAGGTTGTATCTGCATTCTACCTATCATCAAATTATTGTATTTTAGGATGTATATAAGAGGAAAGTAATGTATTCGTGAAAATTTTCTGATTCCGTCAAACGTTAGATTTACACGTTTCCGGGTTTCTTGAACATGATTTGACAATTTTTAGAAAATGTGTGTCTGAATGCCTGTTTGTGAACGTATTACCAAAATTTTTTGGACGTTGTAACTGAAGAACCGATGTGTGGGATTCGATAGAAGTTTGTATTTGATTTGATATTTACTTAAATTGGTGCTGATTAGCTTTTTTAGAACCCTAAATAGGTGGCGCTATCGTCCGATTTTTTCAAAAATTTTAATATGGCAGTATTAAAAAATATCCTGAGGATTAGTTTCAACCAGTAATTGGGGGAATTAAAATATATATATATATATATATATATATGTTTTTAATAATAATAGTCAACCACGATAAAGTTTGATTGAACTGTGTAATAATTTGAAACAAAGATATTATTATTATTATTATTTTCGTTGGAAAAAATAAAATAAAATAAAACATTTTATGTGATGTCATCTATACTTCGAAAATTGAATTTCTTTCGACATTTAGTGTTGTACTTTTCTATGATGAAAACCGTCTACAATTACTATGGAAAGTAATTTTAATAAATAATAATTTTACTAAATAATTTTCATTGGGTGATTTTGTATAGAGAAATTCAGATGAAAGTTTTGTGTTGGTCCAAACATATTAGTTCGATTAGTAAAAAAGAAATTTATTTTACTGTTAACATATTCTATTAAAATGAAACTTAAGGAAGGCGATTCTTAGTAGCCAGAATATAATAATTTTTTTCCTGTAGCTAAACAAATATTTGCAAATGAAGTTTCTAAGAATAACGAAGTTAATAAAAGTTATTAAACTTAAAAGAATAGCAAAATATTATGTAAATTCCTTGAAAGAAATAAAAGTTCTTTCTCTTTTAAAAGTTTGAAATTTCATACTTAAGCTAATTAATAATACAGTAAAAAAGTTGAAAGGGAAGAAAAAGAAAACAAAAAGAAACAGTAGTTTTACTAAAATTAAGTTTTATAATTATTTTTCTCTTTAAAAGAGATTATAAAATTTTAAATATTTATACATAAAGTGATATTTTTTACTGCCATATTTAAAAATAATTATATTTTTCGCTTTTCTTATTATATTATTAATTTTTAATAAAACGTACAACATTTAAATATCCAATTAAAATATATTGAAAGGACGATAAAAATTTTCGACTAAAATTAATTTTAATTTATTCTTTGTAAAATAAATTTTTAATTTTGAAGTTTTAAATGAATTTTTTTCCTGAATCCTAATTTTTTATGCTCATATTAAGCATTTTTCTTCTTCTTTTTTTAGATACATTTCTCTATACGGATATCTTAATTTTTCAAAAATTTTCCATGGTATTTTAAAATGAACCTTAATTTTTAATTGTGTGGTCAAATGAACTTTCTTCTAGATTAGTGCTTTTTATCTTTATTTACGCTGCTGAAAAGGATATCTAATGGACTTTATCTATGTTACTTCATAAAAAACATTCCATGTGACGTCTGCAGAAGAAATCGCATCATTATAATTTTTATATTTGTATTTTATAGAGAAATGTTTTTAGTCTATAAAAAAATGTTTGTATCCAATGATGAAATTTATAAGGAAATGAAGAATTAGAATTCACATTTGCATCCAAAACACGGATATGGTCCATCTAAGACACACAATGGTCCTTATATACAAATGACACCGACTGCGGGTACTTACTGATTTAAGGGGCTGGTATTAGTTGATGCAGCAGCATACAACATTTTCAATTAAACGACTGACATAGAGACAGCTGAAATGGCGCACGGTACATAAAGTCCACTGTTTGTTGAACAACATCAAATACTAATAAAAATATATGATAGTTAATTAATTAATTTTGCCTGATTAATTTCACAAAATTATGAGTAAATTTTAATGCGCGTTACTAACACTGATTAAAAAACCTTTTTTTTTTTTTTTTTTTTTTTTTTTTTGTAAAAAGTCCATTAATTTTTATTTTTTATTTCTCTATAAGTCTCTTAGAAGGCATAGTTTTATTTTTTAGTGTAACGGTTTTCATAGTATGAGGTATGCTTTCTTAGGACAGCACAACATTTTCTTTTCGTTGGATATATTTGCCCAATATTGCTTCGAGTCTCTAATTTATTGTCTAAAACGACAGTTCAAAAATTAGTCTGAAATTAATATTACGATGGTACAACAACAATTTTTTTATTTGTATTTTCCATATTGCGTTGCTACAATCTAAAAAATAACGGTAGTTTTTACAGCAGAATGTGCTGTCACCAATTTTGCCAGCACATTCTGCTGTTAAATGAAGGAAACATCTGTAAAGAGATACACTTTTACAGATACTTCTGTTGTAAATTATTTCTTTTTACAGCAGAATGTGCTGGCACGCATTTTTGCTAAAACATTCTGCTGTAAAAACTACCGTTATTTTTTTACAGAAAGAGAGTAGAATGTATCCTTCCTATTCGCTTCCTCGGAGCAACTAATGCTCAATGGATGCTGCAAATTACACAGCTCAAATATTACGTTTCCAAATTGATAGCATTTTCCTTCTTTTTTTTTACGCATGTGTAATCAACCAAAATACAGATTAGTGAGCTATGTTAAATATTTCATTTGTATGTAACGGATCATTTCATCGCCTTAAGTTTCACCAGATACATTTTTTACGAGAACTTGATTTTTAGGATTTTTAAATTCGCTTCTCTTAATTTTTACTTAGGATATAAAGAAAATTTGGTTTGGTCGTTCTACGGTTATTTTTTAAGAAGAAGAGTAATTAATTACGCGTGGACTTCAGGCTTAAAGTGGATATCGAAAAAATAAGGACAGTTTGTCTTGTATTGGGAATCGTACCTGGTGACCGAAGACCAGAGAGCTAGTGTTTCGACTACCAGATGAGTATATATAAAGAAAAAAACTGCAAATGTAGTCTGCATGATAGGTTTTTTTTAAATATTCAGTTTTAATTGTAATAACGGAAATAATGAAGTATAGTTCAGAGTTACGTGTTTGAAAACATAAAGTAAAAAAAAAAAAAAAAGAAGTATACACAGTATGCAAAAATTTGTTAGCATATACGTTGATATTTATGGAATGTACTGAAAAATCTTTTCTACCAAAGAGGTGAAAATACATTATCAGGATTCAGATTTGGTGTTGACCTGGATATTAATACTAATTACATTTTGGGATATAACATCGAACATGTGGTGCTTCCAGGCTTCAATTTTCTAGATTTAATGGAAGGCTGCAAAACTTAATTTAAGTGTAAAACTTGATACGTATAATGTCCATAACGAAAACCTATCTTGGTTCAATTTGAGTGAATATCGGCCAGCAGGCAGAAATGTTGTTCTGCATTTTATCCTCATGTACGGGAAGTCAACATTTCAGTTTCTACGATATATAAATTCACCAAAATTTGGTATGTGAGATTAATATTATGAAAAACGGAGCTCATTTATTTTAGGTTCATGTTATACAAAAAGTAACGCTGTTATCCTGCAATGTATCGTCTTCACGCAAAGGCTAATGTATCAGATTCTATGATAAATGTTTCAAATTTTGTATATTAAATATATGTACTATAATGAAAATAAATTATGAATTAAATTTTTGTGCATATCGGATGACAAATGTCACTTCTGATATTGTTTAAATGGCTATACCTCCGTATCTATGTGTTAAAATTGATTTAAACTAAATATGTAAAAAATTTATTGCGAGAAGCTATGATGATTAAATTTTTGTGCAGAGTAACTTGTGTGGCACTGTTGTATTGAATGATATAGAAGAAACCTGTTATGATGGCCACGGCCTATTAGTTGCGATTTAGAATTGTATGTAATAGGGAAATTTATAATACTGCGAAATAATATGCACATAAAAATAAAACAATAAAAAACAGAACCAAATGCAAGAACACGTCTTCTAAAAATGGATTAGAGCATTTCTGTTAAAATTTAATTCAGAATATAATTGCAGCCTTAAAGCCTTTTTATAACTTCTCAATTTTGCAGCAAAAATAAATAAATAAATAAAATAAAGTAAAAATAAAATTTTGATAATAATAATAATAATAATAATAATAATAATAATAATGCAGGCAAAGACGGCTTATCTTTAACATGTAAAGATGATACATGTAGACAATTTGGAAATCGTTCTAAAATCAGTCCGAAAATCAGTCAGGATAATAAAATTAGTAATACTGTACTATTACATAAATACTGTTCTATTACATAAATAAAAATGTTTATATCTTATTAAAACCTCTATTTTTATATATTTATTTATTTTGTAAAAATATTGTCAATACGCTTCGATTAGGAACTATATGTATATATATTCTAAACGTACGAAAAGATTTTTCAAATTAAATAAATAAATAATAGTAGAATCCGTAATAACGAGTAAACATTTTTCTTACAATTATATATTCTTTTTTAAAGTATACTGTTCTATTGCATAACAGTAATATATATTTCGCAATCGAAACGTATTGACATCAGTTTTATAAAATAAATAAATAAAATTTGAGGTCGTAATAAGAAGTAAATATTTTTTATTACAATTATATTTACTTTTTTGTTCTATTACATAACAGTTATACATTCTCTCATAAAATAAAGTTTGTGACCGTAAGTGATGCACGAAAAATTAGAAAATTGTAAACAAACATCATAAAACGCAAAATTGCACAAGTCTTTTTTTTTCTTTTTTCAATCATTATGTGTACCACTGAAATTTCAAAAGTGACTAGTTAGATATTCCCTTCAATTTAGTACAAAACTACTTGTTAGATATTGACTTCGCAATTTTAAAACCATTTTTCAGGAAATGTTACAATAAAAAATATATCTAGTTTAGAACTTAATTATTACGGTAAAAAGGTAATAAAAGTGATAAAAAGTTAAAAAATATATTTGTAGTTAAAAAAGCCCGGCACTGTTTTAAAGCAAATATAAGTAGCTTGATTGCAACGAGAATGAGAAATCAGCAAAGTGGTTAAGTTGTTGATTTCATGCTGCACTATTATTCACCTGATAAAGTGTCGTGATTAATTATTTCAATCCAAAACACTTGTTTCGATACTATAATTTGTGGTTCGGCATTCAAAATTCTTATTATTCATTACACAATAACAGTTTTTTAGTGTATAATACTGCAGCTTGAAGCTATATAGTTAACTGATTAAGCTGGATAAACTAAATTAATGAATTAATCCGTGAATTTTAGGCTAATTAAATTTAATAATAGTTTAAAGTTTCATTTAAGTATTTTAAAAATATAAAGTTCTGCAACTATGTTAAAATTTCAATATTGCTTTCCTCTTTCCTTATAAAATGCTCTTTTACGTCTAACACTGTAAAAATAGAACGTTGGTTATTACAAATCTGTTCTTGTTATTGAAATTACTTTAAAACTTCAGTTATTTGAAAATATTATAACTATCAAACAAACACAAATAAAACTTAAAATAGAACTACCTGGAAATAGTTACAGAATTTATTTTAGGAGCAAATATTTGAAATTAATGAGGAATTTTGAAATAAAATATTATGCAATATTTGACGAATCAAAATATTTTAACAATGTAATTTAAATTTACTTGCGTAGTCATAATAAATTTAAAGTTCGTTAATATATAAATAGTGGTGCCTGAATATGAAATTTTCTTTATTCATTAATGAAACACTTGATTAATTAAAAAAAAATGTTTATGTTTAATTAAAGAAAAATTGTTTACATTTTATCAACATAGAAAAAAAAAAAGTTCAATAGCATAAATATATTGAATTCAAAAATTTTTTTTATTCAAAAAAATTTTCTTAAAATTTAAAACAACAAAATATTTCAAAAATTTCACTTTTCCGAATGTTAAATGTTTTATATCTTTTGAATTCGTATTAAAATTTATATTTTAATCATAAAAGATTTTACAGATATAATTTATTTAATTATGCTGTAATTAATCGTATTAGGGGTAATGGAAAGTAATGTTGTTTTTCACAGTAAATTCAAACAGACAGTTTTATAACAAGCTTTTATTTTTAATCAATTATGTAGTCACTCTCGTTTGAACTATTTTTTGTCATCTAATATGCAAATTTTCAATGTCGGATCAATAAATGTCAATTGGTTTTTGATCAAAATCTCTGAATATCGCATTTTGGACACGTGTCGTCTAGATGCAAAGCCGGCCAACTCCTTAAAATTAGAAAATGCTTTTTTTCACTTTTTTCAGTTCTAAGTAAACATTTTCACCATATAGAATCAAAAAACGTGCCAAAACCGATCCAATCCGGAACACACGTTGCACAGTAACTACAGATTTGGTCTTTGCAAACGGCAGAACACAAAAAAGCTTTCTGTTTACGTGGCTCCATTTTTGCTACTAGCGCTTTCTAGAGCATGCCCGTACCAACAAACAGAACTGTTTGAGTTGCTCTTTCATTTCATGTATCAATTATTATTTTAAGTTATACGTAATAAATACTACAAAGTACTGAAACCCCGATATACTTTTACAAACGCACTGTATTAACTGTCAAATACAGATAAATAACAATTCACTTTGAAAGACATTGTTTTACTCATGCCAAAAAGTCTGTTTAATATTAAATTGAAAAATATAGAATGTAATCATTTGTAAACGCAACAGATTACAAGAAACTCTTGTTAAACAACCAAAAGAATTTTATTGATAATCTGATTCGATAATCTAATAGAAAAAGGTAAAAATAAGTATGTATATTATATACTATATATATATATAACATAACTAAATTGTAATCCAATATATATTCGATTTAAATTTAGGTATGTTTTAATATGCGTAAAGATCTTAATGAAGATTTAGAAAAAAAGAAAGAAAGAAAAGACACATAAGATTTTTTTTTTCGCTATGAGACGTGTTATTGCTGATATTGGTATGATAAACAAACAAGTAATGAAACGCTCAGATTTTAAAACTACTTTTTCAGTAAATGAAAAAAAAAATCCATAAAAAATTCTACTTTAAATACTTCTAGTAATATGAAAAACATGCAAGTCATGTAAAATGGTTAAATTAAGCAATAGTATTTTTTAGAAATTTAATTTAATTAATAAGTGCTTTATAAAATACCAATCTCGCTCTTTAGAATTTCATTTAAAAATAAATAAGTTAATAAATTTTCACGGGGGAATTTAAAACTTCTATTACATTTAAAAAAGAATTTTCAAAATCCCAAAGAGACTATTTCTAATACAAGTTGCTTCGTTTAATACAATAGTTTAACACGTTCGCTGCCGGTTTCACGTGACTAAAATTTGAAATGACGTTTTTTTCTTTTAACCCGCCGAATATGTTTGACGTGTTGCACAAGAGGCTACATCGCCAAATGTTATAGGCTTTGTGTTTACCTTTGCTTGTTTGCGTCATGTGTTACGTCAATACGCTGTACTACGTCAAACGTGTAAAAATTCATCTGCTCGTTACAAGCAAACTCTGGAGTTAATGAGTAATAAGTTAAATTTCCATAGCAAATAGTTTCGTTTGTACTGAGCAGATAAAATATCTCGCTGACGCCATCACTTCGGTTGCATATTGATGATACGTGTTTTATTAGAGAGAAAGTATTCTATTTTGAAATACCCTTCCATGGAGGATCAAATTTTTGATCGCATGTTTCCGGACCACTTCTAGGGGTGAGTCCCCGACTGTTGCCAATCTCCCATTGCGTATCACTAGTGTGACGTAAAACCCAACCAACCATCTATTTTGAAATATGAATATTTGTGATGTTTGCGTTAGTACTGCTTGGCTGGTTCGATAGAGTTGGAATTTAAGAGGTACTTTTGAATTTAAGAGGTTGGTTTGTTGATTGTGTTTTACGTCACACTAGTGCTGCGCAATGGACAATCGGCGATGGTCTGGGTTTCACCCCTAGAGTGGTCCATGGACATGCCATCACAATTTTGATGCTTCACGGAAGGGATGACTCTCTCGCTTCGTAGACACCCAGAGGTATAATTAATATGGGAACATGGAAAACATTGCGGGCACGACAGATTTTATGAGCACCAGCTACCATTAGTATACACAATGGTTTTTGGCAGGCTCGAGTACCGAACCCGCAATCTTCAATTCCGAGCCCGGCGCTCTGCCGACTGGGCAACCACGGTCCTGAATTTTAGAGGCATATTTTTGAATTTCATGCCAATACTGGTTGCTACAGTACAAAATTTTGTATACTTTTTAATTTCATGCATTTTGAGATAGGGGTATAGTGAACAGATCAGAGTACCATTATAATAGAGAATCGTTAAAATTTGCTATAATTATCCAGTTGCGGATATTTTTTCATTCCTAATGAATGAGGACTATAAATAAAATATTAATTATAAATAATTTACTTTATACAACTTTTGAAAACTTTTAAATTTAAAATTCCTAAGTAAAAAAGTATACTTCATACGGTTTTGTTAAATAAATCCTTGTCGAATCATGTTCTTAGTCAGTGTAAGAACATGATTCGATAAGGATTCATTTAACAAAACCTTAGGAAGTGTACTTTTTTTACATAGGAATTTTTGCTAGTGTTCGGACACTTTTGTTACCGACTGTACTTATAGCTGTTAAATTATTGGAAATAAAAACACTATCATCTAAACACTTATCATCAATTACTAAAGCAACACACGTTTCAGGGACATTTGGTGTGATTGTATAATCTAAGTTTTATTTTTTTATTTGTGATTAGTTATAAATTCGTAATTATTTCGTTTTTTTTTTTTTCTTTAATTCTATTTTATGAAAATTTTCCTTTTGTCCTATGTATTATTATTATTCGGAATTTTTATTTCAAGACGCGTTTTCTTTTTAGGTTAGATCGCCGAAAACCTCGCTTTCGTATGCCGCCGGTGTAAGCTATTCGGAACACGATGCGAAATGGCGCCGTCTTGGCGATTTTCGAAATTTCGCCAAGCGGCAGCCTAAAGTAAACTTTCACCTGTAAAGCAATACGTCACATCCCGCGCTGGCGCGGGATCGGCAGCGAACGTGTTAAATAAGTTAGCGTATAATTTTGCGGTGCATAAGAAATATAAATGAATAAGGGATTATAAAAACAAGAATGTTAAGTTTGTAAGATAGGCTTTAGAAAATAAATTATTTAAAAACTTTTCTTTAGGCTTTATTTTTTATATTATATATTTCTGATAAAAAAAGAAGTGATGTTTATCGTTGATTAAGTTTTGTACGTGTAGATCAATGTCTTTTGATTTTATAGCCGCAAATTCTATTTTTCAATCACAAACATAAAAAAAAAAAAAAGCTTTCGTTAGAAGAGATTACTTAAAAGATAAACAAATATATATATATATATATATATATATATATATATATATATATGTATGTATAATATTTGTTGCGTTATTGTTTTCTTATATAGTGCTTTATTTTTCTTCTGAATTTTCTTAAATTTCTTATTTAATCATTCAGACTCTCTAATTTAATCTATTTTTAAATTTTTAGAAATCCCTGGTAAACAAAAAAAATTATTGATAAATTATGATAGGTAACTTCGACTAAATGTGACCCAAGAACACATTTTTTCCATCTATATAATATTTCTCTAACGTGGACCAGTTAGAATTATATTTTACCGAAACGATATGATAGTGATGTAATTAAGAAAATATGCGATAATAAAAAAATAATATTTAAAAATGGAAAATGTTTAAGCACGCGGACAGCTCAATGTTACAATGAGAAAAAAAATTGTCTGACGAGATTGCTTTATAGAAAAATGTATTTTTAACAGTTGCTTCTTCAGAATCTTTGCAAGCGTCATTTTAAACATAGCAGTGTTTTAAAAATATATATGCAATACTTTAAAAAATATGAATTATTATCATAAATTGGCTAAAAAACGCAATCGTAGAATGCATAATCAAAATAGAAATTATTTTTTTAAAAAACGAAAAATTGTGCCAAAATAAATAGATAAAAAGTCATTGTCAATAGAGTGACTTAAAGGAAGTCATGAGAGTCCTATACAAAAACTGTACTGTCTGCGGAAGTATGGAAAGTGGGTCGTCAACCATGAATTTTATTTTGAAACCATTCTTTGAATGATTTTGGTTTCACTATTGCACAATATTAATTTGGCTTCTGGTAAATTAAAATTTTAATTAGATGGAGAAATTGGTATAATATTTGTGGATTGTAAATTTTAAAGGTAAATAAGAAAAGAAATCAAGTGCGAAAATTTCGCATGGGTTTCTAGTATGATATAAATATGACCCTTAGAACCCAACTAAACCATCCATATGATATCTCTAGGATATCCTAAGGATATCATGAGGATCAAAGGATATCCCATGGGCAACCTCAGTATGTGCTATTAATGAGTCTGTTATTAAGAAAGTAACATATTTTTTATTAAAAGATTAAATTACGCAAAAAATATTTTGCTTGGAAAACCAAATGTATTTTCGGGTAAATTTCTAGCTATATTTTGTCATTTTTAAAATGATTGTGCACAATTAGCCAATTCTATTGAGTAAAAAAGTATGGCTGAAAGTAGAGTTTTGTCTTTGGATGGTGTGATAAGCTACGCCATATATTTCTCTGTAAACAGTCAATGAACAGGCAGTGGGATACTTTATATTCTGGTAACACAACTTTTCTTGACACTATATCAAAAAAAAAAAAAAAATATATATATATATATATATATATATATCCATTTAACAAAATTTTTCTAATTCCAATAAAACATTTTTTTTTAAGTGTAATGTCAACAAAAGAAAAAATACACATTATTGTATGCACCTGGATTTTTGTATTAACCCTGTACATTTCAAATTGTTTTAAGCTCATAGGTGATATTAATTAAGCATTTTTTGTTGAGACCCTGTAAGATACTATGAGTGGAATTCGTTTGACGATGATCGATAACTTACATAAACTTTCAGTTATTCTGATAAGGCATTTAGACGCTATCGCATTTTTTGATTTTGTATGATCCATAGGCCATAATGGCAAATAATTTTTGTTTGCATTCCTATTAAAAACTATAAGTGTTAGATCCCCCAAAATCTGTACCATTCACGCGATGGTGATCTATAACATTTTTAGTTCATTCGAATAAGGCATTTAGACGCTATCGTATATTAAATAATTTGAGCCCATTGCCATAATGAGAAAGAATTTTTCTTTGTGTCCCTCTAAAAACCTATAAGTGCTTGATCCTCCAAAATGTGTGTTGTTCGTGCTACGGCGACCTACAATAAACGTATCAAATTTCAGCTCATTGGAACAAAGCTTCTATACGTCATCGTGTTCACTCATATACATACATACATGCACACGTACACACACAAATACATCATCATAAAAATAGCATAAGGGGAATTCAGGGGACCTCAAAATGTATAGACGCACCAAAATATTAAAGTCGAACATTTGTCATAATTGCGATACTTTCCTTTCTTATGTATATTCGTAAGGTAAAAAAAGTGAATACTTATAACAATATGCATAACCTGTCGTGCAACCTGTAAGTTATGCAGCCTGTCGAATTAAAAAATAAGTATATATACATATTATGAACTGTAAGGCGTTTTTAAATTATAAAATTTAAAACAAATTCTCTTCCTCGAGTCTCAGAAAAGTCACTCAGATATTTTAAACATCTCTATATATAAAAAAAAGTTCCTGTCACTGGCGTCAATTATTTTTGTTTGAAACAGCAACTTCTCGCGAAGGACAGGGCTCTCCGCGTTATGAGATATATCAGTGTATTCCGACGACTTCAAGGAGGGCAATGCTCAGGTTTCCCTTCATTTCTCGAGCTAATCTTTCGCCTTATACTAAAGATTCAAGGGAGGCATTTCAGCTGCTTAGAAATTTTTATCATTTTAATTAACGAAGTTATTAATTAATAACGTCAGGTTTATAAAGCTGTCGGGAATCCCCTGTTCATTCTTCTGCTTTCAGAACAAATGCCTTTCCAGACAGACGGGCGCCTCTTTTTCGCGAAAGGTGCTTTTTAGAATCAGAAGCAGAACAGAAAGGACCTCGAAGAGAGAAGGGGCTATGCTAAGATCGTCTTGTTTACAGACGCCCCGGTCCTAAAACAGAACTATTGAAACTTTTAAGAATTAGAATAAATATTTAAGAACTAATGACAATTTAAGACTTTAATGTTAAGAAAGACTTTAATATTTAATTGTAAATACTGTAGATAGTTTTTTGTTCTGTTTTCGTTTTTACATGTATGCTAACAAAGCATTAAAAATTCTGTTTTCATCTAAGAAGTGCTACATTCATCGAGTTTATAGTTTCTTTAATGGATGATAGTTGCCCCATCCACACCCGGACCCTTGGATTAGAAGTTTTCAGGTGAGACCCATCCATATTTTATTATTTAGAAGAATAAATGTTTTATTAGAAAATTTAAGAATGTAAGAAAAGATAAGATTTGAAATATGCCGTATCGGACCAGTAAGAATAATTAAGTTTTAGATCAGAAATCTGGTACAGCCATATTTTCTGGCATCCCATACACGGGATGTGGGCAGCTATTATTTATAATTATTTATAATTGAATCCATTATTTATAATTGAAAAGATAGATAATATTATAACATTTTAAATTTTTGTATTTATTATGGCTAATTTAGTTATAGCTAAAAAAGAGAGAGCTGTCATAAGAGACAGTATTAATAAATTTATAGAGAAATTAAAAACTTTATGTGATGATATAGATCCAGATGCCTTAGATTTAGAAGAGACTATTGAATTATTAAATGAAACTACTATAGATCTAAAAAGCAAAGATGTAGAGATAAAAACATTAACTCAAGAAAATCAATTAGAAGCCGAATTAGAAACAGCAAATGAATATCGTGAAAAAATAATTACTTGGCGATTTCGAGCCAACAGAAAATTAAAAGAACTAAAGAAAAGTGAAACAAGTGTTTCATCAATAGAAAGACCTATTTCAAAAGAAGCAATGCACATCAAATTACCACAGCTAGATCCAGTTAAATTTAACGGGAACGCAGCCGAATGGCTGACTTTTTGGTCGTCATTCGAAACGGCTATTCATAATAATGAAATTTTAGATCCTGTAGATAAATTTAATTATTTGAAATCATTTTTAGCACCTGACCCCTTAAAATGTACAGAAGGATTCTCTGTCACCGCGAGTAATTACATAAAAGTAGTAGATATTTTAAAAGAAAGATATGGCAAACAAGACCTCTTAGTAAATGTACATTTGAATAAATTATTAAATATTGCCCCACTAAAACATTCAAGTGACATTAAATCGATCAGGAAAATTTACGATGAAATCCAAACTAACATTAGAAGTTTAGAATCATTAGATGTTTCTTTGGATAGCTACGGCAGTTTGTTGTCACCGATATTACTAAAAATATTACCTAAAGATTTAGCATTGCAATTTATTATGGAATTTCACGGTGTTAATTACGGTGTGAAAGATATATTATCTTTCTTAAATAAACAACTCGTATCGCGAGAATGCTTAATAACTACCAGACAAGAGGATAGCGGCGCCAGTCATTACTCCCCCCGAGCTCAAAGATTAGATAATCAAAATCGTAGAGATGTTTTTCCCCCCCGCGTTAATAAATTTGATACTCAGAACCGGAAATTGCCTACTGCTTGTGATTTATTAAATGAGAATAAAAGTGATAGGTGTAATTTTTGCTCAGAATCGCATTTAAGTAACAAATGTGTCAAAACTCGTAATTTACCATTTGATGAAAGAGTTAATCTATTGCGTAAGAAAGGATTGTGTTATTTATGCCTTCAACCTTCACATTTAGCTAGACACTGTGTATCAAAAACTTTATGCAAGTTATGTAATCGTAGACATTCAGACATAATGTGTAATGGAAATAAAGATTTGAAACAGGAAATAAGTAATTACGAAAGAAATGATCAATCTAAATTGGCGTTATCGAATCATAATTTACAAGCGAATGTTTATTTGCAGACGTTAATAGTAGCAATTTCTAACAGAGATGGTAGTAAATCATCATATATTCGGTTAATTATTGACTCCGGATCTCATAATAGTTAAATCAGTAAGTTTGCAGCTGATAAGTTAAAATTAAAAAGAATGAAAAAAGAAACAATCAGACATGGTCTTTTTGGGGGCATGGAAATGTCAGCTGAACATAATCGTTATGAATTTACGATTGGGAGTTTAGATAATAAGTTTAAGTGTAAAATACAAGCACTAGATCAAGAAAAAATATGCACAGGCGTGAATTTATGTCGCGATGATAAATTAGTAAAACTCTTAGAAAAGGAAGGTGTATATTTATCAGATGTCCCTAGAAATAATAAATCTTGTTTATACCAGAAAAATCCAGACGAAGTACATATACTTTTGGGAGCTGATATGTCCGCTAAACTGTTCACAGATGACATAAAATATTTTCCAAAATTGGGATTAACTACATTCAGAACTAAATTGGGTTGGACCATTTTGGGCAAGACAGAGGGTCACAAGAGTGAGCAGGGCAATTCTTTGGCGGGTCTATCGTTGTCATTACACGTGTCAAACGCCAGTTTATCGGATTTATGGCGCCTTGACACTCTAGGAATTACTAATGAAGATAATAAATCGAAACAGGATTTAGAACAAGAAACCAAGAATTATTTTCTAGAAACTGTGAAACGAGATAAAAGCGGTCGATATGAAGTCAATTTACCATGGACAGTTGACCATTCGATTTTATCAGATAATTACTCGTTGGCAGAAAAGTGCCTGTACAAGACGGAAAATAAATTAATCAAATCTGATAGGAAAAAGGAATATGGGGAAATTTTTGATTTCTGGGAAAACAATCAGATTATAGAAGAGGTATTGAACCAGAAAAGGGACAAGGTACATTATTTAGCACACAGACCGGTGGTTAAAGAATCTAGTGAAACCACTAAAATTCGTCCAGTATTTAATGCCTCAGCACACACTAGAAACAGTCCCTCCCTTAATGATTGTTTAACAAAAGGACCTAATCTTGTAGAAATTATACCGAGCATTTTGAATAGATTTCGCAGATACAAGATAGGAATTTCGTCCGATATAGAGAAAGCATTCCTGCAAATTAAAATAACAGAGAAAGATCGCGACTTTTTGAGATTTTTTTGGTTTAATAGCGAAAATAAATTGAAAATTTATAGACATTGTCGTGTGGTTTTCGGCCTAACTTCAAGCCCTTTTTTGCTTATGGCAACATTAAATCACCTTTTAGAAAATGTTCCCGAACAATGGCGAGAGACAGCTAGGCTCTTAAGAGATTCCTTCTATTTAGATAATTCCCTCATCAGCCTGAATTCGATTCAAGACACAGAAAATATCATATCAGAATCTCAAGGAATTTTGGCTTCGGCACATTTCAATTTGAGATGTTGGCGATCGAATTGGCCCCAGGCTATGATCGACAAAACTGAAGATAAACCGAGGTTTGCTCCCGTGTTAGGATTACTCTGGGATTTGAAAAATGACAGTTTAGTTTGTAAAATTGAAGAACCCCTAAAGATAAGTGAACCCCTTACAAAAAGAAAACTTTTATCAGTTACCCAAAGAATTTTTGATCCTGTGGGGTTCACAGCACCTGTCAGTTTAGTTCCCAGACTAATCCTTCAAAAAACGTGGATTCAGAAGGTGAAGTGGGACGAAGAGCTCCCTGAAACTTTAAAACAATAATCTTCTAATTGGCTGAAAGGAATAAATCTTTTATCCCAAATTAAAATACCTCGGTGGCTTAACATTTACCCAGAGAAAGAAAAGAAAACATCATTACATGATTTTCTGACGCAAGCAAGCGAGCATATGCCACTTGCGTATTCATAAGAGTAGAGACCTCAGAAGGGATCAAGATCCAGTTAATCAATGCGAAAAGTAGAGTTGCACCTATTAAGGAATTGACCATACCCCGCCTTGAACTGTTATCTTGTCTTATTGGCGCTAGGTTGGCCAAAAATGTGCAAAACGATTTAAATTTACACGTAAGTACCATATTTTGGTCAGATTCAACCACTGCTTTAGGTTGGATAAGAAGAAAACAAGAATGGGGTACATTTGTACACAATAGGAGTATTAGAAATCCGAAATCTGACCGAAGTTTGCAATTGGAGACATGTACCCGGAAATTTGAATCCCGCGGACCTCCCGTCTAGAGGATGTTCCTTTGAACAACTACAGAAATCGAGATGGTGGGAGGGTCCGAGTTGGCTTTATTTACATGAAAATGAATGGCCTCAAATAGAAGAAGACCCAAACGAAGAACTCATAAACAGCGAAAAAAGGAAGACAATCCTAAATCTTTTAGATAAAAAAGAAGATAATTTCAATCGATTTTATCGGTATTTTTCCTCTTACAAGAAAACAATTAGAACCATTGCCTGGATATATAGATTTTATCATAATTCGAAGACTGCTGAGAAAATATCCGAATTGGATATTTCAGTTGAAGAATTTTCAAAAGCAGAAGAATGAACGGGGGATTCCCGACATCGGTCTTCACCTTAGCTAGGCGTATGACATTATCTTTGCCTGGGTAAATTTCTATCACTCTTGCCATAGGCCAGTGAACGCGTTTCTTATTGAAATCTTCTAATAGGACAACATCGCCGACTTTCAATTGTTTGAATCTTTTGGTCTTAGATGCATGTTGTCGTAATTGTCCTAAATATTCAGCTCTGAATCTGTTTCTTAGGTTTTCTCTGATTATTTGCCTATATCTGGCTCTGCGGTTAAGATCTTTAGAATCCAAAGCATCTAGGTCAGATACTCCTGATGTTGGTAGTTCTCTTAGGAACATCATTGGGGTTAAAGGTAAGGGATCTGTGTTATCTTCGGAAACATAGGTTATAGGCCGTGAGTTAATCACTTGTTCACAGTCACACAGTATGGTGCAAAGTTCTTCGTAATTCAAAGATGCACGACCTAAGTTTCTTTTCAGGATTCCTTTAACCATTCCAACAAGCCTCTCCCACCAGCCTCCCCACCACGGTGCTGCAGGAAGGTTGAATTTCCATCTGATCTTCTGGGTGGAAGCTACCTTGCAGATGGTTTCCCAATCTACACTCGAGAGAGCATTGCTGGTTCCTAGGAAGTTCTTCCCGTTGTCTGAATATATGATGTAGGGTCTGCCTCGCCTTGCTATGAACCTTCTCAGAGACTGGATAAAACTTTCTGTAGACAGAGACGTAATGGCTTCAAGATGTATGGCTCGGTAGACAGCGCAAGTAAATAAGGCTATCCACGCTTTTGATCCATCAGAAAGATGAAGAGGACCGGCTAGATCTACGCCTACCACTTCAAAGATGGCTGCTTCTCGTACTCTGTCCTCGGGTGGTACTCCAGGTTCAACATCTATTTTGGAAGTCTGAAGTTTTCTGCAAATCACGCATTTTCTTATTGAATTTCGAATGCATTTTCTAGACTTCATTATCCAGAAATTTTCTCTAAGTAGTGTCATTAGAGTGCTGACTCCAGCGTGCTGATTTTCTAAATGCTTCCCGAATATCAATCTTTGGACGACAGGATGCTTGTAAGGTAAGATTACAGGATATCTGATGTTTTCACTGTCGTTTCTTTGAAAGGTATTCTATATGCTACCGTAGAAAAAGTTTCTCTTATGACGTCATTTTTCTGTCATGACATCATTTTCCGTGTGAAAATTAAAATGTGATCCATGGTGTAAAACATAATAAAATCAGTGTCAATATTGCTGTTAAGAACAGGGAATTTCTTATGCTGTTTATCAATTTCATATATGTTCTTTCGCGAATAATGATCGTGATTTTCCATTATCCATTATAGGTCAGCATTTAATTTGGTGATAATTTTGATATCTAAATCTGTATTATTATAAAAATTTTTTAAAAAGATTTGATTTAAAGAATTTTTTTAAAGAAATTTGATTTCCAACATAGAACTTTTTATGAATCGGATCATTTATTATTTTCTTAAATTATAATCCTTGTGAGGAAGCACCATTTCTTTTTGTCTTTAAAGTATATTTATCCTTTTTACTTCCATTACCCTACTACCGTAGGTAATGGAAGTATTGTATTCGGTCTGAAAATTCGATATCGGGTTTTCACCTGATTTACACGTTTTAAGGTCCCCTGAGTCCAAAAAAGTGGTTTTTGGCAATTGGTCAGTGTGTATGTATGTGGAGAATCTTCTGGCTATTATAGCTCAGAAACTAATAAAGATAGAGCTACGAAACTTTAGAATTGAAATACGTCTGGTGTACAGATGAAATTTCCAAATTTTGGTGAAAATTGAAAAACCGGAAGTGGGACATCGGAAACCGGAAGTGGGACCGTAAGTCCGTATCTCAAAAACGGCTCTATCGATTTTCTTCAAACTTGCTATATAAACACTCTATTAGATGTCCTTTCGAATGATATAGTTGGTTAGTTCAGGAAAATTGATAGGCGCCCTGTATAAATAGCTCAATTTCAGGGCTCGCAAAGGCGTTCCTTTAAAAACGGTTGTACGGATTTTTTTCAAACTCGCCATTTTAACTCACTTTTAAATGTACTTTTGTATGTAATTATTGTTTTCCTGTCAATAATTGAGTTTAACCGGAAGTGGGCCATCGGAAACCGGAAATGGGACCGTAAGTCATAATCTCAAAAACGAATCTAACGATTTTCTTCAAATTTGCTGTACAAACACTCTGTTAGATGTCCTTTCGAATGATATAGTTGGTTAGTTCAGGAAAATTGATAGGCGTCCTGTATAAATAGCTCAATTTCAGGTCTCCCAAGGGCGTTCCTTTAAAAACAGCTGTACGGATTTTTTTCAAACTCGCCATATTAACTCACTTTTAATTATCCTTTTGTATGTAATTATTGTCTTCCGGTCAATAATTGATTTTTTGTAAAAGTTAGTATCTCAAAAACGGCTCTAACGATTTTCTCTTTAGTTGACTTTTATGTTTTCTGATCGCATTATCTGTCAAAAAAACATAAAATATGTGTAATAGTAGGTAATGGAAGTCGTGTGGTTGTTTCACACCAGATTTTTTTATTAAACTTTTCGGTAAAAGTATAGTATTGGTCCACAACTGAAATAGCGATTTTTCTTTAGCGACGTTTTGAACGATAACGGCATAATAAATTAAATATAGACTTGTTTAATTTTGTACATTAATATTGACGCCATTTTGACGCCATTTTTTTTGACGCCGTTCTGCTTTTGTTTACGCTGGGAGTCCATGGCAACTGTTCGGACATTTGCGCATGTTGAACGCGCTCCGCGGGTTTTCGTGTTCATGTGACCAAAACAAGAATTCAGTAGTTGTGTTTTGGCTTCCGGCTGCAATGGCAGTCCATTTAGCATAGCGAGTATATCCCCATTCTGTAACAGCGGGTTTTATTCCCCAAAAGAATCAATGAGCGGATTTATCCCCATAGTGTAACAGCAGGCTTTGTCCCCTTCTTTCTTTAACGTTAACTATGTATAGTGTGTGTTCATTTTGTACTGTGTCGTCGATTAAAAATTTTGAAAAGAACTGAAATCTATTATCTATCAGTTAACACACACTATCTCCTACATTAGTTGTCCGTCATCGTCGCATCTTTCCACCAAATAAGTGAATACGGAAAAACTTATTAGAATGAAAGTCGCCGTAAAAGGTGCTATAACAAAAATTCAATCCTTCGTTGACTTGAATGCGGAAAATATTTCTTGTTCCACAGCTGAACTTGAAATGGAAAATAGAAAAGTATCTTAATTGCAAAGTAAACTGAGTGATATTCGGATACATCCCAGATGTAAAGGACTTACCTGCAATCGAAAATGAAATCGACGAATTACCTGTATATTTTTCAGTATAAAAAAAAAAAAAAAAAAAAAAAATCATAAAAATTTTATATTTTATTATGTTACGTTATGCGATAAAATTTAAATAGCACAAACGGTAAAGTAAATGAATGCGAAAATGTCACAACAAGATTAAAACAGAAAATTTGTTTTAAAAAATCTGATAAAAATTAATAAATATTAATTATATTAATTTAAAAAAAAAAAATTAAAAAACAAAAGTATTGTTCACTGCGTATTGCTCTTTCAAATAATAATTCTCTTCTTACCGCGCTCTCTAAATCATGATATTTAACTAATAATCAAGTTAAAAACAAAAGACAACAGGGATAAAATAGAATTTTAGCAGTGAGAAACTAGGAAAAGTTATGTAATATTTAAGAACAAAGACTTAAAATTTCAGAATCGAGTATACTCCTGTTTGCAACGGAAGCCACGCCTTTACACAATTTTTCTAAATCTATACATTATAAAACAAAATTATTTTGCATACTTCCAATTAAATTATTTAAATTTTGTCTTCAGCATTCGATGTAGTAAATGCCATTGACATTTATGCATACCAGCGTCACATACAGAGTTATATACGAATGCGCAAACTAGTTTTTTTTTAATATTGTTTCCGCAATATCGAGGCGGGGCTTCATTTCTTTAGGAATTCTTTCACAATCTCTCGCTTGCATTGCGATAATTTTATAAAAAAATAATCCAATTTGTATCATAAGCATCGAAATGTTGCTTAGAAAACAATTAGAATAACATTAAAGTAAATTAAAATAGTATTTCGTCAAAATGTTTACAGATATTTACCCACAGAGAATACAAATTATTGAAAGTGACGGCCCCCCCTAACACTAGTAAAAAATGAAATATCACTGTAACTCAAAAAATAATGTTAAGAACGAGCTGTAAATTTGGAAACCCATGTTTTTGATGATGCCCGTTCTGTTCATGCAAAAATTAACATAGTCATAATTCATAATTTTGTCAAATATGAAATTATTAATAATTTTCATAATTCAAAAAATGTTTTTTTTATCAAAAATATGCATGGAATATGTTTGGGTCACTTCATTCTATCATATAAAAACAAAAACAGAAATTGAATATCATAATTATTTTGGAAGATATGAATTAATGTTTGTCACATTCATTTAACATTAGCACTCTCATATTTTGACAGCTTATAACTCTGTCAAAAATTGAGCAAAATATATAAACTATACCATTTTCCGCGATGTTTTGATCCAAAGAATTCAAGTAAATTATAAAAAATGGGGGTACCCTTGAAAAAAATAAAGTTGATGCCAGTTTTAATATATAGACGACCCTTTAAGAAAAATCTAACTATACCATTATAAACTAGACGTTATTACAAATCGATTGGTACCAACCACATGTTTCTACGACAAATTAGGGCGAATTTATATAAGGGGAGGGGGTGGCCTTTTTTTTCCGACTGTACAATAATGAAATGAGGTTGAGGGGGATGATAGCCAACAGCACATAGATTTACTTGCCAAATAAAGCTATTCCGAAGCCTAATTTGAATTGTTTTAACATAGGTTTACATGACAGTATTCGTTATTTTACCCCTTAATCTCCAATCTGTATTTGTATTATTAAATTTCAGGTTAAGAAAAAGTCGTGTGAGTGACACATCAGATTATTATTTTTCTTTTCCTTCCACTATTTTCAAGCAAAATAGTTTTAAATATTCTTATATAGGTAAGTCTGTATTTTGCTTACATAAATATAGTACAAATTTAATTTTAGAAGAATAGTGGGACGAAAAGATTATAAAAGTCGCCTGTGGAAACCCTCTAGAACAATAAGACCAAAGTGTATTTTGTCATCCGACCTTTTTAATTATTCTAGGTATTACTATTATTATTACTATTAAATAGTGCCGTATTAGCCAATGTATTTTTAAACAATGATTCGTTTATTGCAATTTCTTCAATGTAAGAATACAATTCATTATTAAAACTCTGTAATTTAATATAAAAATTTTCTAATTTATTATCAAAATATGGTTTATAGTAAAAAAAAAAAAAAAAAGTTGTAATATTTATTATCAAATTGAAATGCATAGTATATAACACTACATTATTATTATTTTATATTTTTTAAATAAAATATTATGCTAAGAATCATTTTTTTAGGATAGAAAAAGATTTGTAATATCTAGATAATTTTGCTTTACAGCTATAGTGTGTGACTCCTTTGGCGACTTTTAAATTTTTGACCCTATTTGGCGATGAATTTTTTGGTACAATTGTTTGTTTAAAGAAAAAAAAAAAAAAAGAAAGAAAGAAAGAAAGAAGAAGAAGAAGAAGAAGAAAATTCTGTCTTCGACAGAATTTAGTTTAGTACGGAGGACTATTAATTTCAATCTGTAATTTTTTAATTTTTAATTTTTAATTTTAATTTATTTTTCTGTCTCATATTTTGACCGTAAAACTGGGCAACGTACTTTTTAAAATGACTGAAATGAATTAAAATGAAGTGTTGTCACCTAAATACTTTAGTTAATTTTAAAAAATCTAATTGTTGTGTCTAAAAGCTGTTTGCACACCTGGATTAAAAAAAAAAAAAAAAAAAAAAAATCACTCCTTTCATTTGGTATCGAACTTTTAACGATAGGACTAATATTTTCAATTTATGTTGATGTTATACAAATCTGGTCTAAAAAAACTCCAGATTGAAACTAATAGTCCTCCGTCCTAAAAAATAAATAAATAAATAAATAAATAAATAAATAAAAAATTATGCATGTACTGCTTTCAGAACATATACATTAACTGGCGGAAATAAAACTAATAGTAGGATAGAAAAAATATTTGATTTGATTATTCACCGAGTAGATGAATTAAACTATAGTACATAAAATTTGAAAAAATTTAAATTATTTTCAAGTAATTCTTAGCTAAAGCAATATAAAATAGCATATAAAAATGAATAAATATGGTAATGAACAAACATTTAATATTTGAAAACATGTCACATTTGTAAATCTTTAGAAATTATTAAAAAAAAAAAAAAAAAAAAAAAAAAAAAAAAAAAAATACACGTATAAAATATCGTACAAAAAATATATTTAAGATCTTTTTATGCATAATTTCTTATTTTTCGATGAATATCCAAATTATCTATATATATAAAAGAACACTTCCTGAGGGGCTGATCTATCGACGCCCAGACCAAACCCCTAGACCTAGAAGCATGAAATTTTGTGACAATGTTCGTTCTATGACGCAGGCATCCACTAAGAAGCGATTTTACAAAATTCGCTCCCCAAGGGGGGAGGGGGGGCAAAACGTGATTTCACAAAATCCTTCATATCTCAAACAAAAAAACAGATATCCGTAAAATTTTTGCTTTAAAATATAGCTAACACAAATGTCTAAAAATTAATTTCTGGAATTCTCAAAATTCGGTCCCCAAGGGGGGCGGGGGGGGGGGGGGGCAAAACGTGATTTCACACGCGTAAAACGTGATTTCGCATAATCCTATATATCTCAAACAAAAAAATAGATATGCGTGAAATTTTTGCTCTAAAATATAGCTAATGCAAATATCTAAAAACATATTTCTGGAATTTTAGAAATTCAGCCCCCAGGTGGGGCAACAAGGGGGGGAGGGGGCTAAGGGGCAAAAACAAATAGAAATACTGTTAGGGCGTTCAAAATTGATACAGATAGGTTTTAGAGGCCTGCAAGTCGAATGAGGGTATTTTCGATTGTGTAAAGTTATTAGGAGGGGCAGGAAGGGGGGGAGAGGGGGGCAAAAAATAAAAATAGGGTTAGATCGTTCAAAATTGTTATATATATAGGTTTTCGATACCTACAAATCGATTTCGGATATTTTCGAATTTGTAAAATTATTAGGAGGGGCGGGACGGGGGTGGGGCCGCTAGGGGGGGGCTATGGGGCAAAAACAAATAGAAATACAGTTAGACCGTTCAAAATTGGTACAGATAGGTTTTAGATGCCTGCAAGTCGAATGGGAATATTTTCGAAAGTGTAAAGTTATTAGGAGGGCCAGGAAAGGGGGAGGGGAGAGGGGGGGAAATAAAAATAGTGTTAGATCGTTCAAAATTGGTATATAGATGTTTTTGATACTTACAAATCGATTGCGGATATTTTCGAATTTTAAAAATTATTAGGTGGGGCGGGAAGGTGGGGCGGTAAGAGGGGGGGGGGGGCTATGGTAAAAAAAAAATAGAAATACAGTTAGGCCGTTCAAAATTGGTACAGATAGGTTTTAGAGGCCTGGAAGTCGAATGGGGATATTTTCGAAAGTGTAAAGTTATTAGGAGGGCCGGGAAGGGGGGCGGAAGGGCAAAAAAATTAAAATAGATTTAGATCGTTCTAAATTGGTACATAGAGGTTTTCGATACCTAGAAACTGATTGCGTATATTTTCGAATTTGTAAAGTTATTAGGATAGACGGGAAGAGGAGGGAGAGGGAGAAGGGGCAAGGGTATAGAAATAAGAGTTACTCTCACTTATCTCACGAAGGCGAATTTTTGGTGTATGTGTTAGTTATGTGTACCCGAAACACAGTTTAATAAATTTTTGTGATTTTTTTTTACGGAGAATTCGGCAGATTACAAGTTATCTCAAGAAGGCGATTTTTTGGTATATAGGTTAGTTATGTGTACCCAACATACATTCTAATAAAATTTTCGAAATTTTTTACGGAGAAGACGGCAAAAAATAATTTTGACCGATTTCAATGATTTTTTATTATTATTATTAATCAGTTAGATTTAATTTTGAGAGTTCCTTTTAATATAGTGACTTGCGAAATGGGCAAAGCCTGCTAAGAAACGTGATTTTACAAGACTCTTCCTATCTCAATGAAATTTCAGGTTTTCTTTTTTTTTTTTTTTTTTTTAATTATGTGATAAGTATATTAAATACTGCACGTCAATTTAGAGTGTCTGTACGGAAAGGCATCTAAGCGCCTTTAAAAGATAATACAAATTAATATTATGGCAGTGTTCATTCGTATTCAGTCAGAGTACTTAAGAATATTTTATTTTATTTAAAATGGAAAAATATGAGTAGATTTTAAAAGTAACGCTAAAATGGGTAAATTTATATTAGCGAGGTTACTACTGATAACAAAAAATTTATCGTCTGCGAAAGATGGTTGGTTGTTAGGTTGGATTAATAAAAAGCATTACTTTAGATATCGTCTGCATTTATCGTCTGCAGATTATTATTAATTACTATTATCATCTGAAGATTTTTTTTTTTTTTTTTTTTTTTTTTTTAGAAATTTACATTTCTCAGTGGCAGTTTTCTTATGCTATTTATGGATTTTCTTTATACATTTGTTTTATGACTAATCAAATAGCGTTTAAAAAGATTCGTGTTCCGCACAAGTATTTCACATCAGAATGTTTATTTTTTGTAAGTAAGATCTTATTTAGTCATTTTTTGCAACAGTAATATGCATCTATTATTGTAATAATATCCTGTATTTCTACATTTAAACTTTTATTAGATTGATGAAAAATTAGTGTGGTTCTTCAAATATCATCATAAATAACGCATTTCACAACATTAATATCTTCAGTGATTTATTGTAATATTGAAAATATCAAACATATTAAAACATGAAAATGTTACGTAAATGAAAGAATGCTGCCACACTGAACATATAGAATATATTGAACATATTGAAACATTGATCACATTGAGTAAATGGCAGTGGCACAATGCTGTCTATTGTTTTTGAAATATTTAACGCAAATTGTGCACACACACTTCAGTGATATTTTAATTATTGCAATATTATTCCATTGTATATATATATAAGTTTATCATATTTAATAAAAATATTTCACGTAAACTGTGCACACACACTTCAGTGATACTTTAATTATTGCAATATTATTTCATATTTATATATATCACGCACTTCAGTAATATTTAAATTATTGCAATACTATTTCATATTTAGATATATAAATTATCTTATTTAGTCATTTTTTGCAATAGTAATATGCATCTATTATTTTAATAATATCCTGTATTTCTATATTTAAACTTTTATTATATTAATGAAAAATTAGTGTGGTGTTTGAAATATCATCAGAAATAACGCATTTTCGCAACATTAATATCTTCAGTGATTTATTGTAACATTGAAATTATCAAACATATTCAAAAATTTAAATATTAAGTTAATGGCCGAATGCTGCCACATTGAACATATTGAAACATTGATCATATTGAATAAATGGCAGAATGACGTCTGTTGTTTTTGAAATATTTAACGTAAATTGTGCACACACACTTCAGTGAAATTTAAATTATTGCAATATTATTTCATATTTATATATATAAATTTATCATGTTTAAGAAAAATATTTAATGTAAATTGTGCACACACACTTTAGTGATATTTTATTACTGCAATATTATTTCATATTTATATAGATAAATTCATATATTTACGAAGATTTATTATGGCTTATGAAATTTTGAACATTAATGGCACAATGACGCCACATGCCATTATTCCAATAATTGGTGACGGAGCTTGCCTGTTTAGGGCAATGTCTTTTGTTTTGTATGACACTCAAGTTATGGCCAGAGAGGTACATGAAAAGATAGTTTCTCACGTTGTTAGTCACTGGGAAGAATTTTCTATCATGTCACATGACAGCGATGGAAATAACTACAGTAGTTCTACTGAGTATTTTATTGATATGTCGCGCTGTGATACTTATGGAGGTTTGTGTGAATTAGTAGCAGCAGGTCAGATATATTTTACAGTGTTCGAGGTCTATCTCAATGGACAGCTGTACAAAAAATTTGGAGTAGAAGGGAATCCCGTAAAGAGACTGCGTTTTAGTTCGATGGGAAATCTATCATATGGACAATTTGATGTTTATTTGCCTCATGAAGATAGGCTCACTACAAACATTTCTCAAACTGCTGACTATGGTATAATACCCAGATCTCCCAAGCATACTAAAAAACGTCGTGCCAGATTTACAAACATGATTAGAAAAAGACAGCTCATAGAATCTGCCACTAAATATCAAGTAAAAAGGAAAAAAGGAAAAAAAAATCACACAGCAGCAGTAGCTAAGTATAAAAAAAAAATCACCCAAAGCTTAACAAAGCAGCCAAAGCTAAGTATCAACGAAATCACCCTGAGCTTCACAGAGATGCCGTTCGTAAACATAAACAGAATAATCCGTGTGGTCGATGGGAAAGGCAATTGCGTCTATGGAAAATTAAAGCTTTTTCTGGGATGGAATATGACTCGGAGATAGCTTATGAAGACGATAAAATCGTATCATTGGGTGTTATGAATCATAAATGCGTATTCTGTAATGCCCTTAAGTTTAAAGAAGAAGCTCCTGGTATGTGTTGTTATGCTGGTAAAGTGCAGCTTCCACCTTTCTTTCCTCCGCCTCAGCCGCTCTATAATTTAATCACAGGTCTGCATTCGGAGCACATACATTTCATGAATCGTATTAGAAAATACAATGGCTGCTTCCAAATGACTTCTTTTGGAGCGAAACAAATTATAGAAGATGGGTTTATGCCTACTTTCAAAGTGCAGGGGCAGGTATATCATTTGATTGGTAGTCTGCAACCTTTGCCTCAACAAGACCCTCAATTCCTACAGATATATTTTGTTGGGGATGATGAGAGAGAGACACAATTAAGATGCAACAAATTCCCTGGTGTAAAGCAAGACCTGGTAAAGCAATTGCAGGTGATGTTGTACCACAATAACCCGTACATAAAGGACTTAAAAACTACTCTCGAGAAAGTACCTGAAAATTGTAAAAGTTTTGAAATTGTAATACGCGCTGATAGGACACCAGCCAATGCTCACAGAGGACGTTTTACTGTGCCAACAGCAAGCGAAGTAGCAGTGGTCATAGTTGGACAGCAATTTGATAAACGAGATATTATTTTACAACATCGTGATAACAAATTACAACGTATTAGCGAAGTGCACCGTTCATATGACACCTTACAGTACCCGCTACTTTTCTGTCGTAGTGAGGATGGTTACTCCATTGACATTTGCCAAACTGATCCAAAAACGAAATTACCCCTTCAAAAAACAGTTTCCGCACTGAACTTTTATTCCTACCGTATCATGATCAGGCAAAATGAAACTAACCCTTTGCTGTACTGTCGATTACTTTTTAGTCAGTACTTAGTTGATATGTACTCAAAAAGTGAGACAGAAAGATTAAATTTTATTAGAAGCAACCAAGCTCAATTAAGAGCTGATAGTTACATACATCTTAGAGATGCTATAGGAAGACAAGATACGGATGTCTCTCAGCTTGGTCAAATAGTAGTGCTTCCGTCATCTTTCACTGGATCACCGCGATATATGCATGAAAAGACTCAGGACGCCATGACATATGTTCGCTATTACGGTCGTCCTAAGTTATTCATTACATTTACATGTAATCCTCGATGGAAAGATATTGCAAATGCATTACTGCCTGGGCAAAAACTCTACGACCGTCATGATATAATAGCTAGAATATTTCACCTAAAAGTTAAGTCCTTAATGTCGTTGCTAACGAAAGGGAATTTGTTTGGGGAAGTCCGTTGTTTTATATACTCTGTTGAATGGCAAAAGCGCGGTTTACCTCATATGCACATTTTGCTGTGGTTACAACAACGGATTTCTCCAGATAAAATAGATAGCGTTATTTGTGCAGAAATACCAGACCCTGCTAAAGATCCTCTGTTGTATGAAATTATCAAGACCAATATGATCCATGGGCCTTGCGGTAATTTAAATAAAAAGTCACCCTGAATGAAAGAAGGTAGCTGCAGTAAGAAATTTCCTAAACATCTCCTTCAAGAAACTCAAACAGGAGAAGACGGATACCGAAAGTACAGACGAAGAGATCTAGGAAAGGGTGGTTTTACAGTAGAAATCAAAAGTGTGATCCTCGACAACCGCTGGGTAGTGCCATATAACCCTGTGCTTTCCCGTACTTTCAATGCTCACATTAACGTTGAGTATTGTAACTCCGTGAAATCTATAAAATACATATGTAAGTATGTTAATAAAGGGAGTGATCAGGCAGCATTTGCTCTTGAAAATGAAAAGGATGAAGTCAAACTCTATGAAAGTGGACGATACATTCATTAGCTGCTCCGAAGCTGTATGGAGAATTCTGGCTTTTCCCATCCATGAGAGGTTCCCGACAGTATTTCATCTTGCTGTGCATTTGGAAAATGGTCAGCGAGTCTATTTTAATCCGAATGTTTCCAATAACTGGACAAGTATCGTTAACAATCCACCAAAAACTACACTTTTAGCATTTTTTGACATATGCCAAACAGATGATTTTGCGAAAACACTTCTTTATGTTGAAGTTCCATATTACTACATGTGGAAAAATAATAGATTTGAAAGAAGAAAACGTGGAAATGACGTCAGTGGATGGCCAGGAGTAAAAAAAGATCAGGTTTTAGGTAGGGTATATACCATTCACCCTAATAACTCCGAATGTTATTATCTTCGGCTTTTACTTCATGAAATCCGAGGCCCGACTTCTTTCTTAGAATTGAAGACTGTTGAAGACACAACTCATCCCACATACCAGTCAGCATGTAAAGCTTTAGGCTTGCTAGAAGATGAAAAGCACTGGGATGCAGCTATGGATGAAGCTGCCCTGTGTGATTCTCCATTAAGATTAAGAGAACTTTTTGCAGTAATGTTAGTATTTTGCCATTTATCAGATGCTTTGAGTATTTGGTTGAAATACAAGGATAGCCTTTCCGAGGATATACGACGTCGAATGGAGTTACAGTTACAAGATGCGAATGTTAATCTTATTTTAAATGAAATATACAATAAATGCTTGATTTGTATTGAAGATACAGTACTATTTCTGGGAGGCCAATGCATACAGCAGTATGGTTTACCTCAAACATCAAGAAGTGAAACTATCATATAAAATAGGGACTATCTCCGGGAGATAAGCTACGATCCGCATATTTTAGCACAGGTTGTATCTACTAACGAAAATTTGTTAAACGATCAGCAGTTAAATGTTTATAACCAAATTCTAGAGAGCATTGAAAAGGGCTCTGGTAAATATTTTTCTTAAATGCTCCTGCGGGTACCGGAAAGACATTTGTAATAAGTCTTTTATTGGGCAGAATAAGAAGTAATCGTGGGATAGCTTTGGCTGTTGCCTCTTCAGGCATTGCGGCTACGCTGCTTGAAGGCGGTAAAACAGCTCACTCTGCCTTCAAATTGCCCTTTAACATGATGCGAGAAGAAACACCTATATGTAATATTTCTAAACAGAGTAATATGGCCCAAGTTTTGAAAGAATGTAAATTAGTAGTTTGGGATGAATGCACAATGGCCCATAAGGGCGGATTCGAGGCTCTAAACAGAACACTACAAGATATAAAAGGAAACAGTGGCTTAATGGGAAGAATTACTGTGTTGTTAGCTGGAGATTTCCGACAAACATTACCTGTAGTACCTAGTGGTACACGTGCAGATGAAGTAAAATCTTGCTTAAAATCTTCATATTTATGGCCACACATCCGAAAACTCGCACTTAATAAAAATATGAGGGTTCTTTTAAGAGGTGATGCATCTGCTGAGCTCTTTGCTGACATTCTACTTAAAATAGGCGAAGGCAACTACCCTGCACTGGAAAGTAAAATCACCATCCCTTCAGATTTAGGTATAATAGTTACCTCTCTGAAAGATTTAACTCACAGAATATATCCTGATATATGTAATATCAAGTTTAAGCCAATAGAGTGGTTGAGTGAGCGCGCTATATTAACTCCAAAAAACGATAAAGCAGAAGAAATTAATAATATTTTATTAAATGCATTTGAAGAAGAAGACATAGAATACAGGTCTTTTGATTCAGTAATACGAATGGACGATGCAGTCCACTACCCTGTAGAATTTTTGAATACTCTCAACCCCTCTGGTTTTCCATCACATAAACTCTTTCTGAAAATCGGAGCACCTGTGATATTACTAAGAAATCTCAATCCTCCTAAATTATGCAATGGTACCAGACTACAAGTCAAAGCTCTGCATAAAAACATCATAGAAGCCACTGTGATCACTGGGTGTGCTCGAGGAGAGACAGTTTTCATTCCAAGAATACCATTAATTCCTTCGGAATATCCATTCGAATTTAAGAGAATACAGTTTCCTGTCAAAGCATGTTTCGCCATGACTATAAATAAATCTCAAGGACAGTCATTAAAGATTGCCGGCATAGACTTAAGAAATGATTGTTTCTCACATGGACAACTCTATGTTGCCTGTTCTACAGTGAGCTCTGCAAGTAGCCTGGCCATCTTAGCCCCAGAAAGCAAAACCAGAAATGTTGTTTACAAAGAGGTACTGGGCTAAATTAAACGCATTTTTTCTTATTATTAAATGGCAGTAGGCAAGGGGTCCTGCCATAATAATTAAAACTCCCCTGGGCAGTAGGCAAGGGGACCTGCCATTATAATTAAAACTCCCCGAGAGAAACGACGCATGGCGACCTCCACGTGGTGTTTCTTGGGTAACGCTAACAGCCATGCAAACTTTAAGGCCCGATAAATCGAATGAGGATATTTTCGAAAATATAGAATTATTAAGAGGATGGGAACAGTGGGAGTAGGAACTATCGCGCCGTGCGCGCAGCTAAACGATGCCGCAGGCAGTAGGAGTCCAGATCGATTATCTCACCGATGAGAGAAGAATGTTTTTGTATTTTATACTTTTTAGCTTTTGATAATATAGTCATTCATTAAGATCGTCTAACATAAATGTGCGCGCGGAACGCACAATGGTCTGCGCTGCCGAAGGCAGTGGGAACCCTATGCGACATTTTCCTGATCAGATTTTGTTTTTCTTTTTTTTTCACATGATAAAAATTAATGCAATTTTCAGAATTAATTATAGTGATTCATTTAAAATTAGGGACCAGCAAAGCGGGCATAGCCTGCTAGTTAGAAATAAAGAAAAGTTCTTTAAATGTTAACAATATGCATTGTAGCACTATGATAATGCAAAAATTGTGATCCTGATACATACCATTGTTTATTAAGACAATTATCTAAAAAAAAAAGCAATACGTACAAATAGACGACATAACTTGACTAACTAGGCGATATTTTAAAAAAATGACACTTATATGGTCTATTATAAACTAACTTTTCTGCCATTTATAAGCACAAGATAAATTACACTTTGTAGATAAAATTTTTAGCAAAAAGGCATGAAGAAATTCTCTTTATAATTGCGCTACACAACTTTATTTTCATGCCATTTGTGCGCTGAATGTGAAAGCTTATGGGACTTTTTAATAAAATGCTTTTTCTTGAATATGTTATGGATTTTAAATGCAAATGTTCTTCTTTTAGTAAATTTTCGTATAGCTTTGAAATCTTTTTATCTAGTTTGATTTACATACTTATGAAAAATGTTACACATATGTTATGACAAAATGTAAAATTTCCTTACTAACGTAAAAGCGTAGATGCTTCGAATGCTAATATGCTGGAATTTGTCTGGAAAGGATATAAAATGAGAGAAATATACTTTTAAAAATAGTCTAAATTTAAGTATTCGAAATAAGTAAGGGATATATTTAATTGCATGTTTTTTGTAATTATTCAAAGAACAAACTATTTATAATTTAGTTAGTTTAATGTACCTCCTTTTCATTATTTATGTCTTTTAAAAATTCCTATTAAAAGCAAAACTTTTAAAATACATAAATAAGAAAAAAATGGCGCATTTAAGTAAATTATTATAATATTTGATATTACTTTTTAAAACTAAGGTAAAATTGAAAAAAAAAAATCTCTTTTGTGTATTGGAATATATGTATATATATATATATATACATGATATATATATATATATATATACATATATATATATATATATATATATATATATATATATATATATATGTATATATATATATATATATGTATATGTATATATATATATATATATATATATATATATGTATATATATATATATATATATATATATATATATGTATATATATATATATAAATATATATATATATGTATATATATATATATATATATATATATATATATGTATGTATGAAATTTTAGTTTTATATTTATACGGATTTACATGATGAAAAATTGAAAGAATATTATGGATTATACAACTATATTGATTCAGAAGCGAAATCTCATAATATTATTAAAGTAACCATATTTTACTTAAATATGAAAATATTTCAAGACGTCTGTTGTATAACCTTAATGCTAGATATTATTTAAAGTAGTTAAAAAACATCACGTCTCAGCTAAATTAATAAAATTTAGTTATTTAATATACAATCATTTATTAAAGTTAAAAGCATATAAAATACACTATAAATACCCGAACTTGATAAATGTTTCAAGCTGTGTGATTTACAGCAACGTTAAAAAAAGTTAAAATGCATTTATACCTAACAGGATGTCAGTATACGGCTGATTATTCTGGTGGAACTACACCAATCTTTGGAGGAAAAAAAAAATGAGAATAATGCTTATTACTGGAAAACAATTTTTTTATATTTTTAAAGTCAACTGTCAGTTAAATAATAGGTTTCAGTTGCAAATTTCAATTAATTTCCTCAGTCCTATGTGATTTTTATGCGAATATTATCAGAACGACTTGTATTAGATTCAGAGCTCTAACAGGATATAAAACATATAAGAGATAGCAGCATGATGTTTATTTATGGAATATCAGTAATTAAATTGTGTTTTTGTAATTATCTGTTAAAATTTAAAGATGTTTTTATACATTAAATACATTATGCATTTTAATCATAGAAACTGATTAATCTTGTGCAATTAGCTTACCGTGCATGGTAATTTAGCTTGTTAATTGATGGATCACATATTTATCTTAAAAAATATTAATAATTATTTATGCTTATTACACATATGCTCTTTGCATATTTAGCAAAAGTAAAAGACAGAGTAAATTTCCTCAATCCTTTAAAAATTAGGTGGTGCGATGGTCTACATAAAAAAACCCAGTTATGTACCTGGGAAAACATGGGTAGTATACTTACCTTAGAGTTTTACTAAAGAGTTCTTTCCCAACAGACCAATGTTTTTGAGAAGACCACAAAATACTTTTAGTGGTTAGTCTGACAAGCTTCGATCTAAACTTCTTGTCTACTATCTTTGCCAGCAGTATCACTTGATAATTTATAGGGTCATTAAACACCTTGTTGTGATTTCTGTTAAATACAATTCGGTGCAACAGAAGCAAATGTTCTTAAGTAAAATTTTTCTGCTTTGAAAATAACCGTATTGTTTTTCTGGTGAAATATAATAAGAGAGTAAGAAAAATAAACTCGTGTGCTCGACAAAATCAGGCCATGTGGCTGTTTAAGAATTCTACCCTTCGTCAACGTCAACGGGATGGCTTCGGAGTACCTGCATATGGTCGCAACCAATGCTTACCTCCATCGAAAATGTAAAAAAAAAACATAAAGATAATATTTCAGAAAATAAATTAAAAGCCAAATGTGTTTTAATTTGAAATTTGGTCTCAGAAAAAAGTTGCAATTTTTAGAAATGCATGACACCCGTAAAAGACCACCCAGGATATGACGTCAAACATTCTATACATGACGTCAAAATGTATAGAAATGTAGGTGATTCCCAAATGGGGATCATGTCAGAAAATGGGTTAAGGTATGATGTCGAAATAAAACGTTAAGGGAAACTTTTATTTTAAAGTTTTAAAAGTATTTTGGAAGTTAGATATATTTTAAATTTGTACTCAAAAATATAAAGAGATCAATAAATAACGAATATTCAGGGGGCATTACAAAAAAATTTAAACAAAAACTACGAACAAATATACCTCCCCCCCCCCCCCAAAAAAAAAAAAAAAAAAAAAAAAGAAGAAGAAGAAAAAATGAATAACTTGATAAAAATATTTTCTTCTTTCTAAATTTCTCTGGAATATTATTTATGCATTAATTATTTTTTTATTACATAACTGGAAAAAGTTTGCTCCTTGTAAATGAATGTAAACTTCAATACCGAACTTTTAAAACCATAATTAATAAATCTACCATTTTGCACCATATCCAATAATAATAATCATTTCAATTTCTAAATGAAAATATTTAATGAAAATTTTTATACGTTTATTTAACGTAGATTAAAGAAATTTCATTATGCCTTTAGTTCGGGTAAAAGAAATTAATATTTCAAATTATTAACTTGAAAATTTTAATTTAAAATATGTTTTCTTTAGTTATTATTTTCTTATATTCATAAAATGAATTTCACTCTTGTTTAGTAAAAAGTTTGTAACTCGATTTCTGTTTGTGTCGGATAATAAAAACAAATGTGATAATAACTACAATTAATACGTTTGTTTTATATTAAAATGAATGTTTTATGTAATATCTTAACTTAATTAAAGTTTATATTCTGAAAATAACTTCGAATCGGATTCATTCACTAATACTTTTTAACAATTAGAAATAAAATTATATATTATATGTTTAAGTATTTTGATATCTATATTAATAAAATCAGAGTTTTGTCTGTAAATTTGTCGGAATCGAAAAATTTTGCGATATCTTCACGTTTCACACCCCATGAAAGCCGAAAATGACTTCAGAAAATTTTGCCTGTGTGTGTGTATGTGTGTGTGTCTGTGTGTATGTCATCGTGTCCGAATGTCGCTTTTTTTGTCCGGGCATCACTCGGGAACGGCTGGACGGAATTCAACGACGCTTGGCAGTAATTTAGGTCTTCACCCAACTTAAAATTATATCTATCAACTTTTCGGAAATTCCCCCCCGTTCCCCCCCTAGGGGGTAAAAGACTAAAACACGTTTGTCCGGGCATCACTTGAGAACGGCTGGACGGAATTCAACGACGCTTGGCAGGAATTTAGGTCTTCACCCAACTTAAAATTATATCTATCAACTTTTCGGAAATTCCCCCCCGTTCCCCCCTAGGGGGTAAAAGACTGAAACACGTTTGTCCGGGCATCACTCGAGAATGGCTGGACGGAATTCAACGGCGCTTGGCCGAAACTTAGGTCTTCACCCAACTTGAAATTATATATATAGAAATTTTCAAAACTATAATTAGTGTTTAAATTGTGGGTAAAAAACGCCTGCGCATGCGCCATAAATATCTTTTCACTAAAATGCTTTGAATGAAAAAATGAAATATAAAAATAAATTTTTAAGTTAAAGACTTTTGTATTCGCGTGATTTTCACTACAAATTATGAAAAGATTGAAATGAAGTGTTGCCATCTAAGTTTCATACTTTAGTTAATTTTAAAAAATCTAATTGTCGTATCGAAAAACTGTTTACACCCCAGGATTCAGAAAAATCACCTCTTTCATTTGGTACTGAATTTGTAATGATAGGTCCTATATTTCTAATTTATTTTTCCCTTTATCCGTTTTTCCGTTGCCACTTAAATTTCATACTTTAGTTATTTTTTAAAAATCTAATTGTCGCATCGAAAACCTGTTTGAACCCCTGGATTCAGCAAAATCGCCCCTTTCATTCGGTATCAAACTTATAAATATAGGTCTGATATTTCTAATTTATTTTACCCTTTTTCCGTTTTCAACCCAGATTCGATATGGAACAGCTTTAGTATTGGATCCCTTTGGCAAAATTTGAAATTCGGCACCGAAGTAGCTCGGACGTTTCTCGCCAAGATCTTTAATTGCACAATTGAGATAGCCAATTCAGTTCATCGCAAAAATGACTTAAGTCCCCAAAAGGTTCCGATACTTAAGCTGTGCTTTTTGTATTTATTAGTGCTAGAGGCCTATTTCAGTCGGTACAGTTGTCGAATTTTTATAGGTCACTCTTAATTAGTGCTAGAGGCCTATTTCAGTCTGTTTATTGAATGGGGATTTATTGAATGAAGTCCCCCCAAGGCACAACTTTGACATGAGTCCCCCCCAGGCCCAACTTTGACATGACTCCCCCCCCCCCCCAAGGTACCCCTATTTCAGTCGGTACAGCGTTGTCGAATTTTTATAATACACTCTTAATAGTGCTAAGGGCCTATTTCAGTCGGTTTATTGAATGTGGATTTATTGAATGAAGTCCCCCCCAAGGCACAACTTTGACACGAGTCCCCCCCAAGGTACCACTATTTCAGTCGGTACAGCGTTGTCGAATTTTTATAATACACTCTTAATAGTGCTAAGGGCCTATTTCAGTCGGTTTATTGAATGGGGATTTATTGAATGAAGTCCCCCCAAGGCACAACTTCGACATGAGTCCCCTCCAAGGTACCCCTATTTCAGTCGGTACAGCGTTGTCGAATTTTTATAATACACTCTTAATAGTGCTAAGGGCCTATTTCAGTCGGTTTATTGAATGGGGATTTATTGAATGAAGTCCCCCCAAGGCACAACTTTGACATGAGTCCCCCCCAGGCCCAACTTTGACATGATTCCCCCCCCAAGGTACAACTTTGACATGAGTCCCCCCCAGGCCCAACTTTGACATGAGTCCCCCCCCAGGCCCAACTTTGACATGAGTCCCCCCCAATGTACAACTTTGACATGAGTCCCCCCTCAAGGCCCAACTTTGACATGAGTCTCCCGCAAGGCCCAACTTTGACATGAGTCCCCCCCAAGGTACAACTTTGACATGAGTCCCCCCCAAGGCACACCTTTGACATGAGTCCCCCCCAAGGCACACCTCCCCCTCATTGGGAAAAAGAGAAAAAACGTTGTTTTGCGGCTATAAGACAGTTTGGACTTCCAACGTTATTTGTTACAATATCTGCAGCTGAAACACATTGGTTTGATTTAATGAAAACTTTATCATGGAATTTAGATCGTCACGAATTAACTAAAGAAGAATTTGTCGATATTAACAAGTTTAGCAGTAGGCCTCTGTCACTAAATTAAAATCTGTCAATGTCAGATTTTCATGTTTTAAATAATGAAATAATGTCGTGTCTGTATAATTTTTATTTATTTTATTTTATTTTTTTTTTATTTATAATACTGTCTATTAAAGACTTCTGTGGTCACGAAATTTGGTGCGTAAATTGTTTGTATGCATCCGGCACTTATTGTAACTGCATTTCACGAAATTCGAAATCCCCCCCCCCCCCTTCTCGGAGTCGGATGGCAATAAACATGTGTAAAAAACATGTTTTTCCGTTTGAATTCGCTTTGAATTATCTTAGAATGGCGAATTTTGGTGTGTGGATATTGATTAAGTGTACGCATTATGTACATTAGTGGGATTTTGCAAAACTTCGAACTCACCCGCTGAGGGTGGGGAAGTAAGAAGTGGGTAAGTTGTGCCGAAGACAGTGGGAACCCAGACTCCTAACATTGGGAGCGAGAAAACCTCTACCAATCACAGCGAGAACTTAGGTTATTAATAAAGATATGGCATTTTGACAAATCATTTAAGTTTAACGTCCAGCGAAGCGGGCAAAGCCTGCTAGTTATAAATAAAAATAATATCACAGGTCTGTGAAATCGTACGTTTATTTTAATTATTTTATTTATTTTTGGCACTGCTTTGGGTGTTTATAATGCTTTTGATACACCGATTTCAAAAATACTTGTCTTTCATCCTTATCACGCAAGAGATTTTTACAGTGTGTGGATGAAGATGTGAAAAATTCATACAAAAGTTATTGCACAATTGAAACTTTCCATGCATAAATTACATTAAAATAGGCTATTATTTACACTTTATCTTTTAAATGTCTCTGTTTCATGATATCGAAGCTCCGTTTAATATTCATTATCTAATCACTGATTGAGATCACACTCTGTGCGGCATACAACAATTATCTGCTTATCCCATACAACACAGAATGTTTCAGTTATGTTGCAAAAAGCTTACAATCTAAAAAAAACGTAACAAATTTAAGTATGCTCTCTGATACCTTTCTGAAACATTCGAAATTTTCGATGTTCCATCTGTTAAGTAATTGAAACGTTTCTGTTACGTATCCGATTTTTTCTTACGATTGCGGACATTTCTACGGTTTTGAAACTAAACGGAAAGCAAACTGAACGTTTTGAAACGTTTCAGAAATATTTCTAATGTTTCGATCTAATATGACTGTTACATTTCTGGAACATTTTGTGCTCTTAGGGCTATGTTAACATTCCATCGCCCTCATACCTCCTTTCTATTTCTTTGATGTCTTAATGAAATCGCTTTCCTTGATCTTCACTTATATCGTCTAGATTTTGCGGGAAATATATAAGATGGGAGTTGATAAAGTGGATCTTCAAGCTCATTTCTGCTAAAAAATTCCATTATTCGTCAAAACTGCACGTGATGGATTTTTCTCTTAATCAGCATACAATAGAACATTTAATTAATTTCATATTTACGTGATATTTAGCAAATATGTAAACGTATAAGAAGAATTTAATTCTATCTATTCTTATATTAATAAGAATAGATAGAATTAAATTCTTCACTCTTTAAATTTATAGTAAGTCGTAAAAGAGGAGTGTTCGGTAAAAAGGTAGAAATGGCAAGAATCATAACTTTTGACACTTCGTCGACGATACCCCCTATACGATGCTTTTAAAAATTTTCTTTAGAAATGCACTACCACGGAAAAACCCAAGCATCCAGAGTGCGTAATGAACGTTATGTGTTTGGAGGTGTACAAAGGATAGTTATTTTACTATCTGTAGTTATATTTTCACTCCCAGCATTTGAAAAGTTTAGAATAAATTAATAAGCCTAGTTCATTACCCTCCCCCCCCCCCCATAGAAAAATATTCTTTAGAAATCAAATTTTTAAATATATTTTACATGTTTCAAAATTCTGGACTTCTGAACATGTATGAGAATGACGGATAAATTCTGTTAATAAGCTAAATGAAATATGAGTTTTAAAAAGAGTTTTTAAACCAATGAAATATAACTAAAATTCTTAAAAGAAGTATAATGTTGGATGTTTTGGAAAATTTAAAATAGAAAAAGGTTTTTGAAAACATTTTTCCAAGCAATGACCCAAAATATTTCATATATTTAAAATTAGTTAATCGCACCGCAACACAATTGCTTAAGAAAAAATAAAAAAATTCTCATTTTACCCTACCGTATTATATAAGCTGTTTTTTTTTTTTTTTTTTTTTTTTTTTTTTAATCATATATTCAAAATTTTATACGACTATTATGTTATGAATTTCATTGTAAAATAAATCAAAAGCGATTTTCTTTTGTTTTCAAATATTTTGTAATACCATATTTAAGCATTTACAGTTAAAGATTTTATGTTTTTGAAGAAATGAGTAATTATTAAGGGATAAAAAATTGAATAAATTCTACCGATTATATTTGTTTTATTTAGAATATAATTACATACGAAACCTATCTAAAATCTAATTAAATTAATGCAGTAACGTTTTCAAATTTATTTAGGTGTAAAACGTAAATAAGCAACATTGATGTAAACATCTAGGGGGATTTTAAATGATCCTTCTGGCGAATTCATTATATACATAAATGATGTTTGATATAATTTAAATATTTGTATAGAATATCTACTAAATTCTCTGCTTGAAGTATTTCTAGTAAGTGGTAGGGAAATTGAATGTGTTGTTTCCAAGTCGCAAAAATAAATTCTACACAATATACATAGAAAAACACTTTTTGTTAAAAAATTACAAATATACACTTCTTCCATTTCTTAAATCGAGGATAATGAAAATTCAAAGATACTATTTATATATACATTTAGAATTAGGTAAACTTTAAGATAGCACTTTAAGGGTATTTTTAAAATGGAAATTAACTGTGATATTCCAATTATGTTATTGCAAAGTTAACAGACTATTCTATTATAATAACTAAGATGCCATTTTTTATCTAATACAGATCAAATATTTAAAAACTTTACATTTAAAATTATCTTGAATTAATTATGAATCATATCATATATATATACTACTAGCTGACCCGTCCGGCTTCGCACTGATGAACAAATTTTAGTTAAAGATGGATTGACATGTAAAAAATCAAGAAATATATCAGTTTATATGTTATCCGCGTTTGTAATGATCGATATATGGAGCTTTCTCAACTGCAGTTGTTAGTAAATATAATAGCCACGTGTATTTATTTATTGTTCTTTCTTGTTGTTCTATCGTTGTTTCAGCGTGAAAGCTAGTGGTATGATATATTTACCTTAGCCCACCAGAGGGCGAGCATTTCATTACAATCGCGGATAGTGAGACAATATTATTAACTGAAAAGCCAAAATATAATTTTACAATTATTTTTTTTAATTAGTTGTTAAATGTTGGCAATTTTTACTTAATGCTATTTATTTATTTTTTTATTTATTTCATAAAAAGAAACATTTCATTACTCATGAATAAAAAATATTGAAAAATAAACCTATGACATGAAAATGTTTTTGATAAAATTGACGTCATAATAGCTTTAATTATTATTTATTTGTTCCTTTCGCAAATATATTTAATTTTTTCCCTAATTGATGATTATTTTAATAATGTATATTAAGGGAGAAATCAATAATATGAAACAATATTCGTACAATATATACTATTACGGAATCTGGTGTGAAACAACCACACGACTTCCATTACCCACTATTACACATATTATATACAATTTTTTGGAGATATTACTTGAATTTTTTGAGATTTTCCAGTAACAGAAACTTGATACACGTATAAAGACACATACAACAGAGTTTACATAGCGAATTAAAAAATAAGGGAAAAAATAGATAGTTAATTATTAAACACGAATTTCCGAGATCTAAAACTGAACTACCGAATCAGGATGACCATTAATATTCCTGTAATAAGCACGTAATACTTGAGAAAGGTTATCTAAATTGGATTAATGAAACAATTTTAAAGAATACGTTAGAGCCGTTTTTGAGATACCAACTTTTACCAAAACGTAGCATACTCAATAATTGACCTAAAAACAATAATTACATACAAAAGGATATTTAATAGGAAGTTAAAATGGCGAGTTTGAAAAAATCCGTACAGGCGTTTTTAAAGGAACGCACTTGCGAGGTCTGAAATTGAGCTGTTTATAGAGGACGCCTATCAATTTTCCTGAACTAACCAACTATATCCATCGAAAGGGCATCTAATAGATTATTTATATAGCAACTTTGAAGAAAATCATTAGAGCTGTTTTTGAATACGGGCTTACGGTCCCATTTCTGGTTTTCGATGACCCAATTCCGGTTTTTCAATTTTCATGAAAATTTGGAAAGTTTATCTGTACACCAGACCTGAATCACTTGTGAAGTTTAGTAGTTCTATTTTTATTAGTTTTGGAGATATGAAAGCCAGAAAATTACACACATACGTGCACACATACACACACACTGACCAATTGCCAAAACCTATACAATACTTCCACTACCTACGGTAGTAGGGTAATTGAAGTAAAAACATACATCTCGCATTTACTACGAAAATATACAGATTTTCGTATTACGTTTTCGATCGCCAAATACAAAAATCGCCAATGACGATAGATATCAAATCTATGCTTTGTTTTCAATATATATTGAAAATTTTAATTAAAAACTTATTTTACCAAAATTTATTATAGCTTCTAGCACTTAGAGAGAGACAGTGTAACTTTTGATTATTGAAAGAAAAAAAAAAAAAAAGCAATCGGCTTTTTAGTTCTAGCGATCGTTCTCTACATATGCATATAAACCTTTCTTTTTTTTTATATTAGTATAGCTATAGAGCATAGGTATATTAAATAGGTTTCCAGTCAACATAATGTAACTCAAATAATTAAATGCTATTTACATTTCAGTAATGGCTGTATGCACTATGTATATTGAGCTACTTGCCATAACTGTTAGTTGCTAAAAATAGTCGCCAAATAAATTTAAACATCTCAATACGCAAGCGAAGTATGGCATCACTGACCGCCCGTGGATGCAAGAAAAAGATTTTCCATGTTAATCGCTCATTGGATTTTTTTTTTTTTTTTTTATTAAAATTCTAGAAGAATTATTTCCCGATTTTAATCCTCATATTTGGGTATAGATATGTATTAGTTATTGTATGCATGCGTTAGATTGAGTTATTTTGCTGTCAAATTGACAAAATTTTAATTTTAAATTTCAAAACTGTCACCCTTGGTGTTTTTTGTATTTGGCGATCAAAAACGTAATACGAAAATATACATGCCAGATGTATATTTTCGTAATATGTATTGTACGAAATATTGTTTCATATTATTCGTTACACTCTTAATGTAAGTTTTTAAAATAACCATGATTTTTGAAAGGAATTAAATTATATTCGCCGGATAATTTGGCGATATTTTTTTTTTTTTCTGCCAAGGATGACGGATATCAAATCTATTCCGCTGCAACATATTAGTATATTATATCAGATACTTTATTTAGACATTTGAAAACAAATTTGACTTCAAATTATGATAGAATATTTATCCTTTCCCTTTTAATTAGTTTATTAGTTGGATGTTTATTGTGTAAATATCATCCTTTGAAATGAAATGTTTATGTTTTCAATCGAATATGGAAATTTGCCATTTTTTTTCTAGAGTTTTGAAATTTAAAATTCCAATTTTATCAATTTTACAACAAAAATAATTTAATCTAACGGATGCACATGATAACTAATACATATCTATATCCAAATATGGGGATTAAAATGGGGAAATAATTTTCCTCGATCTTTATTATTTTTTTACAAAAAATTCAGTTCACTTTTTATATTATTGTTCGCGTGAAAATATATTTTATTATATGTCTAAAAATAAATTAATTCGTAAATCTTTTTGGCAACAATTATAAATTAAAATAAATAATATTATAAAATAGAATTTCTTATTTTATTTTATTTTATTTTATTTATTTATTTATTTTTAAATTCCAATTTCGTTTACACACATCAGTTTAAACCACGGAGTAATAAAGACTCCGTGGTTTAAACATTGATGCTTAGATATTATATCATATCATATCAAATTAAATTATTAGAAAAATAAACACTTTTAATTCTATAATGACGTCAGATTTAACGTGTAAGTTTAACAATTAAAAAAGCTTTATATGAATTTCAATTTAATGCACGTGCAAATATAATTCTTTTCTTTTCACGTCAAGATATTTTAAAAACGAAATGAATATGTAAATGTTTCTTTTATGTTGGCAGCAGCTAATTTTTTTAATATTTCATTATTTCCATTTCTATTACGGCTTCTATGGGGATTTTAATTAAAATGCTCAGATTTTAAACTAAAATTTATTTTATCAAAATTAAATATAGCCTATAACAATATGGCATACTGTAGCTTTCGGTCAGCGAAAGAAGTTTTTAAATCGGTTCAGTAGTTTCAGAGATTACCCTCCACAAACAAACAATTTTTTGCGCTTTATATAATGATATAGATATATATATGTATATATATATATATATATATATATAGAGAGAGAGAGAGAGAGAGAGATGAAAATTTCAATTCCCTTAAAAAAATAATAATAATAATAATAAATTTAGATAAATGTAATTTTCTTCATTAAACAAAATTACTTTAATTTAATTTAATTATTCAGTGCTAAAAAATATACTTATTAAGATCATGAGATTATTTTAATGAAAGTTCTTGAATTGAGAAAACGGTATAAGACACTGCATGTCCACCAGAAATATGAGATTTGGACAACTTAACACATAAATGAAACAGCAAACAGCAATTGTAAACGATGGTGCTGAAAATACGGCTAACCAGCTTGCAGATCAGGAAACCCTATAGAAATGACACATCTTTAAAAAGGTAATGACAGGTGCAGTAATAATAGTTTCGAATTTGTTTAAGTACTAACCTCTTTTCAAGTAGTCTTGTCTTTTGTTTTTAAAGCTTTTTTCTTGAAAATGACGAGATAGCTGATGTTTTGCATTAAACTAGAGCCCCTAAAAAAAATAATAGGCCGGCGCATCACCGCCATTTTTTTGCCTCTGCTTGAAAAAGCAGACAGCATTCAGACACAGAGCAGGACAGCATTCCCGCTTGGCGTCCTTATCGCTTCCCTAATGATTTTAAGAAATCTTGATCAGAAGCTAATCCGGTCAAGATAAGAGCAATAAGCAACAATAATATTTCTAAAAACACATTTTTTTACAGTACATTCTCAGGATGTCATTTTATTCAGAGGATATCCTATGGATGTACAGGGGTAAGATGAGTTGTTAGGGCGGTTTCTGTTTCTTTTACAAAATGTCGCCAAATTCACTTCTTGAATGATTATAGCAGTTTATCGCGAATGATTATAGCAGTTTATCGCTAAACAAACTTCCATATCATAGTTTACTTAGCTAAAATTATGAAATATAATAAAACGAGTTACTCTAAAGTAACGTAAGACGATTAAAAAAAAGTTTGTCGTTTGTTTATCAGAGAAAAGCGTTGTGTACATGTTGCAACTCTAAGGCAACAAAATGCCTGATGCGCCAGCTCGCATATATAGGAGCCTTACATTAAACTATTTAATTTGTACAACTGTCGACGCATAGCATTCTTTCATTTATTACTTTTCCACCACATGATTTAAGATATTCCCTGTCTAAATTCCATGCCACTGTGGGAATTTGTTTTGAAGAAGCTATTTTCTAAAACATTAAAAATTAATAAATCAATGCTTAAAAATATCGTGCAGCACATTCCAAAACTGTCACAATGACATTAGTACACTGTTACGCCATTATAGTTTTTATGTAAAAAAATCACTTCCTCTTACCTTTTGATAAATTCATAATGCGATAGATTTTGCTTTTTATAGTTTTGTATGATATTGCTTATAGTAAATGAACAATCTAAGAAAAATGTACGTTGTATTATAATTTTTAAAAGTTAATTTTCTTAATTAAACTGCTTTAATTAAACTGATTTATTTTTAAATGAATCATAATTTGATTATTATAAATAAATTTATTTTTGTAAAAAATACTGAAAAGTCGATAACAGGATAAACAAGTTTTAAATTAAATATAATTTATTTTGAAACAAAAAATTAACAATTTTCTATAACAAATAGGCTAAATATAAATTGAACAAATTTAATAAACTTTCGAAAATATCAGATTAGACTAAAGTTTTTGTATTATTACTTTGAAAATGATTTTTTTTTCCTTCCAGAAATATCGTTTAGAAAAAACGTAAATAGATAAAACTGAAATTAACAACATTAAAAAATTGTATTAATTTCAAGTGTATGAAATGTTGGGAGCCGAGAGATCATTGATTATCATTGATTGAATCTTGAAGCATCACTGTTTTTTGCATATGCTATCACACAACTGACAGACAGAAGAACACAAAGGCAGACAGACTAACTAAACTCATAAACAATCTTAAACAAACTGTACACAAATCATCATTACTAGCTTCTGCATGTATAAGAAGAAAGTAGAAGATACGGAAAAAAATTCGATTTCCGGTTTTCGCTGAATTTACATGTTTGAGCTTTCTTTACGTTTCAATTAACTTTAATTGACTACTTATTTTTAAAAAATGAATTTATTGCTAGCTTCTACATGTATAAGAAGCAAGTAGAAGATACGAAAAAACTTTTGATTTCCGGTTTTCGATGAATTTACATGTTTTGAGATTTCTTAGTATTTCAGTTAACAGAAATTGAATATTTATTCTTTAAAAATATCCCTTTTCGGCAAATGTAAAGGCAAAGGTTGATTCCTTTACGTTGTATGGAATTATAATTTCAACTTGCAATTATAACATTAACTTTAGTTAACATTGGACCATTTGGACACCACTAAATTTCACTGTTAATTGTATTATTTGTCGAGAATTTGGTGACAAAACTTGCGACTTAGCAATGAAATTTTTTATTTGGCGGCAAAATTTGATAGTTCAAGACGAAAGTTTTGACTTGGCGATGAAGATCGTTTTTTGATGACAAAATGTGGGGAGCTTAGCGATGGACAATGGCAGCTTTGGCGTCATTATATTTTCTTTCCACGCGAAAACCTCATATCTCTTCACAGATCAATATCTTGTTTCCTGAAGATAAAAAGTCAAAGGAAGCTGTAACGTATTACTCTCAATTTCAGTCGTAAATTTAAATTCTTGCCTAGACCAGCATTTTAAACTATTCACCACAAAGAATATTTTTATTAAGACTAACGTATTATTTTAATTTTATTTTTTAACTCTGCTGCTGTGTTCATTACGAATTAACGAAATGGGCATTCATTTTTAAATGTACAAAATGGAGTCCAAACGAGACCAAACATTTCTACTTTTAATACATAAACGTACATTCAATTCCCATTTTTGATTTAAACTTATATAACAACTTATATAATGTTTTTACGGAGTGCAGTCTACATAAAATATAAATTTTCATATATGTCGATGATGGGTGAAAATGGACCTGAACACAGCAGCAGGGTTAAATGATTAATTAAAGCGGTTAACATGGGTTTTATATTTTCAGTGATCTTTTTTATTATCGTTTGCACTTGACGTAAGCATCAGGTTATAAATTTAAGCTATTAAAGTTATAAAAATTTCGGCTTCATCACAATTGACGAAAAATCACTTTTTAACTTGTAACTTTTAAGCAACTGAAGCTATCGAAAAAGTTTAAATACAAAAATTGTTCTTTACGGTAAGGCGGTAATTCGCCTGGTTTGCAGTTTTTTCTTATTTTCAATACTGAAGAAATTATGGGCAAATGAAAATTTCTACCCCCTTTGAGCTGGATACCCCATCTATGAACTAGACCGAGATTTCTACTGTCCTGACAACATATCCCGAGCTGGTTAAATTTAAATAAAAATTACTCCAGTTATCGTGCTCACAACTTAACATGGGAAAAAGCGTTATACATACATATGTATATGTATATATACTTTAATCGCTTATAAATTTAAGCGATTAAAGTTATAAAAATTTCGGCTTTATCACAATTGACGAAAAATCACTTTTTAACTTGTAACTTTTAAGCAACTGAAGCTATCAAAAAAGTTTAAATACAAAAATTGTTCTTTACGGTAAGGCGGTAATTCGCCTGCTTTGAAGTTTTTTTTTATTTTCAATATTGAAGAAATCATGGGCAAATGAAAATTTCCACCCCCTTTGAGCTGGATACCCCATCTACGAACTAGACCGAGATTTGTACTGTCCTGACAACATATTCCGAGATGGTTAAATTTAAATAAAAATTACTCCAGTTATCGTGCTCACAACTTAACATAGAAAAATGCGTTATACATATATATGTACATATATACTTTAATCGCTTATAAATTTAAGCGATTAAAGTTATAAAAATTTCGGCTTCATCACAATTGACGGAAAATCACTTTTTAACTTGTGACTTTTAGGCAACTGAAGCTATCGAAAAAGTTTAAATACAAAAATTGTTCTTTACGGTAAGGCGGTAATTCGCCTGGTTTGAAGTTTTTTCTTATTTTCAATATTGAAGAAATTATGGGCAAATGAAAATTTCCACCCCCTTTGAGCTGGATACCCCATCTACGAACTAGACCGAGATTTGTACTGTCCTGACAACATATCCCGAGCTGGTTAAATTTAAATAAAAATTACTCCAGTTATCGTGCTCACAACTTAACATGGGAAAAAGTGTTATACGTATATATATATATATATATATACATATATATATATAAACTTTTGAACGGAGGGTGGTTTTGAATTCTAGGGGTCATGACCGGTGAAGATATGAAAATTTTTTCCAGAAGTCGTGTCATGAGGGCCATTGCAATAGGTAGAATTCCTATAAGGAATCTACCTAAAAGTTATGAGAGATAGAATGAACAGAATTCCAGTTTAAAAAAAAAAAAAAAAAAAAAAAAAAAAGGAAGATTATAGGGGGTTTTATCAATATTTATTTAGAATCAGCAAGCACTCTATTGCCATTGGGCACTGATGTGTGAAAAACCTCTCACAGTTTATATTTTAATTTGACAGAACTGAAATTCGGTTCATAACTTTTTGAATTTACCTGATATTTGTTTGAGGTTTTCATATAAGTTACTCCATGCTTTGGACTATTAAATTATGCAAATTATTATTATTTTTCTTTTTTTTTAAGCTGGCTGATATATAGTTAAAATTTCTTTAGTAAAAATGCTCATACTTTGTAAGATATTGAACATTTTTGTATTGCGATTGCAGTATGCTGTGTCTAATGCAGTATGCCAAATTTTCTAAAAATGTCTTTGCACTGTGCCCAATACGTGTTATAGTTAAAAAAGTGATTTTTTTTTTTTTTTTTTTAACAATTTTTTAAAAATCTTTTATATTTTTATAAATGTATGTGGTAGCCTCATAAAAGTTTTTGCAGATAATGAAAAAAATCTTCATAATCATATGCTACAACCAAAACGCATTTGAAGCATTACTTTTAACAGGGCGATCCAAAACGTTTTGTTTTCAGTTTAATTTTTTACTAATCCCAACTCCCTACACAACTTTTATTAAAATAAATGAGGCATAACATGTTCTTTACAAACGTCTAAATTCGAAAGTGTCTAAATACTTATCAGTACATAGTGTATATTTCTAAAAAAAAAAATCATTATCCACTTGTTTTAAAAAAATGAAATAATATATTGCTTTTTTAAAGGCAATCTGTATTGTTTACCTACATTAAATAGGAAGGAAAAAAAAAGGTTAATAGTGTGATTTACTTTTATGAATTATGATAGTAATAACAATAATAATTATCACATAAATAATAATACATTTTGTACTTATAATTGAATTAGTACGGAATTATATTTTTTATATAAATTAAATAAAAACAACCTTATTAACCTTATGAAAAGCAAACCACTCTATAATATAATTTATCTTTCTTCTTGTATCATGCATCATTTTTCCTAGAGATATACGACGTAATGAAAATATATTTCTATAGAAGTGAAACCGACAGAAATGTTACATAATTAATTATTTCTCCTTTGGTTGTATTCTCTACTGGAAAAGTGCTCTTTTTTTGCGTCTTCTTAATTTATTTTAGCTGATGCAATTTTATATTTACTAAAAAAGAAATTTGAGTTTCTTGGTAAAAATTGTCATAGTAAACTACAATTTATGCTTTCCTCTTCGCTATTTGATAATTTAATCAGTGTTTTAACTTTGTTATCTGAGAAAACATCCAGAACTGCAGTTCCAATCTTTAAAAAAAAAAAAAAAAAAAAAAGTAAGATATTCAATGTTACTTTTACGGAAAATTGGTTATGAAAGATTTAGTTCCTGAAGCCTTAAGGACATTAAACAGTATTTAGAAGCACTGAAAACGAAATATGTCATGTAGAACATTAATTACTATTGAAAGTTTATATTCGAAAATCAAATTAGGTGAGTTTTACTTGAAATAGCCTATTTTTAATAAGTAAATTACAGTAAAGAATCTAACTTAGTAATACAATTTTGAAACAATTAAGCAACTGGATTCTTGCTTGTCATGTCTAATGGCTTGTAAAATACTAGTTAAGCACGTTTTAAGTTTAAGTATTTTTCACAGTAATGTTCCATATTATGTGGTGAAAAGATTCATAAACGTATTTAAAGCAAAATATACCACGACTGCAGTTACAAATGTGATTATTTGCTTATACAAATAGTGTAAGCATGCATAATTACGCTACTGGCGATCAATATTGCTACATCAGGAAGGAACGCAAATAACAGAATAGTATTTATTGGGTATTTACATAATAGTGGGAAGAACAAGTGATTAAATTTTCAGGAAATGTAAAGATATACTACTTAGAGCAGTCAATTCTGGCAGCAATAAGATCACTTATCTGCCTAGAAATGGAGTCGAAAAGAGATTGTTTGATGCGTCAGGATGCAGCACTCTAAGCAGATACAACACGATGCTTCAGTTGATTGACCGTAGAAACTGGAGAGTAGTTGTGTTCTACTCGCTGGGCAAACATGGACCAAACAGTTTTATTTCGCAAAAGACTAGAAGTACTGCTGGAGAGAGTAACAGTCGAACACGTTCTGTATTAAGGAAGATCCAGACAATACGGGCAACATGTAGTCGTGCATTGTGTTGCTGAAATGCAGCAGTACGGAGGTCTTGAAAATAGGGCAGAGCCACTTGATTTACCACTTCAAAAATGTAATGGCTGTTATTAAGGTGCCAACAATGTGAATAAGAAGTGATTGAGACGTGTATCTTGTGGCACTCCATACCGTCAATCTAGATGAAGGGACAGTAGGACGAAATCGAATGCAAGAACCCTTTCCCAGCTATGCCGCTAAAGTTCAACTAAGGTTATCTTGAGTCTATAAACGGAACACTTATTCGTCTGAAAGATGACGTCAGGCTATTCCTGCGTAAAGTTTCGTTGTTATCACTTCATTGGTGGCTCTGTTATTAGTGATGCATCTTCAAGAGTAACTGAAGCAACTGTCGCCACGTACTGGCCTCTCACCATGAGTGAGAGTATGAGGTGCATTTGGATAAACGTCTCGATCACGTATTTGTCGCATTTGCCAGCACCCTGAATAGCGGTCGTTACATTTCTGATACAGGGTGGTCCGAAAAACATGATAGAAAGTATTTTAAGTTCCTGATTTCAAATTTATTGATATAAGTATAATTCTTCCATATTGTAATAGCACACATATTGACATTTAAGGTGAATGCTTGATTACCGGAAATAATGAATAACCAATATGGAATCACTGACCTTGGAAAAACGATTATTTATTGTAACAATATATTTTGAGGCGCCATTGAGGTGCGGAAAAGCCTCATCTCAGTGTCGTCTCACGACTGTATCCACAAAGGGTCACGGTGTGGTGTGCTATATCGTCGAAGTGGATGAGTGGTCCGATATTCATTGACGGTATGGTCACGAAAGGGAAGTATCGAGAGTTTCTAGAGCGTCACTTTTGCCCTGAAGCGGGCTGTCACAACATGATACGCCAGTACTGGTTCATGCAAGATGGGGCTCGTCCCCATAGAACTGCTGATGTCTTCCTGTCGCTTAAAACGAAGTTTAGTGAGCGTTTGATTGCATTGGATGAAGAAAAATTCACGGGGCACGGGATAGAGGGGTCCACATACAGTCCGGACCTAAATCCGTGCGACTTCTTCTTATGAGTTTACACTAAGGACAGAATCTATAGGAATCCCCCTGATTCACTTGAGGACCTGAAATCGACCATCAGAATCGAGATTGATGCTCTTGATTCTGACGCATTTCAGCACTTTATGACAGTTTCGGAACTGGCTTTATAACACTATAGTCGCGGACGGTAGACATTTCGAGCACCTTATATATTAAATGCCATTCATATCTTTATTCATGTTCTTGCATATTTTATATTTTCCACAACAATCGCTTACTTTCTATCATGTTTTGCTGACCACCCTGTATGTTAGAGTGACTCTGCCGTATCTTCGGAGTATCCCTAAAGCTACTAATCAGCAGGGCAATGTACGACCGCACATTGCTCGCTTCGTTCAGGATTTCTTTTATACATAACGTGTTCGATTCTTGCTCTGGTTAACAAATCCTCCTGATCTATTACCAAATGAAAACATCTAGTCAGTGATTTTAGAGCTACTGGAACACCACTCCTCTCCAATTTCTAGGGTCGATGAACTGTGGAATCGTTTTGAAGCTGCTTCGAGTGCTGTACTCGTTAATGGCAATTAATGTTTGTTCAACTCCATGTTAAGGTGGATAAGGGGGGTGTTATTTCCGCCAGAGTTGGTTGTTCTGAACACTGATTTCTAGGGATTTATACCTTCGAAATTCCTGAATATTTAATTACTTATTTTTCTCTCTATAATTAGAAAGCTGTCTTTTAATGTGCACATTTAAGAAGTATTATTAAATCTTTTCGTTTTTTAAAAGCTGCCACAAAACATTTTTCATAACATTGATGCCTTATATTAAATTAATAGTGTATAATAAATATTTAAACTTAAAAAATTCATCACACACCATAAATTTATTGTAAATCTCTCTGGTTACGAAAGAACGTGGTCTTTCTTCTTAATCTGTACATAATACCTTAAGAAGAAAGGCCACTTCCTTTCGAAACCAGTAAAGCTTACATTAATTTTATGGTGTGTAAAGAAGTTTTTAAGCTTAAATTAATATCTCAGATACGTAATTCTCATTTATATCACATAAAATCGGTACACTGAGACAAAATTCTGTAACTGACATCTACAATCTAAATTGTGGCTCTGGTAAAAATAGTTCCCCATAATCCTTATAAATTCTTATCCTCTTTGAATGCAAGTTCGAGAAATTCCTATTAGAATTCTAGAGCGTTTGCCTATATTATGAAAATCAAACATATTTAAAAATCTCTGCAAATAAATGCGAATAGAAGAGTCAAGTCTATAATCTTGTCTATAATCTAGTCTATAGAGCAACTATAATCTTTGTTTATGATCCAAGTCTAGAAATTAAGTGAGAATTTCTCGTGATACAAAGGATTCATAATATTCATAATATTGTTTCATCATCTAGAAATGTATAGACTAGAAATTCTCGGTCATTTCGTCTAGTCAGCTTATTGGTGTGTCTTTAACGCATAGCTCGGAAAGTTTTTAAAGTTGGAATATTTCCAGTTTAAGGATTTAGAAAATGACCACATTTTCGCTCTAGATGAAGGTGGTATATTTTCTTTTCTCAGTGTACTTAATATTTTATAGTCATTGCGTTGTTGTTTATTTTATTAAAATAATCCTCCGTTTAACTAATAAAGTTTAAAATATAAGTTCTCTTATAAAACAATACTTTATAAGTATATTAAAAATTACTCCAAAATTAAAAGTTCAAACTTTTAATTTTTGAGTAGTATGATACAGTTTTTTCTTTGATAATGTCATGCCATTTACCAAGTGCGTAGGACCGTAGGACTCGCAATTTTGTAAGAACATTTTCCCTACTTTTTTTGACAAAAAATTCTTAAATTTATAGAGTTTTTTTTTGAGACACTTATATAGTCTATGTATACATCAAAATTCAAACAAATTCGGAATACGCTTTTCACAATTTGAATTTGAAATTTTCAATTGGTCTCCACTTGAAAACAAAATGGTGGAGTAACTAGGTCAAGAAACTCATACAAGATATTTATAACTTAAGTTAAGGCACTGTTCAAATTTGGTTCGATTTGGAGTATTATTTCGAAAGTTATCGTGATTTTAAATTTTTCAAGTGGTAGCTTGATTTCAAGTGGCCCGACTTAACTTAAGATATTCGACACTTTATTAAAAATGGCGGATAAAGTTCATTAATAAAGTTCATTGAGACCCTTATGTAGTCCATATTTACATCAAAATTCAAGCAAATCTTGCTTTAAAAACGCTTTTTACAATGTGGGTTATAAATATTCAAGTGGCTGCCACTTGAAAACAAAAGGTTGGAGCAACTTGGTTAACGAACTCATCCAAAATATTTATAGGATAAGTATAAGTGCACTATCCAAATTTGGTTCTATTTGGAGTATTATTTCGGGAGTTATCGTGATGACAAAATTTTCATTATAGATAGATAGATGGATAGATAAACGAAGTGATTGATATAGGTCGATTTGTAAAGAAATCAACCTAAAAGGCGCCAAACGCAGCACTAAAAATAATACAAAAATAAACGTTCAGCATTTACCGTTTTACTCGATTGCAGCAGCTCATGGTACATAAAATCATTTGAATTATATCTATCTATCTATCTATCTATATCTATATCTATATCTAAATATACATATACGCATAAAACAGAGTTCTCATGCACTCATCTTTTCTCATTCACCCTTCTTTGAATATTATTACTTTCTTTGAAAATTAATTTCACTATTCTATGAATATAAATTTCTTAAAAATAAATAAATAAATAAATAAAGGCTTTATTATGACAAAAATTATTTTAAATCGGTGAAATACAAATATTAATGTTATAATATTAAGAAATAACGAATAAAGTAAATATAAAAAAGGAAATAAAATTTTATTCATTTATTTTTTATATATATTACTAGCAGACCCGGCCACGCGTTGCTGTGACTAAGTTATACGTTGAATTATACGGCTGTAAACTATTTAGTACAGTCAAATTATTATTTACGAACAAAGACGAAAACGTTGTAGCCGATGTAAAAACCCACAGGGTTGAGATTTGAAACTTAGGTCAAAATTTGGAAGCGATTGATAAAAATTTTCGTAGTGTTGATATTAAGCACAAATTAATTTTATTGTAGGATGCTATAAATTTTAATGGAGAAGTGATATATATTATTTCTAATGCTACTTTGGATAAAATTGCTAAAATGACTAATATATAAATTAAATTCTATTAAAATTCTGTTAAAATAAAAGTATAAAGGAAACAGACGATTTTAAAATAAATTTTTATGGAGGAGTGAAATATGATATATGCTATAATGGATAATTTTACTATAAAATGACCTCATCATTTTAAATATTTTAAAGAGGGCAACAGCTGTAGTTATAAAAAGGAAAACAATGAGGCTAAACCAGAAAAATAAGTAAATTTGATAAATATTTTAAAACTTTAAAATTGGAAATCTTATGAAATATTGGACATTTAAAGTAAATACATGTATCATTTTAAATAGAAAAAGATTTTGGAAAAGTTTAGTGTATTTTAACGAAGTGATGAGAAGTTTTTGAGTATGTTAAAATTTTAATATTAAATTCAAGTTAATAAAGATGGGAAACATTGAGGATTAAGATAAGAATAATTATAAGATTAAAAAAAAAAAAAAAAAAAAACTTTTTATATACCATGCTTTTAAATTTTAATATACTAATAATATACTAATTAAAAATCATAGTTTGAAGTCAAATTTGTTTTCAAATGTCTAAATAAAATATCTGATGTAAGATACTAATATTTTGCAGCGGAATAGATTTCATTTCTGTCATCCTTGGTGAAAAAAAAAGAATATCGCCAAATCATCTGGCGAAAATATTTAATTCCTTTCAAAAATCATGGTTATTTTAACAACTTATATTAAAAGAGTAATGAATAATATGAAACAATATTTCGTACAATACATATTACATGTCATACATACGTACAATGAATAATGCATATTACATTTCGTACAATGCATACATCTGGCATGTATATTTTCGTGTTACGCTTTTGATCGCCAAATAATAATAATAATAATAAAAAAAGCCAAGGGCGACAGAGTTTTGAAATTTAAAATTAAAATTTTGTCAATTTGACAGCAAAATAATTCAATCTAACACCCGCGATAACTAATACATATCTATACCCAAATATAAGGATTAAAATCGGGAAATAAATTTCCTCGATTTTTAATAATTTCTTACAAAAAATCCAGTGGGCAATTAACATAGGAAATCTTTTTCTTGGCTGCACAGACGGTCAGTGAGTCACACTTCGCTTGCGTATAGAACTCATAGATATAGTATAGCATATATAGAATAGAGTGATCATTGGGGAGAAAAAAGTTATTCCTTTTCATTTGGCAATAGACGACGTTTTTACCAAAATATGGCCGTCTTTCCCCGAGTGAATACACACGGGAATACATACTAATATTTTAGCAAATAAAATTTATGAATAATTTATTTGCTAAAGGGGAATGGAAGACTCCAGATACAGTTTCAAATTCATATTTCTTTCTTTCTTTTCTTTTTTTTTTTTTTTTTCAATATCACTTAATGGCTGTTTCCAAAGCTTTTATTTTTTTTTTTTCGGCATCAAAAATCTTTGTACGATAACATGGGGATGAGAGATCTATATATATTACTATATATATGATAGAACTACATTAGCACTTTATCAATGTGTATAAAATCTTTAAATTGATTATGACGTCAATTTTCGTGAGATGCATAATTTAAAACTTTTTATAATTTTTTAACGTTCACGTTTGATTAAATGTATTTATTTTTATGTCGAAAGAAAATGAACTCGTATTTTTTTTTTTTTTTTTTTTGTAACAATTAAATTAATGGAACTCACAGATATTTTTGAGCAACTTTAATGAAGGTCTATAATTAACAAATAATTGCAATAAAACAATATTGTGACAATAAATTGAGATAAAAACCATCCTATCTCTCAAGTTGGACCAAACTGCACACAGTGTGCAAAATTTCATTAAAATCGGTTCCTTAGTTTAGGAGTTTACCCCGGACAAACATCGTGACACGTAATTTATATATATACTAGCTGACCCGTCCGGCTTCGCACTGATGAACAAATTTTAGTTAAAGATGGATTGATATGTAAAAAATCAAGAAATATATCAGTTTATATGTTATAGTCAGGCAATATTATTAACTGGAAAGTCAAAATATAATTTTACAATTAGTTTTACAATTTTTAATTAGTTGTTAAATGTTGCCAATGTTTACTTAATGCTATTTATTTATTTATTTATTTATTTCATAAAAAGAAACATTCCTTTACTCATGAATAAAAAATATTGAAAAATAAACCTATGACATGAAAATGTTTTTGATAAAATTGACGTCATAATAGCTTTAATTATTATTTATTTTTTCATTTCGCAAATATATTTAATTTTTTCCATAATTGATTATTATTTTAATAATGTATATTAAAGGAGAAATCAATAATATGAAACAATATTCGTACAATATATACTATTACAGAATCTGGTGTGAAACAACCACACGACTTCCATTACCCACTATTACACGTAATATATACAATTTTTTGGAGATATTACTTGCATTTTTTGAGATTTTCGAGTAAGAGAAACTTGATACACGTATAAAGACACATACAACAGAGTTTGCATAGCGAGTCAAAAAAATAAGGGGAAAAAAATAGATAGTTATTTTTTTAAACACGAATTTCCGAGATCTAAAACTGAACTACCTAATCAGGATGACCGTTAATATTCCTGTAATAAGCACGTAATACTTGAGAAAGGTTATCTAAATTGGATTAAAGAAAAAATTTTCCAGAATACGTTAGAGCCGTTTTTGAGATACCAACTTTTACCAAAACTGAAAATACTCAATTATTAACCTAAAAACAATAATTACATACAAAAGGATATTTAATAGGAAGTTAACATTGTGGTGATTTCTGGGAGTACACCTTCGAAAAACGGAATACGCAAGCATGAGTCCAGGGAAGATTTTTGCTATTTTTATTCAAAACTTAACAAAAAAATTGAAATTCAAATAAATTAAAAATTATTACAAAATGCTCGCCTCCGAGCATACTTCAAAAACATGCTACACAATTTTAGCACAAAGTCTCTCTATCCTTTTTGAGTCTCTTCCTTCCGAGCACACCTTCGGAGGGGGAGGGGAATACCCCACACGAAGCACTGATTCGCTGATCGTGATATCACTCTACCCGTGACATCATTTTCGGCCAATCTTGGTCTACCCGAAACTCTGAGAAATGTCGGTAGCAACAAAAGGCCATGCGTGAAATCGGAAACTATTGATGGCACCGCTTCCATAGAAATATAAAATTTTTTCACACAAAGCATCTGTCGCTCAGACGGCTTCTCATTGCTCCGTTCTGTCTGGTCACACGACCCCTGACCTCTTGGAATGTTTGTAACCTTCACTCCAGCACAGCTTCCTCCCTCCTAAAAGACCATTTTACGGCCTTCAGGATGTAAAATGGGCTCCAGAAGACTCAGGTGCCTCCTCCCATTATCAAACATGCAACATCAGAGAGTTGAGCTAGCCCCCCAAAAAAAATTTTTCGAAACAACCCCCTGAACTTTTATAGAACTAAAAATAATCTCAAAAATAAATTTTCTAGTCTTACACCTTGCATAATTACTAGATCCCAAGGTCTCATTTCACATTATATAAAAAAAAACAATTAAACATTCACATGCAATTTCGTGATGACAATCAAAGGTTCTACCCCTAACAAAATTTTAAAAGTCAAACACTGAAATTTCACAATTACACAATAAAATTTCATGAAAAAGAAAGAAAAATAATTCATAATCAATACATTCAAACTTTTTTTTTTTTTTTGGAATACAAATGAAAGAAAAAAAAAAAAATAAATATTTACAAACAGTCCAAAAACACTACCTAAAACCAAGGCATTTTTTTTTTTTTTTTTTTTTTATTCTTCGTGCATGCGACTTAACGCATCTGCATTCAAATGCTTTTTTCCGCTCTTATGCTCGACTGTGAAGTTGTATTGTTGTAAACATAAGGCCCATCTCGTCAAACGTGAATTTGTGCCCATCATTTTTTTAAGATAAACTAAAGGGTTATGATCGGTTTGAAGAACGAATTTTTGTCCATCTAAATAATGATTTAGTTTTTTCACCCCAAAAATGACTGCCGCTAATTCGCGTTCAATGGTACTATAATTACGCTCCGCCTTGGAGGATTTTTTGCTCAAATAAACAATTGGGTGTTCCTCGTTATTCCCGAAATTTTGAGCTAGGACCACACCCGCCCCTACAAGACTTGCATCAGTCTGAACAATGAAGTCTTTTGAAAAATCCGCAGCATAGAGTACCGGTCCCTTTGTTAGATCTAATTTTAGTACCTTAAATGCCTGATCACATTCCTGACTCCACTCAATTTTTTCCCTCTTATTTTTCCCTTTTAACAAATCCGTCAAAGGCGCAGCTTTTGTCGCATAATCCTTTATATATTTATGGTAAAATCCGGTCAGACCTAAAAATGACCTTACATGCGTCTTTGTCTTTGGAATGGGAAATTCTTGGATAGTTTGGATTTTCGCGTCACTCGGCGACCTCTTCCCTGACCCCACTTCGTGCCCTAAAAATTTTACATGGTCCTGGGCGAATAAACACTTTGCCGGTTTCACTTTTAGATTTTCCTCCTCCAAACGTTGTAACACAATGTCCAGATGCCGGATATGGAGCTCCCAACTGGATGAAAACACAGCCAGATCATCCACATATGGTCTCACAAAACTCACTAAATCCCCTAGCACCTCACTAATTAATTTACAAAAATAAAATGGAGCATTCACTAAGCCAAACATCATTTTTTTTGGAATAAACTCACCGAAAGGGGTTACAAACGCCGCATACCTTTGCGCACGTTTCGTTAACGGGATTTGGAAATACCCCTTCGTCAGATCCATTACTGAGATATATTTTGCAGTGCTCACTTCCTCAACTACCTCCTCAATATTCGGTAACGGGAAAAATTGCACTTGGGTTTTGGCATTGAGGGCCCTATAATCGATACACGGCCTAGGGTCTTTCCCCGGACTCTCTACAAGAATCATAGGCGATGCGTAATCTGACTGACCCACCTCAATCACCCCTAACTCTAACAGCCTGGAAATCTCCTTCCGCATAATTTCTAACTACCGCGGAGACATGCGATAGGGTTTTGTACGAATCGGCTTATCATCTGTCAAAATGATATCCATCTCTACCTTATGGGTCGTACCAGGGTCGTTAGAAAACACCGTTTTATGCTTTACAAGGACATTTTGTAAAGTTGCCAAATTCCCTTCCGAAACCTTATTACCCAAATTACTCCCCTTAATTAAGTCTGTCAAGTCGAAATGATTAGGGTCCGAAATCGGATACGGGATAGATGCATCCTCCTCAATTTCCTCGCCACCCTCTTCCAAAATTAAGTTGACATGCTCTGGGCGTTTATGATAAGGTTTCATTAAATTCACGTGGAAAATCGTGTCCTTACATCTCCTTCCCGGAAGATCTACCGTATAGTTCGTATCGGATATTACCCCCGTAACTACACCTGGACCTAGCCACTGTACTGCCATTTTATGTGGTTTTGCAGTAGCCAAAACCAACACCGAGTCTCCCACCTTAAATTTTCGGGACACTGCATTTTGGTCGCACCATAATTTTCTTTTTTGTTGACATTCTGTCATGCGCTCCCCTGCCAAATCTTGACATCTTTTTAAGCGCTCATTTAAATCCAAAATATACTCTACTACATTTTGATTCATTTCCTCTTCCTGCATCCAATTTTCGTAAACAATGGTATGAGTCATCCTCAAATTCTTCCCAAAAATAAGCTCTGAAGGAGAAAATCCCGTGCTCTCATGCGGCACCGTCCTCAACGCGAAAAGAGCCATAGGCAGATTTTCTTCCCAATCGCTTTTCGTTTCGAGACATAATGCTTTGAGAATCCTCTTAAGAGTGGAATGCATTCTTTCCACCTGATTAGATTGCGGATGACAGACCGAAGAATGATTGATTTTGATATCATACTTCTCAAAAAACGCTGTCGATAAGTCACTCGTGAAATAAGCACCTTGATCGCAGACTAACTCTCTAGGAAATCCGGTCTTCGCGAAAATTTGCATCAATGCATTGATCACTGACCTCGAAGTTAGGTTTTCCACAGGAATAGCATCCGGGAATTGTGAAGCGACGCAAACAGCCGTTATCGCAAAACGATAATTTTTGTTACTCGTTACAAGCGGACCTATAGCGTCAATCGACAGACGTCTGAACGGTTCAGAAATAATCGGTACTAATCTCAACGGAGCTTTCTTCTTATCCCCTTATCGTCCTACTTTTTGACAAATTTCACAAGTTTTGACATACTCTTCGATTTCCTGATAGCAATTTGGCCAAAAGAAATTAGTCAACACCCTCTGCTTAGTTTTACACGAGCCTAAATGCCCTGACACAGAATCATGACACAGGTTTAGAATCGCTGCCCTAAATTTCTTTGGCACGCACAACTGCATCCTGTTTTGGTTACGCTTAGAATCCGATATTCGAATTAACCGCTCATTTTTTATCTTAAATTCCTTTCCCGCTTCATTCCTAGCTTTTTCCCAACAATTTTTCAACGTGTCACACGCAGTTTGCTCTTTTTGAAACTCTTCAGCTGAAACCCCGATTAATGGACACCTGTCTGTTTCTTTTAACACAGGAAGAACAACTTTATTTTCTGCACTAGTCTCCTCTAACGACTCGCTTATCAAACCCGGTTCCTCCTCAAAATTCTGAATTTTTCTCTGAGTTGGCTTTTCATTATTTATTTCGGACTGCGCACTCTTAATCCTTTCTTGCTCACGTTTCTGACTTCGCGTTATCGCATTAATTGGATAAACAATTTTTTTATTGGACTCAATTAACTCTGCGGTTTTATTGCCTAGAAGATATATTCCCTGACTCAAATTAGCCGGTTTTACAGCCGCTTTTGTAATGACCTCTCCGAATTCCCCTTTTAAAACGATTTTCGCCAAAGGTAAACACCTACACGTTTCGTCAAACGGTTGCTTAATCCATACCTGTTCCGGCAGTAAATCCTCAACAGAAATCATATTCCTTTCGCACACGTCAATGTTTGAGCCACTATCTCTCAAGAATTCGCGCTCTTGTCCATTGATTTCTAATTTACCTATATAAGGCTCAAAACCAACACCTAAAATTTCGCCCGCACTTAAGTTATTGATCAGATTTGTTCTGCGATTAGGGTTTTGTGGGCAGTTAGGTCGAATATGGCCCCTTTCCGAGCACAGATAGCACACAATTTTACTATTTCTATCAAAATCACGATCTTTAGATTCGGTTTTATCCCCTTTTAACTTTCCTGAGTTTTTTGTCGCCCTTAGCTGACTCAGCTTTCGGATTACTCCCACCGTCATGCTTACCTGACCCGAATTTCTGACCGTCTTTCCCAAATGAATTTCTACCCTTCGTAAAACGCTGAAACGGCTTATATTCTCTTTTCCCATTCTCCTTTCTAACCGCGTCATACTTGTCGCACTTCTCCGCCAAATCCGAAGCTTTGTTGATTTCTTCCCACACATCTACAAAATGTTGTTTGATTTCGCAAGGTACCCTTTTCTTTAACTGCTCCGTGAGCATCAATTCCTTTAATGACTCTAAATCTTTAATTTCTAAAATCTCAAGCCAGTTATCTAGGTACCCTCTCAAATCGTGAACTAAATCAACCCATAATTCTTCACTTTTTTTGTTGTGCGATTCAAATTTCGTTCTTAGCGCACGCGCACTCAATCTGAACCTATTCATCAACACTTTTTTTACATGTTGAAAGTTATCAGCCTCTGACTCGTCTAATTTCATAATTATTTGTACGACGTCGCACGGCAATAAAGGGATAAGTTGCGACATCCAGTCCTGTTCGCTAACTTTTTCTTTACGTGCTAATCTTTCAAATTTCGTAAAAAAAAGAGAAATATCCATTTGTTTTGGGTCAAATTTCGAAGCTATGTCCTTTAAATTAATTTTCTTCAAAACCGTCTCTTGAACTAAACTCCCGGACCCTACGCTACTAGTTTCTGCAGCGCTCTGGATTCTGAGTTTCTCCAGTTCAAAATTTCGTTCGGCCTCTTCTTTTTCTTTTTCTTTTCGTAATTCCCATTCGCGCTCTTCTTTTTCTTTTTGTTCCAAAATCCCTTCTATTAGCGCCTTCGCAACCCCTTCATCATAATTAGCCGCCTTTTCAATAGCTTCCTTGATTTCTAGTTTTTTGCTTTTATCTGTTAGCCCCGAAACACCAAATTCATCCGCTAACTCTAACAATATATTTTTAGTATACTTAATGAGAAATGCCATAATTACAAAATACAATTTCACTAATTACTGAAAAAAAAAAATGCACATATAATAAAAACAATAAACAAATCAAATACCATGAAAATATAGACAAAAGTAACACTTTGATTATCACCTACGAAATTCTTTAAACACCTTTTCTCTAAACATTAACTACAATATTTACCCAGATACAATAAACAGTACCTATATTTAGTTAAAATAAACAACTAGAGAAAAAAAAAATCCTAGAATTTTTACCAGTGGGCAAATCAACTAATTTCCAGTATACTCCTATATAAACAGTTACAGTATCCACAATCCTTACGTTGCTTTTAAAAAGAATTTAGAATTATAATCTTATCGAAACTTTTAAACAACAATTTAAAGTTACCAAGCTCCCCGTTACAATAAACAGAACTTTAACGATAAATTTATCTCTCAAGTAAACGCCCCGTTAAGTCATGAAATTACTCTTTTCAACCGCCTTAACTATTAACTTGACTTCGAGATATCCGTGCTTAAAATTTTACACATAAAAACTAAATTCTTACTCTTAAAGCTTCGTAATTACATGCATTGTTACAAAACAAAAATAAATAAATAAACAAAAACTATCATCCCACACTCAATCTCTGACACTTTGCATATCTGAAAATGAAAGAAAACATACCTGAAAAACCTCCTTGATTGACATCTCCAGGGAATTCAGCAGCACAGGGAAGAAGCGAAGTCCTTTTAATCCTTTCCACGCTATTGTCACAGGCATCAATAATCTCCAGTAAATCTCAGGGATTCCAGTTGTCACCGGGCTCACAGCAAACGTTCTTTTATACTTTTTCACCACAAACACATAGAAGACAGAGTTCGATGTTTTTTTCTTCTAAAAACAACATGCCACCGATATGCCACCAATTTATATTTTTAATTAAAGCTGTGGTGATTTCTGGGAGTACACCTTCGAAAAACGGAATACGCAAGCATGAGTCCAGGGATGATTTTTGCTATTTTTATTCAAAACTTAACAAAAAAATTGAAATTCAAATAAATTAAAAATTATTACAAAATGCTCGCCTCCGAGCATACTTCAAAAACATGCTACACAATTTTAGCACCAAGTCTCTCTATCCTTTTTGAGTCTCTTCCTTCCGAGCACACCTTCGGAGGGGGAGGGGAATACCCCACACGAAGCACTGATTCGCTGATCGTGATATCACTCTACCCGTGACATCATTTTCGGCCAATCTTGGTCTACCCGAAACTCTGAGAAATGTCGGTAGCAACAAAAGGCCATGCGTGAAATCGGAAACTATTGATGGCACCGCTTCCATAGAAATATAAAATTTTTTCACACAAAGCATCTGTCGCTCAGACGGCTTCTCATGGCTCCGTTCTGTCTGGTCACACGACCCCTGACCTCTTGGAATGTTTGTAACCTTCACTCCAGCACAACATGGCGAGTTTGAAAAAAATCCGTACAGGCGTTTTTAAAGGAACGCACTTGCGAAGTCTGAAATTGAGCTGCTTATAGAGGACGCCTATCAATTTTCCTGAACTAAGCAACTTTTCAATCGAAAGGGCATCTAATATATTATTTATATAGCAACTTTGAAGAAAATCATTAGAGGTGTTTTTGAATATGGGCTTAGGGTCCCATTTCTGGTTTTCGATGACCCAATTCCGGTTTTTCAATTTTCACGAAAATTTGGAAAATTTATCTGTACACCAGACCTGAATCACTTGTGAAGTTTAGTAGTTCTATTTTTATTAGTTTTGGAGATATGACAGCCAGAAGATTACACATACACTGACCAATTGCCAAAACCTATACAATACTTCCACTACCTACGGTAGTAAGGTAATTGAAGTAAACACACACATCTCGTATTTACTACGATAATATACAGATTTTCGTATAACGTTTTCGATCGCCAAATACAAAAATCGCCAATGACGATAGATATCAAATCTATGCTTTGTTTTCAATTAAAATATTGAAAATTTTAATTAAAAACTTATTTTACCAAAATTTATTATAGCTTCTAGCACTTAGAGAGAGACAGTGTAACTTTTGATTATTGAAAGAAAAAAAGAAAAAAAAAGCAATCGGCTTTTTAGTTCTAGCGATCGTTCTCTACATATGCATATAAACATTTCTTTTTTTTTATATTAGTATAGCTATAGAGCATAGGTATATTAAATAGGTTTCCAGTCAACATAATGTAACTCAAATAATTAAATGCTATTTACATTTCAGTAATGGCTGTATGCGCTATGTATATTGAGCTACTTGCCATAACTGTTAGTTGCTAAAAATAGTCGCCAAATAAATTTAAACATCTCAATACGCAAGCGAAGTATGACATCACTGACCGCCCGTGGATGCAATAAAAAGATTTTCCATGTTAATCGCTCATTGGATTTTTTTTTTTTATTTATTAAAATTCTAGAAGAATTATTTCCCGATTTTAATCCTCATATTTGGGTATAGATATGTATTAGTTATTGTATGCATTCGTTAGATTGAGTTATTTTGCTGTCAAATTAACAAAATTTTAATTTTAAATTTCAAAACTGTCACCCTTGGCGTTTTTTGTATTTGGCGATCAAAAACGTAATACGAAAATATACATGCCAGATGTATATTTTCGTAATATGTATTGTACGAAATATTGTTTCATATTATTCGTTACACTCTTAATGTAAGTTTTTAAAATAACCATGATTTTTGAAAGGAATTAAATTATATTCGCCAGATAATTTGGCGATATTTTTTTTTTTCTGCCAAGGATGACGGATATCAAATCCATTCCGCTGCAACATATTAGTATATTATATCAGATACTTTATTTAGACATTTGAAAACAAATTTGACTTCAAATTATGATAGAATATTTATCCTTTTCCTTTTAATTAGTTTATTAGTTGGATGTTTATTGTGTAAATATCATCCTTTGAAATGAAATGTTTATGTTTTCAATCGAATATGGAAATTTGCTATTTTTTTTTCTAGAGTTTTGAAATTTAAAATTCCAATTTTATCAATTTTACAACAAAAACAATTTAATCTAACGGATGCACATGATAACTAATACATATCTATATCCAAATATGGGGATTAAAATGGGGAAATAATTTTCCTCGATCTTTATTATTTTTTTACAAAAAATCCAGTTCACTTTTTATATTATTGTTCGCGTGAAAATATATTTTATTATATGTCTAAAAATAAATTAATTCGTAAATCTTTTTGGCAACAATTATAAATTAAAATAAATAATATTATAAAGTAGAATTTCTTATTTTATTTTATTTTATTTATTTATTTATTTTTAAATTCCAATTTCGTTTACACCACGGAGTAAAAAGACAGGAGAAGAAGGTAACGCTGAAATTTTGTGATGTTGTTTTCTAATGTTTACAGATGGCGCCAGCGTGCAATCCTTCTTTCTTTCCAGCTTCCACAATGCTATTCAATGGGGAAATGTCTCGCTTTAATTATTTTTTTAAAAATAATATCAAGCTGAAAAAATTTCGATTGAAAGCAAATTTCATTAAATAGAGTGTTCTAACCAACATGTTTTTTTTAAGAGCCATTTTATACTAATTTTACTTTGAAAGAAAGCTTTTAAAAAATGACGATTCTTATGAACCAAAGCTAGCTAAAACAGACAATTGGGAGGAAGGAGAATGGATGAAATTTTGTAAAGAAAAAAAAAAAAAAAAAAAACTTACTTTAGGTGCAGAAAACACGAACTCGGACTTTATTTTTCTCCTAGGGCTTTTTTTTGTTTTTCTTATCACTATCATAGCCTGTTTTACAACTAGGAACGAAGCATTTATTTGAAACATCTGAATTATGCAGTTTTAAGAACTTACAAACAAATTAAATTGCTTAAAATAAAAAATTTTAAATGTACTTCAGCAAAATTCTATTGAAAACAACAGTATATCCGCGCCGAAGTAGGGAGGAATGACAAGTGGCGCCCTCAATATTTACCAAAAATTTAGATCACAGTTTCGTAGCTTTCTTCCATTGGACCTTCAACTCCTATTAATATTACTCCGTGGTTTACACACATCAGTTTAAACCACGGAGTAATAAAGACTCCGTGGTTTAAACATTGATGCTTAGATATTATATCATATCATATCAAATTAAATTATTAGAAAAATAAACACTTTTAATTCTATAATGACGTCAGATTTAACGTGTAAGTTTAACAATTAAAAAAGCTTTATATGAATTTCAATTTAATGCACGTGCAAATATATTTCTTTTCTTTTCACGTCAAGATATTTTAAAAACGAAATGAATATGTAAATGTTTCTTTTATGTTGGCAGCAGCTAATTTTTTTAATACTTCATTATTTCCATTTCTATTACGGCTTCTATGGGGATTTTAATTAAAATGCTCAGATTTTAAACTAAAATTTATTTTATCAAAATTAAATATAGCCTATAACAATATGGCATACTGTAGCTTTCGGTCAGTGAAAGAAGTTTTTAAATCGGTTCAGTAGTTTCAAAGATTACCCTCCACAAACAAACAATTTTTTGCGCTTTATATAATGACTAGCTGACCCGTCCGGCTTCGCACTGATGAACAAATTTTAGTTAAAGATGGATTGATATGTAAAAAATCAAAAAATATATCAGTTTATATGTTATAGTCAAGCAATATTATTAACTGGGAAGTCAAAATATAATTTTACAATTATTTTTTTTAATTAGTTGTTAAATGTTGGCAATTTTTATTTAATGCTATTTATTTATTTATTTATTTATTTTATAAAAAGAAACATTTGTTTACTCATGAATAAAAAATATTGAAAAATAAACCTATGACATGAAAATGTTTTTGATAAAATTGACGTCATAATAGCTTTAATTATTATTTATTTTTTCATTTCGCAAATATATTTAATTTTTTCCATAATTGATTATTATTTTAATAATGTATATTAAAGGAGAAATCAATAATATGAAACAATATTCGTACAATATATACTATAAAAGAATCTGGTGTGAAACAACCACGCGACTTCCATTACCCACTATTACACGTAATATATGCAATTTTTTGGAGATATTACTTGCATTTTTTGAGATTTTCGAGTAAGAGAAACTTGATACACGTATAAAGACACATACAACAGAGTTTGCATAGCGAGTTAAAAAATAAGGGGAAAAAAATAGATAGTTATTTTTTTTAACTCGAATTTCCGAGATCTAAAACTGAACTACCTAATCAGGATGACCGTTAATATTCCTGTAATAAGCACGTAATACTTGAGAAAGGTTATCTAAATTGGATTAAAGAAAAAATTTTCAAGAATACGTTAGAGCCGTTTTTGAGATACCAACTTTTACCAAAACTTAACATACTCAATTATTGACCTAAAAACAATAATTACATACAAAAGGATATTTAATAGGAAGTTAACATGGCGAGTTTGAAAAAAATCCGTACAGGCGTTTTTTAAGGAACGCACTTGCGAAGTCTGAAATTGAGCTGTTTATAGAGGACGCCTATCAATTTTCCTGATCGAAGCAACTTTTCAATCGAAAGGGCATCTAATATATTATTTATATAGCAACTTTGAAGAAAATCATTAGATGTGTTTTTGAATATGGGCTTAGGGTCCCATTTCTGGTTTTCGATGACCCAATTCCGGTTTTTCAATTTTCACGAAAATTTGGAAAATTTATCTGTACACCAGACCTGAATCACTTGTGAAGTTTAGTAGTTTTTTTTTTTTTTTAGTTTTGGAGATATGACAGCCAGAAGATTACACACACACGTGCACATATACACACACACTGACCAATTGCCAAAACCTATACAATACTTCCACTACCTACGGTAGTAGGGTAATTGAAGTAAACACATACATCTCGTATTTACTACGATAATATACAGATTTTCGTATTACGTTTTCGATCGCCAAATACAAAAATCGCTAATGACGATAGATATCAAATCTATGCTTTGTTTTCAATTAAAATATTGAAAATTTTAATTAAAAATTTATTTTACCAAAATTTATTACAGCTTCTAGCACTTAGAGAGAGACAGTGTACCTTTTGATTATTGAAAGAAAAAAAAAAAAAAAAAAAAAGCAATTGGCTTTTTAGTTTTAGCGATCGTTCTCTACATATGCATATAAACCTTTCTTTTTTTTATATTAGTAGAGCATAGGTATATTAAATAGGTTTCCAGTCAACATAATGTAACTCAAATAATTAAATGCTATTTACATTTCAGTAATGGCTGTATGCGCTATGTATATTGAGCTACTTGCCATAACTGTTAGTTGCTAAAAATAGTCGCCAAATAAATTTAAACATCTTAATACGCAAGCAAAGTATGACATCACTGACCGCCCGTGGATGCAAGAAAAAGATTTTCCATGTTAATCGCTCATTGGATTTTTTTTTTTTTTTTTTAATTAAAATTCTAGAAGAATTATTTCCCGATTTTAATCCTCATATTTGGGTATAGATATGTATTAGTTATTGTATGCATGCGTTAGATTGAGTTATTTTGCTGTCAAATTGACAAAATTTTAATTTTAAATTTCAAAACTGTCACCCTTGGCGTTTTTTGTATTTGGCGATCAAAAACGTAATACGAAAATATACATGCCAGATGAATATTTTCGTATTATGTATTGTACGAAATATTGTTGCATATTATTCGTTACACTCTTAATGTAAGTTTTTAAAATAACCATGATTTTTGAAAGGAATTAAATTATATTCGCCGGATAATTTGGCGATATTTTTTTTTTTTTTCTGCCAAGGATGACGGATATCAAATCTATTCCGCTGCAACATATTAGTATATTATATCAGATACTTTATTTAGACATTTGAAAACAAATTTGACTTCAAATTATGATAGAATATTTATCCTTTCCCTTTTAATTAGTTTATTAGTTGGATGTTTATTGTGTAAATATCATCCTTTGAAATGAAATGTTTATGTTTTCAATCGAATATGGAAATTTGCCATTTTTTTTTCTAGAGTTTTGAAATTTAAAATTCCAATTTTATCAATTTTACAACAACAAAAATTTAATCTAACGGATGCACAGGATAACTAATACATATCTATATCCAAATATGGGGAAATAATTTTCCTCGATCTTTATTATTTTTTTACAAAAAATCCAGTTCACTTTTTATATTATAGAGCATTTCCTCGTGACGTCTGGTGGTTGGCAAAAATGCGCGCTCGACTTTCCCGCGCCCCGCCCACCATTGATTTTCCGTTGGTAGTAATCAAGTAATCGCCATCGCTATGCTTTTCCCAAGCCTTTTTGCCAACCACTCATAAAAGTTGAGATGTTTGTTTACAACTAAGGAACTGCCCTATTGTTCGCGTGAAAATATATTTTATTATATGTCTAAAAATAAATTAATTCGTAAATCTTTTTGGCAACAATTATAAATTAAAATAAATAATATTATAAAATAGAATTTCTTATTTTATTTTATTTTATTTATTTATTTATTTTTACATTCCAATTTCGTTTACACACATCAGTTTAAACCACGGAGTAATAAAGACTCCGTGGTTTAAACATTGACGCTTAGATATCATATCATATCATATCAAAATAAATTATTAGAAAAATAAACACTTTTAATTATATAATGACGTCAGATTTAACGTGTAAGTTTAACAATTAAAAAAGCTTTATATGAATTTCAATTTAATGCACGTGCAAATATATTTCTTTTCTTTTCACGTCAAGATATTTTAAAAACGAAATGAATATGTAAATGTTTCTTTTATGTTGGCAGCAGCTATTTTTTTTAATATTTCATTATTTCCATTTCTATTACGGCTTCTATGGGGATTTTAATTAAAATGCTCAGATTTTAAACTAAAATTTATTTTATCAAAATTAAATATAGCCTATAACAATATGGCATACTGTAGCTTTCGGTCAGTGAAAGAAGTTTTTAAATCGGTTCAGTAGTTTCAGAGATTACCCTCCACAAACAAACAATTTTTTCCGCTTTATATAATGACTAGCTGACCCGTCCTACTTCGCACGGATGAACAAATTTTAGTTAACGATGAATTGATATGCAAAAAATAAAAAAAATATCAGTTTATATGTTATAGTCAGGCAATATTATCAACTGAAAAGTCAAAATATAATTTTACAATTATTTTTTTCAATCAGTTGTTAAATGTTGGTAATTTTTACTTTATGTTATTTATTTATTTATTTCATAAAAAGAAGCATGTCTTTACTCATGAATAAAAAATATTGAAAAATAAACCTATAACATGAATATGTGTTTGATAAAGTTGAAGTCATAATTGATTAATTATTATTTATTTGTTCTTATAATATTAATTTCTATTAAACACAGAGCTTATGTGTTTTTAATTTTCTTAAATTTAACGTCCGCAAAGTAATCTGGTTATTGTTTTAGTAATGGTTCTCCATTAGTGATCGTTAATATTTTTTGTGATTTTGGCGGTGAATTAAAAAGGTTATCGCAAATACGTAAAGTCCTTCGAGTGAAACGTCCTAGCTATTGCGTTGCCAAATTTTAAATATCGCCAAAGAAGCCCTATACAAAAGTAGATTTCTAACGCGAATGCATATTTAATTTAATTTAAATGAACCGTGTTTCCAATCAACATAATGAAACTTGCATAATCAAATGTCATTTGCAATTCCCTAGCGGCTGTATATTGCGCTACTTGCTTTCGGAAAAGATTTTATATCAATCATCCTTGGCGGAAAAAAAAAAAAAAAAAAAAAGATTGCCAAGTTATCTCGCAAATATATTTAATTTTTTCCATAACTGATGGTTTTTAATAATGTATATTAAGGGAAAAATCAATAATATGAAACAATATTCGTATAATATATACTATTACAAAATCTGGTGTGAAACAACCACACGACTTCCATTACCCACTATTAAACGTATTATATACATTTCTTGGAGATATTAAGTACATGCATTTTTTTTTTTAGATTTTCCAGTAAGAGAAACTTGATACACGTATAAAGACACCTACAACAAAGTTTACATAGTGAGTTAAAAAATAAGGGGAAAAAATATATAGTTATTTTTTTAAACACGAATTACCGAGATCTAAAACTGAACTTCCTAATCAGGATGACCGTTAGTATTCCTGTAATATGCACGTAATACTTGAGAAAGGTTATCTAAATTGAATTAATGAAACAATTTTCAAGAAAATCGTTAGAGCCGTTTTTGAGATACCAACTTTTACCAAAACTTGGCATACTCAATTATTGACCAGAAAACAATGATTTCATACAAAAGGATATTTAGTATTAAGTTAACATGGCGAGTTTGAAAAAAATTCGTACAGCCGTTTTTAAAGTTTATATAGCAACTTTGTAGAAAATCGTTCGGGCTGTTTATGAGGTACGGGCTTACGGTCCCATTTCCGGTTTTCGATGACCCAGTTCTGGTCTTTCAATTTTCTCCAAAATTTGGAAAATTCATCTGTACATCAGACCTGAATCAATTGTGAAGATTTGTAGTTCTATCTTTATTAATTTTGGAGATATGACACCCGGAAAATTTCACACATTCGTACACACACACACACACACACACTGACCAATTGCCAAAAACTACTTTTTTGGACTCAGGAGGCCTTAAAACACATAAATGAGGTGAAACTCTATATCAAATTTTTGGACCGAATTCAATACTTCCACTACCTACGGTAGTACGGTAATTGAAGTAAAAACATAGATCTCGTATTTAATACGAAAATATACAGATTTTCGTATTACGTTTTCGATCTCGAAATACAAAAATCGCCAAGGACGACCGATATCAAATCTATGCTTTGTTTTCAATTAAAATATTGAAAATTTGAATTAAAAGTGTATTTTACCAAAATTTATTATAGCCTCTAGCACTTAGAGACAGAGTAACTTTTGATTAGTATAAAAAAAGAAAGAAATAGAAATCGGCTTTTTAGTTCTAGCGATCGTTCTCTACATATACATATAAACCTTTCCTCTTTATATATTAGTATAGAGCATAGATAGATTAAATAGGTTTCTAATCAACATAATGTAACTCAAATAATTAAATGCTATTTGCATTGCAGTAATGGTTGTATGCGCATTGAGCTACTTGTCATAACTGTTAGTTGCTAAAAATAGTCGTCAAATAAATTTAAACTTCTCAATTATTCTTTTAACAAATGCATAATGAAATGCAGACGATATTTTTTAAATTCACTTTTTATATTATTATTCGCGAGAAAATATATTTTATTATATGTCGAAAAATGAATTAACCCGTAAATTTTTTGGGCAACAATTATAAAATAAATAATTTAATAAAAGTTTAGAAGTAACGCTTAGATCATTACATTATATCATATCATATCAAATTATATTATTAGAAAAATAAATACTTTAAATTTATAATGACGTCAGATTTAACGTGTAAATTTAACATTTTGCAAAGCTTTATATGAATTTCAATTTAATTCACGTGCAAATATATTTCTTTTCTTTTCATGTCAAGATATTTTAAAAACAAAATGTAAATGTTTCTTTTATGTTGGCAACAGCTAATTTTTTTAATATTTCATTATTTCCATTTCTATTATGGCTTTTATGGGGATTTTAATTAAAATGCTCAGATTTTAAACAAAAATTTATTTTATCAAAATTTAATATAGCCTATAACAATCAGGGATAGTGTAGCTTTTGATCAGTGAAAGAATTTTTTAAATCGGTTTAGTAGTTTCAGAGATTACCCTCCACAAACATACAATTTTTTGCGCTTTATATAATGATATAGATATAGATATAGATATATACAGATACAGATGTTAATTTTAAATAAAACAAAAGAAAATAAAATTCAATTTTCAGTTGCTTTTAAACGAAATAATTTTTGAATAATGTGTACAGCTTTTCTCAATATGCCTGACATTATAATCATGTTTTTTGTACCTAAGTTTCCCAATTTCATAGACTTCCATTAAGTAGAATTTACAAATAAAGTATTAAGAAATTTTATTTGATTGTAAATTTCTCATGATTTTCGAATATTTTATTGGGTACATGAATTAATTCTCGCTGTTTCTAGGAGAGAAAAGACATGTTTGTTCAAATAGAGTGGTACAAGATAATTTACTGAAATTAGTGTCCTTCGACAACTACAACATTTCCCTCTTTTCGAGAAACAAATAAGGTATTTGGAAGGGACGATGTCTGGAAAATATGGCGGGTAGGGTAAGACGTTCCAGCGTAGTTCCTGCAAGGTTGCCTTCACTCGGTTTTCAACATGGGATTTGGCGTCGTCAAGAAGCAGAATAACATTTATTAAAAGGAGACTTGGCAGTGGATTATTAATACCAGTAAAAACTACAACGTCAGAAACGGCAAAATATTTGGGAAGCATACAGCTGTTTCGGTAGCCTTAAGTGTACCGTCTTCAGTGCATAAAGAATTCTGGAACTGGAGAAATGTTCGTATATATAGAAAAGGGACCGAATTCTGTACAACCGATAGGATTACGGGAAGGGTGGGGAGAGTGGGCAATTGGAAATTTTATATTCTGTCCACATTTTCTTAATTTTTCAACAGTTTTCTAAAATTCCTATTGGCCACACACAACATCTTTCTCGTAATCCTATTGATAGAACAGAATTTGGTCCCTTTTCTATACATACGAGCACTTCTCCAGTTCCAGAATTCTTTAAGCACTGAAGACGGTACGCTTAAGGCTATCGAAACAGCTGTATGCTTCCCAAATGTTTTTCTTTGGCGTTTCTCAAGTTGTAGTTTTTACAGGTCAGAATGACATTGTCATGTCTCTGAGTATATTGCGGAAACTTGTCTTTAAGTACGCGATTCAAATTGAGTAACAGTGCTTAGAAGCGTTCAGTACTTACCGTTTTACTCGATTGCAGCAGCTCATGGTACGCCATACCATTTGAATCCACCAACTGCACAGCATAATCTTCTTGCCATGAATATCCAGTTTTGACATTGAGGTCGACGATACGCCGCAATGCAGTCATGTTTCCATACCCTTCGGAGTGTCGCACAGTGGATCGAACAATGTTAAAATACGAACATAGGCTCAAAAATCTATCTCTAAATAACTGACATTTTGCAGTGAAATAATTTAAAAGAATGTCTAGGAAATAGAAATATATGGTTATTTCTTCAGTTACACGAAGTTTTATTATATATAAATAAGTTCAAAACGAAAAATTTCAGAAATAAGATTTTTCGATGAATTTCAGTGACTTTATTTGAATACCCATCAAGTGGCACTTAAGATAACTATGAAAAAATACGAAATAAAAATACTTTTAATAATGTCCTAATAAAAGTTTAAGGTACTTTTGCCAACATTTTGCTGGGTTTTTTTTATGTTGTGATTCACGCATGAAATGTGAATATAAAATTAACAACAAAATTAAATTTATAAGTTAAGTAACTTTTTTTGTCCAAAATTTCAAACATATTTTACTACTCCCAAAAGTATATATTTTAATCTGTGAAAAGGATTTTCGCCACAAATTGCCACTTTTATAGAAAAATAAATTTTGATTCTGTTTACCCCCAAATTACCAATCGAGAAATTTATCTGAATAACTGTATTCATTAATGACAGAAAATATATTAGAATTTTTATAGTGAAAATATTATAGAAATTAAATGATTAAAATAGATTTAATAAATCAGAAATTATTTCTGTTTTTTAAAAATATTTAATAAAATAATTAATTTTACTTTAAAGGTACTGAAATGTACCGTTGGGCCCCAAAACAGGGGAAAATGTAAATGGTTGCTGTGATATGTCCTAAAATGTTAAAATTAAATAAATGTTTAATGTTAAATTACTAAATATTAAAATTAAATATTACAATCCCATATCACGATTTAATGTAAAAGTTTCTGTGCAATAAAAATAAAGACAAATGTGAAATTTTCATAGAGTTTGCCAATAAATGCTTGCATGAGTTTTCTATTGAAATTCTACATACAAAAAAAGAAAGAAAAAAGAAGCAGTAAGTAATGTGATGATATATTTAACATTGTGTGCTAAATTAATTGTTATATAAATAAAGATTTTCTTCACGAAATGTTTATTTATTTCCTTTTATTCTCTTCTTTTTTGCAAAATTTTTTTCTTTATCAGGTATGTTTCTAAATACCTGTTTGCAGCAGAAAAATATGATACCGTTTAACCCCATGATAATGCAAATTTTTCCTGAAAGGGCACATTAAACTAATTTCACGAATAAAACTTGATGTGAAGAAAAAAATTATTTTGTTTATTAGAAATAATTAATTTTAATTTTGACACATTATTCTCTTAATTAATCGCGAACATCTCACAATCCATTGTATTAGCATAGCCTTCTTAACTAGATGCCTGTTGCGTAGCTCGGAAACTGGGCAACAGTTGAAGCGGTAGACAGCGCCGCCTAGTACAGATTATGCGACTTTTTTATTGAACTGTCACCAACAATTTAAAGAAGTGATATATGATTTATATAATCGACGTTTCTTCGATTCTAGTCGACTTTTATGTACATAATATCTCTTTAAAAAAAAGTTGTGGCTGTTGAATAAAAACGTCATGCAAGCTGTACCAGGTGGCGCTGTCTACCGTTTCAACAGTTGCCTAGTTTCCGTGCTACGCGACAGGCATCTAGTTATGGAGGCTATGGTATTAGCATAAGCAGAATTGCCACAAATGACTATTTTTTTTTCCCATCAATTTTCTAAAAATAATATTTATACTGATATTTTTCTAGAGAAATGATACACAGGAATCATTATTTTAAAAAAAATGGTGCCAGTTGAATAAAATGATAACGAATTTGGTGGGGAAAATATTCCTGTGGCCTTATAAAGGGTTACTAAAGACATAGAATCGCTTTTAGTATCATACATATATACATATTTAAATCGAAATGTAACAAAAAACATCATTCATAGATAATAATAATACCATAACTTTCCTATGTTCGTTCGTCACTGCCTATACTTCGATCCACTGTGTGTCGTAACGAATCCACGTTTCAACACCAGTCACAATGCATTGCAAAAATGATTTCTGTTTTTGTCTTTAAAACCTAATTTCTAAAATGATTAACGTATTGCAACGTCTCTTTCAGTCATTTAATGTGGTACACAGCTTTTCAATTTCTGAATCACCCGTCTTTTAAACACTTATTAACAGTTGTCGCATTCATATTTAATATTTTAGACAACTGTATAGGCTATTTAGTTAAACCTTCTGCCAGTAATCCCTTTAACTGTCCATCGTCAAACTTTATCATCTGATCAGGATACATTTTGTAACTCACTTAAAAATCGTTGTTTTTGAAAAGTCAAAATTAATCTCTGCATGTTTTTTCTGACAGAGCGTGTTTTCCATACGCTTTCCCTAGAAAACGATAACATCCCGCTGCAAATTTATTGAGATGAAAGCAGAAGAGTAACACTTCCCGCAATTGCTGTCTTTTTAGGAAGAAACCCGACATTTCCACGGCACTAAATAGGTGTTTTCTTTTCATCCCACTATAAAATACACACAGATAAGAAAGCCTAATGTTTTTACTACGAAAACATTTCTGAAGCCATAATCTGCTATGCTGCACTATCCCAGCAACTACCCTCTCTTCACTGACAGCCAAAATGAATTCAAGCTAGAGGTCTGCACGGGCCGTTCTTTCGGCCCAAGCCCGAGTCCGGCCCGGCCGTTCGGGCCGAATTTTTCAATTTGCTCTCAGGCCGGGCCGGGCTCGGGCTTAAAAGTTTTTTGTAGGCTCGGGCCGGGCCGTGTTCGGGCTCAATTTGTTTGTGTGTACTCGGGCCGGGCCTGGAGGAAATTTTAAGCCCAAACCCGGCCCGGCCCGAATCTTTTTAAAAATTCCTCGTTAATCAACGAAAAAGGAAAACGCTAAAATACTTTTTCAGTCATTTATTTTACATAATTTTACAGTCTGGTATGTCACATAAAATTTTATGTGATCTAATATTATAAAGTAATATTAGATGGTTTCTAATTCAAAATAATATGCATGTTGCTAACAGTTTGCGTACATGTAACAAACAAAAGAAATTACATACGTTACTGCATATAAGGCTTTGTTTTCTATGGTTTTCTACTGCATATAAGGCTTTGTTTTCTATGTTTAGGCGGTATGAAGGCTATAAAAATCCTTCCGCTGTAACTTTGCCTCTAAGGCTTCTTTTTCTTTTCTCCGGGGCACTGGATGAAAGTAGCATCAATTTTAGAATGTGCAAAAGCGTATTTTCTATTGAATATGGTTGGATTAGCATTAAAGTTTTGTTTACTGGATCACATGAAAGATTTGGTACATTACAGTATATAACAGTAAGTGGTTGAAAGTGTATTTTTAGTACTATTAACCATTTTAAATATCTGCCTATATTGTTTGAGGAATGCTAATATTTTCGATTTGACTTTCTGTCTGTCTTTGTGCTTTCTGTACGTCTGTAATAATCAAATACCGTTTATGTATAAATATCTTGTAAACATTCAGCAGTTTCGTTAAAGAACATTATATTGCTTAGCTATATAAAACCCCTTCAAAATACATACTAAAAATCTTTTTTCGTAGAAAAGCATGTATTTTTTTTTTTTTTTTTTTTTTTTTTTTTGTAATTTTACATATTTTTGAATTGGGCCGGGCCTGATTTTATCGCTTTTTGTGCGGGCCGGGCCGTACACTAGTAAAATAGAAACGGGCCGGGCCTGGGCCGAATTTTTGATTTCATACCGTGCCGGGTAAGCAAACCTTTACAATGGGCCGGGCCGGGCCCGGGCCTCAAAATTTCGGCCCGTGCAGACCTCTAATTCAAGTACCCAATATCTAGAATCTCAATTGACCATATCAAAGAAAAAAAAATCATTTTAATTTTTATTATTTATTTATTAAAAAAAAAAAAATCCTTTTTGAGGATGCACTAATATGTAAGACTATTGCTTTGTTTTTTACGCAGTGATGTGATAATACATGAGCATGTTTTGATATGCATCAACTGTAATATTTAAAAAAATTCGATTAAACAACTGAAAAATGATTAAATAATAAAGATGCTTAAAATAATACTTAAAAAAGTGATAAACTTTAATTAGAATTTTATAGTCATACATAATGAAAATAGAGAAAAACTGAAGACTAGCATATTGCATTGTATTTTTATATATTCGGGAAATAAAGTTATTGTAAATAGAAGAGTAATAAGAATTTCAAAAATTGTGATGACATATGCTTTAAATTTTTAGTCACAGAGAATTCGATTCGCTATAGATAATTTTTTTGAATAGATAATTTAAATAATTAGTTATATATTTCTATCTTTTATGCAAATTTAATTTTTAGAATAAAGAATTTGACACAGAGATAACAAAAAAAAAAAAAAAACTGAATTCAAAGAAGAGCTTATGTATAAGCAATATTAATATGAAAAATGTTTATTTATAAAATGTCTTAATTATTTATGATAATATTTAAATAGATAATATTACTGATTTTTCACTTACAATATATATATATATATATATATATTAAATATAACTATAGAAAGCAAATGACTAACGTGTTTTTAACATAAACAGCATATTAATACTTTATCAGAAAAAGTATGGCTTTTCCGCTTATGAAATGTAGTATTTATCCTCTTTTTTAAACATTTCCTTATAGTTTTCAATGTACATTTCACACTTAGATCTGAGTTTCCGGATTTCTGAAATGTGCATATAGATATTTTTGTAAAATTTTTATGTTATTACATCCTTTACCCGGGCATTGCAAGTCTTTTGTGAAATTGTTTTTTAAGTAGTTACATTAAATGGTTTTTTTTTTTTTAACTACATAAGCTTGAAGTACATGTCTAGACGAAAGATAAACAGTAATCTTTTCCATGAAAATACACAATTTTTGACAATGGAAAATACACAACTGGAATAGTTAACTGATAGTCAAGTCTCTTTCTAAAAGAATATATTTAAAGATGACTTTTAGTTATTCGTATATATATATATTTCATATTTAAATATCATAATACCTACAGACATTACTCGTACAAATAGTGTTTTAAAAAACAAATGTATTTACATTAAATTACTAGAAATATTTCTAGAAATAATTATATTTATTTTAAGAAAATTCCGAGAAGTAAAAATCTGTACAATAAAAAAAAAAAATAATAATAATAATAATAAATAAACCTCTATGCTAAAAATCTTTAACAACTAAGTCCTTTACTACGTGTATTATATAATACTACTCTCTAAAATTTCTGGAGTGGGGATCTCACTCCTTAAAAAAGTGACCATTATTTTGACACCAATTAAAGTGAGAAAATACTATTGTCGCTCTTGAAAATGTGATATTTCTCACTTTTCTCGAAAGAGAGACTAGTAGTCACTCTGTCACAAAGAGTGAAGTCATCATCTATTGCAAGATCAACCTTCTGAATAGTGAAAAATTGCTGGCGCCATCTACTTACTATGTTTCGAATGAAATATGAAGGATAATTTCTGAATGATCTCATGGATGTGATTTGTTTTACAGAACTTATTGAAGATATTTGAGTATAAAAAAGGAAAATAAGCCAGTTAAAAGCTATTTTGGTAAATATATTTTTTTTATACAATTGATAAAATCGAAGCGTTATTAGTGAAGAACCGAAAATCATAAAAAAATTATGGAAATTTGTAAATGAAAGCAAATAGTTCTATTCGGAAATATATAAGGTATAAAAGAAAGTATCAATGCAACTTCCTAATCCATAACGTCTTAAAATCTATAGGAATTTATATTTTTATTGTATTCATCGATATTGAACACATGTGAAAATTTCATAAAGCTGGCTATAATATTTTATTAAAAATTAAAATCATCAGCAAGATTTATATTCCTGAACAGACGAGTTTTTCAAGAAATTCTATAGTTTTTTGTATAAATATTTAACTATTTTTTTAAACATGCACACTCAAGAATTTTTCTTTTCCCCTAAACTATTTAAAAAATAACTATTTGTCTTAGGGAATTTCTTTTCAAGTATACATTTTGATTTAAAAAATAATTCTAATTTTAGTAATTTAAAAATAATTATAATTTTAGTAATTTAAAATAATCCTGATTTTAATTTTAAAATGTACATTAGAATTCTGTAATTTTATATTTTTATACAAAGAATGCAGTTTGGATCTGTCTGGAATTGAACCCAGGCCGTCCCCGCAGCAAGCGAGTATCTTAACCACTGAGCACATATACTAGCTGCTTAATTATGCAATTTTAATACAAAATACGCGAACTTACAGGTTTTTTTTCCCCCCATGAAATATATATATTTAAAACTAATATTTGCATAGATATCATGAAATTCTTAAAAAAAAAAAAAAAAAAAAAAAAGAAGTAAAATCGCATATTTTGTATTACAGTTGCATTTTTTTACCCTCCGGAAATCACGGATGATAAAAAACTACATCGATTTTGAAAAACGATATTAATTAAAAAAAAAAAAAAAAAAAAGGAGAAATTTTAATTAAAAAAAAACTTTATACAATATAATAAAGATTTAATAAGAATTAAATCAAAAATTTACAAGCAAACACCTAACAAAATTATGGAAATTATTTAAGTTTTTCAGGGGGGTGACCCCCCCTTGTTTTAAACATTAAAATTTAATAATAATTATGCTAATTATTTTAGTTTTTCAGGGGGGGAGACCACCCCTTGTTTTAAACATTAAAATTTAATAATAATTATGCTAATTATTTTAGTTTTTCAGGGGGGGACCCCCCTGAACCCCCCCCCCCGTTATGAAATTTAATAATATCTTAACATGTCAGTTTAAAACATTAAAAATATAAATAAGGAATATTAAATAAAAATTATCGCATCTATGAAAAATAATATGAATTTTAAGCAAAATTTTAAGACTTTTTTTTTTTTTTTTATTAAGGATCAGATAGCTTGTTACATGCACTTTAGGAATCAATATATGCATATAACTTTATCATCATATCCAAAATTTGTTTTATGAGATTTATCTCATGTTTTTTCGCCATTTTCTATATTTTTTTAACCTATAAATTAATCACATAAATTAATCACATTTATAAATTAATCACATAATGCAAATGAAATTTTATACATTCGTGCAAATAATAGGTACATCATATCTAAAAGTTTTTTTTATACATTTTTCATTTTAAACTTTTTTTTTAACATTTTTCATTTTAAACTTTTTTTTTACATTTATATATATATATATATATATAATTTATTTTTTTTTCTTAAAGAACAAAATTGAAAGCAAATGGCGACCTAAAAATAAAAACGAAAATCACTCTTTATCATTAACTGTGATTTTATACTGATCCCAATTAATTTCCCTGAAAATTTCTAAAAAGTTATTGAAATAACTTTCCTTCTTAATATGGCAAATCTGCCGAAACATGTATACTGCCAAATAGAATTCAAAATCAGCTTGCCGATTGTAACTCGGCAAGGAAGCTTTCACATGCCGCCACGTGCTTTCAATTTGTTCGTGTGGCATCCTGTTTCAGGATCCACAAAATTTAATGAATGATTTACTTTTAAGTGATTAAATCCCTCCTCCCCTAATCTATCATAAGCTTTCCAACAATCAGAGTAAACAATCGTTCCCTCATAAACCCATTGTTTTAAAACACCAACCAAAGTTCCCGCCGTTCTATCATGCACCGCTACCAAAAAAACCCTCTCAGAATCCCTCTCAACCCCGCCAAAATCCACTGTCCCTCAACACGATGCCCCCTATTATATTTCCGTTTCCAAAATTTCGATTCGTCAATTTCTACAATTTTACCCCCCCCCCCTCCCATTTTTTTCAGATTTAGATTCAACAAATTCTAGAATAGTTTCATGTACAAACTGCCTCCAATTACATACCGTACGACTAGAAGAAAAAATTGATTCATAATATCAGTACTCTTAGTTAATAAACAAATTTCATACGTCAGCAGAAAAATTTCCCCCAAATTTAACCTACTAGTGGAAAACCACGATCCAAACCTAAAAGACTTCTGATGATTACATTCAGTTTCGCGTCTACGGCACGAATAAATATAACCATCGGACAAAGTAGATTTAACTGAGAGTTTCATAGGATTCTTACAATTAACGCAAACAGGTACTTTTAATAACTTACTCTCTTTCAAAAATTCCAAAAACAAGTCGTGGTTTTCCACTAGCTTAAAGAAAAAAAAAAAAAAAAAAAAAAAAAAAAACTATTTCCCACCCCATTTTTCCCATAGGTAGGCCTATCAGATGAAAATTTGAATCCCAGCAAAGCATTAAATTTATCCTGAAAAACATCTATACACTTTGATAAAGACATAATAAATAATAATACTCTAATACAATAAATACAATAATAAAAAAGAATTATACAACCTGACCGAACCACCACATGCTCTTAAAAACAGCTCAGAGATTAATACACTACGTGCTACACGCACAAGATCGTAGCAGCAAATTAATCGACCCCAACGGAACGGTAACCCTATTGGCCAAAACACAGGGGTTGCCACAAATAAAAACGCGCCACATTTGGCGAAAAATCGCCTTCGCTTGGCGGTGAAAAACGAACTTGGCGACGGTGGATTATACAGCATCTGCGCCTTATTTTGAAATTTCTAAAATTAGAATTATTTTTAAAGCAAAATATATACTTGAAAACAAATTTTAAGAAAAGCAGTCATTTAAAGTAGCTTATGCGGAAAAGAAGTTACTCAAGTGTACATGTTTAAAAAAATAACCCCCCAAAAATAAATAAATAAATAAATAAATAAATAAATAAATAAAAATAATAATAATAACTGTTCGCATACAAATCTACAGAGTTTCCTGAAAAACTCGCCTGTTCACGAGTATAAAACTTGCTGTTTATTTTAAATATTAGTAAAGTATTATAGCTAAATTTTTTGAATATTTCACGTATATTAGCTGTCAATAAATATAATAAAAATATGAACTGTTACAGATTTTAATACGTTGTGCATTAAATATTTGCACTGATATTTTCTCTTATACTTTATATATTTCTGAATAAAACTATTTGCTTTCTAGGACGAATTTCGATATGTTTCTTGTGATTTTCGATTTTTCATTAATAATATTAATTTGATTTTTTCAATCGTAAAAAAACAAAAAAAAAAATATTTACCAAATTATCTCTTAACATAATTATTTTCCTTTTTTTATTCATAAAAATCTTCTATAAGCTCTGTTAAACAAATACATGCATGAGATCGATCAGAAATGGTCCTTCATATTTCTTTCGAAATATGATTCACAGATGGCGCCAGCAATTTCTCACTCTACAAAAGTTTGATCTTGCAACAGATGATGACCTCACTGTATGAGACAAAGTGACTATACGTCACTCTTTCACAAAAGTAAGAAGTACCACATTTTCAAGAGCGATAATAGTGTTTTCTCACCTTAATTGGTATCAAAATAAGGGTCACTTTTTTAAGGAGAGAGATTCTCACACCAGAAATTTTAGAGAGTTAATCCGTCCGTGGTAAAACATGTCAGAGATTTAGTTTTCGCAAAAGCTACTTGAATGATTAATAAACATTTAATTTAAAGACTTCTTGAGTTTACAATTTAATCTGAATTGCCCTCCTTTTCAAAATAATTAAGAACCCGTTTTCAAAATAAATGGAAACCCGCGTTTTCTCCTGGAAAATAATGACATAAACTTCGTTTTCCCGGAAATTGTCGAATCCTTTTGATAGAAATTAAGAGTTAGTGTGTTTTTGAGATGGCATTTCCACCAATTCTCTTTTTCGACATTACCCTTATTTTCAGGATTATTAGCGTTCATTGATAACTCATGCTCCATTCGAAGAAAATACGCAGAAGTTACACTTTTTTGGAAATCACTGGAACGATAAAAAAAAAAAGGGGGGGGGGGGACAGGTTTTTTTTTTAGATGAATAACCGATCTGACTTATTTTCTTTTTCAACAATATTAGGAGTCTCCGGTAAACCACGCTTTGTCTTATCACTTTCTCTCAAAGTTAATTATCTTAAAAAAAAAATTCTTTAGAATACTCTAATATAATATATATTAGTCTTAATTAAAAGTTTACCAAAAAGAAAAAAAAAATCTAATGAGAAGATTTATTTATTTATTTATTTTTTTTAATACAGTTTTTACTACTACTACTAATAATAATAAAAAGTAGAATTGTCTTTACTAAATAGTTTTGAAAGAGAAAAGTGTCATTTTTCAAAAATGAAAAGTTGCGAAAAAAGAAGAAAAAACTTTCTAAGATAAAGCCATCTGGGAACTCTAAATTTTCATAAGAAGCGTGTGACAGTCTAAATCCATACAAACAAAAATAAGTTTCCGATATCATATTCACGTGAGTTATCTTTCATTAAAATTTTTCATGCGGTAGAAGCAGGGAAATATTCCAATATTTTGTTTGTTTGTGATGTAAGAGTTATTGAAAATTGAATGCATAAGATAGATTGCATTATTTTTCATTATATAAGTAATTTATTATTGTATTATTTTCACTAATGAGCAGTTGTGAGAATATAAACATAAATAAAAAATGAATTATAAATATATATATATATATGTTAATGAACAAGATTAAATTCTAAAATTCAAAGTATTCACTAATACATTAAACGAAAAAAATCAAAATAAATCTCATTGGATTTAGTTTTAATTGATAACAAGTATGAAGAAAACAGCGTCACGTCGTGCTACACATGTTTAGTTTGAAATAAAGTACTTTTATGCATAGGTATTAAATTATCACATCAGGTATAGCTAATAACTCTTTTGATTATACCAGTCAAAGATGACCTTGTTTTAAATAAAATATTATATTTCTAAACTAGAGGGCTCTGCTCCCTGATCAGTCCACTCACCAAGAACTGAGAAGGCTTTGGCTCTTCTTATTAACGGGGCTCTAACCGTCTATTTCCTTATTTGCCTTTCACCGAATAAGATTATTAATAGACAAACACAAGACAGAATTAGAACAATATTACGGAAATCCTCATATTCAATGCCAAATTGAAATACATAAAGTTTAATACTACATTAAAGGAAAAAAAAAAAATTGAAATATTTTACTAAAATCAATATTTTTAATTTTTAATTTTAATTTAATTTAATTTAATTTAATTTTTTTTTTTAGAATAGAAAGAGATTCGTAATATCGTGACAGCTGTAGTACATTTTGCCACTGACGACTTTTAAATTTTTGTCATTATTTCCTGACGAAATTTTTTTTTTGAAAAAAAAAAAAAAAAAAAAAAAAAAAACTAGTACCTATCTTTTCTGATGCCTATAATTTTTTGAATTTTTTAGTTAATTTACGGCAGTATATAATACTCTCTATCTATTTTAATATACAATTAGATAATAATTTTACACATTCGAAAATGTCTGAAAAGAAAAAGAGTTCATCATTATTGTTATGATTTTAATTTGGAAAAATCTCCTGCAGCTTCAATTTTTTATTCTCTCCTGTCTACTTCTTAAAATAACGAAAAGTAAAATGTACTTTGGTGTCCATGTACAAGAACCATTTGCTTCATCTCAATGAAAAGCTTAGTGTAGCATCCCTATATGATACACATTTAGAATACCAAGTTTGGTCTTTCTGCTATTATTTGTTCTTGAGATATGCTGATAACAGACAGACAGACAGACACACACACACACACACACACACAGACCAACTGCTAAAATCATGATTTTCGGATTCAGAGGACCTTAAAACATGTAAATATATAAAAAGCTCACTTTCGAAAATTTGACCAAAAAACAATACTTTCTCTACCTTATGGGTAAGAGAAAGTAAAAAAGATAGAGTTGAAAATATAATTTAAAAAAATACTTGGTTTACAGTATGAGTATGAGAAATTAATCTTCTTTCCTACGCAGTGTTCGTCGACATAGTAAAATGTAGCAAAGGACATCCTTCAATTACAATCAATATAAAAAAGCATTTAGCTTAATTTTGCTTAGTTTGGCATATTGACTATAAACTATATACACATCATATTGCGTTCTTAAATCTGGTCGTAATGAAAAAAAAAAGTAAAAACCACAACCTGAAATACACTTCCAGCAATTTCCGAGTAAAGTATCCAGATACTTTGGGTAGCCGTGTAAACGAATGGTGAGTGATTTCCATACCAAAATATACACAAATACTTTTATGTTTATAACAAATATGTTCATTCCACTTTAATTAGTCCAGCTGGTAGATGTTACGTTTCATTTACCAGAAATTTCGCCTACTGATGTAATTTATTTTTTTCTCTTGGATACCCTGTGATGTACATTATTACATATTATAAAATTTGTTTTCTCTTTAAAAGATAGGTATATTCTCTAAATAAATAAAATTAGTTAATCTCAAAAAACTATTTTAAATATGACGATATAACTATTTTAACCTATAAATAATAAATTTGCTATATATTTTTTTTTCTAATTTTTATATGTTTCCCTTCATTTATTTTTTTTTTAAAGGGAACTGAAACAAAATCTTTGATCTATTCTCAGTATTCCTTTAACAATTCTAACGTAATGAAAATCCCTTTCACGCTAGAAAGCATATGTTTTGACTCATTTTTTTCCTTTTGTTTTTTGAAACCAAATAATAATTGATTCGGCTTCATTTAATCTTATATTGGGTGCCCTCTTGACACCTAATTTACACCATCATCTAGACAAACTATTTGCTTAGCTGGTTATTTCCCAGGAACTAAAAACTTTGCGAAATAATGTCAACATTCACTAACAACTGCCAATGAATTACTGGTCGTCTCCTCAAAAAAAAAAAAAAAAAAAAAAAAAAATACATAAAAATATTCGTAACGAATAACACAACCGTTCCCATCTTAAACTTTGAACTTGGCGATTATAAAATAAAACGCCAAAAGCAATTTCATTTTTCGCTCCAGTTTAGGACGGCACTTACAATCATGGTTTAGCTCAAGAAGGTTTAGGGCCTCGTGTCTGGTGCTGTTCCCCACTCCATATTGTCATCGTTTACACTCAGTAATTTTTCTGATGATCTATTGTCACGTTCTTTGGAAAATATTTCTGTTTACTAAAGGAAATCTCAAGGGAACAAAATGTGTCTTTGTGTTATTAAGAGCCTGGACATTTAATTAAAAAATTAAATTTTAAATCAATGTTTTTGTTTTTAGCTATCGACAAAGAGTGTTATTATTCTCTATACGACAGCCAAGTAAACTCCATTACAGGCCCTGTACATGAACCATTTGCTTGATTTCAACGAAAAGTTTTATGTAGCGACACTATATAGTACAGAGTTAAAATGCCGAATTTTGATTTCTTGTTACTATATGTTCTTGAGATAAGCTGATTACAGACATACACACAGACCAACCGCTAAAAACAGAATTTTTACATTCTGGGGAGCTCAAAACGTATAAATATAACAAAACTCAATTTCGAAAATTTTACACGAAAACGACATTTCCTTTACCATATATGAGGGTAAGAGAAAGTAAAATGTAAGTTGCATAAGTATAAAAAAAAAAAGTTTGAAATACAAATTGTAACATACTTTTGAATTATGCAAAGCACAACATTAAAAACAGAATATTAATAAAGTTATCTTTGTTTGAAATTTCCAAGCTTTTTAATTAAGCTCATTTCATCATTGTTCATATAATATAAATATTCTGGTATTAAACTTAGAATTTTTAAGGGTAAAAAAAAAAAAAAAAAAAAGGCATAGAAATAAAGAATATTCAATACATTGTTAACATTTCATAAATAATTAGAGACAGAATGGTGTAACATTCTTAAAAATATTAAGAAACATATTTTTTTTTTATACTTTTAAAGAAGTAATAAAAATGGCAATTATTACCTCTATTTTGAAATTTCACTTCACCAGAGATTTCATTTAATGAGGAAAGCAGATACGGTTTAGGCAAAGCATGTCATTTTTTTTTTTCTTAAAAAAAAAAAAAAATATTTTACATCAAAGTTTTAATTTAATGATTTTTTTAGCTAGCTGCTCTTAGGATTTAAAATTTAATGGATAAAAATTGTGAGTTCTGTTTTGTTATTAAAAAAGATAAAATTCAGAATTTTCAAAAGGATTCGTAGGGAATTGTATTTTTATTTTTTATTTATTTATTCATTTTTTTTTTAAATTGTAGGACACTTTCTTTGAAAAAAATATTTTTGGAAATCCAATTTAAAAGAAAGGTTTTTAACTGATTTTATATTATTTTGACAAAATATTTTCTCATCAAGAGTTTTTTCAACAATGTATAAGTTTATTTAATACTTGGTTGATTATTATATTTTTTATGTAAATGTTAATAACAGTAAAAATTAACGCTGAAATTGTATTTTATGATTTAGTGCTAACATATTTTTTATAGTTAAACTTTATGTCCCAACTTATATATGGAACAACAGATTTAAAAGATTGCAAATTGGGCTAATTATTTAAAATTAAGGAAGAAACGAAAAAGTTATTGCAATTTATTTTAAGCAATAAAACATTAAAACAAAAAATGCAATTTAAATGTTGAAAAGAGTTTCAGTTTGAAGTAGTATATGATAAATGTGTACAAGAATTAGTGTAAATGGCGTACGAAAATTGATGAAAATTTGCTCGTTCGTTTTATCAGTAGCATATTGTTTATAGTAGGCACCAATTTATAAACAATTTGTACAAAAGGATAAAAAAAAAAAAAAAAAAAAAAAAAAAAAAGAATTTTTTTTCAAGCAATGAAGTCCTGCCATTTTTTTTTTCTTATGATAACGATATTCAGTATCCACACCGGAATAAATGTATTATTTCAGTACATTTAAATTAACACATTGCATGTGGGTGTTCACGTGCTTTCAAGGTGAAATTCATTTCATTCTCCGCCCATTACAATAACTTCTGTGACGATACATATACTATAATTAAGATATAAATTAATGCATAAAATGTAATCATGATATAACATTTTGATATAACATATCATAATGTAATCATGATATAAATAAATACAAAATTACGATACATTTAATAAATAATCTGGTGTGTCACTCACATGACTTTCTCTTACCCTGAAATTTAATACTATAAATACAGGTTGGAGATTAAGAGGTAAGATGTTATGTAAACCTATGTTAAACAATTCAAATTAGGCTTCGGAAGAGCTTTATATGATAATTAATTCAACCTCCCGTTTCATTAATGCACCTAGATTTATAAAAAAAATAATTCGGTTATTAAAAAATAATTTGTTTTTAAAAAATAATTTATTAAAATTATTATTTAAAAAAATTATCTTTTATGGTAATCCAGACGATTTCCATATTAGAGAAGTAGTATAACACTAAATATCCCAAAAAAGTCCATTTTATTCTCAATTTAAAAAAAAAAAAAAAATCGATAACTTTGTTTTAAATTATCGCAGATCGATGGTTCAACCATTCGTTTTAAAGGTATTGGCGAGCTCTTTTGAAAGATGCCCATCATGAAAATATACTCCACTTGAGGGGGGATTTCCCCCCAGGGAGGGAGGCGAGGCTCCTACGTCCACAAAACCCAGTTGACTATCTCTATTACAAAATATATATATTCGTTTCATTTGGTTTAGTGCACTCTATAGACGTTAAACTCTACTTACCTGCAATTTCTCCATAGACGTAATGTATTAGAATTCTCTTGATTGTCCCTGTACACGAACCATTTGCTTGATCTTGACGAAAAGCTTACTGTAGCATCCCTATATGATACACATCTAGAATACCAAGTTTGGACTGTCTGCTACTATTTGTTCTTGAGATATGCTGATAACAGACAGACACACACATAGACACACAGACATACACACATACACACAGACTCACAGACATACAGACAAACACACAGACCATTTGCTAAAAACATGATTTTCGTATTCTGGGGAGCTCAAAACGTGTTAATATAACAAAGTCTCGCGTTCGAAAATTTGACCCAAAAACAATACTTTCTCTACCTTATGGGTAAAAGAAAGTAAAAAGTTATACATTTAAATACATAATTATTGCCTTGAATTAATTTCCATATTGAGGAGAAGACGACAGAAAGAGTGTAGACTACTACCGTGTAAAAACTCCACAAAAATACGTGTTTTGCATATCATATGTTAAACGTACATGAAGATATCGCAGAAAATTTATTCCCTCTTCGGAAAAAACATAACTATTAAATTATAACAGGCAGATCATTATTTCCTTCTTTATTATTTATTTTCACTTAAAAAAATTCTCTCTGTTAGTTGTTATTTAATATATTTATTGAGACAGCAACACGAGGGTTTTTTTAGTCCGGCAGGAGATACTTACATTTAAAACTCTTTAGAGCGTTAGAGTCGACAAAAAGTTAATCAACAAACTTGTAACATCCTGAAATACAAAGTAGAACAAACTTTTTAATTATGTAATGCACAACATTAAAAATCAAATTGTATTAAGGCTCCTATGTATACGAGCTGGCGCATCAGGCATTTTGTTGCCTTAGGGTTGCCACCTGTACCCAGCGCGTTTCTCTGATAAAGAAACGACAAACATTTTTGTTATCGTCTTACGTTACTTTAAAGTAACTTGTTTTATTATATTTCATAGTTTTAGCTAAGTAAACTATGATATGGAAGTTTGTTTAGTGATAAACTGCTATAATCATTCAAGAAGTGAATATAAAGTGCGCAGACTGTGTATTTGAGTTTTGGCGACATTTTCTAAAAGAAACGGAAACCTCCCTAACAACACATCTTACCCCAGTACATCCATAGGATATCCTCAGAATAAAATGACATCCAAAGAATATACTGTGAAAAAAATGTGTTTTTAGGAATATTATTGTTGCTTATTGTTTTTATCTTGACCGGATTAGCTTCAGACCAAGATTTCATAAAATCATTAGGGAAGCAATAAGGACACCAAGCGGGAATGCAGTCCTCTTCGGAGGCAAAAAAATGGCGGTGATGTGCCGGCCTATTATTTTATTTAGGGGCTCTAAATTGTATTACTAAAGCTGTATTAGCTTTGACATTTCAATGTCTAATTAATCCCATTTCAACATTGTTTACTACATGAAAACATTCTTGTACTAAGATTAGAATAAAAAAAAAAAAAAAAAAAAAATCAATTTACAAAAATTATATGTGCAAAAAACCTACGTGATTTGTGTCCTTTACGCCTGAGTTAATAACCTTTATGTTATAAAAATAATAATAATAAAGTAGCACCGTTTGTGCTCGCATAACAACTTCCTATAGTTTTAACATAAGAAATTATTCCTACGGTAGATATTACTTCTATAAAATTCAAAAATTCAAACTATATAACAAAATGCAATCAGCATCGTTGCTTTCTTTATTCTATTCTATTTCTTAAAACAATTTTTATACATGACACACGCACCACATAAACTTTAAATTTTACATCTACTTTTAAGATAGCACGCGATCATGTTTTATATGAAAATTAAATCATTAAATTCATTTTCTTTACTTATTTTTATTTCATTTTGCACGCGCACTTTTTATTTCTTAATTCAAAATTATTTAAAAAAACTTTTTCGATAGCGTTTGTTTCGATACTGTTTATTATTAATTTTCTTTTCTTAAAAAAAAAAAAAAAAAAAAGATTTTGATGAAATTCTGGCAAAAGCAAAATTTAGTTTAGAACGGAAGACCATTAGGTTTTTTTTTTCAAATTATAACATCGCTTTAAAATTATTCAATTATATTTTCGATAAATTTTAGATTTCGATAAATGTCCAACTATTGAAAAATGACACCGCAACGATCCCAGATTGAGACTAATAGTCCTCAGTACAAAAAAATGACAAAAAAAAAAAAAAAAAAAAAGAAAGAAAGAAAAGAAAAGAAAAAGAAAAAGAAAGAAAGAAAGAAAAGAAGAAGAAATGTCCGAAGCATCGTTAATATTACTTCTTTAAGTAATTTAATCATAATTATAATTGGAGATACTGAAATTTTAAAATATTAAAGCGCCATCTGGCGACAGAGGCTCCGTTTACAACCTCGCTTAAAATCAACCCGCATTTTAACGATGCTTCTTTTTAATCCCCCTTTCTGTTTTGTCCGTTTACAACTATCTTTCTCGGAATAAGGATGGAGAGGGTGACAACCGGTTTTCAATGGGGAAAGAAAGAAGTAAGGTCCCTTTAACTGAGATGTCCCTTTAATTCACAAACCAAAACATTCGCATAAATTCTATTGATGGTAGTTACAGATGTACAGAAAAAAAAAAAAAAAAAAAAAAAAAAAATGCAGTAGGCAGCAAATTTATCCGAGCACTAGCAAAAATTCCTATATAAAAAATGTACACTTGATACAGTTTTGTTAAATAAATCCTTATCGAATCCTGTCCTTAGCCAGTCTAGGAATATGATACAAGGATTTATTTAACAAAACAGTATTAAATGCACATTTTTTATGCAAGAATTTTTGCTAGTGCTCGGATACTTTTGCTGCTGACTGTTTTCAGTAAAATAATTACCACAATCATGATTTTATCTTTGAAAAACGTTGAGATATTTTTGTTTAGTGTATTGATCTTAATTTATATATATATATATATATATTCTCTGCAAGGAAATAAAATAAAGAAGAATTTTAGCGTTAAATAGTCCTACATTTTTCTTTTTCCATTCCGCAAAATTACATAACAGACAGAAATAATTTTCTTATTTAAAGTTGAAATAAAATTTATAAGAAATATTTTTTTAAGATTATCGCAAATATAAAATGAATTGGCAAGAGGTTAGATTACTTTCTATAAATTCTGAAGTTGAGAAAAACAATTATTTTTATTATTTTTCCTATTCGCAAGAAGAAAATATTACAATCGAGAAAATTTTTGACTTCTGGTTTTTGATGCATTTACGCGTTTTGAAATCTCATGACAACAATTTGACCATTTTTAAAAGTGCAAGCCTGTCTGTGTGTCGGGCATGGTTTATAAAAATTTTGTGGGCGCTGTATCTCGTTTAATAATGGGTGAATTCCAAAAAACTTTAAATTTTTATATGAATTGGTGCTGATTATATTAACAGTACATCGCCCAGCAGACAGTATCATAATCACATATTACAGCCAGACCGTATCTAAAGCATTACTTTTTATAGGATAATCCCAAACATTTTGTTTTTTTTCTTTAATTTTTGCAAAAACTTTTTTGCTGAAATATATATGAAATTAGCATATTCTTTACACTCCGAGAGTTTTAGGACAATTCATCAAGAATTTTTCTAGATATTTGACAAAGCGTCTGAAATCGTAAGTGTCCGGCCATTTAAGGAAAAGTAGTGTATAAATTTACGTATGAAAAGCACAAACGAAAATATTTTATTATTCTATTATATTTGAAGTAATATTTTCTTTTAACTGTAATAAATAGAAAAAAAGATCTTTATTTATGCACTAGAAATACAATTATGCGACTTCTAAATCATCATCTTTAAAAGTACATTGAAAACACCAATTTATTCATCAGGGAGATGCTCCCGTTTTTTATTCATTATATTTCTTTAGATAATTACATATTTTTTAAAGAACAATAAGTTTTAAAACAAGTAAAAGCATTCTAATAAAATCTTACTTGACAAATAATTGTAATTTATTTATTTACATTTTCTTTTGCATTTATTACTTCCCTCTTTTACTGTATTTTTTCCGAATAATAATCAAAGAATACTGTATGTCTTTACTCTCTTAGAAATGTCGGTTATTAAGAAAAAATAAAATATAATTTTTATGTAGCATTTAAACGGATAATCTTAAATTGAAATTAGTCAGTTAAATTATTAGAATAATAATAATAATAATAATAATGCATTCAAACTTTATTTATTTTTGTTATTAAGGTTTTTTGTAGAAATAAACAGTGAACTTAAATGAAGCAAAGCTTTTGTCTCTTCCTGAGACCAATGAGCATTACGCATAATTTTGCTAGACATCTTTCAAGTAAACAAACAACAACAACAACAAAAAAAAAAAAAAAAAAAAAAAAAAACTTAAAAGCAAATAAGTGAAAGACAGCGAACAGAGATAAATTAAATCCAATACGGCGTAGCGCTCAGTTACATCTGAAAGGAATTGTGGGTAAAAGACGGGTTTTAGAAGGATTAACCCCAGTCCCGACTGGGGTTGTTTCTGGCCCTAGTAATCAACCCCTCTTTTGAGGAACCGGTTCAATTGGAGAGAATTTGGGGAATTCAACCCCAGTAAAAGTGAGGTTGTGAACGGGGCCAGAGATTTGCGACATTAACCCTTCAATAACAAATCAAATAAGTTTTAAAATGATATATTACTTATAAAATTATGTAAATACAAGCTGAGATACAAAAGTAATATAAACACTGTTTTAAAAAGATTTCTGTCTGCCTTTTTCGTGGTTTTCTCCAAAACTTTCATAATTCCGGGCTAAATGACCGTAAAAATCCTTAGTACGAAACGTGAACGGGGTATCAGAATTCCAAACTCTACAATATATAAAATAATAAATTCGTTTTAATTTTTCAGTAGTTTTTTCCGAAACTCCCGTACGGAATTTGAACGGCTTATATTTTTTTAAAGTCGGCAATGAAAGTAATTTAAAATATCTTTGGAATGATGCATTATAAGTAATTTAATTAGAATTTAGAGATATCGAAATTTTAAAATACTAAAACGCTATCTGTAGATAGATTTGTGCCATCTACTCTTCTATTGCTATTCAAATAAGTTTTAAATGATATATTACTTATAAAATTATGTTAAATAGAAGTTGAGATACAGCAGTAATATAAACATTGTCATAAAAACATTTGTGTCTGACTATTCCGTGTTTCTTTCCGAACCTTAAGTCATTCCGGTCTGTGTGCCGTTAAAAATTCTTAGTACGAAATGTGAACTGAGTATGGAAATTCGAAAGTCTTCAAAATGTAAAGGAATAAAGACGTTCTGGGTTTTCCTAGTTACTTTCGAAACATTCGTACAGAATTTGAACCGCATTTCATTTATCAGTCCTTAAAACCTATTAATAGCGATTTTTAACGATCTAATTTTTTCTACATTTTTGCCGCTTTGCCCCCCCCCCCATTTTCCCCCTAGACTTTACACTTTCAAAAATATCTGAAACCGTATTTTAGGCCCCCACAAACCCATGTGTAAAAATTTTGACTGCTCTAAATCTATTTCTGTATTTTTGCCCCTTCGCTCCCCATTCCCACCCCTGCTGCTTATTTTACACTTTCGAAAATGTCCGCAATCAATTTATTGGGTTTTAAAACCTAAGAATGCCTATTTTCAACTCTCTAAGTCTATTACTACATTGTTGTGTTTTTCTCCCCCCTTTCTCCCCCTCCTGATAGTTTTACCTTTTCCAAAATATCCGTCATCGTTTCCTTGTCCCCATCATAACAATTTTTATAGCTCTAACTCTATGTCTACATTTTTGTCCCTTCGCCTCCCTCTTTCCCCCTTCTATTAATTTAACACATTCGAAAGTACTTTCATTCGATTCCCCAACTATGAAAACGTCTCAATATGAAATTTCAGTGGCATATATCAATTTCAAATACAGAAAAAAAAAAAAAAAAAAAAAAGGAAAAATAATCTTACATTATCTTTCGGTAACGTGTGTTAGAGTAAATATTAAATTCTCAATAAAATTTTAACTTTTTTCACTTAATTTGATGTAATTATTCACTTAATTTGATAAAGAAATTAAGATTTAAGGCTGAAATTAAGATTAAGGCTGAATATTAATTTTTGTGTACGTAAGTGAAAATTAGAAAAAGTTTGAAAATTGCAATATTTTTCGCCACTCCAAGACACATGATGTTTTAATGAGTTGAAACCGTTTCCTTTTCCATCGGAGGCAATCGTCTACTTTGAAATGAAGTGTTCCACCTAAATTTCATACTCTGGTTAATAAAAAAAAAAAAAAAATTCCTTATCGATAAGCGGTTTGCATCCTGATTTCAGAAAATTTGTCCCTTTCATTTGGTACCGAATTTTTAACAATCGAACTGATATTTCTAATTCATTTTTCACTTTTCTGCTTTTAAGTTGGTTAAATTGTCTATTTTTACGCAATCGTGGTCAATTGACAAACCTTTCGTTTTATTATTATAGATTACAACTTGATTATTATTCACTGTAACCCACTAATATTAAAGTTTGATAGAGTTAAAAAAAAAAAAAAAAAAAAGACAGAGGTAATTGAATTAGTACTTTATGTGCAAATCAAATGAATATTTGAAAATGTTTGCGGTGAATGATTAAATGAAAACGCTTGGCGATGAGGAGTTATTCGTAAATTTTCATTTCTATGATATAGGTAGTGTTTAAAATAATAGAAATGCTTTGCACACTTGAAAGCACTCTAATAAACCATGATTTTGTTTGATTTATACAAAAATGGAGCTACAAATTTCAAATGAGATATGTAGGTTACTTTAAATGTACATATTCTCCCTAAATAGACATTTTTAAAAATTCAAGATAACAAAGTGATGAAATTATTATGAAATCATTTTTAAATTTCATGCATGCGATTTAAACATTTTACAGTGAATACGTCGAAATAATGTAGTGCATTAATATAATTAAAATCAAAATAATTTTTAGAAGATGTTAGAATGACATCACTTTCAGACAACCTCCCAAATGAAGCATTATTGTCTTTAAAAATGACGACATTTTTAAGAAGTCATTTGATAGGAAAAATACATTTTAATAGAGAAAACTACTATACTTTACTGTGACTGTGTGGCGCTCTTATTTACTAGCGATAAAATAAGTAGTAATAATTACCATATTTCTTCCTAAAATATGGTATTTTCTAATACAACCAAATAGCTAATATAATTTCCTTCAACAGTTTCTTAGCTTTAATGATTGTTTACAGTGAAAGTTTTTCTGCATAATTCCTACAGTTATTGCAAGTTTTTTGTCTCTACTATTCTACCTAAAGAAATTCTCCATTAAAGTTATTTAAAAGTTGCGGTTCTGAAACAAGTTTTTCTCCTTGTTCTTGTGTCGCCAATTTCCCATCTACGCAGCACTGGTGTGGCGTGAAATCCAACCAGCCAACTTTTTCTTGTAAAGATCTAAATTAATGCAAGTTCCTCAGCATGTTCCTCAACACAGATTAATGCGTAGCCTCAACTGTTCCACAAAAATGTGTCTCCATAGTAAACCAAATGAAGCTCGACTCTTCACCTTCGGACTGTTTTCATTTGTAATTTATCTGTTTCATCTATTTTATTTTTAATAACTACAACCGAAATATGTTTCTTATGTATATATAATGTTACTGTACTTCTTGTTAAAAATGGCTATGTCCTGATGATGGCCAGATGTTCAGGGCGAAAGGCCTTGACACGATGTGTTTTTTAATGATTTTAATTAAATATATTTTATACGTGTTTTACAGTGAATTCTTTTATAAATTGTGGTTTTTCTACAAATACATGTGGGGTATCATGTCTCTATATGAGATGTAATTTTGTAATAATTATTAATTTTCACTCCATATTGTAATACAAGTCGCAGTTTTACCTGTTCTTCGCGCGGGAAAAAAATAAAAAATAAAAATTTAAATGAAAAACCAATTAATTTGTTTTGTTGGTAAGAAAATGTTTATTCCTAGTTTTAACGAAGACACAGCTTTGTTTGGATGCATAATAGAATCTCCACGTACGGAGATCAAGCAGAACTGTTTGATGCATCCTTTCATACCCTTAAATATGTACTAAATTTGGGATGATTCTCATCTATTATATTAATTAGGGCCTAAGGGGGAGACATTTTGCTAACTTTCAAGCTTCTCGTGGTAATCACTGCAGAGATACTGTGAAAAACTTTAAAAATTTCGACTTCCCCATTCAACTGTTTTTTTTTTTTTTTTTCAATTTTTCAAATAAAAAAGAAACAAAAGTTATATCTCCATAAATATATATGTTAGCCTCAGAAAAATGTATACAGATAATTAGAAAAATCCTCACAATCACATGCTACTGCCAAAACGCATTTAAAGCTTTACTTTTTACAGGGTGATCCAAAACATTTTGTTTTTTGTTTAGTTCTTTACGGGCCCCTTTTTCCTCTTCAGAACAACGTTTCTGCTGAAATGTATGAGATATAATTTTTTATTTTTTTTTTACACTACCAAAGTTTCAAAATGATTCCTAAAGAAATTTTCTAGATATTTTACAAAACGTCTAAAATGGGAATTGTCCAAATACTTATTAGTAGATAGTGTATTTAAATCATTTTTTGTCTTTTACAGTTCTTTTCTTTCTGTTCATCTGTTAAATGTAAAAGCAATATATTCTGACAGTTACTTTGTTGCACTCTGTAGTACAAATAAATTTCTTTTAAATGGCAAATATAAGCTATATTGTCAATCGATTTTATTAATGTTTTATTGCATATAAAAATACGTATTCAAATACATATTTACTATGTACTTGCTGTCAAAATGAATAAAATTGCTAATATTGACATTGACTAAGTTCAACTGAATAATGTATGTAAAACTATGCTCTCTGCTTTTTTCCAGTGTAATGGTAAAACCCTCTCCCTTTCAGGAAAATAAAATATGCGTGTAAAACTTCTAAAAGCATTTTTGTTAGGTACTTAATTCTTTATGCTTTCTCACAAGCATTAATTTTAAATAGAACATTTTTAAATTTAAAAGGTATCTAATGGATTTCAAAAGACATTCTAATGTGATGTTTAGTTTGCCTACGCTTTAGAATTTAGATTTTAAAGTATCAAAGTAATATATTAGAATTAATATTAATGTATAATTTTTTTTATTCTATAATAAAATATTCTGTTTTAAAATGCATAAATGTAGTTATGCATTTTTAAAAAGAATGCTCGGTAAACCTTAAAAGTAGCTAAATTACAAGTATCAACTTAATGCAAGCAAAAAGTATATAGGTTTTGTTGATAAAAAAAAAAAAAAAAAAAAAAAAAAGGAAAGAAAGAAAGAAAGGAAAAAAAAAATTGCTTTAGCATTTTTTGTTTTTAACCAAAGGATTGATTTAAAAGGACGTCAGAAGTAAACGAGTACCTTTTTAAATCAATTTCCGTTTAGGCAAATTTTTTCAGATCATAATGTGTAATTATGGAAAAATGACATTAAGTGCTTATTTTGATATAATTTGTGTGATGGTCATTACATAACCAAACTTTAAAAAAATCCCGGAATACTCACATAAAAAACCCCTCATAAGTCACTAGTAGATTTCTAACTATTAAAAAATATTTACTTTTAAATATACACTAAAGACAGATTGGTTTATTTTTGTCATCGCTTTTTTATAGCCTCAGAACTTCTGTGTTTTTTAACGAACACAATATTAATTATTAATTTTCAAAGTCAATATTTCGTATTAATTTTCAGAATAATACTCTTGCTCTCTAAATTAAAGCAAGTAAATGTTACAGTTCAGAGTCTTCAATTATAGGCAATAGTAATCTACTGAAGGACGTAGAAAACTGTGGGTAGGAATGTTTAATCGCACACTAGAGGGCGTTGTTTAGGAATAGATAAAAAACCAATTCAACAATCAAACCATCATCCGCAGAAAAAAATTGAATGGAGAAATTTTAATAATTCAGACTTAATTGACATGCATCTAGCACAAGGAGCGGCCGATTGTTATGAGTGAGCCGCTGTACATTCAAATAGGCAGGTCACTAATCGCAGGATGTTTACAAGGTTGCATAAAGTGTGCACGGATATATGTGTAGATGTAATGTTCCGAACACTTTCGGAACTAGTAAATGGAATCGGACGACGACGTAGTGACCTGAAGTAATAGAAAAATTTCTGTTCCACTATGCAGAAAAGAATCCGCATATCTGGACACGAAATTTCGTTATGAACTTTGCTCTTTCCAATAACATCAATTGCATAATACTGATTTCAAACGCATGAATACGTATATCACAAGCAGTGTACATAGTTACTACTTCCTTCTGATTACACACACCACGAGTTTATACTGTTGGATTGTACAAGCAGAAGAATGTGGTGGATAGCGTGTTTCCTGGTTTCTATACTGTTAACTGTTACGGTAGCCTGGTCAAAGAGCACCGAACTCGTATATGAAAAAATGCGGTTTAGATACTCTGCCAAACACAGTCGTTATTATTAATGACGACTGGTGCACGTAAAATTCGCCGGGGTCGCGACGTCCACCATGTTCAAAATAATGCCTCTGATGTTTACCGAAGCAGACGAGCCATCCGTCCTTCCGTACAGGATAAAAATTATGATAGTATCTTTTCTAACAGCACATAGGGGGAATTCCATACCGCCGCCATATCCCAATGCATAGCTACAGTGCGACGTTAAAATTCAATTACTCACCTACCCTTATAACTAACGAATAATGATAGAGCAAAAAATAAGAACGCAGAGAACAAACATGGTCAAAGGACAACCCAAAGAATAGCTAAACACGTACATCACAATACTGGTTTCTACTGAATATGTATGCGGGCATTCTTGTTGATCTCTTAATAGAATCATACCCAATGTTCGCTTGAAGGGTCGATTATATAAGATAATTTTAGAGAAAGCCTTCCCTGAAATGGTAGATAAACAAAGAGTTCAACACAGATGGCGCGACAGTATACGGTTCGAGAATGATGGTTCTCTAGCCTGTACTAGTCTTGATGTTCAACAAAATAATTTGGTCTGGATGAGCGCATATATTTGCTTATATGATCTGCAGATCTATTTTGCCTATATTTTTTTCTATGGTTACCTAAAAATGCTGGTTATGCAATATTCATAGGCATTAGCGTATCTAGCGAGATTACCCATAAAATGCCAGGTATATTTCTAAGCGTCCATGATTCCACGCTGCACCAGTATTACGCTTCTATCATAGAGTGCAGGCGTAATTTAAAATATCAGCCTAATCTCTCAGCATCGTAAATACATCGATTTGATGAATAAAATACTTTTTTCCCCTCTGTATTTTGTTTCTCATGTTTTATGTTCTGAACTCTAGCACATAAAGATCGCGTCTCCACTTCAACATTTCTACATTATTCCAAATCATCTTCGAGTAGCCCATGTATACCTATCTACATATGCCCTACAGTAGAAATTTATAAGAATAAATATGAGAGGATCTGATCAGAATTCACCAATAATAACTAGTATATTTATTAATATTGGTTAAAAAAAACATTACAGCGAACCTTTTTCTATTGATTCAAAATTTACATTTTACATTTCGGTGATAAGTAAATGTTATGTCAAAAATAGAGCAGGCACAATAATTTCTTGATACTGTATGCAATGCTATGAATGATAAAAAAAAAGTTAATTTTATTATTTTTATTTTAACAAAATGAGAGTGAAAAAGCTAAAATTCAATAGATTTGAACTGGTAATATATATATATTTTTTTACTTATCTCTCGAAGGAATAAATAAATGTCTTGAATCTGTGCCCCATTCATTCGCCCCAGACAACTGATATAACCAATAAGTGAGTAACTGAAGTACACATTGCTACTTTTAATCCAAAACGGATCGAATTTCAAAGTTGTTCACCAGAAGATGGGAGTGTAAGCTTCTAAAATAGTTACTCAGGTCAGCAGTCAAAAAACTGTATAAAATGTTAAACTTTTAGCTATTTCTTATAGATTATTAGTCACGTAAATCGAAAATTATTAATATTTTTTTAAATTCTATCACCTCTTTTTTTTTCAAGCTTAATTTAACTATACGTTCAATTATTCGTGAAAACATGCGATCTAGAATCCTATTGTTGGTTATAAAAACAACATTTAATAACATTTCTTACTTTAAAAAAATATTTATAAGAGTGAATCTAAGGAAATAATACAAAATGGAAAATAGAAGTGATTCTGTGGGTCGAGCGGTGGAAAAGGCGAAAGCGAAAGTGCAGTCAAAGGGTCATCGAAAAGAAGACGAAAAGTTTTCACAGACAAAAGATTAAGTACAGAATGTTAAATATATCATAATGGAATTGTTTGCTTAAATGTGAAAAAGAATATGTTTAGCTCAAAGTAATAAAAGAATAATAATGATTTTTTTTTTAGTTGGAAATTCCTATTATCTTGAAAAAAAAAAAAAAAAGAATAGTGGTGGGTATAAATATGAGTCATTTTTGGATACATCATTCTCGAAAATATAACGTTTAACAAAAATATTTAATTCAGATGTATTTCTCTCGGACCTGTGTTATCTAACCTTCTTAAAACAACACCGATAACTCGAAAACGGATCATGTAAGAAGGTACTAAAGAAGAGACATCATGTAAAAAATTTAATTCAACGAAATTTCATGTTTAAATTTATAATTATATTAGACTGCAAATTGTGTAACCATTACCTCAATTTACTCTAATTAATTAAAAAAATATTTCATTACAAACAGAACTATATTATGTAACAAATAATATAGTTCTATGTAATCTAAAAGTTCGCATTATAGAACTACATTATGTAAACTTTTAAAACAAGAATATCGGTACGTCAAAAAGGTAGTATGGCAGCTTAAAGTTTAAATAAGAATCATTTGCGGATATAAAAGTATATTACCAATACTGATAGATAGATGCAGTATATGAATATCAGTATAAGAATATTTTTAAATAAATAGAAAAAAATGAGATATATAAAAAAAAAAACATATCTTTTACATTCAACTAGGGGCTCTGCCCGCTAATCGCTCCGCTTACTAATCTCCAAACGAGGATTTCCCCTCCCCCCTCCCGGACTCGCTTCACTTATTGACCCCTGCAGTGGTCTGCCTGCCTATTCACGTCTTTGTTTTTCATTGAATAAGAATATTAATAATACATAGCCCAAGACAAGACCAGAAATATGTTACAGAAATATCTAACTGAGTGAAATGTCTTCCTTGGCGTACTCGCCACATATTGATATTTCTCATGACGCGGAGAACAGTGCTCCCCCATGAGGAAATGCTGTATAATATAGTACATATATATATATATATATATATATATATATATATTTAATATATAGATATTTATTTTAATTTTATGTTTTCCGGTAAATAGGTATTAAAATTTAAAATTATGAGAATTTTATATATTACACAAAATAAAATTATGATACATATGCTGTTGGTGGATATAGTACCAGCAGTGTACATTTTTAAATTTAACTTTAAAAGTAATCTTTATGTCATATTTGTCACACTTACGAGAATGATATTATAACGCTCTACATTTTATTTCTTGAATTAAGAAGATTTCAAACTATTGGTTCGAGAAAGAGACAAATTAAACTGGAGCAATAGGAACATTTTCCCATTGTATATTTATTTCTTGTTGTTCTCAGTAAGGTACGCTAAATTTTGTTTGCTTTATATCTGCATATTTTGGATTGATGTCTTCTACCATCAGCTTTCATATGATTGGAATAAACATGCGGAATCCACTAAGTATTATTTATAGTTTTGACTACACTGTGAGTGCTGATTTCTCAATTAGTATTGACTACCCTGTTCCGTTTTAAAATGTTGAAAGGAACGTTGCAATTTTTATAAATAATTCATATAACCTCAAGAAATATCTGAAACCTTAGGTTAGAATTCATGTTATATTCAAGTTAATATCAATAAACTCAGCCGACTACACGCCACTGTCGCGTCGCAGATTAAAATGCCCTCACGATGCTATCATTTTCTTCATGTAAATACATTTACCTTATTGAATTTTGCTACTTCATTTTACTGTGACCAATCTAGTTGATTGGTTTTCATGGAATTCTGCACTATTTAAAAGTGATAATCCCCATATTCCGAGTTTGTACGAAATTTTCTTCCAAGTTGAATAATCTTAAATTTCGAAAAAATTGGGAAGTTTTCAAAGTTTAATGTCCACAAATATTGATGTTCATACTAATATGACCTATATTATTTTAAATTATTTCGATTCATTTATGGCGAAAAAAACTGTTATAATGCAAATTTACGTTAAACTTTGCCTTATTGTGCCATGTTAAAAACATAATAATGATTCGGAGAACTTACGGAGTTTTCAGATCGGAATATTAAATAATCGGATTCTTGATAGTGCCATAAATAATATTTTAAGACTGGTCCGATTCTTTATTTGTGATTAATTTATGACATAATATTTACATTGACAAACAAACTAAGAAACTGGCACACTAACTAACACACTAGTTAACCTACAAAAAGTCACCATATTATTTTCATGATTTTCGCGTTCATTATGTCTCCAAACGAATAAAAATTTTAAAAGATAGATTGCAAAACTTTTCAGAAATACTCAAGTTTTCTACACGTATAGTATGATGAAAGAAATAAAAATGGATATTATCTTTTTGTCTTAGTAATATTTTATTATAAAACAAGATCTCTTATATAAATTCATTGAAATTTTTTCACTGGAATTTCAGTAAGAACTTTTATGTTAAAACTTGAGAAGTACATACATACAATACAATTTTGAATTATTTAATGATAATTTAACTCATCAGATGAGATATTTTACAAATGTACAATATAAAACAAATTTATGCAATGAACATAATTTAGTTAAATTTTGATAAAGGTAGTTAACACAAATACGTTTTAAAATATTTAATTAAAAATCCTTATGTTTAAGCAATTGTTAATTATTTTCTTTTCAGATAACACTTTAAGTATAGTCTGTTATGAACTATTCAAAGCCTTTAATATTCCCTTGATTACTAAATGAGCCACGCGATATCAAGTTTTTATTAAAATTAAGAGCATATTAATTTACATTGGATGTTTATGACCTTGTAATTTTTTGTTAAATATTGAATGATGTTAAGAGAGTATGAAATAGGTTAGTAAACATGTTAAACCATTCATGTAAAAAATAAGCTAGATTATATGTTAAAAATTAATAGTGAGCGATTTTAAGAAAGACTAAATAATTTCTTATTGACATATTTGCATCGAATGTCTGGTGTGCGGTATTTTGGGATTTCGGTTATTGTTTTCAGTTGTCTAGGTTTGAGTGGTTTGAGTATGATGTCCTCCGTGGAAGCCTTTCTTAGAGGTTTTTACACGCATGAAAAAAAAAAACACACGATATACTCTGAACGGTTAACGACCCTCTTCACTTACCGTCGCCGGAAGCCCGAACCAATGTTATTCTATGGGAAATTTTCTTCACTTATAACTCATTAACTAATACATATTTTTTAGTTCTGTTTTTACATTCAGAAAGTTTCCAATTGTTAAACTGACGCATCTTTTTTAAAAACGTATTTTTTAATTATTTACTATTTTATTTTAAAATATGGAAATGAAAAATGAAAAAAAATTCACATATTGAAAATTCGTATTTTATAGCTTCAAAATAAAATATTACAAATTTTAAAAATACATTTTTAAAAAAGGTGCGTCATTTTAACAGATGAGAATTTCCTGAATGTGAAAATAGAATTAAAAAATATGTATTACTTAATGAGTTTTAAGTAAAGAAAATTTCCCATAGAATAACATTAACTTCGGCTTCTGGCAACGGTGAGTGAAGCGGGCCCTTTAGTCGACTAACGCGACTAAGTTTTGAAACTGGCGCTTTCCGTCTAATAGCTACAAGAAAAATCTTCGCTGCCACTGTTTGGGTTATTCGACTAGGAAATATACATTTATGGTTTGGGAGGTCTTAAGTAATTTCAAAAATTGACACCTCAATTTTCAAGCTATATTCGCAATAAAATAAAATATTATATGAAAATAGTGGTTCCAAAGTTTCACCAGAGTGCACAAAGATCAATATACTGCTAAAATACCCAGATTTATATGCAAGTTACAAAAGGAATAATACGATGCGAAAATATTAATGGAGATATTACAATGACTTCTAATCCTCTATCTGGTTGTATGCCCAAGTGTTTAATTAAACAACCATTACAAAAGTAATTCTAGAGCACCTATGCAGTTTAATACTTCTTTTGTAGTTTCTATTATTTTTGATATATTAAAACTACTTTTGCTATGTTTAAAAGATTTTTGTGCTGAAAGTAAATCAGAAAAAAAATTATTCTTAAAAATATTATGAATAACTCTTCAAAATCTTAACATAAAAACAAAAATTTTGATGATTTATCGAAAAACATACTCTTACAGAATTTCACATATTTTAATGCTTTTCGATTGCATGAACATTTAGAATTTCCTTAAAGAAGGGGGGGGGGGAAATCGGAATTCTTTTCCAAACCAGTCATACATATTCACATTTAAAATGACTGTTATACAACATCTCAATATATTCAGTATAGAAATCGTCTTTCAACTCAGTGCTTTGATACGCTCTTTATATCAGAACCAACTACATGTATCCGCGAAAACAGAAAACTTTGATAAAGGATGACACTTTCATTGTTGCACGAGTTGCTACATAGAAAATATTCTACGGCATGCCAACCAGATAAAAGACTAGAAAATTGAGATGATTCTTTTTTTTTCTTTTTAAAGATTGGTATTGGAATTTTTATCTAAGAATGCGATACATGTAAATTGTGAATATAAATGATAGTTTCGAATTTCCATTCACTAAAAAGTATATTTCGGGAAAGAATTTAAAATTTTACTGCTGTTATATTTTTTTGAATACTGTACAAAAAAAAAAAAAAAAAAATCTCATTAAAAAAAAGGCTGCTTCTGCTAATACAAGCTTATTAGCACACAATATTGTTTTAGATTATCTACTAAACTTTGTAATTAAAAATTATTTTTTTTAATTAAACAGTTTCACAAGCATTTAGCAGTACGGTATAATTTATAATTATGTATATTGAGACATTTTTTTTTTTTTTTCATTCAAACAGTTGTTTACTGGGAAAAAAATATGACAGACATGTATAAAATAAATTGTGGCTCTAGTGAAAATAGAGTTCCATATCATCCTTATAAATTCTATTGCTCTTTGCTAGAATGTTCTAGAAACCCTTATCAGGCTTCTAGGGAGTTTTCCTGTATTATCATTCCTTGCAATGCAAAGGATTCATAATATTTAAAATATCCAAAATATTCAAACAATTCTAAAGTATACACCTAAAATATACACCTAAAAAAGTATAGAGTAGAAATTCTCGATAATTTCGTCTATTCAAATTTTTTTGGTTTACCTTATACGCATAGCTCAGAAATGATTACTTATTCGTGGCATACTTTTTTTCTCTTAGTGCATTTAATAAATATATTATAGTTATAGTATAGTTAACAATTATTGCATAGTTTTAATGAAAAATAAATATATGTAAACAACGCATTTCTATACACACTGTATATAACATACACCTATTATATATTTTTGCTTTTTTTAAATATAAAATAATACTGCCACATAAAATTGTCCAGTTTCTTTCTAATTAATTAATAAACTTCTTTTTAAAAATGTCGTATTAAATAAATAGTTTCAAGATATTTCCTTCTATTAAACATCAGACAATACCAAAAAACAACAACAATAATAATCATAAAAAAAAAAAAAAAAAAAAAAAAAAAAAAAATCTCAATATAATTATGGTTTTGGTTTTGTTATTTATTTGCTTTTATTTAACCTAACTGCTTTTTTGCTATATCGGAAATTGATTTTAAAATTTGTATTCTTTTTTTTTTTTTTTTTTTTTTTTTTTTTAATACAGAAAAAATCGAGAGTAGTTTCACTCGACTTTCCACACATGTTGTACTTTTCTAATGAAGAAATTTGAAACAATTGAAAATGCAATAAATAAACAAAAGTAAAAATAGAGTGTTTCAGTATTTCTCCCGCATATTGTATATTTATACAATAGACTGTGAAGTATCCACCATATTCAGTATCGTCCTTTTAAAACCTCGCAAAGGTAATTAAGTAATTTTCAATAACGGCTAATCTCTGGCAAATTTCTAAAACATGTATAGATTTCGTTTCAATAATTTAATGAACATTATATAACTTTACGAATAGGACATTATCTATAAAATTTCTTCCATACTTCCGTGCAAAAAACAATAAGTAATAGGCGAATCATTTTCTAATAAGAAACATGCATTAGAAAAAAAATGTAACAATTATAAGCTTTTTCTTTCAATAAAACTTAAAAAGAAAAAAAAAATCTATACATCACAGTGTGTAAGAATTCCAGTTTTTATCCTTGTGAAAAAGAAATAAAGGAATAAAAAATAAGCCCTTTACTCATAAATATGCATAATTATATGACGATGCCTGGATTTTAAATGGGTACATATGTTAAATTAAAAACCTTTTGATTGTCATATAAATCAGTAAACATTTTTGCTTCACATTACCCTACTACCATAGATAATGGAAGTATTGTATTTGGTCTGGAAATTTGATATCGAGATTTCACCTGATTTACACGTTTTAAGGTCCCCTGAGTCCAAAAAAGTGGTTTTTGGCAATTGGTCAGTGTGTGTGTGTGTGTGTGTGTGTGTGTGTGTATGTGAAGAATCTTCTGGCTATTATATCTCGGAAACTAATAAAGACAGAACTACAAAACTTTAGAATTGAAGCAAGTCTGGTGCACAGATGAAATTTCAAATTTTGGTGAAAATTGAAAAATCGGAAGTGGGACATCGGAAACCGGAAGGGGGACCATAAGTTCGTATTTCAAAAAAGGCTGTAATGATTTTCTTCAAATTTGCTGTATAAATACTCTACTAGATGTACTTTCAAATGATATAGTTGGTTAGTTCAGGAAAATCGATAGGCGTCCTGTATAAATAGCTCAATTTTAGGCCTCGCAAGAGTGTTCCTTTAAAAACGGCTGTACGGATTTTTTTCACAGTCGCCATATTAACTCACTTTTAAATATGCTTTTGTGTGTAATTATTGTTTTCCTGTCAATAATTGAGTTTTGGTAAAAGTTGGTATCTCAAAAACGGCTCTAACGATTTTCTTGAAAACTGTTATATAAATCCATATCTTTTTTATGTATCACGTATTTATTAGAGGAAAATTAACAGCTACCCTGTTTAGGTAGGTCAGAAGTTTAGGTAGATCTCGAAAATCGTTGTTTCAAAAAATAACTCTACCATTTTTTTTTTCTTATTTTTTACCTTGCTTCGTTTTGTATGTCTTTAGGTGGGTATAAAGTTTATCTTACCAGAAAAATTTTAGGTTTCTACTTCTTCAGGTCAATTTTATATCTTCTGATCACATTATCTCCAAAAAATGCATACATAATATGTTTAATAGTGGGTAATGGAAGTCGTGTGGTTGTTTCACATCAGATTTTTTTTTAATTAAATCATTATACTGAGACAGTTCATAGTATTTATAATATTAAAGAAGTTTTAGTTAATGTTTAATTGCGAAGATAGTTGATTTTAAGACTACTAATGTTTTCTTTACAGTAGATATTTTTATAATAACATCAATATATCGGTAAAATTGCATATTGTTAAATGTTAAAATTACATCCATAGTAATAAAGATAGAGATTAAATAACGTAAATATCACTTCCTAGTTGGATACCGACATTTTGTATATAAATTTGATTACTCTTAACAAAGTTAATTATGATTAGCAATATAATTAGTAAGTGTGCGAAAGTAATTGGAAGCCACAATATTTCAAATTCATAATTGATTATATATATACATTTATATATAAATTACAGTTTCAATTAATTAATTTATCGGATTTTTAGTTATTTTTTGGATTCATTTTCTTTTCTTGATTTGTGGGTTCGTAAATTGTTTGGGATTAAGACAAAGAGAAATTTAGCTTAGGCTCTCTTTGTCACAGAAAAACTATTTTCTTTGCAAGCTATGTTTTCCTACTAAGCCCTTGATAACGTTAAGAAACTGGCATACTTTCATTCATTTCCAATTATCTTGTTTTATATAATTTTTAATCAAATATATTGTAGCTTTGGGATTGATCATAGTATATTATTTAATTTAGAAATTTTCTATAAATTTTCATATTTGTACTATTTTAATACACACACACACACACATATATATATATATATGTTCTAAGGGAAAAAAAACACTGCAGATAAACTGACTTATGCATTTTTTATTTGTAATAACTTCAAAACTAATAATTGAAACAAACAAAATTGTCACATTTGCACAATACCAAAGAGATAAAATACCTATGCATACATTCCTCATTTAATATTTCACTTTAATTACATTCTATGAAGTACTCATTAAATGTTTAAAAACTTTTTTTTAAACAGAATATAAGAAACTTTGGAGTATATCATGTTTTATCATATGAAATAAATGCATTATATTTTAATATATGAAATAAAGATATTTATTTGAAAGATCAAAACAATTACTGAATTAATATATATATATATATATATATTTATTTAGTACTGCGTAATTCCCCTGTCATAAGAAATTATTGCTTTAATATGTAATTGGATAGTATTATACATTTTCTTTATCACAAACCTCAGAAATTTCATTGTGCCGAACATCATGATATTTTTTTCTAGTTCTTCCAAAAATTTAGGTAACAAATTTCAACCCACCACCCCACGCTCACTCTTCACCCCATTGCAACTTAAATATTTTCCATAGAACTTAGGTAAGGGGTACTTCCAGGTCTGACATAAAAGAAATTCTACGATATTTTTGTAGGATTTACCCTCTAATGAAAACAAATTAATGATTACTTGCAGAATTATAAGTGTTCTTGAGGACTGATACGCAATTTTAATAATTTGAATCAAATAAACTTCCCAAAGACCATTATCATCTCGAAATATTGATTGTGTAACTATGTTAAATACCTCCAAAATAATCTGGCAGGCTCCTACGATTACATTGCCTGTGTTTTATTTCGAGTTAATTGATCCCTTAAGCATCAAAATTTGCTGGACTCCTTATATTTTATTATTTTAAGAATGCAATTTTCTCTAAGTCGGTCACATTTTCTTTGTCCGACTTGCTTGTTTCAGTCAGCTCTAAATAATTTAAATTTGATTCTTTGGATGAAACCGCTAGAACCCAATAATTAACGGATCATTTAAAAGATTTTGCCCCAATAAAGTTTTCTTTTCTTTATTCTTTTCGTTAATAATAGACATTTTGCAGAACTTCTAACTTTTAAATATGCTTTTTTTAGTCGTAATTGTAATATCATTAAAGAAATTATGTTGCTAAACACTTTTTCTGAATTCCATTTATGTTCTAAGCGTAATACAAATAGATTTTTTAAACATTGTGTTTTTAACCTGCAGTCATGCCCACTGGATGAGCAACTTGTTCGCCTAGAGCCAACTTTCAAGTTTAACAAACAAAAAAAGTTATATCTTGCAAAAAATAATTTCACCAATGTTTCGTAAATATTTAATTAATTTACTATCTCAGGTATTATACTTTTTGCTTTTCATTCTAAAATTAATACTTTTTATTGTATCGTTGTTATTGCCTTATCATTGCTGTTTTTGAAATGTTTTTTGAAATTGCAACTTTCCAAACAATTTTATTTTGTTTTGAATACTTGACTCAATCCGAAATTTTACATGAAAGGCGACGTTATGAAATTAGTTCAAAAATTTGCTTCTTAAACGATAAAGTTTGAGAGCGTAGGAAAAAAAAAAAAAAAAAAAAAAAAAAAAAAAACGGAAAATATCCACGTATCCCCCCCCCCGTCCTTTGGTGTCTATATATATAATAAATTTCAAATTTGAAGTTATATATATTTGTGTTTGTATGTGTGTGTAACCCTGTTAAAGAAATACATATTAAAAATTTTTTAGAAAAAATAAATCTTAAAAAAAATATATATATAATAATAATAATAATAATTAAAACTTTAAAAATTTTCCTGTTATGTTTTAGAAGTAAAAGTTAAAATTTTATTTTATTTTGATCTATTCGTATTAGTACTAGATAGTAGATTTTATAAGCATAATTATTTATAATTTAACTGATTATAATACATAAGAAGATTAATTTTTCTTTAGAAATTTCTCTCTTAATGAAACATGTTTTCAATTAAATTTTTAAATAGTTGTTCGTGTTTAATTTTTTAAAAGTTATTTAAAAATTCAAAATAAATACATCTATAACAAAAGTTATTTTTTTAAATATTTTGCTGCACTTTAATGTAAAATATAGCATAGTTATCTAAGATATGGAAAAATTAGAAATAACTTCATGAGCAATTATGTTTAGTAGGAGATATGTATAGAGCAACACACATTTAACTCAGAACGTTAAAATAAACCGATTAATGATAACATATTTTAAATGGCGGGCAAACAATTTAATTATAACACAATTTAGATCTTAATTGTTTACAAAGCTGAGACATTTGTTGTTATAGTCAGCAACATAGAGTGTTTATTCGCCGAAAATTTTTGCTTGTGGTAACAAAACGGAGAAATTTTCGCAGAACAACATTGCCGTTTGCCATTTCTCCAAAGGCGTTCAGTGAAAAGTAAATATTATATTAATCAGTGAAAGGTAAATATATACATTTATATGAAGAAAAGTAAATGGAAATTAGTGAATTTAATTAAATATTTTAACGATAAATATTTACACATTAGATTTCATATAATACGGGTGTTTATCAAACTTAACAAAAATACATTATTTTAATCATTATTCACGAGACACGTAATATTATATGAATAATTTCCTTTCACCTACTAAGAGGTTTATATTTACTAATGAATTTATTTTCTAATTTACTGTTTCTAGACTAATTAGCTCTCATAATAGTTTAAAATCTATATCATCGTTTGCATGATATTTTTAAAATGACATGTTTATAACAGAACAACTAAATAATAATGTTTTAGAAATCCAAAAGGCTCCAAGAATATTAACCATAATCCTTTTATCCATCTATATACCAGTGGATCTGCAGATCAGGAGCCTAAAAGTCTTATTTGCATCACACGTAATTCAACAGTTCATTTTTATTTATTCCTTATTATACAATATGTTTATTGATTCGATTGACTTGCTACATAAACAAATACTTTCCTGAGGAGGGCTGCCTTCCCCTCAACCGATTGCTGTATCTCTCTTTCTATACCTATCTGTATATCACATACATGTATTCTTAATAATTGACAATATTGTATTATTTCTCTGAAATTCATAAATATTTGTACCAAATTTCATGCAAAAAGATTACATAGTATATCGGAATTATTTTGTGTAAACCTGTAAACTAATTACCAATTCTATGCCCACAATTTTCCACAAAAAAAACATGCTTTTAAAATTCTAATAAAATTTCATCTTATTTACTGGGATGTAACCATGTTAAAATAGGGGAGAGTGGGAATGAATGGGAAATTTTTCATGTTTTTATTGATAATGCCGGCTATATGTAATTCAGAATTTTTCAACATTGCTCATAAGTGCACTTCTGTAATCAGTTATATATAAACATACTAACTTTAATACAAAGTTATCATTTTTAATTAATAATAATTTTTATTTTTTTACATGCATGTGCATTGTCCCATTGGTCCTCATCTATGGAGATGAATGGGACAGGACTGGAGTTAACAAAGAAAAGAAAAAAAATGTGAAGTAAATAAATTTTTAAAGTTAAATTGGTTTATGTGATTTTATTACACACTATGAATTCACTGAAATTAACATAAATTGATGCATTGACTCAAATGAACATCAAAAGTCAAAAGTCCTTTGGTTCGTTCAGTTCCTAGTGCTCTAGGCTTTGGTAATTTAATCTAATAAGACCTAATCTAAAAATAAATAAATAAATAAATAAGACACTAGAAAGAGATAAATCATTATAATACAATACAAATTATCCAGATAAATTTTTGTTTTCGACTAGCCGGAAAAATCAACATTCTATTTTGTATTACATTAATAATCCCCAGAATTTATTTAATTAGCTTGATTGAAATTGTGATTTTTATCAAATTATTATTAGTTTATTTATTTATTTATTTTGATTATTGATTTAATTTGTGTCGAATATTCTAACTTATAATTATTTTAATCATAAATATTATAAACAAAAATCAGAATAATTAATTTCAATTGTTTTTTCTAAGTCCACAAATTAAGAATCCTGATAATCAATGTGGCTAAGTTACGTTTTAATATAATTCTTGTGCAAAAATTTAAATTTGCACATAGTGAGGAATATCCCATTCATCCCCATTTAAACTGTCCCATCCATCCCAACCATCACATGATCATATGAAACAGGAAATAAGCTTAAAGAACAATTGTCAATATTCTTCTTGAATATTATAAACACAATAAAAGATTATGTTAAACTTTAGTCACATGAAAATCAAGACAATATACACTAAAAATATACAATTTAAAACATTAAAATGCACAAAACATAAATTTAAACTTTTCGAGCCTTTTACGGGCTCCTCATCAGTAAAACATCAAAAAGTAATTTGTTGAGTAGAACAAGAAAACTCCTTTAACAGAGTACAGTGTATTCAGGGGGAACTGCTCATGCTTCATTAAGCGGGGAAAACTGTTGCTTCGTATACCAGCTTTCGAGAAAAATTCTAAATGATAATTTGAACAGTTAGATATGATTATTTCAGTATTGCTAAAATCAGGTAGATGGCGGCGTTTTAAGACACTTGCAATGTCTTAATTTCAGATGCAAAAAGATGTCTTAAAAAGTAAGACACTTTTTTTCACTTAAAAAATGACCATCCATATAAGACACTTTTGTAACTGAATTTAAGACACTTACGTTTACAGTGTGGGGCAAACACATATTGGACAGTTCTAGTAAATAATTTATTACTGCGCAAGGGCAGACTAGAGAAACAAAATTGACATAGTTTGATACACAACTGTATAGAACACTTTATAAAAACATCCAGTTAAATATCACAAAAAATCATAGAGATATCGGTGATTAAATAAGCTGTGTTATTTTGTATAGGGTACAGAAAAATCTATCAATAAAAAAAAAAAAATCACATTATCTGGTTATTATGCACAGATGCTTTGAATATTTCTCAAAACGGTGTTATAGAGTGACTGATATTATAAAGTGCATAACTTGGTGAAATCAATTTTATGAACATTTTTAAAAAGTTGGATATTCAAAGCTTAATAAGAAAAATCTGTAAAAAATTATTCATAATAGAAAAGGTGCTTTTTGTCCATGTGAAATAATGGAAAAATAGCTTATTAAACGGTAATTTTTACGGTATATGAAAAACTCATAAAATATATATTTAAGTTGCATTAAAATATGCTTTAAAAGCTTCATTTTAATTTTTAAAAGTTAAAAAAATTATGTTAAAGAATGTCCCGCTTAAAATATACTTTAAAATTGATTTTACATTTAAAAGAGTTAGAGATACGATAAATTAAGTTAATTTTTGCGTTAGAAGTTTAGAATTCGCTTTGCTGGTTAATGTATCACTGTAGAAAAATATAAGTGTGGAGAGTAAAAAATAAAAACTGACATGTTTAAGTAAAAAACAAATTCCGTACTTTCACAGTGCTTATTATGCTGTAAAAGGTTTTAATTATTTTGAAGATATTATATGAACGGTTATTTATGTAAAATTTAAAGTGAGTTTGTAAAATTGAAATGGTGTCGAGAGTATTTACCACTTATATAAACTACTGCACCATGCACAAAAAATAAGGGAGCATTTCCCTTAATCGAATTTACGCAAAAGTTTCTGCTGATAATTAATTTAAAAAAACATTTATAGCTAAAATTGTAGCAAGAAACATAAGAAGAATTTATATACTGCTTGTTTCTCGATTAAAGTCTAATGATCGCTGTTAGAAATGCTTCAGGTGTACTTAGATTTTATCAAAATAAGGATGGAAGAAAACCGTCAGATATAAAATTTCGTGAAATGTACATCTCAGTGCACTGTTAAAAATTTCTGTAAATTTAATGTAAATATTTATCCATAGCCTCTGTAAATTTACAACAATTCATAGTTAAAAGGGAATAATCGAGATTCTCAATCTTTATTCTGTATTTTTACCTAACTTTATTATTTAATTTTTTAATTAAAATTAAAAATGACTCATTCTACTTTAGAAAAATCATTCCACGTCCAAAATATATCCTCACCAATAATTAATTAAATTAATATTAGTTATTAAAAAGGATGTATAAAATAAGTTTTTTAACATCTCCGTTTATTTTTTTCTGCAATTTTATGTAAGACTAACTAAAGGTAATAGATTACACTGAGTTTTATGTTGAAATTTTTAACAGTGTGATAGCGTCCATCGCTTGTCATAGTAGAATCATCGTTGTTTGTTTTGAACTCGAATTGAAGAATGGACGTCTATGTCCATGACATCAAACTTCCTAAGCAAGTGCAAAAAATCGCGATTTAAGAAGCTTTCTTTAAGTACATTGACAGAAGAAACCAGAAATTGCAATTTTATGAAGCAAAATAAAAATAAATAAATAAATAAAATAGCCTTGTATTTAAGCGTTTCTCTAAAACAGTACTTTACTTTAAGAAAGAAATTTTGTGTATTAGTGTATAACTCCTTAAGTATCAATGGCTTGATATACGGCAGAGTAATCTAATTTACCGTATGGATTGATGAGGATAAAATTCACTGTTAAAAATTTCAACAGAAAACTCCGTGTAATCTATTATCTTACGTAAAATTACAGAGAAAAATAAACGGAGATGTTAAAAAACTTATTTTATACATTCATTTTAATAACTAATATTAATTTAATTAATTATTGTTGAGAATATATTTCAGACGTGGAATGCTTTTTCTAAAGTAGAAACGGTCACTTTTAATTTTAATGGGCTCTTCCCACCTGACGTCAGACGTCACATGATAGATGAAAAGCAAATAGCAGCCGAAGTATTCTATATCTATAGCGATTGATCAAATAACATATTTTCTATAACATATTCTTATTTTTGATCAATCGTATTTAATCTGTGTTACTTTTTTACACATAATCATTTTTAATCCATTTATTATCATTATTCATCACCTTTTGTTTGCTGTATACATTTACAATCATCATTTAGTTTATATTTGTTATTGATGTTCATGAAGAACATGTTAAATACTCTGATTTTTGGTACTTAAATCATTGACAGTGCAACATCGTTCGGCGTAAATACATTTCGACCAATAACTAAGTTAATTAACTTGTAACTTTTCTATGCAATTAAATTTAATTAAAAACAATTTAAAATTTAAAATTATAATCCATAAACATTCCACAAAAACAATCTATTATTTATTGCTAGATCAGTTAAAGTAACAGTTACACTAGAACAGACAAAAATCGATTCTTTCGTAATATAAACACATAAAGGGTTTTTTAAAAATTATTAAATTTACAAATACAGCTATTCTACTGTTTACAAATGCACAATATTACTTTTGTTTTATTTTATATTAAATATTAACACTTTTGTTCTTAAGAACAATATTTAATTGAATTCGATTCTCAGAATTCGATTCTTCGTTTTCGTCTATCACATGATTGAGCAGACGATGCTGGGAAGAGTCCATTAAAAAATCAAATAATAAAATTAGGTAAAATTACAGAATAAAGATGAATCTCGCTTATTCACTTTTAACTAAGAATTACTGTAAATTTACAGAGAATTTACTGTATATTTACATTAAATTTACAGAAAGTTTTAACAGTGTTTAAATGATTTAAATTCAAACAAGTAAAATAATTTAATTAAATGTTTACTTTATATGTTTACAAATAAAAACAGGGAAACATCACGATAACAATGCGTTTTTTTTTTTTTTTTTCTTTCTAGAAAATTAATTTGAAAATGTCAAAACAGCGTTTTTTACTGGAATCCATATCTTGGCGAATTATCGGAAGATTAACATCCAGTGAGGCTCAAAAGAATTTCCTAGACTCTGTTCGAGTGGGTATTTTTTTTTTTTTTTTTTTTTTTTTGAGTCAATTTTAAGAAACGTAGAGTTCGTTCTCTGATTAGAATCCTAAGCAAACAAAGACGATTCCTCTCGGAAAAGGAATAGTAGTTATTTGAGAAATGGGCTTCTCATGAAACTTTTTCGTTGGTGTACGTTTGTTCTTTTTTTTTTTTTTTTTTTTAAATTAAATTTTTGAACTTCGCTCTAATTGTTACTTAAATGTGAATATTTATTCTTGATATATGGCCAATTTAAGAGAAATTAAAATTTTTGTGGGTGGTATCAATATAATTATGATTTTTTTTTCTTTTTTAAGCAGATAACTGTGAATTAATTGTTCCGATGATTTATCCTACAAGATGAAAAGTGAAACTGAAAAGTGATGAAAAGTGAAATTTCTAGCAAAACTATTAAAAGGATTCGTCGCACAGCAGGGGATTAAGTTAATCTGGTTCCTCTCCCCCCCTCCTTCTCAAAAAAAAAAAAAAAAAAAAGAAGAAGAAAAGAAAAAAGAAAAAAGAAAAAAAGAAAAGAAAAGAAAAGAAACGAAACGAAAATAGATGTTTTTGAAAGAATAGATATCGGTAAATTTGAATGCAGTGTTATTTATTAGATGAACTATACAAAACTTTTATGTTGAGGAGAAAAGAAAAAGAAAAAAAGAAAGAAAGAAAAAATCCGCTTTGAATAAATATGAATGGCTTACTGCTGTAAAATTACGGATCAGTTTCAAAAAGAATAAAGAAATTTTGCATCAAATACCTCAAGAAACTGGAATTCAAATGGAAAAGATGTCGAAATAAAAGTAGGGGGAACTAGAGTACGTTGGATTTAGGGTCAATTTAGAATCAAAAAAGTTATTCCTGCATATTCTTATTGCAAAAACACATTATAATTTTGAGTTAGAAAGCTATAATTCAGCATAAAAATATCTAACTTATTTTCGTGATATGATGATTAAGATTAAAAACGTTTTCCAGCGTAATCGATGTTCATATAGTGTTTTCACAGCACGAACTTCAAATGGTTGCGGTAACGTAACTAGAAATGTAACTTATATGAGCCAATAGACATATTGAAGGCATTTTAAGCGTGTAGATGAGCTTTATTAAAACGTAATATTTAGAATTTGAAATAATATTAAATAACTTTCAAATAATTCTAAGCTGAAGCAATGTAAAATAGCACATGAAAATTTTTCGTTTGTAATTTATATATATATATATATATATATATATATATAATTCCGTACAAATAAAACATACCTTAGAACTTTATATATATATATATATCTGTATATATATATAAATTACGTGTCACGATGTTTGTCCGGGGTAAACTCTTAAACTAAGGAACCGATTTTAATGAAATTTTGCACACTGTGTGCAGTTTGGTCCAACTTGAGAGATAGGATAGTTTTTATCTCAATTTATTGTCACAATATTGTTTTATTGCAATTATTTGTTAATTATAGACCTTTATTAAAGTTGCTCCAAAATATCTGTGAGTTCCATTAATTTAATTGTTGCCAAAAAAAAAAAAAAAAAAAAAAAAAAATACGAGTTCATTTTCTTTCGACATAAAAATAAATACATTTAATCAAACGTGAACGTTAAAAAATTATAAAAAGTTAAATTATGCATCTCACGAAAATTGACGTCATAATCAATTTAAAGATTTTATACACATTGATAAAGTGCTAATGTAGTTCTATCATAGATATAGTAATATATATAGATCTCTCATCCCCATGTTATCGTACAAAGATTTTTGATGCCGAAAAAAAAATAATAATAATAATAAAAGCTTTGGAAACCGCCATTAAGTGGTATTGAAAAAAGAAAAGAAAAAAAAGAAAAAGAAAAGAAAAGAAAGAAAGAAATGTGAATTTGAATCTGTATCTGGAGTCTTCCATTCCCCTTTAGCAAATAAATTATTCATAAATTTTATTTTCTAAAATATTAGTATGTATTCCCGTGTGTATTCACTCGGGTAAAGACGGCCATATTTTGGTAAAAACGTCGTCTTTTCCCAAATGAAAAGGAATAACTTTTTTCTCCCCAATGATCACTCTATTCTATATATGCTATACTATATCTATGAGTTCTATACGCAAGCGAAGTGTGACTCACTGACCGTCTGTGCAGCCAAGAAAAAGATTTCCTATGTTAATTGCCCACTGGATTTTTTGTAAAAAATTATTAAAAATCGAGGAAATTTATTTCCCGATTTTAATCCTTATATTTGGGTATAGATATGTATTAGTTATCGCGGGTGTTAGATTGAATTATTTTGCTGTCAAATTGACAAAATTTTAATTTTAAATTTCAAAACTCTGTCGCCCTTGGCTTTTATTATTATTATTATTATTATTTGGCGATCAAAAGCGTAACACGAAAATATACATGCCAGATGTATGCATTGTACGAAATGTAATATGTATTATTCAGTGTACGTATGTATGACATGTAATATGTATTGTACGAAATATTGTTTCATATTATTCATTACTCTTTTAATATAAGTCGTTAAAATAACCATGATTTTTGAAAGGAATTAAATATTTTCGCCAGATAATTTGGCGATATTCTTTTTTTTTTCGCCAAGGATGACAGAAATGAAATCTATTCCGCTGCAAAATATTAGTATCTTACATCAGATATTTTATTTAGACATTTGAAAACAAATTTGACTTCAAACTATGATAGAATATTTATCATTTTCCTTTTAATTAGTATATTGTTAGTATATTAAAATTTAAAAGCATAGTATATAAAAAGTTTTTTTTTTTTTTATTATTATTATCTTATAATTATTCTTATCTTAATCCTCAATGTTTCCCATCTCTATTAACTTGAATTTACTATTAAAATTTTAACATACTCAAAAACTTCTCATCACTTCGTTAAAATACACTAAACTTTTCCAAAATCTTTTTCTATTTAAAATGATACATGTATTTACTTTAAATGTCCAATATTTCATAAGATTTCTAATTTTAAAGTTTTAAAATATTTATCAAATTTACTTATTTTTCTGGTTTAGCCTTATTGTTTTCCTTTTTATAACTACAGCTGTTGCCCTCTTTAAAATATTTAAAATGATGAGGTCATTTTATAGTAAAATTATCCATTATAGCATACATTATATTTCACTCCTCCATAAAAATTGATTTTAAAATCGTCTGTTTCTTTTATACTTTTATTTTAATAGAATTTTAATAGAATTTAATTTATATATTAGTCATTTTAGCAATTTTATCCAAAGTAGCATTAGAAATAATAAATATCACTTCTCCATTAAAATTTATAGGACCCTACGATAAAATTAATTTGTGCTTAATATCAACACTACGAAAATTTTTATCAATCGCTTCCAAATTTTGACCTAAGTTTCAAATCTCAACTCTGTGGGTTTTTACATCGGCTACTACAACGTTTTCGTCTTTGTTCGTAAATAATAATTTGACTGTACTAAATAGTTTACAGCCGTATAATTCAACGTATAACTTAGTCACAGCAACGCGTGGCCGGGTCTGCTAGTATATATATATAACCGAGATAACCGAGTTCCGGATTAACGGAGCTAGTTCCGAAAAGGCCACGCTCCAGAGAAGGCGTGGCTTTTGACAAATGCCGTAGATAATTTTGGCAAACTCCACTGTATAGTTCTGTATTTTATAATTTATATATGCATGTATTACATTGCAAATTTAACAGGACTATATACAAATATGTAATATATGTATTATTTTACTTCATTGACTAAGTTTTCATACATTTTAAACTCTGCCGTATATTTCTTCCTCGATTTACGACAGAGTGCATGTTATTCGAGTTTTCAATTATCCGAGTTATCGTCGGTCCACAATACCTCGGATAAGCAAAGTATATATTTTTGTCATGAATGATAAACTAGTTCATGAAATTAAATGTAACAAACACATTATTTCAATTGACAATTTGTGTTTCGCTGTTATTTACTTTTCTACGTAAACATATTTTATTACTAACATAATGTATATATGTAAATAATAATAATAATAATAATAATAATAATAATAACGCTTTCCAATGTAAACAATATATATTTTATTACTAACATAATGTAAAAATTGTGGTTCTGATATATGATAGTTTATTAAGAGAATTCATATTCTCAAAAAGATTGCAATGCATACAAAGACACAGCATAACGGTGCAAACAAGGCGATATTTTCTAAAAACGACATTTTTGTGGTTTTTCATAAACTCAATTTTCTGCTGTTTAGATGCACACACACACAAAAAAAAAAAAAACATTGCTTTATAGATACATTTTCTTCTAAAAAGAAATGAAGAAATTCTTTTTATTAATTATTTTGCTTCACAAATTTATTTTTATCTCATTTCAAAGTCATTCAATGAGAAATCTCATGGGACTTTATAATGAAATATTTTCTACCAAATGCGGTTTTAAATGCAAATATTCTCGTTGTATGAAATTTTCTTATTATATTTTGAATTTCAAATTTATTAAAAAATGTTATGTATATATGTTATGACAAAAAGTAAATTTTCCTTTTTTCCTTTTCACCGCTGTGGAAGCGAAGATGTTTCGAAAGTTAATATGCTTGAATTAGTCTCAAAAGAAGAGGACTAAACTCTTAAAAACAAACTAAATCTATATATCTGAAAGTAACAATTGGGGATACATTAAAATATTATATTTACAAATGGGAAATATTTAATTGCGTGTTTTGCTATTCTCCAAAGAACAAACAATTTAAAATTTAGTTAATTTATTTTCTTTCTCATTTCTTATGACTTTGCAAATAAATAAATAAATAAGTAAATAAAAATAAAAATTAAAATATATCAATGAAAATTAAAATGGTGCATTTGAGAAATTATTTATAATATTTGTTACTAGGCTTTAAAACTTTCGTAAAAGTGAAAAATATCCCTGTTTGTTAATTAAAAAATTGCATAAATAAATTTGAATTTCATATTAATATTGATTTATGCAACAACGCACACCGAAAATAAGAAGAATATTATCGAATATAATGCTTCATTGTTGATTGCCCATAATATTATAAAAGTAACCATATTTTACTTAAACATAAAAAAAAATTAAAGAAATATATATTTCAAGCAGCATACTGTATGAACTTAATGACAGACATTATTTAAAATAGTTAAAAAACATCACGTGTCATGAAATCCAACAAAAGTTTTTTACGTTCGATTTTTCAATATCGTTTTATATATAATATCACATTTCGAGGTCTCATGAATATGAAAGTCAAATTCAAAGCGGTTGATCTGTTTGTATATCACTTGTAAACATAACTTAAAATCAAATAACTGCAGGAAATTCAAATTTGGTATTTTGAAGTTGGTAGGTTTTTGCCAATTGAAAAGTTGTTCAAGATTGGCAAGTTTCAAGGCAAATTAATAACAGCCTTAAATATCATTTAAAAAATAAATATAGGCTCCATAATTGAATGGGGTTAAGGGAGGGGGAGGGGAAGCGTAGACCCTTTTACATGGAATTATATGTCAAATGAAACTAACCTTAACCTGTTTTAGATTATTTTAAAACTCGATTGAACTCTCTATTATTTTACCTTATTGGTTTGCCGATTTAATCTGCTATCTGTCTTTATAGTATTCAAATACAGGGTTAAGCGAAAGTCTTGTGAGTGACACACCAAAATATTTTTTATTCTTTTGTTTTTTCGCGATCCGTATAATAATAATAATAATAATAATAATAATAATAAAATTCAATGATTGTAAAATATTTTATAATATAACATAAATGACTATCGTCATAAAAAAAAAATTCCTTTATAGAGTTTTGTTCATGTATTAATGATTATTTTATTACCTAAATGAAATGCATATGATATTTGTAAGTGATTCTTAATTTCAATAGCACAATTTTAAAATCATTATTGATAAAATTAAAATTTTGAATCGTGTCTTATAATAATAAACTTTTAATTTTTCGAAAAGAAAATATTCAATGCACTTTTATCCGTTTATTTGACTTAGATTAAAAAAATTTCATTATATGTTTACTTCAAGTAAAAGGAATTAGTATTTTAAATTATTAACTTGAAAATTTTGATATTAGTTTAGAATGATTTTATTATTATTATTATTATTATTCCTAATATTCCTAAAATGACTTTTGTTTTTGTTTCTGAAGAAAGTTTGCAAATCGATTTCTGTCTGTGTCGGGTAATACTTAAAAAAAAAAAAAAAGAAACGAGGATGTGTGATATGATGATAACTAAAATTAATACGTTTTTTTTTTTTTTTTTAATACAATTATTGTTTTTTGTAGCTTCTTAATTTACTTAAAACCTTTATCCTTTAAACAATTTCTAATGTGCATGATTTAATAATACATTAAAAAAAAATTTAAATTTTTATATCACATTTTAATATATAATATTATATTTTAAATAAGAATTATAATATGTCAAATTGGCATAAGTGAACATATAGTTACATGAAATTAAATATTTACTTGATACGGAGCAAGTATCCAATTATAATATATGTGTTTTCGTTATGGATCTGCTTCGGGGAAATACTCTTTAAAGTTCATATAGATATCAGAGATTCAAATATCGGCTTTTGTAAGCATATTGTTTCAAAACTGTACTAGTACATATACTATATAAAAAAAGTGCAAAATAAAAATAGTTACGACGACATACGCAATATGTTAAAAATAGTATTATTGGAAATTTAAATATATAAAAATCGGTTAACAATTAATAGGCTCATACAGTTATTATCATTTATTTATCATTATTTATCATCCTGCTATGCATTTATTTATCATAGATCTTTCATATGCCATGGATTGGTATAACAGACTTCAAAATAGTATTGAAACAAACTGAAAACATTTTTATTGTTTATGTTGATGCCCTATATTTCCCTTAATCGTTGAATACAAAAGCGTTTTTCTCTATGTCTAGCGTTTATTTTTTACACTTCTTCTGTAAATATAGTACTATATGCTTGTAATATGAGTGTTTAAAGATTTTTTAAGCTGCGTATGTAAAATACGTGTTTAAGGGATGAATACTGCATCAATTGTGAACACTTTTAAACTTTAACTAAAAAATTAAGTTTTTTTTTGTTTTGTTTTTTAATAAATACTGAAGAATTTTTTAAATGTTGTTTGTTTAAACATATACGAAAAATTTACTTATAGCGAATTGTAGTTTAAATTTATTATATAAACATTAGAGTTAAGTTTATTTCAGCATGATACTGCCGCTTGTTGGGAAACACTAAATCGAAACGACACAAAGAAAGTTAAAGCTCAACTCGAGACTTTATTTTCAACTCAACTAAATGCAACATCAGTTTTTATACAATGAATAAACTTTCTCGAACAGAATATTCTAAGATTTGAAAGCTCTAGAGGTTAAATAACATTAATAGAATAATTAACATAATGTCATTAAAGAAAGGAAGAGACATAATGTAGATTTTGAGTAATCAAAACCAATTTTAAGTAACTTCCTTCAACACGAGTTAAACCCATAATCTTCGCTTTCTCAGCCCGATGCTTTACCTCGGAGCCACGGCGTTTACAGACAAATGAAAAAAGTTTTGCTACAATATTTATGTTTTTTTCATACAAACAATTTCTATTTCAACGTTATTTTACAATTTTGACTTTCTACTATATACCTAAGAAAAAAGTGTTGGTGGTGTAAAAAATTTAGACCTCTGGTTTTCATAGATTTTCAAAATAATATTATATTAAACTTTTTTCAATCAAAGAATTTTTATAGTCATTGGTATTATGAGGAATTGCTGTCATTTGCATTCAGTGACATTTACATTTCTTTGAAATGACTTTAAAAATATTAATATTTTATTTGAAAAAAAAGAAAAAGAAAAAAGACTTTTTAAAGATACTATTTCTGTAGTTTAAAAAAATAAAATACTTGAAGATAACTTGAAATATATATATAAAAGTTTCTGTGCTAGCTTTTTTATTGTGTTACAGTCAGTTTTTTTTTTTTTTTTTTTTTTGAGGTCTTTGTATTATCATGTATCTTTTAAATACTAAATTTTTATGAAATCTTAAATTTATATTTACATTTAAATCCAATATACTGCTTATGCACAAAAATTTAAATGTATTTTATTTAATATAAACAATTTTTTCAGAACATTTAAAATCTTGTTTATGCTTGAATGTATATATAATTATATGTACACATATCTTGGTCTATTTGGCTCTAATATTAATTTTTAATAAGATTACATACACTTTTTGATTACAGCTGTAATTCCTCTTAAACTATTATTAGTGTTTTATTTCAATTTTTTATTAAATTAATTTTATTAACTATTTGATTATCAATTTCTGCTATTTGGCTAATATGTGGATGTATGTTTTACCAGCTCTTTGATGTAGAGTTGATTTAACTTTGTAAAAAATTAATACTATGATTTTTCATTATATGTTTAATTGAACTTGATCGTAAAGATTCTGTGCTACCTTTTTTACTGTGTTACAATCAGTTTTATTTTTGAGGTGTTGGTATTATCATGTATCTTTTAAAAACGAAATTTTTATGAAATCTTAAATATATATATTTCATTCTTGTACTGAATAAATCGTATTTGCCCAAATTTGGCCAGCTGTCGACAGAAATGCAAACAAGCAAATATTATAGCATTAGAACGAAAAATACTTTAGTAAAAAGGTTGCATTTTATAAAAGCTTATTATTTATTGATTTTTATTCTCTGGTTACATCTTACACGTTTAAATTTATTTATTTATTTATTTACTTTCACATGAAATTAGTACATTTTGGTTTGAAAACTTTTTTTTTTTTTTTTTTTTTGAAATATCTTCATCATGTTACAAAAGTCTTGTAGAGAATATGTGGATGCCATATTCTCAATTGTAGATCTTAGATCTTACTAGATCTTAAAGATGAACTTAATTGCTTAATTAGGTAGTAATAAGAAGAGCTCGAGGCAAAGTTAACAAATAAATAACAAAGATTATTTAGCATTCATTATCAAGGAGGGCGTTGAGCTAACTCAATATAAGTGACTTCAGGAAATAACTATAACAAGACATAAAGTAAGAAGTTATTTTATCTCACCAATGCTGATCTTTTTGACGACTGCTCTCGGCTACTACTAACTATTCTCACTTCAGAGTGTCCAGCAGATTCCCGATACACGACAGACTCTTTTCTTAATTTACGCCACAATACTACACCTCTCTACCATCACTTCACACACACCGTAATCCGGTGCAACTCCGTATAACCACCAACTCCAATTCGCTATAACTCTTTACTCCACACTAAGCAGCTACCAATTCATCATCCCTAGCAATTCACCATCCTTCATTTTATACTAAATTCAACAACTTCCTTTCCTTTCATTTCAATCAAAACCTTTTAAAATCACTTCTAATTCATCTAACACTGAGATCCTAATTATTTCACTCCAGCACCATGCCGACATAAAACTCACTCGACCTCAACTTTCGCCGAGTTACTGGCGACGAAGTGCTTTAACCGTCCCAACTTTTGGTGACGGTCTATAGTCTCGACCTCACAGTTCCCCTCCAAGAATAAAAAAATTAGTCGGGAAAATCCCCAACGGGTTTTATCAAGTAATTTTAAACACTAATATATCTCGTAGGAGCGAGTGCAGCCACAACTTAATTTCTGAAACTTTAAAATAAGTTTAAAAAAAAAATTAAAGTTTAATTTACTGAGCAATGAACTGCTTACAGCTTCAAATACAATAGCGATTAAAAAAAATTTCCATGAGCGGAAAACCGAACCAACCTCGAAAAAAGAAATATAAATTTTAAATTAAAATGGAGGACCCTTTACGGCCGGAAACTCCGAAAAAAAACGCCTCAAATAAGTTAGCTCAACGATACAACGGGGATTACAAACATCTTTCTGTAATTCCAGAAAGGAAAATCTTAATTTTGAAACTTGCAACATTGAGAAAATAATTTTATTGAACAGAAAATCTTGAAATTTCTTGTTAAGTGAACCATCCTTCGAAACGTAGAAGAGGAATTTCTTCATTCACTAGAGAGCCAGTCTAGGCTCAAAAACATCAGCTAGTCCAAGTCTCTTGAGAGTGTAGATTGAAGGACAATTCAGTCAGAAAACGTCAGGCATCAGAATAAGACTTTGGACATCAGATTAGATCGTCGAAGATAATTCTAAAACGGAAACTTTTTACAGTATCAAAAATATAAAAACAACGTTTTGTGGATAGATAAACGAGACAAATTGTCTCTGAATACATAAAATAGTTTATACACAATAATTTTCCCTCCTGGGCTATAGCATGCGAAAAGACAAAACATTAATTTGTTAGTGATTTTAGTTAAAAGTTAAGCGTGATTTACGCATATAGCCAAAAAAAATATTTCCCCACTCAAACACACACATATATATACAGAGAGACTTTTAGGTTTTATAAAAAAGTTTACACATATCAAATTTCATTTTATATATACAAATTCAATATTTACAGAAATACGAAAAAAGGGAGGAATATTTACAAAGGCTAAAAAACATTTTATATTACCCACTCTGCAAGTGATGGCTACAAAATAAAAGAACTTAGTGTACATACATAAAATATATATTAAGAGAGAACAAAAATGTTGACATTGAAGCAGAAACATGAATTTCGATATGAAAGTTCATGCACTAATTTAAATTTGACAGTTTTTAGTTTAAGAAAGTCCTGTTCTTTCATTCAAAAATAAGAAGTCCGAAAGGGTTCAAGACATGTCGTACATTTTGGTACAGCTCTGATAAACAAATACCTGAGAAAAAATAAAATAAGGAACGATACGACCTGACCGAGGGTTTCCGCTGTAAGAGCATTAGCATTAAATATGAGAGTCCTGTTGGTCATTGCACTACTGGCCGCAGAAATCACAGGGCCGGAGGCTTGCAGCAGGAGGTCAGGCGTTGCAAAGGCACATTCCTGGAATGGGATCGAACCCGGCACACTGTCGCTGTCCATAGTGTCAGAGGATGCAGCTTGCTCTCTACTCACACATCTGGATGTCCTGGAGGGTTTACAAGTTTTAAAACCGTTCAAAGCAGTAATGGAAATCACACCATTTTCTTTTAACTTTGTAAAGAAATTTTTAGAAGCAGCTTTACTTAATATATCATTATCAGTTACAGGATTTTCAGCCAAAATACGTGACTCTGTCAACTTCACAGTTGTAGAAGATAAATTTAATGCCTTAACGTAGAAATGTTTTAATCTTCTTCTTTTATTTCCTACATTTTTATATAAATTAGCTACCCGATTTCCTTTTAAAGTAGATGCGAGATATTTAGAAGCACCGTTGTTTAAACCGCTATTTTCTGTTACTTGTACCACAACATTTTCATTTGGACTAATAATTAAATATGGTGGCTGACCAGTTGTAAAACATAAATTTGATTTATTTGCTAAAGGTTGAGTACCAACATTAATGTTAACATCATTTTCCGCGACAATTTTTCCTCCTACATGATATAAATTTCCGGACTCGACCGGTTTAGCATTTGCGTATGATGTATCCTTAAAAATAGCAGAGTCTGCCGACTTGACAGTTTTAGAATTAAACTGTAATTTATCATGCGGTGAATTTAAACTACTAGAAAAGTTTGTTGACATAACAGTTTCAACACATAAATTTGGTTTCTTGACGAAAGGATTAGCCGCTACATTTAATAGGCTTTCATTCTTCTCTAAATTTGTAGGTAACGGAGAGTTTAAATTGGAAACGCATTGAGAAGAATTTAAATGCGGCAAGTTGACTGAAGAAATAGAAAGAGAATTTAAACATATAGATTGTACTTTGGTATTATTTGAGTTCGGTGGATTCTGTGCAACATTTTCAGATTGATGTACGTCACTGGGTCTTGCTTGTGAAAAGTTAGATTGTTGCGGATGATTGAAATTAACATTTTGAGTGGGGGCGAAATTTCCTTGCTGTTCGTTTTGAACATTGGCAGTTTTTTGTCGGCGATTAGTGGTATTCTCAGGTTTAGCAGCGTGACGTGCTTGATATTTATCGAGAACTTGAAAAGAGTATCAACAGATGCGGTTGTCCTTAAATTGAGGTAATCTTGAATTGGGATAGTTAACAGTGGATTTATAATATCTAATATTTCCAAGAAGGATAAATTCAGTTCCAGTTGTTTAATTACATCAAGCTTACGCAGGAAAAAGGTTGTCGGTTTATCAAATACAGACATTTTTGTTGTATAAAGTTCCTGCATTAATTTAGCTCTATCAGCGCTCGAGGAAAATGTACTTATAATTTTGATTTTTAACTGTTCATAAGTGGGATTTTGACCCAAGAAATGGGAGGCAATGAGGTCAAGCCACATTTTAGGTTCTCCTTTTAAGGAGTATTTTACCCATTTAAATCTATCAGATAAATCAATTTTACATATTTCAAAATATTGCTCAAGTTCTTCAAAAAATTCAAGTACGTTATTTGAGCCGGTAAAATAGACTCGAGCGGGAGGGGGGGGGGTCGAACTCGTTTGGGCGCCACTGTAGAGAATAAGCGGTCTCCATATTCTCAATTGTAGATCTTAGATCTTATTAGATCTTAAAGATGAACTTAATTGCTTAATTAGGTAGTAATAAGAAGAGCTCGAGACAAAGTTAACAAATAAATAACAAAGTTTATTTAGCATTCCATATCAAGGAGGGCGTTGAGCTAGCTCAATTTAAATAAGTGACTTCAGGAAATAACTTTAACAAGACATAAAATAAGAAGTTATTTTATCTCACCGATGCTGATCTTTTTGACGACTGTTCTCGGCTACTACAAATTATTCTCACTTCAGAGTGTCCAGCGGATTCCCGATACACGACAGACTCTTTTCTTAATTCACGCCACAATACTGCACCTCTCTACCATCACTTCACACACACCGTAATCCGGTGCAAATCCATATCACCACCAACTCCAATTCGCTATAACTCTTTACTCCACACTAAGCAGCTACCAATTCATCACCTCTAGCAAATCACTATCCTTCATTTTATACTACATTCAACAACTTCCTCTCCTTTTATTTCAATCAAAACCTTTTAAAATCACTTCTAATTCATCTAACACTGAGATACTAATTATTTCACTGCAGCACCATGCCGACATAAAACTCACTCGACCTCAACCTTCGTCGATTTACTGGCGACGAAGTGCTTTAACCGTCCCAACTTTTGGTGACGGTCTATAGTCTCGATCTCACAGTCTTTATAGTGAATCTTGCAAACAGATTTTAAAATTTTTCTACATTATTACCTATAGTTGCCATTAGTTCATCATGTGATTGTCTACATTATTTAGGTAGTTACATTTATGAAAAAAAAAAATTGTTTGAAATACTAATGTGAGTATATTTATTCAATGTCTTCAGCATTACTTTTGTGTCGTTAAACAGTTGAGCAGAGCTATATAAGGTCACACGAGAGCATGACGCTCACAGGTACTTATACTTTCTTGAAAAATCATTTTATTTTATTTATTTATGTTTTTAATGGGCAAAATGTATATTGACGAAAGAGGGTATCCATATCAATTATAATTTCATAACGTTAATAATTGGACAGTATCACAGCCTGTGGATACTTTTGAAAACTAATTCGCTTTTTCAATTCATAGATGTTTATATTCATGCTTAACTAATAAATATTAATATGGTTTTGTAATATTTTAGCCTTATGACACTGGTTAATTACATATTATCTTAATGTTTTAATATTACGATTTATATACGTCTGTAAACTTGTAGATACTTTTTTGTTATTTCTGCATGTGTATGCAGATACTTTGAAATTATTTACAGATGTGCTGGTAAGTAATTAAGATTAGTGTTAATTAGAAATAACATGCATTTTAGAATATTGTAATAGCAACCTAAGTGTTTAGCCCGAATAGAATAAACAGAAAGAGTACACCCAAAGTATAGAGAATAGTATTCTCTTCTCTGTTTCTGCGTGAGAATTCTGTTCCTTTATCTTTTGTCGTATTATTCTGATAAATTTATGTTTTAACTTTTAGCTTGGAATAATTTAAGCAAAAATCTGTTAAGTTTAGTAACAATAATTGCAAAAATCTGATACTTAAAAAAATATATATATATATATATATTTCAGTTTTTACCAACAAGAAACAATATGTTGTTTGCAAGAGTTACAGAATGGACATACATTAATGAATAATTTTATTCATTTTATTTACTTTATACTAAAATAAAATAAAATGAAATAAAAATTTCTATATAATAAAAAATAAGCAGTAAAAAATTAATTTTACCTAAAAAAAAAAAAAATAGTAATTCAAAGAAATAAAAGTAATTACATTTGAAGTTTACAAATTTCAATAAATTAATTAAATAAAGTAGCTTTTTTAAACAAGATAAGTGAAAGATTCTAGGAAAAAGAATATTGTTTTGCACATATTCAATATTACAACAGCAAATACTTTTTTTTTTTTAAATCCATATGTGTTTTATAATTTTAATATAACTTCTATTATTATTATTATTATTATTATTATTTTAGACTATCGATACACAATTTTGTATGCCTGTTATTTGCTGAATTTAATTTTAAAATATATTAAATGTGATTTTTCTTTTTCGTTTAAAAACTATTTGTAGCGTCCATATTTAAAGATTTACAGTTAAGGATTTATGTTTTTCAAGAAATTCGTAATTATAATTGGATGTAAAACGAAAGTAAACACCATTAGTTATATTTATTTTATTTGATATATATTACGTACAGATGAGACATATTTGAAATCTATTTGATTTTGTCCAGTAATGCGTTCAAATTTATCTAGGTATAAAAGTAAATAAGCTTAAAGGAATCAACATTGATGTAAACATCAAATGGGTTTTAAATGATCATTCTGACAAATTTTCTGTTTATATAAATGATAGTTTGTGTAATATAAATATTTGTACAGAATATGTATTAAATTCTCTATCTGAATAAATATCGCTGGCAAATAACTGGGAAATACATGTGTTATTTACATGTCTGAAACAACACATACTATGACACACACAATATTTATATTACACATACGCACACACACACACATATATATTACACTTTCGTTACACTTATATTGCAGATCATGTCATCTGAGAAATAATCAAAATGCTCATAAAATTCACGAAGGATTCTAATTAAGCTTTATAAATTTATAAAAGACGAGAAATGCTATTTGATTTGTATTATCACAAATGCAAATCCGTGAAGTCGTATATAGATATAGAACTGAAATTGTGTTTGGGAACGTGTAGGGAAATACAATAATTTGAACAGAAAGCTTTTCTAGTGACACCATCTAACTAGCAGTTTAAGATAACAAGTTAGCGACGATCAATTGTTTGTACATTTTCTCAAATATGTCGATCTCGATATATATTTGGAATGTTATAGCTTCCCTCAAGTCAATTGTTAAAATCACTTTACACAAACGAAAATGCAATTACAGAAATTTCGAATTACAGTCCCTAATGTATCTGAATTAGGGGCTTAAACAGACACAATATTTACACGAGATTTCGGTGGTTTGGTGTGGCCTAAGACCGAATTACTGGTTTATTTTAAAGAATCATAATGATCAAAAATTTTTCATTGTGTCCCTGTAAAAATCTATAAGGGTTAGATTCACCAACATCTGTATAATTTGTGCTACGATGATCTATAACACAAATTTTCAGTGAAATTGAATAAGGCGATTAGACGCTATCGCACTTAAAAAAATTTGGGCCAATAGGCTATAGTGATGATGAATATTTCTTTGTGTCCCTGTAAAAAAAAAAAAAAAAAAAAAAAAGGACTAAAAGTGCTAGACTTATCGAAATCGATACAGTTCGTACGATGGTGATTTTTAACATGTGTATAAATTTTCAGCTTAATCCAATAAAGCGTTTAGGCGTTATCGCACTTTAAAATATTTGGGCCTATAGACCATAATGAAAAAGAATTTTTCGTGTCATTGTAAAAAAAAAAAAAACTCAGTGCTAGATTTATCAAAATTTATACAGTTTGTGCGACGGTGACTTATGTGTATATATGTACAGCTCAGGTGAATAAGGCATTTAGACGCTATCGCACTTAAAATATTTGAGCCCCTAGGCCTTAAAGATATAGAAATTTTTTTGTGTCCCTTGAGGAAAACTATTAGTGCTACTTTCACCAAAATCTATAAAGTTCGTACAACACGGTAACCTATAATATGTGAATTATTTTTTCTCAATTTAATAAGGCGTTTAGACGCTATTGTGCTTTTAAAAATTTGGTCTCATTGGCCATAATGATAAAGAATTTTTCTTTGTGTCCCTGTAAAACACTATAAATGCTAGATACAACAAATTAATGAGGTTCATACTATGGTAACTTATAACATACACACCAACTTTCAGCTCATTCGAACAAAGCGTTTAGACGTTATTGTGTTCACTCACACACCTACATACATCACCGTAAAAATATCTAGTAAAAACGAACTCAGGGGACTTCAAAACTTATAGAAACATCAAAACTTCAAAGTTGGATTTTTGACATGATTAGCGTACTTTCCTTACATATATGTATTCGGGAAGTAAAAAGAAATTTGATTTTCTTGTTCATAGTAAACTAAATACACATTCTTACCCCTTTTCGCTATTTGATAATTTAATTAGAATCTGTGTTTTAACTTTGTTATCTACGAAAACATCCATAACTCCAGTTTCAATCCTTAAAAAAAAAAAAAAAAAAAAAAAAAAAACTTTTATTTTTATAAGATACTCAAAATTGCTCTTACGGAAAATTAGTTATTAAAGATTTAGTTTGTTGAAGGCGTAAGAACATTAAATAGTACTTAGAAGTACGGAAAACGAATTATGTCATGTAGAACTTTAATTACTATTCAAGGCTTATATTCGAAAATCAAATTAAGTGAGCTTTAATTGAAATAGCATATTTAGAATGAGTCACTTACAGTAATGACTCCAGTTTAGTAACACAATTTTGAAACAATTAAGCATCTGTATTCTTGCATGTCATTTTAATGACTCGTAAAAGACTAGTTAAGCACGGTTTATGTTTAAGTATTTTTCACTGCAATATTTCCAGCTACTTCTGGAAGTTATAAGCTTGAATTTTGTTATACAAAAATGTAAATTCTGACATTTAAAGTATTACTGAATTATTAAATAAATAATTCCTTATTAAAGACTTTCGCAATTAATTGATTTTATTTGTTTTAATATAAAATTATAATTTTATGGTGCACAAAAAAAAAAAAAAATAAAATAAAATAAAATAAATAAATAAATTAAAAAAAAAAAAAAAATAATTTTGAAGCAACATACATCAACAAAGACAAATAGACTATTATATTTTTTGGTTATTATATGTATACATATATATATATGAATATATATATGATATATATATATATGAATATATATATGCAGGGTGTTCCAAAAAGATTAAAACGCGGTTTAATTCTTTACCTGTTATAGATGAGAGGGTAATGTAAATTGTAAAATTGTACAAAATAAGATAGGAAATAAAACTACGTTAATAAAAATATTTTCCTGTAAATTTTCAAAAAATTACATTTTTTAAATTTTTATACGACCCCTCTAGACAAATTTGGTCAATTACAAAGTTTTTATTTTCAATGTAACAACATTATTGCAAAAAACCGCATTCTTGTATTTTTAAAACTGAATGAATTATACTTAATTGAAAACTGAACTCTGATTAGACGGACCACATATCAAAATAGAAATGTAAATTTGTGACCTACAAAAAAAAAATGTATCATAGAGCATTTGCATTAAAACTGTTTTTGAGCATGTTGGATTGATTCGCAATCAAGACACGTAATTTAAAATTTTTATGTATTTAAACTGACCTTTATTTTTATTTTAAAATGAATAAAGAAAGAAAGAAAGAAATAATATGCGCATCTACGTAATCTGTCTTCAAATTTGTAACTCATTTTTTTTTTTTTTTTTTTTTTTTTTTTTTTTTTTTTTTTTAAACTATGTTCTAATAAATGCCTACTCATACACAGGCGATTTTTTCTCTTTCAGTTAATTATAATATTGCCATTTTAAATATTTATGTGAAATAACTTTTAAAAAATGCATAATGAAATGAAGACGATATATTTTTCACTTTTTATTCCCAGAATTATTTCATTTCAATACAGCAAGTCGTTATTAAACAAGATGCTAAAATAGAAACACATTTTAAAATTCTAAGGATTAATTTAAATGCATTTGAGAATTTTTTGGCACATTATTTTTTTGATCTAAAGTTCAGACATTTCTTTTTCTTCAATGCCTTCATCAAGCATCAAAAATAGTTAAAACTGGAGTTTGAAAACCCACTCTTTTAAAATGTTGCCATTCGGCAAAGAGAAATACCTTTGAGCTCGTAGCACATGTGTTTCTCAGTGGATCGTCATTGTAAAGTTTGAGATATCGGTTTGGTTGTATCTTCCTGTATTGTTCTGTTTTCTACACTGAAAATTATTCTTCAAAATAGAAGGCATAATAAAATTTCATTTTTTTTTTTAAGTTTTCTTCAACATAAAACCTTCTTTCACTTGCCCAAAAATTGTCGCTAAAGTCTCAAAAAATTCATTTTGTAATTTTTGGGTGTCCCTTAATTAGAGTGTCCCTTAGCCAGAGGTAAATGCATTAAGGTTCCTATTCAAAGGGACTGGGACCAGAGAAATTGTCCCTTAAATAGAGGTGTACATTCTTCAGAGGTGTCATTTACAGGAGCTTTTACTGTATATATATATATAATTATGAAATAACTTATTCCAATTTATGTTGAGTTATTTTCTATTATTATAGATAATATGACCGTATAGGTAAAATTTGGGTCAGAGTGAAACAATTGTAAATGACTTTTAGAAAATGACATGCAAAACAGAAATCATTGAGTTAAAAAAAAAAAAAAAAATCATAGTTTTTTTTATAATACAAGGATTAAGAATGAAAAATTAAAATAAATTTATTCAAATAATATTTTATTTAAAACAGTGTTATTTTTTATTTTTATATTTTTTTACGTGATTAATATATATATATATATATATATATATATATATTAGTGAAGTGACATAATGATAAATGTATAATGTAGTGACATAATTATTTAGAATAACAAATATCTCACTCATCAATTTTTGGACACAATATCTCCGAGCACCAACTTTTTTTTTTTTTTTTAAGAATGTTATACGATCCTTGATGTATAAAAATACCCCTAAAACACTGGTATACAAATAGCATTTATAAGCCCATTTCTCAATTTATAATTTTTACTTACTAGTTTTAAAGATATAATCGAAATATTGCCTTTATCTTGAAAAAATAATTCACAGACAACTGCTTCTAAAGTTGAAATTCAAGGAGTACTGTTAATTTACTTTATTTCCTTTAAAAGTTGTCGCGAAAACATTTGCAAAAATAATAAATGAATTAAGGGCATAAATCGCATTTTCATTACATAAAACCCGTAGTTAAAAATTAATGATGATAATTCTTTGTTTATACTATTTTATTAAACCATTCAGTAACTTAACAAATAAAATTCATAATTAAAGTTGTAACTTTAAAATATGCTTTGTAAAAATTTAAAACTTTTATTTTTGACGTAGCATGATACAGTAATATCTCAAATGATTTTATGTCCTTTATAGTAATAAAAAATTACTAAAAATATGTTATTATTAAAAATATGTGATATTTTATCCCTTTAATAGTAAATATTTTTATTTGTATGATTTTACTATACATAAATGGAAGAAGGTTGTTTATTTTAAGAATTTATTGCTATTTACATTTATATATTAAAGAGTTCCTACGGACCCACTTATATTCAAGGAGACTTTTCCAACTATATTCTTTGAAAATAAATTAAATATACCAGCAAGAAATTAAAACTTCTTCACACGCCATGGAGGCAAAAGCAAGACAGTCTTGCTTTTGCCTCCAAGGCAGTTGCACGTGTTTGCACCTGATGAAGTAAGGCTACGTCCTTTCGAAACCGGTTGTGCTGATTTAAAATTTATGGTGTGTGAAGAAGTTTTAATTTCTTGCTATTGTCTGTACGCCAGTTTTTGAATTTATTTTTGGTAAATATACCAGCTTATTAAATTCTTCTTAAATATAAAGTCTCAGTTAAAAACAAAAATTGTTATTTGAAATTTGTGGTTTAAGACATTCTTACACCTTTCATCATTAAATCTTTATTAATGATAAAATATTAAAAAAATAAGCAATAAAGTAACTATCAATTCTTTTCTTTTTATGTTTTATAAATATTAATTTTAATTAAAATACATTTACATTTAAGTTTAAATTGCTTGAAAAATAATTAACGTTATAAGAATATGAAAAATTTTTCTTAATATTTGTGATCTTATAATCATGTGTTTTCTTTAAATGAAATTTCATAGAACTGTTTAGCTGTAAATCACGTAGAACAATCAAAATAATTGGGAGTAAAATCGTTGCTTCAGATTCTTAGTACTTTTTTCTCCATACAATTTACATATATTCTTTTAAAAATAATAATTATTTTTCCTTAAAAAAAACTGAAGCTTGAGTCAAACTTTCAGGCTAAGGTAACTAAATGTGCAGAATATATATATATATATATGTAAGAGTGTATCTTTGTTAATTTGGAAGAAAAAATAAACAGAATATTCAGTTTTTTGTTTTCTTTTTTTTCTTTTTGCGACATATGTTTAATGGTTAAATTTATATTGTTTGATATGCTAATGATAAAAATTTTAAATAGATAATTAAAATAATTAATCATGTAACTGTAAATCCTACGTGTATTTAATTTTAAGACTAAACAATTTTATGTAGAAATGATGAATTTTAATTAAAAGAAAAGTACAAGAAAACAGATTTTATTTTTTAAATATAATTTAAGAAAGAAAATAATTTATGTATATATATATATATATTACTTTTAAATATCGTCTTATAATTTTACAAAAAAAAAAAAAAAAAAAAAAAAAAAAAAAAAAGAATTTTCCGTTTTTAAAGTATGTCTATTCACTCTTTTAAACACTCGTATATTGTGTTCTAAGTAAACATTCCACAAGTAAACATGTTTTTATGAATTTCTGAAATGTTATTATTTTTTTCATGTAATATTTTTACATCTTTTACTTGGCACTGTATATCTTATGCGAATTTGTTAAAAGTAATTACATTAAGTTTTTTTTTTTTTTTTTTTTACTACGTTAGCTTCGAGTGGACAAAATTTTCTCGACAAAAGATGAACAGTAATCTCTTTCATGAAAATATACAAATTACACAGATGGGAAAGTTAGCTATGATAGTCAAGTCAATTTTACAAAGACTATATTTTAACATCAGTTTTGGTTATTCGCATACGTTCTGACATTTAAAAATCATAAATATTTATAGACATTACTAATATAAATAGTATTTTTAAAAGGAAATATAGTAAGAAAAAATTTATACAAAATAATTCCAGAAAAAATTAGATATTTGTGTTAAATGAATTTCGGAAAAAGAAAAACTTTAAAAGCAATTAATCAGTAATATGTAAAAAATCATAACACTAAACGAGTTTAATAATAGCCAAGTCATCACAATGAACCTGATTAGATTCAAATGACTATATAGATCTAAAGCCCATGACAAATGTTACACACTGTAGATAATGCTTTTATATCTCAATCATCTAGTAATTGTATTATATTTATCTTAAAAAATGATATAAAATAAAATAGATAATGGTTAAAATAATAAGTACAATTTTTAGAATTCGCAATTTTAATTTTATACACATAACAAATGTTGCATTATATTTGTTAATTTGTGGAAAGAACTATTTGATAAGTATAGTCAATAATACCTATTTGCATCTCATACAAAAGCGTAGAAACATGTGCTATCTAATATTAATTTTACTTTGCGTAGAATATTGTAGTCCGGTTCCAGTGTATTATTGAATCATTTTCATCATTGTTAAAGGGATAATGTATTGTTACGGAATTGTAAATAATTGTATTTATTTTTGTATAAATTAGTAAGTTTAGTAAGTTGATAAAATGCTAATTTTATGCATTTCTAGTCATTTTAGGGTTAAAATAGCCTAATTTTCCCTTAAAAACGCATTGGAAAGCTCCAATAAGGCAGGTAATGGACTTGGCGCCAAATTTGGCGACTTTTCCCTCCTTGGCGATTTTTTTTTTGCGACTTTGGCGAGAAAATCTTTTAAAGAATCTCTCTCAGCCCATAGTCCATAAAGATAAAGAGTTTTTGTTGTGTCCTTGTAAAAAATAAATAAATAAATAAAATCTAACTACTAGATTCATGAAAATCTATACAGTTCATGCGATAGTGACCTATAATATATATATATATATATATATATATATATATATATATATATATATATATATATATATGAATTTTTAGGTCAATTAAATAAGATATTTAGACGCAATCGCACTTTTAAAAAGTTTCAGCTCATAGGATAATAATGATAACGAATTTCTCTTTGTGTCTCTGTAAAAAAAAAAAAAAAAAACCTTTTACTCACGAAAATCAATAGGATTTGTGCTACAGTGAACTGTAACATACTTACAAACTTTCAGCTCATTCGAACAAAGCCTATAGACGCTATCGTGTTCAATCACACACATACACGCACATACATATATGCATATCCATACATCACAAAAAATCGTGTAAAAACGTAGACAAGTCCTTCCGGCTAATTTGGAAGGGTAGGTTGATTTCTTTTTTCTTATCAAGTAGCTACCATTTTGAAACAAAATGGCAGCTATAAATTATTAATGGACTTGGTAGAAATATTGATGTAGGCTATGTACATATGGAGTTTTAAGGAAATCGGTTCATAAATACATTTTTATGTAAATTTAAAATTTTCAAGCGGCCTGCACTTGGAGGAAAAATGGCAGGCCAAGTTGGCAAACAATTATATCAAATGCACTTGTAGGATAAGTCTACTATACAGATTTAATTCGAATTAATTCAGAATCAATGTTACCGTATTGAAAAATTAAGTGACCACCACTTGTATCAAAATGACGAAGCAAGTTGCTCAGTGAACTAACACAAAATGTTTGTAAGATAAGTCCACTGTCCAACTTTGGTTCAAATAAATTCAGTATTTCAAAATCTGTCGCGATAATAAAATCTTAAATGGCAGCGTTCAAGTGGATGCAACTTGGAAACAAAATTGTTGAGAAAATTGCCTATCGAAATCATAGATATTTTAATGATAAATACATTTTTCAACTTTGGTTTGAATTGATTAAGTATTTCAAAAGTTATCGTGATAACAAATTTTTAAATGGCTGCCACTTGGAAATAATATAACGGAGAGAGTTACCTAGAAAACTCATCCAAGATATTTGAAGCATAAGTTCACTGTCCAACTTTGGTTCGAATAACTGCAGCGTTTCGAAAGTTATTGCTATGACAAATTTTCAAGTGGCAGTCTAAGTGGCTGCAACCTGGAAGAAAAATGATGAAGCAACTGCCCAGAGAAATCATCCAATATATTTTTATGATAAGTTCACTGTCCAACTTTAGTTAAAACTAATTCAGTATTTAAAAAATTATAGTGATAAAAAATGGCAGCGTGGTTTCAAGTGGCCACCATTTGGAAAAAAAAAGTGAGATTCCCAGCGAACTTATCCGAGATATTTGAATGATAAATCCACTGCCCAAATTTGATGCATATTGATTTAGTATTACAAAAGTTATCATAATGACAAATTTTCAAGTGCAGCCACTTGGAAATAAAATTGTGGATCAAGTTACAAAGCGAACTTATCCAAGATATTCGAACTTTAAGTTCACTATCCAACTTTTGTTTGAATCAGTTTAGTATTTAACAATTTATCGTGATTGCATATTTTCAAGTGGCAGCGGGATCTCAAGTGGTCGCAACTTGGAAACAAAATGTCATAAAAAGTTGCCCAGTGAACTCATTGAAGGTTATTATAGGATAAGATCACTGTCCAACTTTGGTTCGAATTGGATCAGAATTTAAGAAGTTATTATGTTTATAAATTTTCAAGTGGTAGCCTAATTTCAAGTTGTCTTGTTTAATTTATAACACCCGCACTTAGTTAAAAATAGCGGATAAATTTTATTAATAAACTTGGTTGTGACCCTTATATAGTCTATGTATACATAAATATTCAAGCAAATCCAATCTTAAATACGCTTTTTACAGTGCGAATTTAAATTTTCAAGTGGCCTTCCCTTGAAAGCAAAAAGGCAGAGTAATTTGGTTATCAAAGTCATTGAAGATATTTATAAGATAGGTTCACTGTCCAAATTTGGTTCCATTTGGTGTATTATTTCGGAAGTTATCACGATTTTAAATTTTCAAGTGGTAGCCTGATTTCAAGTGCCCTCGCTTAACTTAAGATATCCGCCACTTTGTTAAAAATGGCGGATAAAGTTCACTAATAAACTTGATTGAGCCCCTTATGAGGCCTATATTTATATCAAAATTTAGGCAAATCCAACTTGAAACGCTTTTTACAGTCTGGATTTGCAATTTTCAAGTGACCACCACTTGAAAACAAAAAGGCGGGGCAACATGGTTAACGAAAGTATCCAAGATATTTATAAGATAAGTTCGCTGTCCAAATTTGGTTCAATTTGGAGTATTTTTTCGGGAATTATCGTGATGACAATATTTTCATTATATATATGTATTCGTACTATATTCATTAAAAAATCTGTACTGATAAGTATAAAGGATTTAAGTCCATATTCTTGATTTTTTCAGGAGACGAAAAATAAAGTTAAACTTACTAAAGACTAATCAGAAGAATCGATTAGGAAAAAGGAATTATGTTGATTTTTACCCTTTACACTGGTCAGTGATTGTCAACCTTCATTTAATAAACGGACAAAATTGAATTAAATATTTTATACAAAGATTAATGCTAAATTTCTGACTTGAATCTTTTTTTACCAATGGATTTTCTCAAAGACTATATGACATGGACGTAAATCCTTTATACCAATCGATAGAGAATTCTTTTCTGGGTCTGACTATGTACTTAACTCAAAATCGACAATTTTGGACTTAAATCCTTTATACTTATCGATACAGAAATATCACCAGAATTATATTTAAACAAAGATTTTGTAACTTTTAAAATATAATTTGGAACCTACTTTTCAATTTTGTAATGCACATTATTAAAAATAGAACCATATGAAAGATATATTTGTATTTAAATTTCCGCATCTTTCTAAATAATCTCATTTAAATATTGTTCACTACATAAAAACACTTTTGTACTAAGAACAGAATTTTCGGGGGGAAAAAGTGGAAGTAACGTCTCCAAAGCATTGTTAACATTTTATGAATAATTAGAAAACAGAAAAGTTGAGCATTCATAAAAATATTAAGAGACATAATCTTCAAATTTCGAGTGAAATAATAAAAGTGGCAATTATTATTTCTATTTTAAAATTTCACTTCACCTTAGATTTCATTTAATGAGGAAAGCAAATAAAAGTTTTGGTAAAGCATATCAGATTTTTTTTTTAATTAAAAAGAGAAAGAAAAAATTGTAATACGGTTTACGCTGTCATAACTTTTTAGATAAATGCTCTCTGGAATTAAACTTTAATGGGGAAAAATTAAGGGTTATTTCCTGATTGTAAAAAAAGTTAACAGTTACTCATAAGCTCTTCTTTAATAGGGAATTATAAACTAGTTTTTTTTTTTTATTATTATTTTTTTTTAATTATTTACGAGATTTTTTTTTTTTTTATGTTTGTGAAATACCGATTGTTAAGAAAGATTGCTATCTGACTGTACTCAATACTTGGAGACATTATTATTATTATTATTATTATTGTTGAAATGAATTTTGAACCGATATCTATTTCTTTTGCTTGTTTGTTAGAATTTGGTTGATCATGGATTTTTTTTCTTTTACTTTCCAGTAGTGGTTGAAAATAATGCAAAATTGTCTTTTCTAGTATAGTAGGCAGTGTTTTTTAAAACTCAACTTTATATTCTTCATTACGTGCGAATAAAAAATTGAAAAAATAATAATTAACTAGCCATTTAGAATAAATAATGAAAAAAAAATAACATTTGTGATTAATTTTTTGAGAAAAAAATTAATGATTGAAGATAATCTGAATTATTACATTTTCACAGAGATAATTAACTTTTGAAAACATGTTTTTAGATTTAAATTAACATTTTAAGGAAAAACTAATGAAAAAAATTATTTTTAAATGCACTTTGAAATGATAAGACAAAAAATGAGATTTTTCTTAGTAAAATAGCTTTACAGAGAAATGCCATTTGTCAAAAAATAAAAGTTTTGAAAAAAAGAAGATATTTTCTAAAATAAAGTCATCTGGGATACTTTAAATTTTCACAAGAAGTGTGTGACGTGACAATCTAATAAAAAAAAGTCAATTTTCGATATCTCATTCATGTAAATTGCAAAACTTTTCCCACGGTAGAATCATTAAAGTATTTCATTGCAATATTTTATTTGTTTGATGATATGACTTGATGAAGTGTGAATGTATAAGACAGACAATATACGATTTTACGAATTTACAGTTTGTGACTGAACGTGACAGAGTCTAAACTTTTTTTTTTTTCGTATGAGTTGAAAGTTGGTACGTATGTTATAGGTAATTTCAAAAAAACTAAAAAAATTTCAGAGAACTTGAATTATATATATATTTCTTATACATAGTATAATGTATTTGTTCAGATTTAGCCGTCACCGTCAGTCGACAAAAATTTAAACTACCGAAAATAAAAATAATTTATTAAAAATGTTGCACTTTATAAAAATTTATTTATTTATATAATTTTAATTTCTGATTACATCTTACATGATTAAATTTATTATTTATTTTCACGTTAAATTAGTATTACATTTTTTTTTTCTTTTAACTGTGTCTGCACTATGTTACCGAAATTTTTATAACCGCAGTTAGAAACAGATAAGAATATACTTTTACATTGTTGTCATTAGTTCCTTATGTGATTATTTATAGTATTTAGATAATTATATTTGAGAAAAAATATTTCAATTGAATTATTAAGGTGAGTATATTTATTCAACGTCTTCAATATTAGTTACTGTCGGTAAAAAGTTACGCCAAGCTGTATAATGCCGCATACGAACATGGAGTGCGCAGATACATTTAAGTTCTCGAAGGTGGACAAAAGACATATTGGCGAACGAGATTATCAACATCGCTTATAATGCAAGAGCAACATTAAGAATTGAACTGTATCAAAGCCTGCGGATGAACTTATAAAAAGTAATTCGCCGTTTCAATGGACAATATTCCTGTGACGTCACAGTATGTAAAATCGCCGAACACGTGGCCGATATTTTGTAAACAAATTAGATTCAAGATGCCATTTTATTGTTACGCATAACATTTTCCTAAATATTTATTTCTCCAGTGAAACTTAATAATCAGATATCTGTTCAAACAAGAACAAAAGAGACATGTAAACAACTGAATCGAATGATAAAATTAAGACTATTCCATATCGTAAAATTGCAGAACATTTTATATATATACACACACACATATATATATAATGAATAAAAGATTAATAAGAACATTTTATACACACACATATATATATATAGAGAGACATCAAAACTTAAATAGTAATTAGAATTTCAATCACTTTAATAAAGGAATTTATTAAATGGAACATCCATTTAAATTTGTTAACATCGCCACGGTTCACATGGCAACTTTTAATATTACATATGTTGATTAATGTTAAAGTATATTACTAAAATTGGATTAAAAACAAAACAAAGGTATCACTATATCACTCTTACTTCAATTTCATATAATCTGTAACTCTTATAAATAATATTGCAAGATAACAATTTGCAAGCCACAATGCTTTGCTATGGTAGAGTTGAGGATTGTTTGCCTAACCAGCCGATATTCTTGTAGCCTCGATCCCAAAGTGGGAATATGGTCCATTTATAGATACTAGTATCGCCCAGTGGTCGAAACTCGACCATTTTGTTTTTGCAAAGCGAGGCAAAGCAAAGTTATTGCCTTGTCCTAAACGGAATGCAATTGCAACACAGCTGCGGCAATTGTTTGCCGATATTCACTCTAACTGAATCAGCAGAGTTTTACTTAATATAACTATTTCTCTCTGTAGATGTTAGCCTTTCCTGAAATGAGAGAAAATCGCAACGTGAAAACGCCCCTTGTTGTGTGATACAGCCCAGAAGCTAATAGGTACCATGTCAAACCAAGGCCCAACCAAGTATCAAATTCTGTTAAATTAATTCGATTGGTTCATAAAGTACAGTGTCTGAAAAAAAAAAGATATTTTTCAAAAATGGTCGAATTGAGTTCGGGAAATTTCAAAACGTGTAACTTTATCGAAAACCGAAAATCTAAAACTTTTCTGAATCTTATATTTTCTACTTATATATGCAGAGGAAAGAATAATAAATCCACTTTTTAAAAAATAAAAATAAGTAGTCAATTTCACTTAATTAAAATGCAAGGAAATCTCAAAACGTGTAAATTCATCGAAAACCGGAAATCAAAAGTTTTTATGTATCTTCTACTTGCTTCTTCTACCCACAAAAGCTAGCAATAAAGACACTTTTTTAAAAAATAAGTAGCCAATTTCAGTTAATTGAAACGTAAAGAAAGCTCAAAACATGTAAATTCAGCAAAAAACGGAAATCGGAATTTTTTCCGTATCGTCTACTTATACATGCAGCAGTTAGTAACAAAACCATTTTCCTTTTATTTAGTATATTAGTTGAATATTTATTGTTTAAATATCACCCTTTGAAATGAAATGTTTATGTTTACATTCGAAACTGGAAGCTTGCCATTTTTTTTTTCTGGAGTTTTATGATTTTAAATTAAAATTTTATCAATTTTACAGAAAAAATAACTCAATCAAATACATGTAGACAGTAACTTATATATAACTATACCCAAATATCGGAATTAAAATCGGCAGATAATTTCCGTTATTTTTTAATATTTTTTTACAAAAAATCCAATGGACGATTAACATAGAAAATCTTTTTCATGGCTCCATGGACAGACAGTGACGTCATCACTTCGCTTGCGTATAGTGATGCTACATTATACAAATTAATGTGCCTATGGTTTTATTTGAGCTTTATGAAATTGCCAGATTTAACAACTTTCTACTTTTAGGTATTTTTTAATGTAAAGGAATACGTGTATAAAACGGAAAAATGGGGGAAAATGCATAAAAAAATAAATGTATTTTTAAATACCTTCTTGACATCGTAAGAAAATAATATTTATATTCGCACCTTTTGGCTAACTATACCTTTCGAATGATACCATTTTCAACCCTCTACTCCCATAATTAATATGTTAAAAAGGGACTACAAATTTTATGCTTGCCTATTAATATATAGATTTATATGTGAATCACTGATTTTCTTTCATTTTGCATTGTTCTAGATGTACAGGGTGGCCATGATTAAACTTGGTCTCTTCAGAGCTCTCTGTACCTGTAACTAAAATGGGGATTGGGTCTTAAATTTGTATGTGGACATCTCAAAGGATGCGCTGAAGGGTTCTGGAAAAGTAAAAAAAAAAAAAAAAAATTGATCTGAGGGGGACATACATGCAAATACAAACAAGCACAACAGTCAAAATGCTTGAAATGTTAATTTATAAATAACTGTGGTCTGTTTTAACTATTTTAAACCATACGATATTTAAAATTATTATTCCTATGTTTTAAAAAGGTTTTTATTGCAAAATTTTACGCAGATGACGTGAATACGCGTTTAATTTCAATCCTTGGACGTTCCGTTTCTCCGATCTTAATCTGTGGGCCTTTTTGTTATGGAGCGTTTAAAGAGTTTTTTTTTTTTAAAGCAAAGTTGTAACTTTGACTGACTTGAACGACCTTATTACGTTGCATGTGTAGAAAATCCCTGCTGACGAGCTGGTGAACACATTGTTCTTAGGCTGCAGATTTTACAACATAATAATGGGACCCACATTGAACAATATGATCTCCATCGATAAACAGTCTGTAACTTATAATAAATAGCAATTAAATCTGTAATAAATAAGTTGTTTGTATTAAGATTTCCAGCTTGTTTGTATTTTGATATATGTCCCCTCAGAGCAGATTTTTAAAAATTTTATTATTATTATTATTATTATTATTATTATTATTATTATTTGCAGAACATTTGCGAGCATCCTGTGAAATGTCTATATACATTTTCGACTAAATTCTTTAGTTACAGCTACAGAGTGCTTATTATAGTCCAAGTTTAATTATGGGCATCCTGTAACTAGCATTATTATTAAATGTTTTATTAATGTTTTATTATCATGACTAATATGTGTTAGCAAAATTGTTGATACTTTTGTGTGTGTGTGTGTGTGCTGATACTTTTTAATTATGTACAAGTCTGCTATTACGTAATTAAGATTATTGTTAATTAGAAACAACATGCATTTTAGAATATTATAATAGTAACCTAAGCTTTTAACTTGAGTAAAAAAGAGTATACCCAAAGTGTAGAGAATTTATTCTCTACTCTATTTCTGGAGGAAACTTCTGTTCCTTGCGTCTTTTGCCTTCTTTAATGTAATTTTCGGATAAATTTACGTTTTATCTTTTAAATTGGAATAATTTAAACAAATTATTTTTAAGTCTTGCCACAATAAGTGCGAAAATCTGATACTTAAAAAAAATGTTTTTGAATTTTTATCAACAAAAAGTAAAATATCGTTTGCATTGAACAAGTGTTGTAGAATGGACATACATGAATGAATGAATAATTAATTTTATTTATTTTAAAAAATATATATATATATATATTTTTGTATAATATAAATAAGCAGTAAAAAATTTATTTTACATAAAAAATTAGTAATTCAAAGAAATAATAGTAGTTAAATAAATGGTAAAGTAGTGAATATTTTCAACTTGTGAATGATGTTTAAAGTTTAGAAATTTTAATACATTAATTAAATAAGGTAACTTTTTTAAGCAAAATGTTAAAAGTTCTAGGAAAAAGAGGAATATTGTTTTTCACATAGTGAAAATTTTAACCGCAAGTACTTTTTGAAAAATCCATATGTGCTTTATAATTTTAATATAAGTTCTATTATTATTAATAATATTATTTTAGAGCATCGATTCACAATTTTACACGCCTGTCATCTGACAAATTTAATTTTAAAATATATTAAAGATGATTTTTCTTCTGCATTTAAAAACTCTTTCTAATATCCATATTTAAAAATTTTCAGTTAAAGATTCATGTTTTTTGAAGAAACTTGTAATTATAATTAGATACAAACTGAAAGTAAACACCATTAGTTATATTTTCCTTACATGAAATATGTTACGTACAGACGAGACATATTTGAAATCTATTTAATTTTATCCAGTAACGCGTTCAAATTTATCTAAGTGTAAAAGTAAATGAGCTTAAAGGAATCAACATTGATATAAACATCAAATGGGTTTTAAATGATCATTCTGACAAATTTTCTGTTTACATAAGTGACGGTTGATGTAATATAAATATTTATACAGAATATGTACTAAATTCTCTATTTGAATAAATATCGCTGGTAAGTAACTAGAAAATGCATGTGTTATTTACATTAACGCATGCAATACACAGAATTTATATATATATATACATATAAATTACATTTCCGTTACACTTATACTTCAGATCATGTTATCTGAGTAAGTAATCAAAATGATTATAAAAATCACGAAGAATTCTAAGTAACCATTTATAAAATTTATAAAAAATAGAAAATGCTATTTCATTTGCATTATCTAAATTACAAAGCCATGGAATTTTAGACGGATAGAGAATAGAAATCGTGTTTGGGATTGTGTGGGGAAATATAATATTTTGAACAAAAAGTTTTTGTAGTGACGCCATTTAACCAGCAGTTTAATATAACAAGTTATCGACGATCAACAGTTTGTACATTTGATTAGATATGTCCATCTCGATTTCTATTTCGAGTGTTACATTTTCAAATCTCGCTTCCCTCATGTCAAAAACATTGGTTACCATAGACGGAGGAAGGAATTCGCAGCATCATTGCATCCACTCTGGGACAACAAATGCAAATTCCAGAATTCCCCACCAGCGGAAGCCTGTCAAACGCTCACTGCACGAAGCTAATCAAGCCGCACTCCACCTATTTGTAGATTCACATCTACACGGTACACTGATAGCATGACAATATGAGTCGTACCACAACATACTCATTGGAGAGGGAATGGTGTACAGACGTGACCTAAGGAGCATTAAAGATAAGAACTTAGCGATAGTTAGCTGTTTGACATTTTGCCCAGAGCTATAGTTCTCGATTTCTGTTTTGAAGTCCCAGTTTCAACTACAGCTTTCTCCAATTCATATATACTTCCTTATTTTCTTATTTAAACGAGCTTTAATGATTATTATTATTTTAAAGACACTATTTTTTATTTAATTATGACACAGATCAATATTGAAATTTATAATTGAGAATTTGTTCTTTTATCTCATAATGAAAAAGAGCAATTTTGTGGACATATTAGGCTAATAATTTGCTCAAAACATATCTAATATGACAGAAAAGTTGGTTTTGTGTATTTTAAAACTATAGATAATTTTCGTAATGTTGTATCTATTAAAAAGTTATTAAATTATGCTTTAAATGTATTCCTCCCACAGAACAAAATGAATTGCAAGTCATTTGTGAATCTTTTGTGAAGTTTAGTAATTTGTACAGTTTTAAATAGAGCACATATCCTCGGGAACTTGAATAACATAAATTAATTTCAAAGCGTTCTATAAATATTAACGAAATTTAGAGCGCGGATAGACAGAGAGACAGAAAGACAGACTAATAGACTAACTGAAGCCATAATCACTCTGAAACTTTTTTGGAAATTGTTAAAATCGTTTTACACAAACCAAAATGCAATTACAGAAATTTCGAATTTTAGTCCTTAATATATCTGTATTAGGGCCTTACACAGAGGCATTATATACAGGGGACTACGGTGGCTTGGTGGGGCCTAAGACTGAATTGCCGGTTTATTTTAATGAAAAAAAAATAACAATTTATTTAATTTCTATGAATTTAGTGAGAAGTTATACGGGATGAATTTCCATAACCCCGATCATTTGGCATCATTATTGATCAGAATACTTAGTTATTACCCTGTAAACCTTTACGTCAAGCCTACCATATCTTATAGAAAGCAATTTTGTTACGCAGATAAATATGAATATCGATTTCCTCATGATTTCAACAGCAAGTGCTACATAAGTCTGATTAAAAAAATAAATAAAATAATAATAATAAATAAATATATTTCATTGAAAACAATGTACTAACATGTATTTAGGTGTTTTTTGTATAGAAACCAGTTGTAATATTTATACTATTTTCAATAGGGAACATGCTAAAGTGAACACTGGAATAACATATATCAGTTTAAAGTAATTCTGAAATTATTTATGGACATTAGGACACATTGATGTCAGAAACATAGAAAACATGAAGTTTAAATTTAAAACGAATGCGATTGCTGGAAAATTAAGAAAATTTCGTATTATTTCTATGTTGAGTTAATCAAACATATTTTTTAAGGTTTGCAATGTTTAAATGGATTCAAAAAGTCTCACAAATAGTATGCTTAAATAAATATAAAAATTATGTGATTACGCAGATACATGTGAGACTATGTTTAAATAAAAATTTATCATTTAGATACACAGTATATGACTATTCAAATAAAACCACTACTATTTATGTACTGACTTTTTTAAACAAAGAATTAATACTTTGCATTCTTGAAAAGAATTATACGATTTGTTTACCTATCTGAAATAGAAAAATTAAGTAATCAAAAGTGTGATCTATGATAAATGTATTAATAACAATAATAATAATAATAATATAATAACTATAACTATAAAAATTTTAATAAATGTTTTACTTATAACTGAATGCTTACAATAAATAAATAAATAAATAAATAAATAAAATAAAAAGACTTAAACTTATTTATCGTATTAAAAGAAAGTGATTTAACAATATAATTTACATTTTTTATTTTCTTTTTTTGAACAACGCATAAATTTTTCTTAAGGGTATACGACATTTAATATAAATATATTTTTACCATTGTAAATCCGTTAGCATTGTTACATAATTAATTATTTTTTGTCTTGGTTGGTCTTTGACAGTATTGTACACATGTTTGCTTCTTCTTATATTAGTTAATGCAACTGTATACAGACTAAAAAAGGAATTTTAGTTTCTTGATAAAAATTGTCGTAGTAAACTAAATACACATTCTTTCCTTTTTGCTATTAGATAAATTAATTAGAATCTGTGTTTTAATCTCGTTAACTACGAAAACATCCAAAACTCCTAAAAAAACATTTATTTTTATAACATATTCAAAGTTGCTTTTACGGAAAATCAGTTAAGAAAGATTTAGCTGTTAAAGGCTTAGGGGCATTAAACAGTACTTAAAGCACCGAAAACGAATTACGTCATGTAGAACTTTAATTACTATTGAAGGTTTATATTCGAAAATTAAATTAAGTGAGCTTTAACTGAAATAACATATTTAGAATCAGTCATTTACAGTAATGACTTAGCTTAGCAGCACAATTTTGAAACAATTAAGCATCTAGGTTCTTGCATGTCATTTTTAACGATTTGTAAAAGACTAGTTCAGCACGTTTTAGGTTTAAGTATTTTTCCGTGTAATATTTCCAGTTTCTTCTGGGAGTTATAAGCTTAAATTTTGTTATACAAAAATGTAAATTCTGACATCTTAAATATTACTAAATTATTAATTAAATATATTTTATTAAACATTTTCGCAATTAATTGATTTTATTTGTTTTAATATAAAATTCTATTTTAAGGTGAAAAACAAAACAAAACAAATATATATATATATATATCATTAATTCTGCAGCAAAATACATCAGCAAAAATTTACAGATAGGACTATTATATTTTTTGATTAATATATATATACATATATAGAGGAATATATAAACAAATGAATGAAATTAAATCCCAAAAAACACTGAGGTCTTCATCAGGGAGGCCCCTCAGTGTAGGGGTGAAAGAGAAATTTCTGAAAGGACAGTAGCAATTAGCTATTAACTATCCTTAGCCCACAACTTCTCACCAAACAGAAAACCACCATTAACTGAAGAGAAATCAAACATATATACAATGTATAAAATACTAAAAAAGTTATAAAATTACAAAATTGCAAAAGTTATAAAATTACATCAATTCATTTAAAAAATATACAATTATATAAAGAATTAATGAAGGTAAACAAGAAAGTATAAAATGAAATAAAATAAAACCATTTACCAGATAAACAAACCCACTTCGGCCGACGGGGTTACTCGTCGGTACTGAAATATCGCCCTTGAATGAGGAAATAGAACAAACCGAAATAGGAAAACACTGGAAACACACAGTTAAAAATTGGGACGGGTAACAGTTAATTTGCAAGGTATTTTTTAGGTCTTCATATTTTAAATAATTTTCATTATTGCAAATATTACGAATTCTTTTAAGCTGTGCAGACATAATATATTTTTTTAACTTTTCTACTGATATTTGAAAACCAATTAGTAAGACTATTTACATTAAAATTAAAATCCTTCCTTTTATCGTATAATCCACTGAGCCATTTTTTCTTTATTTCTCTTTCTATTTAAATCTAGGAATGAAATTTAATCAGTATCCGTACGGTTTAAAATTAATTCTTTAGGATATATTTTGACAGAAATATTTTCGAAACAATTACAGTTAAAAACAATCAAATCATCAATATATCTGAAAAAAGTAATATTTATAAAAAAATTTTTGAAAAAATATAAAAATAAATTTGCGAAAGCACTCAAAAATATCGTTTCCATTGGAATCCTCCTCCGCTGTAAAAAGTAATCTTTCACGCTAAACAAAACGTTTTCAAAAATACAGAACTTAATAAGATTAATCCAGTATTTTTTTTCACAATTTAAGTAACTGCTAAATTCCTCATAAATGAATTCAAAAACTTCTGTTACTAAGTTGTGGAATACTGCCAAACAAATTTTCAAAATCACAGGTACTTACGGAATTAACGCTTTCTGAATGAACCTTGAAATATTCTATAACTTTCTGGTTATTGTTTATAATGTTACTATCATTAGCAGAATTTATCACTTTTAAGACTGAATTTAGATATTTAAATAAGATTTTACCGGCTTTATCATTATAACTATTAGTACCACAGGTAACAAAACGAAATTTAACTGGATTTTTATGAAATTTAACAGTAACGAAAAGTTATGGAAAATTAAAACAATTTCTGCTTAAATTTAGTTTTTTATTAAAGGCTAATATGCGTTTTTTGATAATACAGGAGGGGGGGGGGTAGTTAACTTACTGAAAGAACTATTACTTAAATATTCCTTTAATAGAAGATTTTTTTAAAAAAATTTACAAATACTTGCAAAATTGCTATTTGCTTTATCTACTGTAGCAATAATAAATTTATCTTTTAAATTTTCAATACTTTTTTTAAGTTCAGTACTATATTTAAACTCATCAAGATTAAGCTTACTATAATAATTTCCAAAGAAAAGTAATTGTTTCTCAAACAGGTACAAAAATTAAAATTTTTATTCTCTAAAATCTTCAAAAGGCCAGCTATATTTATAGGAAATTTTTAAAATAAAAGTGTCTAAATCTTTTTCTATAAAATCAATATTTTTTTTACTGCTGTAATTAAAATTCATCCTAAAGCTTGATCCCAAAGTCATAATGCTTTTTATGTGATCATCTTCAATTATATTTAAATTTCCTGAAACAATACGACCGTAATAAGGGTCAATAAAGTTTTTAAAACTATTTGAATAGCAGTAACATTCATCTTCTTTAATTAAACTAATATATTTACTATATATATATATGTCAAGTGCAAATGTGCATAATTATAGTATTAAGCATTCTGATTTATATAATTGGAAACATGAAATGCTTATATTTAAAGTAAAAGCACCTTCTTTTTCTCTTAATGTTACATTTTCATATAATTTTAATGCATTATTAAGATTATTTTTAAAAATAATTTTAGTAGAAATTTCTGTTAATAAATGTATATATATATACTATTATGAAAAATCTATTCCAATTTATATTGAGTTATTTTCTATTATTATGGATAATATGACCGTATATGGATAAAATTTGGGTCAAAGTGTAACAATTATGGTTGATTTTTAGAAAATGACATGCAAAACAGAAATGATTGAGAAAAAGAAAAGAAAAATTTATCATAGTTTTTTTTATAATATAATTATTAGCAACGAAAAAAAAAAAAATATTCGAGTAATATTTTATTTAAAACATTGAAACTTTTTTTTTTTTTACATGATTAAAAAAAAAATAATAATAATGAATTGACAGAATTTTAAAAGTCTAATGTAGTGACATAATTATTTACAATATCAAGATTCTCACTCATCAAATTTTTGGACACAGTATCTTCAAACAGTAATTTTTATAATGAATATTATACGATCCTTGAAGTATAAAAATACCCCTAAAATACTTGTATACAAGAAGCATTTATAAGCAAATTTCTCATTTTGGACTTTTTACTTACTAGTTTTAAAGATATAATCGAAATATTACCTTTATGTTGAAAAAATAAATCACAGACAGCTGCTTCTAAAGTTGAAATTCAAGAATTACTGTTAATTTACTTTATTTCCTTTAAAAGTTGTCCCCAAAACGTTTGTAAAAATAAAAAATGAATTAAGTGCCTAAATCGTATTTTCATTACATGAAACCCGTGGTTAAAAATTAATTATGATAATATCTTTGTTTTTACTATTTTATTAAAGTATTCCGTTATTAAACAAACAAAATTTACAGTTACAGTTGTAACAACTTTAAAAATTGTTCTGTAAATATTTAAAGTTTTATTTTTGAGGTAGCATGACATAGCATTATTTCAAGTGGTTTTATGTCCTTTAAAATAATAAAATAATACTAAGTATATGTTATTATAAAAAATATGTAATATTTCATTATCTTAATTGTAAATATTTTTAATTGCATGATTTTACTATACGTAAATCACCGATATAGTTGCTAATGGCAGAGGGTTGTTTAATATAAGAAATTTTTGCTATTTACATTTATATATTAAAGAGTTCCTACGGACCCAATTTTATTCAAGGACTTTTCACCAATATTCTTAAAAAATATATTAAATATACCGGCTTACTAAATTCTTCTTAAATATAAAGTCTCAGCTAAAGACAAAAATTGTTATTTGAAATTTGTGGTATACTCAATTAAGTCATTATTAAACCTTTCATTATTAAATGTTTATTAATGATAAAATATTAAAAAAATAAGCAATAAAGTAGCTATCAATGAAAAATTATTTTCTTTTTTATGTTTTATTAATTTTTATTTCAATTAAAATACATTTACATTTAAGTTTTAATTGCTTGAAAAATAATTAAATTTACAGGAATATGAACATTTTTTCTTAATATTTATAAACTTATAATCATGTGATTTCTTGAAATTAAATTTAATAGAATTGTTTAGCTGTACCTTACGTAGAACTATCAAAATAATTTAGAGTAAAATCTTTACTTCAAATCCTTGGTATTTATTTCTTCATACAATTCACATATATTCTTAAAAAAATATATATATATATATTTTTTTTTTTTTTACTTAAAAAAGCTGAAGCTTAAGTCAAACTTTCAGGTTAAGGTAACGAAATGTGGAAAAAATGTGAGAGTCTTTCTTAATTTGAAAAAAAAAAAAAAATATATTCAGACCTTTTTTTTTTTTTTTTTTTTTTTTGGTGACGACATATGTTTAATGGTTAAATTCAGATTATTTGATATGCTAATGATAAAATTTTTAATTAGATAATATAAATAATTAATCATGTAATTGCAAATCTTGCGTATATTTCATTTTAAGGAAAAACAATTTCAGGTAGAAATGATGAATTTTAATTAAAAAATAAATACAAACTTTTTAAAAAATATAGTTACCGAAAGAAAATAACTTCTATATGTTTTTTTTAATGCTAAATATCGTCTTATAATTTTCCAAAAAAAAAAAGATCAATTTTTAGTTTTTTAAATATATCTATCTGAAATGGTATTATTTTTTTCTTGTAATAATTTTTTCATCTTTTACTTGGCACTGTATATCTTATGCAAATTTGTTTTAAAGTAATTACACTGAATGCTTTTTTTCCCTTTTTAAAATGCATTAGCTTCGAGTAGACAAAAGATGTCTAGACAAAAGATGAATAGCATAGATAATAGATGATTAGCTTTTTCATAAAAATGTACAAATTATGCAAATGGAAAATACGCAAATGGAATAGTTAGCTATGATAGTCAAGTAAATTTTTAAAAGACTATATTTTAAGGTCAGTTTTGGTTATTTACATACTTTTTTGACGTTTAAATATCAAAAGTATTTATAGACATTACTAATATAAATAGTATTTTTAAAAGCAAGTATAGTAATAAAAAATTCATAGAAAATATTTCAAGAAATAATTAGATATTTATGTTAAATAAATTTCGAAAATAGAAAAACTTTAAAAGCAATTAATCAGTAACATGTAAAAAATCCTAACAATAACAATGTTCAATAATAGTTAAGTCGCCCTGATTTGATTCTAAGGACTATAGAACTGAAGCCCATGAATAATAGTACAAACTGTCGATAACGATAATATATCTCAATTATGAAGTAATTGCATCATATTTATCATAAAAAATAAAATAAAATAAAATAAATTATGGTTAAAATAATAAATACAATTTAAACAATTAGGAATTTTAATTTTGCACATAACAAATACTGCGCTATACTTGTTAATTTACTGCAATATCTATTTGATAAGTATAGTCAATGATACCCATTTGCATTTTATGTAAAAGCATGGAAACATGTTCTAATTTAATTTTACTTTGCCTAGAATATTGTAGCCTGATTTCAGTGTATCATTAAATCCTTTTCATCATTGAAAAAGACATAATGTATTTTTAGCCGGTATATAAGGTGTAAAAATGGATCATTTACAGATATCTGTCGATGTATAAAAATAAAGTCGAATAAAAGGAGGGAAGAAAATGAGTATTGCTGATATAAAATAATGTATGAAATGACAAAAAAAAAAAAAAAAAGAATGAAAAAACATGCGGCACGCATTGATTATTAACACGTTCCAAATGTACGTAATTGTTGCATCGTATAACTTTCAACACTCTTTGCGTAGGTAATCACACAACGGACAGTTAGTAGTTCTGAAAGGCATACAGATAGAATAATTGAATTCCTAATAATTCTTAAACATTGTTAGAAATGTGTATAAAAAATATACATATAATGAGAAAAATTATCTTAATCACAAGCTATAGCCAAACCGCATCTAAAGTATTACTTTTTATAGGGTGGTTCAAAACGTTTTATCCATCTTTAATTTTTTACTGGTCCCCTTATCCTCTTAAGGGCACAACGTTTTCTGAAATATATGGGATATAAGATGTTCTTTTCACTACCAAAGTTTCAAGATGATTTCTATAGAACTTTTCTATTTAACAAAACGTCAAAATTCGAAAGTGTGCATATACTTATTGGTAGATAGATTAGGTACAAAAGTACTTCTGTGATTTTTTTTTTTTTTTTTTTTTTTTGTTTGGTTGGCACGGAATTTGCGTCTAAACATTGGGAGTGAGAATAATGAGGTTGCCAACACATGACCAATTGTTGCCAACAGATGACCCTTATTTCGAGCAGCATTTTGAATTAAAGTAGTGAGTTTAAGATTTATTTGCTTTTATCAAAATTAAAAGCAGAGATTTTTATATTTGTTACACATTACTATACTAATACTCTATAGTTTATATCTATATTGCTGCAAAATTGAATGAAATTTCTAGTATATATATAAATATATATTAAGAAAATGTATCTCTAATTTTGCTGTGTCTTCTTTTAATGAGCTGAAATAGAAGAAAAATTTAACTTTAAACAGCTGTAAATTCACTCGTTTAACAATGAAATACATTTTATTATTATACATGGTTATATACAGGGTCCGAAATTTCAACTTAGATTATACTCGCTGAAAAAAAAAAAAATTCTCGCCACAAAACATGATTAACTTACTCTATTTTTTACGAATAAGTTGTCCAGAATTTTTTATTGGAAAAAGAGGAGAAACTACGTAATGTCTTTTATTTTATAAGAAAATAGAAGACATTCAATTTTGAAAAAGAGGTAATTTTAGAAGACACAAAATTAAATGAATATGATTATAAAAACAGATTCAAAAGGTACTTTACACAAGTGGTGGAAACATTTTTATCTCAAATGATGAATTTGGATCAGTACACCTTATTTTAAATTCATAATATAGGGATACGAGAAGAAAAATCCCTAATTTTTATAGGTGTCACTGGACTGGACAATATAGATTTTTATTTTTTTTTAGCTATAGACAAAAACTTTTTTTTTTTTCTTGTGGTACTTTTCATGTTTTAAAGTAGGTATAAGTTTTTAAAGTAGATATATAAAGGGGATTTTTTTCACATGTCTACATTTTGTTCATTGAAGAAAACAGTCGCTTTGTGGAAGCGTTTTCGCCAGGAGGACATAAAATGAATTCAACTAACTTTTGCATATATTTGTGAGGTGGTTGTAGAGTTATCATTAAGGTCAATTGTCTGCACTAGCGCTCTAGGCTTGAGTAGGAGAGTCCTCCTTAGGGTCTTTCTAAGCTCATATTTACGCTAGTTCCGGAACACGAAAAACTCGTAACAGCCGAGCCAACGAGCGCGACCGGGTATCGAACCCAGCGCCTCACGTTTACCAGGTTCGATTACAGAACCTCTCGACCACTGGTGGGCCTATTTGTATGAGGAATATTATTCATACAAAAGTGAGAACACACGTGAACCCACCACGTATAAACCGGAGCATCAGCTTCTTAATGATTTCATGACAATTTGCATAGTGACACCGTGTTCTGGATCAAAGAACGGTACAAATATAGGAAATACTTTTATTTCTTTGTGATTCGAAGAATCTGAATGGACATAAACCATAATATGCTTTGGCAAGTTTATTAGAAAGTTGTTCTTTCGCGAACCTAACGCAGAAAAAAGTTAGTGTTCACCGTTCGATACAGCCAACAGCCTACTGAGCTTCCCAGTTTTGCGAAATTTTTGAAATTAAGTACTAAATCCTTTTCATTTGAAAAAGAGTACAGAGGACGAAAAACATAAAAAAGAGGACTTTTTAGTTCTGTAATTTTTTCTTCGTTTAAGAGGGCACAGCGTTGAAAAACAAAACTGTCCTCTTAAAAAAAGGATATCTGGTCCGTAGATTTCACGTTTTCAAATCAATATTTTTTTTTGGTAGCACAATATACTGTAAGAATTCTATCTACATTTAGACCGAAATTTTACTCGCCACAGTAAAATTTCCACTCGCCGATGGCGAGCTGGCGAGCGGAAATTTCGCTCCCTGTATATATATATATATATATACGTATGTTATTATATATATATATATATATATATATATATACGTATGTTATTATATATATATATATATATATATATATATACGTAAGTTATTTCATAGTTATTGAGTAAACAAAGTATTTATTGTGTGTGTCTTAGTAATATGCTCTCATGTGAAATAATACGAAAAAAAAAGAGGAATGAAAGAAAAAAGTGAAATTTGAAATCTGTTTAGCAACATGAACGAAAAATCGATAGACATAATTTTATATTAAGATGTAACTTAATATATTATTAAAGAAATTCTGCGCATTAGATCTAGAGATGCTATAAATTTTTGTCTCAGGAAGATATCAATCAGAAATGATCAAAACATATTCAGGCTACCTTAAAACAGACAAAATCGTAAAAATCCGAATGCTGAAAATTTTGCCCCATCTACAACTTTCATTTAAACAATATACAGAGAAGAACAAAAATATTTGTATAATTTCTTAACGCAGAATATAATATTCTTATGAAAATATGTATCTGAATTAACACTTTTTCGCAAAGTTAATCACTTTTTGAAAAACCTATTTTTAGTAATTTATTCGGTTTAAATTAACATTTTAAGAAAAACTAATGAAAAAGAATTATTTTAAAATACATTTTTTAATAATAAGAAAAACAATAAGATTTTTCTTTGTAAAATAGCGTTAAAGAAAAATGTCATTTGCCAAAAAGGAAAAGTTAAAAAAAACAGAAAACATTTTCTCAAATAAAGTCACCTGGGTAACTTTAAATTTTCACAAGTAGAATGGGACGTGACAATCTAAATTCATATAAAGAAAAATCAATTTTTGATATCTCATTTATGTAAATTACAAAATTTTTCACACGGTTGAATCATTGAAGTATTTCATTTGTTTTGTTTGAGGATATATGACTTGATGAAGTGTGAATGCATAAGACAGGCTATATATTATTTTACACGATTTTACTTAATGTACGTATGTGTATGAATGAACATGATAGCGCCTAAATGTTTTCTTCAAATGAGTTGAAAGTCGGTACGTATGTTATAGGCCACTATAGCATGAACTGTATAGATTATTGTAAATTTAACATTCTTATTATTTATTATTTTTTTTTTTGTACAGAGACACAAACAAAATCTTTTTAATCATTATAATCTGTTGGTTGAAATTATTTAAAATGCGATAGCATCTAAATTCTTAACCCGATTGATTGTCCATTCTGCAGCACTAGTTCGACATGAAACCCAACCAACCAACCAAACTAACACGATTGAGCTGAAAATTAATATACATGTTATAGGTCACTAACTCACAATTATAAGGATTTGGGTGAATCTAGCACTTATGTAATTTTACATTTTTATTTATTTATTTATTTATTTTATTATAATCTATTGACTTAAATTAATCGAAGTGGAATATCTTTGAACATCTTGTTCGATTGAGCTGATTGATTCAGAGTCCTCTTACTTTAATTTATTTGAGCAACCGTTAATTGCTCGATGTTCAGAAAGTCAAGTTGAATCAATCCAAAATTTCTGTTAGCTTGAATCTGAATATCTCCCCCCTCCCTTTTTAAAAATGTTCTTTTAAGAAAAAGTCAAATCAATGTGAATTAAAAAAATATATTCCACATGAAGCAACATAAAGTTTGTTTATTTTTATTTTATTTTTTTATAATTAATTCATATAATATGTTCAAATCTTCAATGGACCTTATGCAATGCGCGTCATTGCTGGTAATATAAAAGTCTTTCCGCCAATCGCTGGGCTTGAAATTTTTGTTTACTTCTTCATCAACCATCAACAATCGGTAAATACCCGCAGCCATTGCGACTCGTGCACAAGATCCATTGTTTAAGAATTGTGTAAAAAATAAAGTTGTTACGTAGACTTTTGGAATAATAGGTGAAAAATCAATATGTGAATGATCCTTTAAGATTTAGCCTCTTTCAGAAAATCTCTAAAAACAGCTATTTCTATCCCCAATAATAATTTGAATTTTCGGTATAATTTTTTGCAGATTTTGTGGAAGTTGCCCTGAAAAAATTTCTATTACGTTAAGCAAACGGATTTCTATATTTTATTTATTTATTTATTTATAGTTTCAATAAATCATTTCAAACAGTTGCTCATATTTCATGAATGGGGTAATATATTTGTTTTTAAATTGATTATTCTTTCTAAATTATTTCGACAATTTATTTAAAAATGACGTTAAGTTTAAATCAAAATCCTGTGGGTTATAAAAAAAATGTAGAATAAAACAAATTTAAACATTCATTTATACCTCCCTGAATATAAATGACAGTCTTACGGAAACGAACACAGTCGATGAAAGTGATTATTATCAGATATTATGTTCACAGCCTATTTAGTCTATTACCATGTACAAGATGATATCAAATATATATATGCACATATCTTTGCATTTGTAGTGGATTCCTTGAATGACTCTGACTCCAAAATGGCATTGAAAAATTTGCAGTCAAACATCTACTTCACACTCACAAAGTTATAGGAGAATTCTTGAAGAGAACGTGTTAAACCGAAGGCGGCCATATTAATTTGTCAACCTGCTGTACAATGTAATTTAAAATATGAACTTTTGCTATAAACAGCATGACAAAAACAGGTTAGAGGACTAACACTGAATTTTTTAAGTGGACTACTCAGGAGATTAGCTGCAGGAATTTGTTTTCTTTTACTAACAATATTTCCCTCAAATATCAATTTGAAAGAAAAAAAAATATAAAGTGACTCCACTCGATTTTACGACAGTTAAGTAATTAACGGTTAAATAATAGAAGTCTGAAATTAATTACCTCAGTCCAGTTTAAGACTATTGTAAGTCACACAATTTTTGACCATATTTCTTAATGATAAAGAGCTTTTTGTTGGCCCCTGTAAAATGATATAAGTGCTAGATATACCAAAATCTACATAGTTCGTACGATTGTGACCTATAATATGTATATAAAGTTTTCAGCTCAATCCGACAAAATATTTAGATGCTATCCTACTTTAAAAAAATTTCAGCCCATAGGCCATAAAAAATAAAGAATATTTTGTTGTGTCCTTGTAAAAACAACTAAGTGCTAGATTCATCAAAATCTATGCAGTTCATGCGACGGTGACCTATAATTCATATATAAATTTTTAGGTCAACCCTACAAGGTATTTAGACGCTATCGCACTTTAAATAATTTGAGATCCCAGGCAACAATGATATAAAGAATTTTTCTTTATGTTTCTGTTAAAAAAAAAAAGAAAAGAAAAGAAAAAAAAAATCTTTAAGTGGATTCACGAAAATTAGTAGGGTTCGTAAAAAAGTGACCTATAGCTTCTAACTTTCAGTTCATTTGAACAAAGCGTTTAGACGCTATCTTGTACACTGTTAAAAACTTTTCTGTAAATTTACAGAGAATCTATTGGTAATTAATTATATTAAGTCTTACGTAAATTTACAGAGAATTAAAAAAAAAGAGATTCTGTCAAAATGCAGAGAAACTATTCTGTAACTCAATCATAGTCTCTGTAAATTTACATAGATCAAAATATTCAAGTCTCTGTAAATTTAAATCTGTGAAACATCATAGTCTCTGTAAATCTGCATATGTAAAAATATGCAAGTCTCCATAAATTCGAGCATGTAAAAGCATATAAGTCTCTGTAAATTTACCATTGTAAAAGTAACCACGTCTCTGTAAGGTTACATATGTAAAATCATCCAAATCTCTGTAAAATTACATATGGAAGAGCATCCAAGTCTCTGTAAAATTGCATACGTAAGAACATCCAAGTCTCCGTAAATTTCGTATATAATATTATGAAAATCTCAGTAAATTTATCCATGTAAAAATACTTAATATTTGAAGGCCCCACCATTGGCTGAGAAGCTCTGCTCTCAACGTTTGAAGGCGGAAGTTTGATCCCAGGTTGCGATTTCCGACCTACCCATTCGGAATTTTCAGCGGATTTCTCCAAAACTTGTATAAATATGGGATAAGACATTTTAGAAAGACCTATACTTACGGCAATCACCACAGGTCGAGAAATCTAGCACAGCCAATCGGCTTAAACTAAGGCCGATTAAATATTAGTATGTTTACAAGCGTATCGAAGACACTCTAAATTGGCATATTCTTAAAATAAATTCCATTATTATCAATTTACAAGTACAAAAATATCCAACAGTAAGTATCTTCATGAATATAGGTAAGAATCTAGTAAATATGTTACATAAGTACAGATTCTTATACAACTTAAGGAAAAGAAACTTAAAGTTGGATGTTTTTGCACTTGTAAATTCACAGCCTTGGGATTTATTTTAAATGCGCGTCAGTTTAGAGTGTCTCGAATAAGCTTCTAAATATACTAATATTATTGTGGTGGTAAAATCACATTGGTTACTCCAGAGTTCTAGGCCTGTATATAATGCCTTATGTGTAGGTCATTCTAAGATGTTCTATCCCTTATTTACAAAAGTTTTTTAAGAAAACCTTGGAAAATTTCGAATGGGTAGGCTGAAAATCTCAACCTGAGATCGAACTTCGCACTTCCCACCTTCAAACTTTGAGATAAGAACTCCTCGGAAATTGACGGGGCAAGACGACTGGACTTTAGTATATATATAGACTTGCTATATATTTTTTATAAAAACTACATTAAAATTCAGAGGTATAAAGTTGGTTAAGCTTGTATTACCTTTGGTGGGATTTGTAATGATGCGCTTTAACAGGTTTTTAACTACAATTTTTATTAATGTTGTGGTACATTTTGCATACATTAAACTTTTAATAAAAGATTTAAAAAAGAAGCTGATTTATATTATGGTACGTCTAATAAAATGATCAGAAATAATTGCAAAATATGTCATATGTTTGCTAATTATTGCTCGGTTATATTTAGTCCATACCAAAATAAAAACTTAATTCCCTCATTTATGTAGAATATGACTCAATATGTAGAATATGACTGAATAGTGAAAGATCTCACAGGTCTTAATCTAAAATATTGATTTGATAATTATGACTGATATTGATGTTTTTTGCTCTATCACATACATATTTTTATCAATACAGTGTGCGCTATTTTTTTCATTACTCTTCCACGAATATAATTATACGGTTACTTTTATAGTATGATTCCATGATTAATTACAATTAATCATGGAATCATACTAGAAACTACCGAAAGAGAAGGAATTGTGTCGGTAGACACCCTTTATTGGCAAAAGCTACGTGTAACAGAGAAAAATTGGCTTTATTTTTGGTTTCAGCACAATAAAAATATAGATATCAACTAAAGTAAATAAATTAAATTTTGCCATCATTATATTTGTAGATCTGTGTTAACAACCTCAGTTTCTTTCATTCAAAACATACATCCACTTTGTAAATACACTTAAAAAAATATTTTAACAAATATATATATATATATATATATATATATATATATATATATATATAACATTTTGATTAGATATTAACTTAAAACAATTAAGAATGTAATTAAAACACTAATCGTTTAAAATGCATTATGCTCTTAAGTGTAAACTTTCTAAATTAGGGGGGGGGGAGAAAGGAAAAATTGCTCAAAAATTTGTTAGATACACTACTTTTCCATAATGACCGTACACTTTCGATTTCAGACATTTTTTCAGACACAAGTATTTCAAAAAATGTTAAACAAATCATTTTGAAACTTCAGGGGTGTGAAAGGAGGACCAGTAAAAAAAAAAAAAAAATTAAAGTAAAATGAAAGTATTTGGCTTCACCCTGTAATAATTAATGCTTGAAATACGATCTGGTAGTAGCATGTGATTATAGGACTCTTTATCATTAACTCTTTAAGTTTATATGTCTCTACCGCATATAATCGGGGAGATAAAGGTTTCTTTAAAAAATTGCAAAAATTTTTTCCCTTTTTTTTTAGTTATAACACGCAAAGTATGAAAAGACAGTGCAAAGTTATTTTCAGGAAACTCGACATACAATAATAAACACTGCATACTGCAATCATAAGGGAAAAAAATATTAAATATCTAATGAAATATGAGTATTTTTGCTAAATTTCTAACTGCGCATGCGTAAATGTTCAGTGAAATTTCATTTTCAAAATTTAACAGTCAAATTTATTGAGCTACTTATGTAAAAACCCCAAACAAAAATCGTGTAAACTCAAAAAGTTCTACGTCATAGAATAAACTGAATTTCAGCTGTTCCCCAACAAAGGAATTGTTAAGAGGGCTTTCCCAATATTTATTTACAATCACAGAAAATTGCATTACCGTTCATCGAATTAAAATAAAAATGTGAGTAAAACTCCTTATACTTCAGCGTTTCTTCGAGAGAAACTGAAGACCAGTTCATTCTTTGGCGTAGAGCCTTTTGAGCTTACAAAATACTTGTTTGGGGTTTTTATATAAGTAGTTTAATGCATTTGGCTACTAAATTATACAAATGAAATTTAGCTAAAACTTAGTCATACGTAGTTGAAAATTATTTAGTAAAAATGCTCACATTTCATTAGATATTTAATATTTTTTTCATTCTGATTACAGTATGTTGTGTCTAATGTTGTATATTGGGTTTCCCGTATATAGCTTTGTACTGGATTTAATACCTTGCATGTTATAGCAAAAAAAAAAAAAAAAAATTGTTTGGCAATTTTTTAAAGAACTAGGGGGCTTTGCCCCCTGCTCGCTCCGCTCACCAACCCCTGAGGAAAGCTTCGCCTCCTCTCGACTCGCTTTACTTATTAACCTCTGCGGCGCTCTGCCATACGCTGAATTGGAAATGCTGATATTCACTTCTTTACCTTTCACTGAATAGAAAAATTAATACTGCATAAAAAAAAAAAAAAAAAAAAATGGAAATACCCATATTCAATGTTAAATTGAAATACATAATATTTAAGACCATTTTTTTAAATGAAATAATGTGCTAAGGATCAATAATTTTTTTTTTCGGAAAAGAAAGAAATGGACTCTTCCCACGTGACTTCAGAGATCACATGATAGGTGAAAAACAAACAGCAGACGAAGTCTTCTATATCTATAGCGATTTCTGAAATAACATATTTTCTATTCTTATTTTTGATCAATCGTATTTAATCTGTGTTACTTTTTTATACATCATCATTTTTAATCCATTTTATATCATTATTCATCATCTTTTGTTTGCTGTATACATTTGCAGTCATCATTTAGTTTATAATTCTTATTGATGTTCATGGAGAACATGTTAAATACTCTGATTTTTGGTACTTAAATCATTGACAGTGCAACATCGTACGATGTAAAGCCATTTAGACCAGTAACTAAGTTAATTAATTTGTTGTAACACATTTATGCAATTAAATTTAATTGAAAACATTTTAAAATTTCAAATTATAATCCGTAAACATTCCAGAAGTACAAGCTATTATTTATTGCTAGATCAGTTAATGTAACAGTTACACTACAACATACAAAAATTTATTCTTACAGGTGAAAATAAATAAACACATAAAGTGTTTTTTAAAAATTATTAAATTTACAATAACAATTATTTTACTGTTTACAAATGCACAATATTACTTTATTTTATTTTATAGTAAATATTAACACTTTTGTTCTTATGAACAATATTTAATTGAATTCGATTCTCAAATTTCGATTATTTGTTTTCCTCTATCACATGACTGAGCAGACGACGCTGGGAGGAGTCCATTCGTAACATCTAGATCATTTTATGTTACAGATACAGTATGTGAACTTCTTAGGGACATTTAAGATTTTGTCACTATTTAACGATGGATTTTTTAGTATATATGCTTGTTTACAAAAAAAAATAAAACCTTTAAATTAAATTAGAATAACTTTTTAAAAAATTAGAACCTATTTTTTCTAATGCCCGTACTTTTTATTATTGATTTTCTTTAGTTAATTTATGGCAGTATATACTCTCTGTATGTATTTATTGAACTGCTAGATAATAATTTTAGACATTCAAAAATATCGAAAAGAGAAAAAGTTTATTATTATTATTAACACTTTAATTTGGAAGAATCTTCTGCAGCTTCAATTATTAATTCTCTTCGGTACTTTTCCATTTTGCCGGTGAAGCGATAAAGTTGCCAAGAATTATATAACCGACGCCAAAAATTAGGCACCTAAGATAGAGTAATTGCTTCAAAACATTTCGAATAATAATAAGAAAAAAATTAAAGAAACTTATTTTACGTTTACTTATTTTATTTTATTTATTTTAGATTTTCAAGAATTAAATTTTCCGAAACTTTGCTTAAAGCTAGCTTTTAAAAGTGTTGTCCCATAAAAAATATAACATTTATTTTGCCAAATCCTTAATAACGTATATAAATAAACTTTAAATTTGAAAAAGGAAAAAAAAAATCTAAGTTATAAATTTACTTTTAATCCATAAATGTATTGTTGTCGCCAATAAAGTTTGCTTGGCGCGAATTTCGCCGGCGAAAGGAAAAGTATATATATTCTCTCCTATCTACTTTTTACATTAACGAAGAATAAAATCTATAAAAATTTTAGGTGATTTTTTTCTTGCCATAAGTATGAAATGAATCACGGAAATGTAATGTTAAAAAATTATCAATGCTAAATAAGAAGATTTTTCGTTTATAATTGAGTTTGAATATAAATCTAATTATTTTTTTTATACCAAAATCTATCCAAAGTATTTTAAAAAACGTTTTCAAATAAAAATAATAAATACAATTTAATGTTAAAGAGAAACGCGGTTAGTTATACAGACACGACATTATTTCGTCATTCACAAAAAGAAAAGAACAAATAAATAAAATAAACATAAATATTGCCAGTAAGAAAATAAATTTTCTAAAAGTAGAAAAAAAAAAGTGTTTGAGGATTTTATTTTATTTTTTTACAGCAGGGATAACATTTTTACTTCCCTGTGGAGAATGACGTCATTGTGGAAAATGATGTAATAAGAGAAATTATTTCTTTAATGGCAAATAGAGTACCTTTATAAACCCGAGGTTTTTATTTAATAACTTCGTTAATTAAAATGATATACATTTCTAATTACCTGAAATGCCTTCCTTGAAGCATACGGAAAACATTGATACCTCTCATGATGCAGAGCACTTTGCCCTCAGCCAGGAGATGCTGTCGCAGACAAAAAAAAATTGACGCCAGCGACAGTTACTTTTTTTTAATATATAGAGAATCTTTATATCTCCCTGATCACATGCGGTAGAGACTTAACAAGTTATACAGAAAATGAGAATGAGCCCCATAATCATATGCTACAGCCAGATTGTATTTTGAGCATTATTTTATACTGGGTGATGCCAAATACTCTCATTTTTCTTTAATTTTTTACTGGTCCCATTTTCACTTTTGGCACAAACAAATAACTGAACTACATAAGGTATAACATGTTTTTACACTCCTGAAGTTTCAAGATGATTTGTTAAGTACTTTTTGAGTTATTTTAAAACGCATCTGAAATTGAGAGTGTCCGGTCATTTATGGAAAGGTAGTGTATTAAATGAATTTGAATTTTTAAATACTTACATTGATTTTTATATTAGGCAAAGAAAAGAAATAACTAATTCATTTCCATATAAAAGGTCTCTCTTAAAAACTATGCATACAATTATGGTAGTTTATTAAAAAAGTAAATTTGTGCAACATATTAATGCAATGCAAAACTTACTTGTCACTTAAACCAAGACTAACAAATTTTATTCAAATTTTATTTCAAACTCTAAAAATTTTGAACATTTTTCAATATTCTGTTTTTAATAAAATTGGTTTCTAAAAGTTATTTTATTTGAAAATAAAAATTCTCATTTCAGATCAGATTTCTAATACATAATCGTAGAAGTATAGGAACATATTAAAGGTTTGATACCTAAATAATTCTATTTTTTATAATTAATTCATTGCAATGTGTAGAATAATTTCCTTAATTATTGCAGTTTCTGGGATATAATTATTTTTAAATAGATGGCAAGTGGAGAGAAAATGTTCGTACGTATTAAATAGTATATAAAGAGATATAGAGCTTTAAATATTTTTAAATATTAATTAAGGGTTCAATGCAGATGAAAATCGAGTACTCTTTGGTTTTCGTCACTAGTTCCATAAATTCAAATCTTTAAAATATATAACTTTTTGTTAAAAAAAATCATTAGATTATTTTGAATTAAAAAAAATAAAATAAAAAAGCCGAATTTTTTTATTTTTTTTTCTTTACAAAAACAAATTTTAAAACTTTTCTCTTCTACAAAATAGGATCTAAAGGAGAAACAAATTCTACGCTTTTACACATGAAAGCAGCATCCCGGTAATTTACTAGAATCATTGCAAAAAGTTCATTAAGAAGAAAAACATCTTTGCTGCAAAGAAAACATACAATTAAAAATAATTAAAAAATAAAACATACTGAATTAGATTTAAATTAAACATTATTTTACAAATATAACACTGAACGTATCTTTTTTTCTAAATGAGATTAATAAAAGATAAATGGTGAAAAAGTCTTTAACAGGATAAATATTTGGTATTTGTAAATGTCTTTGATGAGGGTATTTTACGGCATTTTCTATTTTCATATTTCTTAGACAACTTGTTTCGTTTTTTATATCAGGATCAATTTCCATTATAACTAGAAAAAAGAAAAATGATGAAAAATTACTATGGAAAACACTTTAACTATACATTTTTAAAACAAAATCTACATCCTATGACATTTTAAGCAAATAATGAAAAGAAAGGATTGTAATTCCATATCACTAAAAAGAAAATTAAGTATACGTAAGCGAATTTTAAAGTGTATCTTACATACTCCATCTATATAGAATCTAATAAAAAATCATCTAAAGAAAATAAATGTAGATATACATGGTATTTTAAATAATTAATACAGGAAAAAATCACTTATATAATGAAATTATAATATATTTAAGCACCATTTTATGAACGCCAGTGTAACAGGAATATTTTTGAAGTATTTTATATTAACCCGGTAGCACTCGCTGGGGTGACTGAGTCACCCCAGCAGGGACAATTTATTGGAATAGGTAGCCGGTTTCGAAAAATAGCCAACATGGCACTTTTCTTATCGTGTTGAAAATTGCAACCCTCAACAGTCTACGTAAGAGAGTGAGAGTTACGAGAAACAGAACGCTGAATACATGTGGATTAAACTAGAAAGGGTTTATTAGTGTCACTCTAGAACTGCATAGTGAGCTATTAGAGACAATATTGGTTTCAAGCCTAAGGTTGAAAATACGTATGGAAACAAATTATTATATATACACATACATGTTTTAATTATATATATATATATATATATATATAATTTAAACATTATATAATATATAAAATTTAATACACATAATATTATATGTAAATAATATAACATTTTATCCCATCCCTTAAAGTTAATCACAGATTATCACTAATATCCCACTGCGCAGTTCTAGTTAGACGTTAAACTCACCCAACCTCATTCTTGATGGGGAAAAAAAAAAAAAAAAAAAAAAAAAAAAAACTTCTCCTAAGAAAACTTTGTTAACGTCGAAAGTCTCCCTACTTAAATAGGTCGTACCGTGAGTGAGCAAATTTTACGTAGCACAAGAGCTACTCTACGGGCAATTGGAAATGTCTCGGATACACCCTTAAGGGTGGTCAAGAGGCATACAGTCGGTAACAAAAGTCTCCGAACACTAACAAAACTTCCTATATAAAAAAAGCACACTTAATACAGTTTTGTTAAATAAATTCTTGTCGAATCCTGTTTTTAGATTGACTAAGAACAGGATTCGACATGGATTTATTTAACAAAACTGTATTAAGTGTACTTTTTTATGTAGGAATTTTTGCTAGTGTTCGGAGACTTGTTACCGACTGTACTATCAAAATTTTCATCCTCCACGGAGGAGACAGATCATACCAGAGATACATTTTGAATGATCGTCATAAAAGAATTTCAGGTAAAATACTTTCCAGTCCAACTACAACGAAGCCATAATTTCGATAAAACTTGTAATTCTATTAAAAGTCGCATTTCCATTTAGAACTTCCTTTATAATGTTCTAATTTCATTTAATACCTTCATTTAACCAACATTTAACCAACCTTCATTTAACTCCTGAAGTTTCAAGATGATTTGTTAAGTACTTTTTGAGTTATTTTAAAACGCATCTGAAATTGAAAGTGTCCGGTCATTTATGGAAAGATAGTGTATTAAATGAATTTGAATTTTTAAATACTTACATTGATTTTTATATTAGGCAAAGAAAAGAAATAACTAATTCATTTCCATATAAAAGGTCTCTCTTAAAAACTATGCATACAATTATGGTAGTTTATTAAAAAAGTAAATTTGTGCAACATATTACTGCAATGCAAAACTTACTTGTCACTTAAACCAAGACTAACAAATTTTATTCAAATTTTATTTCAAACTCTAAAAATTTTGAACATTTTTCAATATTCTGTTTTTAATAAAATTGGTTTCTAAAAGTTATTTTATTTGAAAATAAAAATTCTCATTTCAGATCAGATTTCTAATACGTAATCGTAGAAGTATAGGAACATATTAAAGGTTTGATACCTAAATAATTTTATTTTTTATAATTAATTCATTGCAATGTGTAGAATAATTTCCTTAATTATTGCAGTTTCTGGGATATAATTATTTTTAAATAGATGGCAAGTGGATAGAAAATGTTCGTACGTATTAAATAGTATATAAAGAGATATAGAGCTTTTAATATTTTTAAATATTAATTAAGGGTTCAATGCAGATGAAAATCGGGTACTCTTTTGGTTTTCGTCACTAGTTCCATAAATTCAAATCTTTAAAATATATAACTTTTTGTTAAAAAAAAAACCATTAGATTATTTTGAATTAAAAAAAATAAAATAAAAAAGCCGATTTTTTTTATTTTTTTTTTCTTTACAAAAACAAATTTTAAAACATTTTTCTTCTACAAAATAGGATCTAAAGGAGAAACAAATTCTACGCTTTTACACATGAAAGCAGCATCCCGGTAATTTACTAGAATCATCGCAAAAAGCTCACTAAGAAGAAAAACATCTTTGCTGCAAAGAAAACATACAATTAAAAATAATTAAAAAATAAAACATACTGAATTAGATTTAAATTAAACATTATTTTACAAACATAACACTGAACGTATCTTTTTTTCTAAATGAGATTAATAAAAGATAAATGGTGAAAAAGTCTTTAACAGAATAAATATTTGGTATTTGTAAATGTCTTTGATGAGGGTATTTTACGGCATTTTCTATTTTCATATTTCTTAGACAACTTGTTTCGTTTTTTATATCAGGATCAATTTCCATTATAACTAGAAAAAAGAAAAATGATGAAAAATTACTATTGTAGGAAAACACTTTAACTATACATTTTTAAAACAAAATCTACATCCTATGACATTTTAAGCAAATAATGAAAAGAAAGGATTGTAATTCCATGGCACTAAAAAGAAAATTAAGTATACGTAAGCGAATTTTAAAGTGTATCTTACGTACTCCATCTATATAGAATCTAATAAAAAATCATCTAAAGAAAATAAAAGTAGATATACATGGTATTTTAAATAATTAATACAGGAAAAAATCACTTATATAATGAAATTATATTATATTTAAGCACCATTTTATGAACGCCAGTGTAACAGGAATATTTTTGAAGTATTTTATATTAACCCGGTAGCACTCGATGGGATGACTGAGTCACCCCAGCAGGGACAATTTATTGGAATAGGTAGCCGGTTTCGAAAAATAGCCAACATGGCACTTTTCTTATCGTGTTGAAAATTGCAACCCTCAACAGTCTACGTAAGAGAGTGAGAGTTACGTGAAACAGAACGCTGAATACATGTGGATTAAACTAGAAAGGGTTTATTAGTGTCACTCTAGAACTGCATAGTGAGCTATTAGAGACAATATTGGTTTCAAGCCTAAGGTTGAAAATACGTATGGAAACAAATTATTATATATACACATACATGTTTTAATTATATATATATATATATAATTTAAACATTATATAATATATAAAATTTAATACACATAATATTATATGTAAATAATATAACATTTTATCCCATCCCTTAAACTTAATCACAGACTATCACTAATATCCCACTGCGCAGTTCTAGTTAGACGTTAAACTCACTCAACCTCATTCTTGATGGGGAAAAAGAAAAAAAAAGAAAAAAAAAAACTTCTCCTAAGTAAACTTTGTTAACGTCGAAAGTCTCCCTACTTAAATAGGTCGTACCGTGAGTGAGCAAATTTTACGTAGCACAAGTGCTACTCTACGGGCAATTGGAAATGTCTCGGATACACCCTTAAGGGTGGTCAAGAGGCATACAGTCGGTAACAAAAGTCTCCGAACACTAACAAAACTTCCTATATAAAAAAAGCACACTTAATACAGTTTTGTTAAATAAATTCTTGTCGAATCCTGTTTTTAGATTGACTAAGAACAGGATTCGACAAGGATTTATTTAACAAAACTGTATTAAGTGTACTTTTTTTATGTAGGAATTTTTGCTAGTGTTCGGAGACTTGTTACCGACTGTACTATCAAAATTTTCATCCTCCACGAAGGAGACAGATCATACCAGAGATACATTTTGAATGATCGTCATAAAAGAATTTCAGGTAAAATACTTTCCAGTCCAACTACAACGAAGCCATAATTTCGATAAAACTTGTAATTCTATTAAAAGTCGCATTTCCATTTAGAACTTCCTTTATAATGTTCTAATTTCATTTAATACCTTCATTTAACCAACAGAACAATTCAAACTAAGTAAACCTATACAGATTTCATATGACAGACGTTCATTTCAAAATACACCTTCAACACTGTTCCATAAATATGATGCATTTACTAAATCTGTTTGCGAAGAAAACGATGACGTAAACTGAACGGAAGGAACAACCAACACGAGAGTTTGCTATCGCTGGCGAGTTAGCACAGTAATGGCATGAGGCAGCTCCAACTGAATTCCAACTTTTCGAGGGCTAGTGCGCGCCTTCCACCGGGTTAAAAACAAGTGTATGAATTGGATTGGATTTTGGGAATTTGGGAATTTTTTGACTGCTGTAGGTCCTAGGCCTACTTTGAAAAGACTTTATCCCCGACCTTTTAAAAGACTTCCCCCCACCTTCCTATATGAAATTTTAAAGTTTGCCCCTGTGTCCCCCCCCCTTTTTTTTTCTTCTTTTAACAAATGCCTTAAAGTTTTCAGAAATTCAGAGACATTCCCAAAGTACAAGGAGTAGAGTGGGACTTTGATAACTGTATATAACGACATTCTCAAAAAATATTGAAAATAATTTAGACATTTTTAAGTAAGCCTCAATTTATAAAACAATTTATTGTCTCCTGAGAACGTGAACTGCTCTTGAATCATCTGTAAATTGTACGACTACATCAGTGGCCGTGCCTTCCACGCTCAGAGCTGATAAACGGGAAGTGCTGAGTTCAATCTCAAGTCTAGCTCGTCGACCTAGCTGTTCGAAGTTTTCAGTATTCTCGTTCGAGACTCACATAAATCTGTGCTGGGCCCCCTTAAAAAACATCCCCCCTCAGAGGGCACATTACCGCAGGCCTAGGACCCTCGAGTCCTAAGCCTGGGGACTCGGCCTTAGTTCCAAGCACTCTCTTAACTTCATACTACTCCAAATTAAAAAACTGTCCAGTTATTAAAATCTTCCCCTTATAAAGAAAGAAAAGAAAAAACATGTTTAACAAAAATTATTTCTGTCAATGCAAAAACTTGTCTGAAAGTTTTTTGACAATGCGTTATTAAGCAGAATCTATTAGCAGCGTTGCCAGATTTGGGGACTTTTTTATTCAACATTCACCTTTAAATTTTTATTGTAACAGTTGCTTAATCACTTCGAAGAATAATCGGCTATTATGTATGTCCAATTCCCCTTCTCAAAATTATTGGTGAATAAAAAAGTCCCCAAGTCTGGCAACACTGTCTGTTAGCTATATTTCAGTGAAACTGTATTTTTAAATTGCAGTTGCTCCACAATCGTCTGCCTCCCTACATAAACATGTAACCGCAGTCTTGGCATGCTTATGATTATGGTATATTCATCTAGGATAATTCAAAAATATAGTTGGATTTTGTACTTAAAAGTAACGTTTTATGTGGATCGGTTATTTTGAGATATAAATTAGTCCGCGATATATAAAAGCCTGGATAAAATTTCGTATTTATTTAAACATTTCCTCACTCAATTTAATATACACTCTGTACTTTGAATCCTTAAATATCAAACTGTATTCTGAAAAATCTTAACTTGTCAGAAAATTTAATTTGCCCCCCAACCCACCCCTCTATTACCATTGATCGGCAACTGCAACAATAGTTTTCTTTTTCTTACATTGTGGTTTTTTAACTTGTGCATATATACCGGGTGGTTCAAAATAGATGTTACAGCAATTATCTCGTAAACTAAGAAAGATAGAAACATACATCCAATTACAAAATTAGAGCAAATTAAGAGTAGATTACAGATATGGCATTTGTTTTGTCAAAGGGGCTGTATACATATTAAATACGAAATTTAATTTTTATACGGCCCCTCCTATCATGTGACTTATATTTAGAAAAATATTCCCCTCGCTCTGACAAGCAAAATAAAAAAAAAATCATTTATCTAAGTCAAAATCTCGCCGAGTTATTGCAATTTGAAAATGATGACTTACACCAATTTTCCTTCAATTTTGGCATCTATTTTTCGACGCCAAGTGGCTCACTTTAGGGGGTTATCTATGAGATGAGAAAAATTAAAAAAAGATCCTTTATTTTAAAATAGCAATTAAAATCGTTAAACACGTGAAATCAACAGTTTAAAGAATTTAATGCAAATTTACATAATTTCGTATTGTTAAAAAATTTAATAGTTAAATTTCTTAGGGGTCACCTGCAAATTAAAACACGTTAAGAGAGGGAAAAAACTAAAAGACTAGCAAAACCGTGTGAAATTTTCGCGCTTTATTTTTACCACTTTCCGTCATGGTTGATAAATTTAATGACCTCGGCTCTTTAACAATTCCAGCAAGATTGAAAAGTGTTAATGACTTCGATCTCTCTGTCTGTCCATCCTACTTTCTGTGTGTCTGCGCTCTAACTCCCGTGAATATTCATAGAATTTTCTGAAACTGATATATGTTATTTGAGTTCACTATCGGATGTTTCTTATTGAAAATGGAGTGAATACCTCTGCTAGGTTGTGCACAGGGACACCCGAAAGTATTCCAAAGCATTTTTATAAACCATATTTTAATACCTTTAATTTATGCATATATTAATAAAATTGAAACACATTATTATAGTTTTATATCGGATATTTTGTATAGAAAATGGAGTAAACACCATCACTGGTTTGTATACAGGGACACCCGAAAATATTCCTAAGCATTGCGTTCTATGTGAAGATATTTCTATAAACCAAAATTTAATTACTTTGCATAAATCTTAATGAAATTGAAATATGTTATTCATATGCACAAAAGAATGCTTTCTATACTGTACAGTACGATTAGCATTAGATTTACAGGGCACACAAAAATATTCAGTTACGTTAAGGGTTATTATTGGACATTTGCTGGAATTGCATTTTCGTTTACTTTAAACATTTTCTAACAATTTTTAACTGTGAATACGATTTCAATTTGCATTTTTTTTCTTTTTTTTTTTGTCCATCTGTCCGTCTGCCCGCCCTCAGCGTCTGTATTTCAGAAATTTTCAGAAATGATATATGTTATTCAGGTTTACTATATGATATTCCCTATTTAAAATGGCATTAATTAATTCTCTACAATTGGTTTATGTACAGGAACGCACAAAGAATGCCAATGTATTGCGTTTTGGGACAGATATTCTTATAAATTACATTTAAATAACTTTATACTGTAAAAGTCATAAGGATATTCATATTTATTGTTAATATTCTAAAATAATGTTTTGTATAGAATATGATATGGTATAGATGTATAATTCTATGTCGGGGGGGGGGGTTACCGCCCTTCTGAACCCCCGTTTAATTATAGTGCCTATACTTATCAAAACAAAAATCAAGTCTGTTATCAATTTCCTTGAAACTTGCAAACCTTCATCAACTTTTCAAGTACTAGATATGAAATCCAAAATACCAAATTCGCATTTCCTGTAGTTATTCCTTACTCATACTCATAAGGTAGAGAAAGTATTGTTTTTGGGCCAAATTTTCGAAAGTGAGTTTTTGTTATATTTAGACGTTTTGAGGTCCCCTGAATATGAAAATCGTGTTTTTAGCGGTTGGTCTGTGTGTGTGTGTGTGTGTGTGCCTTTATCAGTTTACCTCAAGAACAAATATCAGCAGATATTCCAAACTTGGTATTCTAAATATGTATCATATAGGGATGCTACACTAAGCTTTTCATTGAGATGAAGCAAATGGTTCGTGTACAGGGACACTCAAGAAAATTCAAATACATTACGTCTATGGGGAAAATTGCAGGTAAGTAGAGTTGAACACATATAGACTGCACTAACGAAATAAAATGAATATATATTTTTTATATGCATAAAAACATGCCTCATGTAGAATATAGCAGGAAAATCATTCACTGTTCATTTACAGGGCTACACAAAATAACTAGATTATAATGCGACAATAGCTGAAAATTGATGGAAGTGCATTTTAGGTTTTGCCGTAATTATTACTATAGGTTTATATTTAGGTGCACTTTGTGGTTTGTACATATTCTTCAAAAGATATACAGGGTTGCAAATATTTAAGCTATAATATTTTTTATTGTTAGTGAAAGTGCTTTACTATATTATTTTACCATGTCTAAGAAAGATACTCAGGAATGGAAATGAATTCCTCATAGACATATGATAAATAATGTATGTTTTTAAGCTAAATATGCATCGCTTCTGTTTTGTGTATTTACACGTTTTAAGGCTTCCTTATTACAAAGCCAAGTTTTTTAAAGTTTGATTATTGCCTGCGTCGAATAATTTCAGGAGATTCCCCCCCTCACACAGAACAAATTATCATATAAAACTCTTCCGAAGCCTAATTTGAATTATTTTAACATAGGTTTACATAACAGTACACTTTATGTTACCTCTTAATTTCCAATCTGTATTTATGGTATTAAATTTCAGGGTAAGAGAAAGTCGTGTGAGTGGAACACCAGATTATTTGTACTTAAATTATGTTGATAATTCATATATATACAGAGCAACGAATAAAAATTTACCTTTCGTATTCAGGAGGCCTCCAAATGTGATATTATGCAGAAAAAAATTCGCTCTCCAAAAACTACTTTGTTTACAGTATGGGTATGAGAAATTAATTTTGCGTTATGTGTGAGCAGTGTTCTTCAAAAAAAAAATGGAGCAAACACTTACACCAATTACATTTAATAATAATAATAAATAAAAAGTTACCTTAATTTTGGGTAGTCCTGTATATTGTCTATAAACTATATACACATGACTTTGTGTACGTAAATTTAGTGTTATATGTAAAACAAGTAACACAAAATGAAATGCACTTCCAGCATTTCCCAACTATATCTCCATATATCGAAATACTCTGGGTAACCCTGTAAATGAATGATGAATGGTTGCTACACTAGAATCTACATAAAACATGCTTTTATGCGTATAAAAAATTTGTTCTTTTCATTTTGTTTAAGGCAGTCTATACATGTTACACTGTACATATGAGAAATTTCGCTCACAGACGTAATCTGTTTGAATTCTTTTGGATGACCCTGTAAACAAACAATTGTCTGATCGTAACGAATACTTTAGTGTAGCACCGCAATATGATACGGATTTAGAATATCGAATTTGGATTTTCTGATACTATTTGTTCTTGAGATAATCTAATAACATACAGACACACACACACAAAGAGAGAGAGTGAGACCAACCGCTAAAAACATGATTTTTGAATTCAGAGGATCTGAAAACGTGCAAATATAACAAAAGCTAATTTTCGGAAATTTAACTCAAAAACAATTCTTTCTCTACACCGTGTATATGAGTAACAGAATGTATAAAGAAAGAAAAATGAATTTGAAAATTCCCTTTTAGTACATAAATTATTCATAAATTTTATTTGTTAAATTATCAATGAGTATTCTCTTGTGTATTCACTAGGGGAAAGAGAGACATAACAGGTTAAAATAGCCATCTTTCCCTGAATGATTTCTTTTTCTTTTTTTTTCCGCAAACGCTGATCAACGTGTGCCTTATTACAAAAGCAATAGTAATTACAATTTCTCACTTTTGATACAACCCCTTAAGACTTGGCGAAAAATGCTAGAATTTTCAAATTGCAATAACTCAGCGAGATTTTGACTTAGAAAGATGATGTTTTTTTATTTTGATTGTTAGAACGAGGAGAATATTTTCTAAATATAAGTCATATGATAGGAGGGGCCGTATAAAAATTAAATTTTGTATTTAATATGTATACAGCCCCTTGTGCAAAAGAATGCCATATCTGAAATCTACTCTTAATTTGCACCAATTTTGTAATTGAAAGTTTGTTTCTATCTTTCTTAGTTTACGAAATAATCGCTGTAACATCCATTTTGAATCACCCGGTATATATATATATACTAGCAGGCTTTGCCCGCTTCGCTGGACGTTAAACTTAAATGATTTGTCAAAATGCCATATCTTTATTAATAATCTAAGTTCTCGCTGTGATTGGTAGAGGTTTTCTCGCTCCCAATGTTAGGAGTCTGCGACCCCACTGTCTTCGGCACAACTTACCCACTTCTTACTTCCCCACCCTCAGCGGGTGAGTTCAAAGTTTTGCAAAATACCACTAATGTACATAATGCGTACACTTAATCAATATCCACACACCAAAATTCGCCATTCTAAGATAATTCAAAGCGAATTCAAACGGAAAAACATGTTTTTACACATGTTTATTGCCATCCGACTCCGAGAAGGGGGGGGGGGATTTCGAATTTCGTGAAATGCAGTTACAATAAGTGCCGAATGCATACAAACAATTTACGCACCAAATTTCGTGACCACAGAAGTCTTTAATAGACAGTATTATAAATAAAAAAAAAAATAAATAAAAAATAAAAATTATACAGACATGCACGACATTATTTCATTATTTAAAACATGAAAATCTGACATTGACAGATTTTAATTTAGTGCCAGAGGCCTACTGCTAAACTTTTTAATATCGACAAATTCTTCTTTAGTTAATTCGTGACGATCTAAATTCCATGATAAAGTTTTCATTAAATCAAACCAATGTGTTTCAGCTGCAGATATTGTAACAAATAACGTTGGAAGTCCAAACTGTCTTATAGCCGCAAAACAACGTTTTTTCTCTTTTTCCCAATGAGGGGGAGGTGTGCCTTGGGGGGACTCATGTCAAAGGTGTGCATTGGGGGGGGGGAACTCATGACAAAATTGTACCTTGGGGGGGACTCATGTCAAAGTTGGGCCTTGGGGGGACTAATGTCAAAGTTGGGCCTAGGGGGGGACTCATGTCAAAGTTGGGCCTTGGGGGGACTCATGTCAAAGGTGTGCCTTGGGGGGGGACTCATGTCAAAGTTGTACCTTGTGGGGGACTCATGTCAAAGTTGGGCCTGGGGGGGACTCATGTCAAAGTTGGGCCTTGGGGGGGACTCATGCCAAAGTTGGGCCTTGGGGGGGACTCATGTCAAAGTTGGGCCTGGGGGGGACTCATGTCAAAGTTGTGCCTTGGGGGGACTTCATTCAATAAATCCCCATTCAATAAACCGACTGAAATAGGCCCTTAGCACTATTAAGAGTGTATTATAAAAATTCGACAACGCTGTACCAACTGAAATAGGGGTACCTTGGAGGGGACTCATGTCAAAGTTGTGCCTTGGGGGGACTTCATTCAATAAATCCCCATTCAATAAACCGACTGAAATAGGCCTCTAGCACTAATTAAGAGTGACCTATAAAAATTCGACAACTGTACCGACTGAAATAGGCCTCTAGCACTAATAAATACAAAAAGCACAGCTTAATTATCGGAACCCTTTGGTGACTTTAAATATTTTAAGCCATTTTTGCGATGAACTGAATTGGCTATCTCAATTGTGCAATTAAAGATCTTGGCGAGAAACGTCCGAGCTACTTCGGTGCCGAATTTCAAATTTTGCCAAAGGGATCCAATACTAAAGCTGTTCCATATCGAATCTGGGTTGAAAACGGAAAAATGGTAAAATAAATTAGAAATATCAGACCTATATTTATAAATTTGATACCGAATGAAAGGGGCGATTTTGCTGAATCCAGGGGTTCAAACAGTTTTTCGATGCGACAATTAGATTTTTAAAAAATAACTAAAGTATGAAATTTAAGTGGCAACGGATAAACGGATAAAGGGAAAAATAAATTAGAAATATCAGACCTATCATTACAAATTCAGTACCAAATGAAAGAGGTAATTTTTCTGAATCCTGGGGTGTAAACAGTTTTTCGATACGACAATTAGATTTTTAAAAATTAACTAAAGTATGAAACTTAGATGGCAACACTTCATTTCAATCTTTTCATAATTTGTAGTGAAAATCACGCGAATACAAAAGTCTTTAACTTAAAAATTTATTTTTATATTTCATTTTTTCATTCAAAGTATTTTAGTGAAAAGATATTTATGGCGCATGCGCAGGCGTTTTTTACCCACAATTTAAACACTAATTATAATTTTGAAAATATATATATATAATTTCAAGTTGGGTGAAGACCTAAGTTTCTGCCAAGCGCCGTTGAATTCCGTCCAGCCGTTCTCGAGTGATGCCCGGACAAACGTGTTTTAGTCTTTTACCCCCTAGGGGGGAACGGGGGGGAATTTCCAAAAAGTTGATAGATATAATTTTAAGTTGGGTGAAGACCTAAATTCCTGCCAAGCGTCGTTGAATTCCGTCCAGCCGTTCTCAAGTGATGCCCGGACAAAAAAAGCGACATTCGGACACGATGACACACACACAGACACACACACACACACACACACACACAGGCAAAATTTTCTGAAGTCATTTTCGGCTTTCATGGGGTGTAAAACTCAGATATCGCAAAATTTTTCGATTCCGAAAAATTTACAGACAAAACTCTGATTTTATTAATATAGATATATGTATACATATATACACGCAAACAGATTTTTGAAATATTCAGAAAGCAAAATTAATAACATTGGACGGTTTAGAATACAAACCGTCCTTCCCCTCCCTTAAAAATAAATAAATAAATAAAATAAAAAAATTATCGGATTCTTCCCGTTGTGTACATCGGATTATCTCCCATCTATAAAATCTCTATTTTGTATTTCGATTTCTAAATTTACTTATTTTTTATTATTTAAACTATTAATTATATAATGTGGAAATGACTTACTTTTTCCTCAATTCCTACTATTTTGATTTAAAGTAATCTAGATTATTCTCCAGTCTTTCAGCAAATGCCAGCAAACACTTTTAATGACATGAAGAGGCTCTAACACGAATATATAAGAAAACATAGAAGTTTCAGACGATATTAAACTAAAAACTAGTATGATGTGGCCACCACATGACTTTCTTCTATATAATTTTACACAAAACTTATTCAATAAAAATTACTTATTAAATTATCAAATTCTTTTCAATTATAAATGCAGAAGATTTTAATCTGATTGAATTATCACTAAATGCCGAAAGATGTCAGTTTTTTTCCAAATCAAAAGAAATTACTTTTTTCCAAGTTTTTTTCGTTAAAAGTAAAAAAAAAAAAAAAAAAAAAAAAAAAAAAAAATGGATAACTTTGTTTTAAATTATCACAGATCTATAGTTCAACCATTAGTTTTAAAGGTATTGACGAGATCTTTCGAAAGATACCCATATTGAAAATTTACTCCCCCTGGGGGTAGTTAGCCCCCCCCCCCCACATGCAAATTTTTTTTTCCTAGTTAACTACTACTATTATCAATTATTCATATTAATTTTACAATCACACGATTAAAATAACTCTCATTATTTATACGAAATTTTGTCCTATATTGTCATGTTGAAAATTTAGAAAAATGCGATCACAGCACCACCTGTTGAGCCATTGTTCCATAAATCTAATCAGCACCAGTCAGGGTCCATCTAAACACCAAGTTTGGTTAAATTTCTTTCATTGGTTCGTGAGATACAGCGTCCACAAAATTTGTGATACACACACACATTCACACACACACACACAGACAGACATTTTCTAAAAACAGTCTAAACTGTCTAATCCTCAGAACAAAATTTTCTGGTTCTTTAAAATCCCCCCACCCCCCCACACACACACACCTCCCAAAGAAAAAAAAAATGATGCTTATCATGATTTTTTTTTTGTGTGTGTATGTAAAAAAATATCTGTATATTTTCTGGCCCAGTTTTGATAGGGCAGTATCAATTAGATCAATTTTAGCGAAAAAACAGTTTAAAATTACAGCCAAATGTCATTTCGGCTATCTCTGCCTTACAAAATAAATTTGTGGACGACATATTGTCATGACTGTAGTTACGGCACAGAAGTACAAAAAACATATGTGCATTAGTTGTACTTTTGAAAGTTGTAGTTTTGAATTGGTTCGAAAAATGTAACCTTGATAAAATTTCGCATTCATTTAAACATTTCTTCGTACAACTCAATGTTATGTTTTCAATCTTTGAATATCAATTTGTACACAGAAAATTAACAAGTTTGAAAGTTTAATTTAACTCCTTCCCTATTCATTCCCGTTGCGGGCAAAGAAACAATTTTATTAGTTTTTCTATGTTGCTTGTTTCTGTTTTGTTATATCAAATATATAAATATTGTACACACAAAGAGATTTTGAAACATCTCAGAAAACAAAACTGAAAATATTGTGTTGGTATCCATACAAATCATTCCCATCATCCCCCCCCCCCCCCAACGCACACGCACACTAAAAAATGTTTAGCATCGAAGATCTATATAATTCGCAATAATATTTCTGGTCTTTATGGTTCTGATTAAAATTTAACCTTACTCTTCGGAGAAAAACATTGCTCATTTAATAAACTTTTCTGGCCATTAGACATCTGCTCTTCTCAAAAAATAAAGAAAAGAAAAGAAACGCTTAAAAAACAATGTTTTAATTCATACCAAAATCTTGTCGAAAAGTTTTCGGACTTTGTGTTGATAGGACAGTGTAAGTTTGACTTATTTCAACAAAAAAATGTACTTTTTTAATTGCAGTTAACCTGTAATCAACGTCTCCGCCCTGCTGTATAAGCGTGTAGGTGTAGTTTCGGCAACGTATGGTTAGGAAACATTTATCTAGTGTAATTCGACAATCCAGTTGTGTTTATACTTCAAAATAATTCCGAATTAAATTGAACTTTTTTAAACTTCGATTTGAATTTATTCACAGAATGTAGCTTGTGTAAAATTTAGTATTAAACATTTCTCTACTCAGCTTGATTCATAAACTATACATTTAATCTTTAAACATCAATTTGTGAGCAGATTATGCTACTAGTTTGAAAATCTCCCTCCCCTCCCCCCCCCCTTTCCAGTTTTGTCGCTGTGGAAAAAAAATAATTTTATCGTTTTTCTTGCATTGTTTCTTAATTTATATATTAAATGTTAGCACTCACACACAAAAAAAAAAAAAAACTAAAAACATTGTTTGGTTGATGTACAACTCCCCTCCCCCGAAATAATAACGTTTAGCATAAAATACTTATATATAATTTGTAATAATGTTTCTCTGTTTTTATGGATGTGCTAAATTGTTTTTATGGATGTGCTAAACTTTGTTTAACACCCCCCCCCCCCAGCCCCACACACTTTTTTCATCCTTTACAATAACTGCTTTCTAACACATTAATATATCAATGTTTATTTTGTATATCTTCTGCTAAAGCAATTTTCTTCTAAACTCTAAAAGAAAAAGCGGCTCAAATTATAAGAAAGTCCCCCCCCCCCCCACACACACACACCGGCTAACATGTCGAAAATTCGTCCTTTTCCATTAAAAGCTCATACCGGTTTGAATGCATGTTGTCTAGAACATCTAAATTAAGTTTCTTTTAATCCATAAAAATCATTTTAGACCAATTTATTCGTTTTTTTATAGGTTTCTCTGGAAGCTGAATGTAGGCTTTTTTATGTCAGGTGTTATAAGCGTATACAGCCGTACTTTTACATCTCTAATGATTTCTTTGCTTTTGCTATTCTTATTGCTAATACGGACTTCTAATTTAGTTTGTTCTAATTTGCTACCGTGCGAAATGTCAAGCGTCTACGTCGTTTCAAAACAATTCTCCTCCCTCTGTTGATTTTGTGTACCTTGCATAGTCGGAATTTGTAGGAAAATGAAAACGTCAGTCTTCTAAAGTTTTGTTTTATGAGCAATTTATGAAGAAAGCATCTGTTATTATTATTATTAACTAAAATGGCCTCTTTCGGTATTATGAAATATTTACCCTCTCTCCCACGTGGAAATATTCTCTGAACTGAACGAATACAATTACAAATGCTTTTAGAAGCTCTTCTAAATGCTTTACAAAATCATAGGCAGATAAGACTATCTATCCTGAACCGTTGCATTGATATAACTATGACATTTTCTTCATTTTGCTCCATTGTAAATTAAAAAAGATACACATGTAAAAATAAAGATACATATGCAATACTTGTAAACTATTGATATAAAATTAGCAGCAGTATCTTACATTTAACTTCGACAAAAGACTTGTGTATTTACATATGAAATTTAATTGATTTCTGCAGCTTTCGTATAATTTCGCCCTCCGCAGTAAATACATACAGCATTATGTAATCGAAATACGTAGCTAGATACTACATACTAGATTCTAGGTATATTTAAATTGAATAACTCTGTTTATAAGTTTCAGGATTTAAATATAAAAAAATAACCGCTAATATAACTAACATGAACAGTCATTGTTTTTGTTGATTATTAAATTAGGAAAAAAGATTATAATTTAATTTACCTAGTTATGAATTCCAAATGAAAACCTACAGTCGGCTGCAAAATTATTCGAGCACTAGCCAACAATTCCTATATTTAAAAAGTACACTTAAGACTGTTTTGCTAAGTAAATCCTTGTCGAATCATGTTCTTAGACTAATTAAGACCATGACTCGACAAGGATTTATTTAACAAAGCTGTATTAAGTGTACTTTTTTTTGGCAAGGATTATTGCTAGTGCTCGAAAATTTTGCAGCCGACTGTAAATTGCTTTATGTTCTTCAATACAGTCAACAACAACAAACTTTTAATGAGTAGATACGAAGATAAACATTCCGCAGAAACAATCTAATTTTCCCTAACGTTCCCTTCCCCCCCCCCCTTTTTTTACCTAATAGTACACTGCAATGAAACAAACTATTCACTATATTTCTCCCTTCAAAACTTCTAGTTAAATATATATTTATATATATATAAATAGGTATTTACTTTAATATAAAAATAATTTAAGGTTATGCATTTAAGGTAAAGACACCAGTGCTCGTCACCCCTAAAATCTGCACCAGTAGTCGTCACCCTCTTAAAAGAAGTGTTAAAATAACCGTTTTATAACCTGTATGAATTTGAATCTACCCGCGTAAGATTCTCCAAAGCCTTCTGCTTCTTATGACATAAAAAGTTCGATTTCAACTATTGGGGAAGAGAAGGGAGAAACAAAATAAGGGAAGTATACGTTAAATTACAATTGAATTGAGTCAACGTAAAGCAAATGATTAAGGGAATGGATATGCATTTCTTGATATATTTTGTTGTTTGCTGCATTTGACATTGCTCATAAAGCATCGTATGTAATGCTTATGAAATGCAGAATACGATTTATGCGCAACTTTTTAAAATTTGACATAATATAAATGTTTTTAAGGTATGACGACTACTGGTGCATATTTTGCACGTTTTACCAGTGCTCGTCACCCCTGACGAACACTGGTGTTTTAACATTTTTAATAACTGGGTAACTTTTTTGATGAAAAATACTGTATTTTCGTTTAGAATTATGATGGTATAATTTTTACTTTAATTTGACTATCGGCACCAGTAGTCGTCAGGGGTATTCGTAAATGTAAACAAATGTATTTTAACCTCAAGAACGTGAACTTTATTGCACTTGTAACTTTTGTATAGCTTGTTTAAATACAGTTAGTCATGGTACCTTTAATTCACTATGACTGACTTTAAACCACCTAAAATTTTCCATATTATTTTGCCGGAAAAATTAAACAATGGCACTTAAAAGTATTTAGTTATAAAGAGCTTTTTCTAGTTTTCTGTTATACATTTTAGAAAAACAGACATGATTACTCCATACATCTGTCTAATGTATTTTAAATTTTTATGATGTATTTAAGATGTATTTAAGTGATGTTTAAGTTTTTTATTGACCGTGATAATTTAATTTTAATTCATATATATTTCGAAAATGATAAAATACAAAGGCTTAATTTCATAGTTAGCATGACTGTGAGTCGGTTCAAAATTATGTTAAGGCTTTTTTGTTATGTTAGATGCAGGTGAATAAAAACTTATATAGAAAATATTAAACAAAAACATTTCTTAACCAAGTTTTCTGTTTATACATTATATTAATTATGTAAGATAAACAAATAGTTAAAATATTGATCAAAATTACCCTGTTGACTGTTGGTCTTAAATAATTAAAATTGTAAGATAATATTTGATAACATTAATTAACATTAACATTTGATAACATTAATATCCATAATATTTGATAACATTAGCTTGATGTGTAGAATAATACTAACAAGCTATGCCACCTTCGATGCTCCCTATATTTAAATAAAATAGGAAAAAATTCCTATCATTATCAAAGAAAAAAAAAAAAAAAAAAACATTGACATCAGTCGAAACCGCAGTTAATGTTCCCGCTGGCTTCTGTAATAGCTTTCCGTCCCGCAATATGATGATTGGCTTCTACTGCCTTCGGCATAGACTTAACCGCTTTTTATCCCCCCCCCCTCTTCCATGGGTAAATTTAGAATTTTAACGAAATATTATCAAATTACATATTGCGTACTTTTAACCAATACCCACATATCAAAACTCGCCTTTCTGAGTTAATTTGGAATAGAGCTAAGGTTAAAAACGTGTTTTTTGTCCGCCCGGCCGAGAGAAGAGGGGAAGGGTAATTTTGCAAAATCGCCTTATAATGCGTGTAAGGTACACACACACAACCAACCAACGCATAAAAAAAAATCCCCTCCCAAAAATAATTTGCAGCAGAGTTGAGCTTGAAAACATATATATATATATATATTTTTTTTTTTTTGCCACCCTCACATAGACGAAAGATCTTCGCAAAATCTCTTTATACTAGGTGTTGGATGCGTATGACCAGCTCACACATCAGAAATCGCCTTTGTAAGATTATTTAGAGCAGAGTTATGCGTAGAAATACGTTTTTGCTACCCTTTCTCAAAATTTGGTCAGAAAGAATTACGCAAAATACCTTTACAGTATTTTTGGGTACGCATAACTAATCAACGCATCAAAAAATTGCTTTCCTGATATAATTTGGAGAATAATTACTCTTGAAAACGTGTTTTTGCATCCACCCCACACTTAATGAGGAAGGAGAGGCGAAGGATTTCTCAAAATTCCTTTATACTATGTGTTAGGTACGCATAATCAACCCATACGTTAAAAAAAATAACTGCAATACAAAAAGAATGTTTTATATACCGTGTTATAAAATTTTCTTTTAAATCATATAAATGCTATTGAAGGCAGCGAGAACCCGAAACAATTGGCTAAAAATATTTAAAAAATCCATTGTTACCGTCTTCTGAAAGTTTCAAATGTCTAGCTAGCCGAGAAGTCAGTTAAAAATCGATTGCAAGATTTGTACTGATAACGCTGCCTTAGGCTGCAGGGACTCGGAGCAGTTGGCTAAAAGTATTTAAAAAATGCATTTTCATCGTGTTCTGAACTATTCTGAAAGTTTCAAATGTCTAGGTAGTCGGGAAGTTAGTTAAAAATGAATTGTAATATTTGTACTGGCCAAACAAACAAGAATGCACGTTAATAAAAAGCATGGTAAAATCAATCTTACTGCGATAATTTGGAACATAGTCACTCTTAAAAACGAGATTATTACCCCCTCCCTTGCTACTTACCCTCTGCTTTAAGTAAAGATATTTTTGAGAACGAATAAAATTTTGAAAACTTTTCTTAAAAGCAAAGAATTTTCCAATTATTTCACATATGAATTTGTTTTATTCGCAATATTTTGAATTTTACCATTTAATGTTTTGTGTTTTAAACCCTAAGAATGGATTTGGGTTCTAAATATGTTCCAAAGATATTCTGTTTCATTTAATTTTGTAAAAACGCAATTAAAATCAAACTATTGAGCAAATTGTTGCGTTTTATTTACATGACGACCACTGGTGCAAACACCTGACGACTACTGGTGAAACGCAGTTTTCAAGTGACGAGCACTGGTGCATTTTTATAGGTTTAATTTTTATTTTTTTAAAAAAATTGGCTTAACGTATTGAAAAATAGAAAGTGTCTAACAACAACTAGAAGAATCAGTGTATAAAATAGACCAAAGTATAATATTCATAGATAAATTCCACACGAATGCCACGCGAAAAAAACAAACATTTTAAAAATAAGGCCTTAAGAGTGACGAGCACTGGTGTCGTTACCTTATATAGTTTTTTATTTAATGTATCAAACAAAATCCCTACAGGGAAAACGTTGTTTTGAAAAGGGAAATATCTGTAAATTAAGAACTGAGTTTCTTGGTTCAATGCTTTTAACAGAGAACTCATGTAAATTTACGGAGAGTCTCAATACTTTTTCTGTACTTTTACAGAAATTTTTGACAGTGAACCGAGTTTTTTGATTCACTGCTTTTAACAGTGAACTCATGCAAATTTCCGGAGATTCTCAATACATTTCTGTATTTTTACAGAAATTTTTAACAGTGTACAATTACACACATACTTGCGCACATATTTATGCATATGCATACATCACGAAAAATCGTGTAAAAACGTAGATATTTGTAAAAATGGAGTTTGTGTCAAAAACAAAGTTTGAGGTGCGCAGCTAGATATAACGATAGTCACATATAATAAATTTTCAACTTTCTACAACTATTTGTTTTTTAATTAAATGAGACATAAAATCAATTTCGCAAATAATAAATGCAATACTTTCCTTACATAATGTATTTGGAAAGTAAAAATGTAATAGTACTAATAAATGGGAAGGTCCACACATGCAGTGTCCGCAGCGGTCCTATATTTTCACGTTTGTTTTATTACTTTAATACCACTATTTTTTTATGAATTTTTTGTCAAGATTTTAAAGGTAAAGCAATATCTAAAAGTATATTGATTTATTAAAGAGGTGGCAAAATAATAAAATGCATGTAAAAATATAGGACTGCTGCGAGCACTGCACATGATTAAAAACTTGTCATAAACAACTAAATTGTTTGAGCATTTCGTATTTTTCATTTTTTTTTCTTTTTCTATTGCCGTTACAAAGAACCGCCTAATGGACTTGTGTAAACCTTATTTTACTTTTGAAATTTCTTGAAACATTTTATGAAGTTGTCACATATCAAATTTGGGGACACTTTTCTCGCCCCTTGTATCATAACTGCCAAATTTTACCCTTTTTAGCTACCAGAAAACCTTAGAAAATTTTTATATATTTCTGTAATGATTTTAGCTGATTAATTAAAAGAAAAGATTTTGAAATCTTTAACCGGTAGTAAAAAATCGTAAAATCTAGCAACTGTGCTATATCTACAGGATGCTGTTTAAAATAAACGTTTAATTATAACCATTCTGTCCATTTAATAAATCACACGTACTATATTCATTAAAAAATATCAGCAGAATTATTTTTAATCAATGAATTTGTAACTTTTAAAAATATAATATGGAACCTACTTTTTAATTTTGTAATGCATAATATTAAAAATAGAATAATATCTAAGCAATATTTTTATTTAAATTTTCACATCTTTCTAAATAATCCCATTTAAACATTCTTCACTACATAAAATCATTTTTGTACTAAGAATAGAATTTTAGGTGGCAAAAAATGTGGAAGTAACATCTCCAAAGCGCTGTTAACTTTTCATAAATAATTAGAAAACAGAAAAGTTTAGCATTCTTAAAAATATTAAGACATAATTTTCATATTTCGAAAGAAATAATAAAAGTGGCAATTATTATATCTATTTTAAAATTTCACTTCACCTAAGATTTCATTTAATGAGGGAAAAAAAAAAAAGAAAGAAAGAATGTCTTTACGGTTTTCGCTGCAATGATTTTTTTAGGTTAATGCTCCCTGGAATTAAACTTTAATGGGAAAAAATTACGCGTTATTTTCTGATTGTAGAAAAGTTAACATTTAGCTCAAAAGCTCTCCTTTAATAGGGGATTATAAACGAGTTTTTTTTTTTTTTTTTGTGAAATACCAATTGTCAGAAAAGATTACTATCTGACTATATTCAATATTTAGAGACATTATTATTATTAAATGAGTTTTGAAGCGATATCAGTTACTTTTGTTTGTTTGTTAGAATTTAGTTAATCATCGATTTTTTTAGTGTACATTTTTTAGTGGTTCAAAATAATGCAAATTTGTCTTTTTTGGTATAGTAGACAGTATTTTTTAAAACTCAGCGTTATAGTCTTTATGTGAGTAAAAAAAAAAAAAAAAAAAAAAAAAATGAAATTAATTATCTAGCCATTTAGAATAAATAAGGGAAAAAAAGTACATATGTAGAGGAGAGTGTGGTTGAATGGAACGCAGGATGAATGGGACAATAGCAAACTTTTCATGTTTTGCAAGTAGCAGAAACTTGGTAATTTTTCTGATATATGGCAGCACTGAGGTCATTCATCAAGTGTAGTTCCAGAATTGTGCTATTTATAGAAGGGCAGAAAAAATTAAAGTGCTCAGCTGCCAAAGTAAGTTTTTACTCATTCAGTTAGGTAGTAGCTAGAAATTAACTATTTGCTTTGGTGAAAAGGCATAATCTTTTATTGTGTTTATAATATTCAATAAGAATATTGACTATTGTTCATTAAGCCTATTTCATGTTTTATAGGATCATGTGATGGTTGGGATGAATGGGACATTCCCCACTATGTACTAATTTAAAATTTTACACAAGAATTTTATTAAAACGTAAATTATCCATATTGATTATCGGGATTCTTAATTTTGTGGACTTAGAAAAAAAAAAAAAAAAAAAAAAAAAAAAAAAAAAAAATGAAATTAATTGTTCTGATTTTTCTTTATAATAAATATGATAAAAAAATTATAAGCTAGAATATCCAAAGCAAACTAAATCAATAATTAAAATAAATGTATAAATAAATAAATAAACTAATAATCTATAATATTAAAAACAAAGCACTTTCAGTAAGACCAAAATAGCACGATCTGGGCATGCGCGAGAAAAATTTGAACCAATTCGGAACGGGAATATTCCTTTATCTTTTTGCAGTGAAATGCGAATATCGATGATAGAGTTCGAGCAGAAGACATTAATATTTCATATATCTATGGAAAACGCCTAATTAAAGCTCAGTCATAAAAATAATTCACACAATTAATTCATTAATTAATACTTTCCAAGGCAGTATATTAAATTAAACGAGTTCGCGAATTCTTATCGGTTACCGCCATGTGCATTTTCGCCTAAAATTTCTTTACGCAGTAGTATTTCAGGATTTTATATTGTGGCGCCATATTTTACCATATAAAGCATACATATTCTTAAAATTATCGTTTTCCATTTCTTAAAAGAAAAAAAAAAATCTTTTAAAATTTACAAATTCTCAGAGTTTATTGTTCTTTAAAAATTAACTTTTATCACTTGAAAACTTCGTTTAAAAAAGATGGAGATAGATACTTAAAATCAAAAAATGATTTTTGTTTTCTTTTTAATCTAATTATTACAACTTCTGATATTTCATTTCCATAATATATTATAGAAAAATAGTTTAGAAAGAATAACCTTAAAATATAATATTGTATACGAGTAAAGATTTATGAAGTATAATTTATTATAAGAAATTTACTGAGCAAATTAACTTGCTAAAATATTAGAATCATTCTTATTTTTTATTTATTTATTTAACAGTATGCTTTTGTTGAAATATACTATTTTGATAGAATAAGTGTTATAATGTTGTTATTCACTTATTTTTAAGTAGCATAGTCTATTTCTAAGTATAAAGAAAATTATGATTATCGAATATAAAGAAAACGAAAAAAAAAAAAAAAAAAAAAACCCTCTGATATATATATATATATATATATATATATATATATATATATATATTTACATTGATAGATTATAAATGATGCCACTGTCATATTGTAATTGAAATGGAATATTAATTATCGATAGATCTTATTTTCATGCTACGTACAGACGGCAGCAAAATTATTGAAGCGCTAGCAATAATTAGTATTTAAATGATTAGCGCTTAAGAGGGGACAATACCTAATCTCGCCGGCAGCCTTCGCCCATGTTATTCTATGGGAAAATTTGTTGCGACAATTACACATTACCAAATGAATATTTTTTAATTCTGTTTTCGCAGTCAGAAAATTCATAACCGTTAAATGAGTACTCCTTTTTGAAAAATTCATTTTTTTTAAATTTTTACATTTTAATTTTGAGTTCAAAAATGCGATTTTTCACAAAATGCATTTTTCTCATTTTCTAGTCGCAAAATGAAATACTAAAATTTTAAAAAATCAATTTTTGGAAAAGAAGTACTAATTTAACGCTTATGAATTTTCTAAATGTGAAAACAGAATTGAAAAATATTCATTAGGTAATGAGTAATTATGTGAACAAATTTTCCCATTGAATAACATGGGCGAAGGCTGCCGGCGAGATTAGGTATTGTCCGCTCTTAATACCGTTTTGTTAAATAAATATTTGTCGAGTCATGATCTTTGTGTTATGCTGTTTGTAGAAAAGCATGTTGAAGATAAAAATTAGCGATTAAATAATATATATATATGAAAAGTATTTATGTATGCTTTCTTTCTCCATTCTTACCTATAAATTCTTTCTTTTAATTATTCCTCATATTCTTTTGGTCATATTTAGAGAAAAATTAGGGAAAATCTTTGGATTTTATTTTTATTATATGGAACACGCTTACATTTTTCATATTGAAATTTCATGAAATTTATTGCCTCTTCCCCTCCAACCAAAAACTAATTTGTTAGAACAGGGGGTTTTAAACTGGTGCGAATGCGAAATATTAAAACTGGAATGTTTAAAACTTTATGCCGTGAAAAGATTTAAGTTGCTCTTGATCCGTCAAATTTTGTCGGGTATTAATTACTATAGTAATTTGATTAAAAATCACAATTTCAATCAAGCTAATTAAATAAATTCTGGGGATTATTAATGTTATACGGAATAGAATATTGGTTTTCCCGATTAGTAGAAAAAAAAATCTGGATAATTTTAATCTACTATAATGATTTATCTCTTTCTAGTGTCTTATTTATTTATTTATTTTTAGATTAGGTCTTATTAGAATAAATTACCAAAGCCTAGAGCACTAGGAATAGGCACGAACCAAAAGACTTTTGTCTTTTGATGTTAATTTGAGTCAATACATCAGTTTATGTTAATTTCAGTGCATTCATAGTATGCGATAAAATCACTTATACCAATTTAACATAAAAAATTTATTTACTTTCCCTTTTGTTTTCTTTTCTTTGTTAATTCCAGTCCTGTCCCATTCATCCCCATACGTGGAGATTTTTTTTCATTACAAGTAAATGCTCCAAAGAATTAAATGTTAATAAGTAAAAACTGAGTATTCTTTTGAAAAAATGTTACCATCTAGTGTTCTGAAAAGAAATTTAATAGTGTGTTATAAACGAGGTTTTTGAATCGCGGTTATATCCTTTAAAAAACCGTTAAAAAAAAGTAAATATTTTAGTTGATTGTATATTCAAAATTTGAAGAATATATAATTTATTTTTTTCATGTGAAATTTAAACCAATAAGAATTTTTTGTTCGTTTTGCAATATTTGGTTGATTAATACAATTTTTTTTTAAATAATTAAAAATAATGGAAGGACTGATTTTTGTGGTAAAGTATTAGAATATATTAGCTTTTATACAATTTTTTATTTATTTTTATTCAGCACAATTATTTTTAGAAAATGAAGTTGTAACATTTTGAAATGCAAATTGGAACATACGTTTAAATTTTGTAATGCACAATATTAAAAATAGAACATTAAGAAAGCTGAATTTGCTTTTAAACTTCCGTGTCTTCCTAATTAATCCCATTTCGACATCGTTCTGTACATAAGATCATTCTTGTACTAAGACTAGATTTTTTTTTTTTTTTTTTTTTTTTTTTTTTAAGGAAGAAACATACGAAGGATTGTTAACTTTTCATAAATAATTAGAAACAGAAAAGTTTTAGCAGTCTTAAAAATATTAAGAAACATAATTTTCATACTTTGAAAGAAATGTAAAAAGTAGTAATTATTATTTCAATTTTGAAATTTCTCTTTACCCGAGATTTCATTTAAAATGAAAGTTTAGGTAAAACATGTCTTTTTTTTTTTTTTTTTTTAACTAAAAAAAGTTGAAATTATTATAACATTTGAGTTATAAAATTTTTTAGAGGAATGCTCTCAGGAATTAAATTTTAATGATAAGAAAATTGAGAGGTGATATCTACATGTAAAATACTAACAACTTATGATTTCAAAAATAATTTCATAAGGGATTATGATATATATATATATTTAAAATGAACAACTCATTATAAATAAATAAATAAATAAGTAAATAAATAATTGAGAAACGTCACTTATTAAAACTAATTGTGTACTCACTATTTAGACATAATTTTTTTGCGATAAGTTATTACAATCTGGTAAACTTTTTCTTTTCGCTTCTTTCTTTCTTTCTTTCTTTTCTTTTTTTCTTTTTCTTCTTTTTTTTTTTTTTTTTTTTTTTTTTTTTTGTTGTTGTTGTTGTTGTTGTTGTTTTTAATATTTGGTTAATTATTATTATTTTTCTATTTAAATTTTGATAATGGCTAAAAATAACTCAAAATTGAGTTTGTGGTAAAGGAATGTAGTTTCTTAACTCATGCATGGCAGAAGAATTTTAAAGAAATTTAACTGAAATAATTATTTAAAATTAGTGAAAAAACAAAACAAAATTTTTGTGCAACTTATTTTTTATGGTAAAAAGTAAAAAGAAATACATTTGAAAAAAAAGCTTGCAGTTTCAAGTACGAAATGCTAAAAGGTCTCTGGTGAAATCACTCAACAAGTGAATTTGATTCAAACTGTATGGACCATATTCCCACTTTGGGTTCGAGGCTACAAGAATATCAGCTGGTTAAGGAAACAGTCCTCAACTCTACCATAACGAAGCATTGTGGCTTGCAAATTTTTATCTTGCAATGTTATTTATAAGAGTTACAGATTATATGAAATTGAAGTAAGAGTGATAGAGTGATACCTTTGTTATGTTTTTAATCCAGTTTTAGTAATATACTTTAATATTAATCAACATATGTAATATTAAAAGTTGCCATGTGAACTGTGGCGATGTTAACAAATTTAAACGGATGTTCCATTTATTAAATTCTTTTATTAAGGTGATTGAAATTCTAATTATTTAAGCTTTGATGTCTATATATATATGTGTGTGTGTATAAAATGTTCTTATTAACCTTTATTCATTATATATATGTGTGTGTGTGTGTGTATACATAAAATGTTCTGCAATTTTACGATTTGGAATAGTCTTAACTTTATCATTCGATTCAGTTGTTTACATTTCTCTTTTGTTCTTGTTTGAACAGATATCTGATTATTAAGTTTCACTGGAGAAATATTTAGGAAAATGTTATGCGTAACAATAAAATAGCATCTTGAATCTAATTTGTTTACAAAATATCGGCCACGTGTTCGGCGATTTTACCTACGGTGACGTCACAGGAATATTGTCCATTTTGGTTCGTTCTTATTAGTGAAATCTTCCGCTTCTTGTAAATCACTACATTATTTTAGAAAAAGCAGTGGCTGATAGGTTCTGCTTTCGAAGATGGTAAGCAGTAGGTGCTGTGTTTGAATTTAGATTACACTCGTCGACGCAGCCGTGCGGTGTTTTCTCCAAAACTCTTGTATATACAAGCTAGGACTCCTTATAAAGTTCCGGAAAGTGAGCATTCCGCAAAGGCCGTCATCAAATAATTGAACCTCAACTCTAAAATAAACACCAAACCACCGTGATGTTTTAAAGTTTAACATTAGAAAATATTAACTACACGAACACTACACTAAAAGAACTACACGAAAAATTACAAATTTCATTTTATGCTTTAAATTATTTTCAAATCATACAAGTCAATCCCTTAATTTTTAAAATGATTTGGAAAAATACTTTGCTCACAGTAGCATGCATAGGAAAAACTAAAGTTAAACAAGCTTCTTTAAATTAAAATAAAACTTTTCCGCTACACAGGTCAAATTTCTTGAAGCATATAACTAAAACAAAAGGATTGATTTTCTACATGATACAAAACATGACTAAAACAATATAAAAAATCCTCGAATAAATAAAATTTTAGTTATTCAGCAAAATTTATTGTCTTGCTTTTGCCTCCAAGGCAGTAGCACGTGTTTTTTTGCACCTGATGAAGAAAGGCTACGTCCTTTCGAAACAGGTTGTGCTGGCTTAAAATTTATGGTGTGTCAAGAAGTTTTAAAATCTATATATTGATTGTACACCATTTTTAATTTAGTTTGGTGAAAATTTATTGATGCACTATGTTAGATGAGACTTTTCAAAAACTCCACAGGATACTTTCAGACATGACAGATATTTCGATCATGCTAATAAAGCTCCGAAACAACTAATAAAATATACATTACTTTAAAGAAATTAAATTGTCTGAAACACGGAATCCCATTGATAGTGTCGAAACAGGTTACAATAAGTCTGGAAATACTTCTAGAAATTGCTCTCTCTCTCTCTCTCTCTTTTTTTTTTTTTTTCCCAAATAACTTAATGAATGCTTTCCAGAAGAGGTGCACTGAGAAAAAAAAATATGCTGCCTTCATCTAGAATGAATAAGTGGACATTTTCTAAATCCATTAACTAGAAATATAGATTTCCGAGATATGCGCACTGTAAATACAAGCATCTTAAATTCAGACAGAAATGTGTCTAAAATGTCAATTCAGACACTTACGCATGAAAAATTTCAGACGCATGTGCTGCCTTAAATTAAGACACGCAAGTGTCTTTTTTATAAATGAGCTGAGATAAGTGTCTGAATAAAGTTAATATGTCTGAAATTAAGACATATGACATATTAGACATATAAAATTTCAGACATTTTACAATTTAGGCACTTAAAAATTCAGACATTACAAATTTCAGATACTTAGAAATTCAGACATTTGTATTACTTAACAAATTTTCCATATGAAATCTACTTTAAGCGGCATGCATATCCTGTTTTAATATTTTTTTAACAAATAAATTTGATGTTATTTTATATAATATAAATAGTTAACTTATTTAAAATACTCAGACGTGAAACTTATTCGGTTAAAAACTAAAAAACAAAGTTAATTTTTAATTAAAGTTTTCACATGTAATAAAACAACAACAACAAAAATAAAAATAAAAAAATAAAATAAAATAAAATAAAATAAACGAAGCATGTATCTTGTAGCTAAGAAGCGAATTCGTAACTAAACATTCTTAAACAATTTGTGCATAATTGATTTTTTTTCCGCATTTTAATTATTTTATGTTTCCCTGCACTTCAAAATGTAAAAGGACGATTTTTTTGGTTTCATGCACATAGTTTGTTTTCTTGAAAATACCAGTTTAAAAAAAAATCGTTTAAAATCCATATTTTCATATTTATTACGCATTTTACAAAAAAACTCCAAACCTCTACACATGAAATTTAAGATAATAATATGTATTAAGCTTTAGCTCTTATGGACAGTTTTATTGCAAAGACGTAAAACTTCGATTTGTTTTACGGATACTAAAATATATTCCATTATACAAACAACGTCCAGTGAGAATACCAATGGCTTGATTGGGAAGACGCTCGACTGTATATCCATTGATTGTCGGTTCGATTCCCGGCGAGGGCAACGGTAATTGTTTTTGTAAAAATTATTAATGCTTTTTTTTATGCTCTAGGTTATTCTAAAATATTTTTCACACGTAAACAACATAACACTTATATTTTCATTTATTTATTTATGAAAAATATTCACTGTAGACAGGATCAAATATGGCGGAATTTCAGACACTTCATGTGTCAAACGATGTGCCTTTTAAGACACTTTTTAGTATCTTAAAATTGAACACCCATTTTAGACACAATTGTTTCTGAATTTCAGACACTTGTATTTACAGTGCGTATAAGGCCCGCCAATAAACTGAATAGACGAAATGATCAAGAATTTCTAGTCTACACAATTCTAAATGGTGAAACAATATTCTGAATGTTCTGAATATTTTAAATCTTTTGTATAGCGAGAAATTCTCGTTTGATTATCTAGAACTGGGTCATAAAGCAAGATTATAGTTGCTGAAACCCCCCTCTTGTGTTCACATTTATATGGAGATATTTTCAGATAGGTTTGACCTCGGAATTATAGACAAACGCTCTAGAATTCTAATAGGGGTTTCTAGAACTCGCTTTCAAAGGGGACTAGAATTTATAAGGATGAAATGGGACTATTTTAGATTCTAGATGTCAGTTACATAATTTTTTCTCAGTGTGGCACGCTGACGCAGCTTTAGGGACACTATTTTCACATAGTAATGTTTTTTAAGATATATTCTTTGATTTAACAAACAAAAAAATATTATTCTTGAATAGAGGTGTGGAATCGAATAGATATTATTATTATTATTATTATTATTATTATTATTTTTTTTTTTATTAATATCGTTTACATCGTTTTTTGATTCAATTTCGTGTACACCAATTCTACTGGGATCTAATCAGAAAGAAATTAGTGATACACTTTTTTTCTCCAATCCCTACTTAAATAAACCTAGTTTCGTTAAGAAAAAAATTAATCTGGTGTATTACTCACACGACTTTCTCTTACCCTGAAATTTAATACACTAAAAGCAGATTAGAGATTAAAGGGTAAAATAACGCAAACTAATACTGTGTGTGTGGAAGGCTTTGTATATTGCATCTACATTTATTCAGATTTCAAAACTCTCATTAAATTTTAAGGTTCATTCCTGAATATTCACACAACTTTCACCCGCACTCTTCCTTGGAACTTATCATTCTTGATCAGACTTTTCAAGTAACAAGTTTATTTTAATTTCAAAACACAACATTTGAACTTGCTTAAATTATTATTATTAATTTTTATTTACTGTGATAAAAATCGTAGGAAAAGATCAAGCGTTAAAAACTTGACTTCAATATTTAGGCAACGTGAAAACGTGTAAATACACAAGAAGCAAGTGCTGAATATTTGGCATAAAAATACTTTTTTACCGTATGGGTATAAAAAAAAGATATATTCTTTGATTTAGCAAACAAAAAAATATTATTCTTGAATAGAGGTGTGGAATCGAATAGATATTATTATTATTATTATTATTTAATTTTTTTTTAATTAATATCGTTTACATCGTTTTTTGATTCAATTTCGTGTACACCAATTCTACTGGGATCTAATCAGAAAGAAATTAGTGATACACTTTTTTTCTCCAATCCCTACTTAAATAAACCTAGTTTCGTTAAGAAAAAAAATAATCTGGTGTATTACTCACACGACTTTCTCTTACCCTGAAATTTAATACACTAAAAGCAGATTAGAGATTAAAGGGTAAAATAACGCAAAATAATACTGTGTGTGTGGAAGGCTTTGTATATTGCATCTACATTTATTCAGATTTCAAAACTGTCATTAAATTTTAAGGTTCATTCCTGAATATTCACACAACTTTCACCCGCACTCTTCCTTGGAACTTATCAATCTTGATCAGACTTTTCAAGTAACAAGTTTATTTTAATTTCAAAACACAACATTTGAACTTGCTTAAATTATTATTATTAATTTTTATTTACTGTGATAAAAATCGTAGGCAAAGATCAAACGTTAAGAACTTGACTGCAATATTTAGGCAACGTGAAAACGTGTAAATACACAAGAAGCAAGTGCTGAATATTTGGCATAAAAATACTTTATTTACCGTATGGGTATGAAAAATTAATTTTAGTTCCTAGGCAGTCTTCTTGGACATCATAAAATATAATAATAAAGCACTTTCACTAATTAAACTTCGATGAAAAAGAATGTTTCAGCCTAGTTGTTGGCAGCCCTGGATATCCTTTAAAAACGATGAGCACAACGCATTGTGCACTTAAATATAAGCCTGTATAACATCCAGCACAACTGAAATGCACTTCCATTAATTTCCAAGTAAAAAGTTCGCATTTTTAACAATTCCTATGACAGTTTAAATTAATTTTTTAAGTAAAACGTGCAACTGCTAAAATAAAAATATTCATAAAATAATTTTCTCAATCTGTATATTTTTATATATTTTTATATGTTTAAAATATTTTTTATCTAGTGTTTTTCTTTTTCTTTCATTTATTTATTATTTAGGACGCAGAACCACAAATATACATGTGTTTAAATAAAAAGAACATTTATTGTAAATAAAAAGAGCTCTAATCTCATTCACTGATACGTTAAGATCAATTCTAATCTATTACTTTAATACTTTAAAATCTAAATTCTAAAGCGTAGACAAACTAAATATCATGTTTGGACGTCTTTTGAAAGCCATTAGATGCCTTTTAAATTTTAAAACGTTCTGTTTAAAATTAATGCAAGTGAGAAAGCCATAATGGATTAAGTTCCAAAAAAATGCTTTTAGAAGTTTTATACGCATATTTTATTTTCCTCAAAGGGAGAGGTTTTTTGTAATACCATTACACCGGAAATGAATAGAGAGCCTGTTTAACATACATTATTCAGCTGAACTTAGTGAAAGACAACATTGGCAATTTTATTCAATCCGCCAATAAATACATAACAAAAATGTGTTCGAATACGTACTTTTGTATGCATAAAGGCATAAAAAAATTTAACTTAAATATAGCCTATAGATGCTGTTTTAAATAAGTTTGTTTAGATAGTTAAACAAAGTAGCTGTTGGAAGATATTACTTTTATATATTTTTTTAAACAACTAACACTTTTTAAAAAAACGATGAAAAAGGAAAGAAATGTAAAAAACAGTAAAATATTTATACGTTATATTAGTTTACCATCCTTTTGTAAATTATAACAGTTATATAAAATATAATAGATATTCAGGATTTAGAAAACTCTCACATATATTTTATATTTCATTTTATATGGATTTTTTTTTATTCACAAAGTATCTTCTAAATAAATAAATCATCTTGTAATTATATGAATTTCTTCTTTCGGATTTACTTCTACAAATATATGTATAAATATTTAATAATTAATACAAAGAATATATACGTATATATTCATTTACGGATTAGTTTTAGCCTAAGATTTATGAATTAAATTTATTTGATAAAGAATTTAGAGAATAAATTAAATATTGATGTACGTTTCTTATAAAATTATATTATAAAAATTAAATTTATTATTGTTTAAACTCGCGCTGTCTCATTCAAACCAGTAAAATATTCTTACCTATCTTTTTTCATACCATTATTTTGATTTCACTTTTGTTAATAATATATTTTTGGATTGAAAAATTTTTGAAAGTTATTTTTTCTGTTAATTACCAATTATCATAAGAAGATGATTGGTAGTGACTTAGAGGTGGGCGTTATTTCACGTAACATAATAAGTAATATTATTATTGCGTTGTAGCCTATTAGAACTGTAATATATTACTAAAATTATCCTATTAAAAAAATAATATTTTCAACTGTATGTCTGCACGCGAAATAGACAAGAAATTTCTGGCGATAAAACTGATATAATACACCATTATACAAGTAAAAAGCTTGAATTATTTCTTTTATATAACTACTTTTTCATTTTATTTAATTTAATTTACAAAATACAAAAGCAATATTATGAACGCCGGCTACTACCAAAATTCAAATCATACAAAAACTGATAGTCCAAATCGCATCATACGGTAGGAAAAAAGTACCGAGTAATGAATAAAACACCCATCTTTTCGCATCTAACTATACCCGCAGCCACTCATGTTAGATACGCATCATACGTAAACAGATAACGAAGTAACAAGTAAAAGACTCGCATCAGAATTTCCGCGCAGATGTTCGAATCGATTCGTTACTTCACGTCTAAACTAGTATGTTGTGGCCACCACACGACTTTCTTCTATATTTACCTATACATATTCAATCAGTAACAATATTTAAAAAAAAAAAAAAAAAAGTACGATTTTTTTTTCTAAGTTTTTTTTTTTTTTTTTTTTTTTTTTTTTTTTTAAGTAAAAAAAATCGATAACTTTGTTTTAAATTATCACAGATTTATGGTTCAACCATTCGTTTTAAAGGTATTGACGAGACCTTTCGAAAGATACCCATCTTGAAACTTTGCCCCCCCCGGGGGGGTACTTCCCCCCCAGGGATGGAAGCGATGCCTCCCCATGCAGAAAATTTTTTTCCTAGTTACATACTACTTTTATCAATAATTCATATTAATTTTACAATCACAAGTTTAAAACAACTCTAATTATGCACATTTATACGAATTTTTGTCCTATGCTGCCATGTTAAAAATTTAGAAAACATGAGATCACAGCGCCACCTGTTGAGCTTTTGATCCCCAAATGTAATCAGCACCAGTTTATGTCGGGGACCAACTAAATACCAAGTTTGGTTAAATTTCGTTAAAAAAAAAAAAAAAAAAAAAAAAAAAAATCACAGATTTATGGTTCAACCATTCGTTTTAAAGGTATTGACGAGACCTTTCGAAAGATACCCATCTTGAAATTTTGCCCCCCCGGGTGGGAACTTCCCCCCCAGGGATGGAACCGATGCCCCCACATGCACAAAATTTTTTTCCTAGTTAACTACTACTATTATCAACCTGATATTTCGAAAGATACCCATTGTGAAAATTTACCCCCCCCCTGGGGGGGTATTTCCCCCCTAGGGGGGAAGCGATGCCCCCCCCATGCAGAAAATTTTTTTCCTAGTTACATACTACTATTATCAATAATTCATATTAATTTTACAATCACAAGTTTAAAACAACTCTAATTATGCACATTTATACGAATTTTTGTCCTATGCTGCCATGTTAAAAATTTAGATAAAATGCTATCACAGCGCCACCTGTTGAGCTATTGATCCCCAAACATAATCAGCACCTGTTTATGTCGGGGACCAACTAAATACCAAGTTTGGTTAAATTTCGTTAAAAAAAAAAAAAAAAAAAAAAAAAAAAAAAAAAAGTTTTTTTTTGTTAAAAGTAAAAAAAATCGATAACTTTGTTTTAAATTATCACAGATTTATGGTTCAACCATTCGTTTTAAAGGTATTGACGAGACCTTTCGAAAGATACCCATCTTGAAACTTTGCCCCCATGGGTGGGTACTTCCCCCTCGGTGGGGGGGGGGAACCGATGCCCCCACATGCACAAAAATTTTTTCCCAGTTAACTATTACTATTATCAACGAGACCTTTCGAAAGATACCCATCTTGAAAATTTACTTCCCCAGGGGGGGGAACCGATGCCCCCACATGCACAAAATTTTTTTCCTAGCTAACTACTACTATTATCAATAATTCATATTAATTTTACAATCACAAGTGTAAAATAACTCTCTTTATGCCCATTTATACGGAATTTTGTCCTATGCTGCCATGTTAAAAATTTGCATAAAATGCGATCACAACGCCACCTATTGAGCGATTGATCCCAAAATCTAATCAGCACCAGTTTATGTCAGGGTGCAACTAAATACCAAGTTTGGTTAAATTTCATTCATTGGTTCGTGAGATACAGCGTCCACAAAAAAATGATACAGACAGACAGACAGACAGACATTTTCTAAAAACTATTAATTCGCGTTCTCCACATCCCAAAACATGTAAATCCATCAAAAAGTGGACTTCGAAAATTTTCGCGTATCCAATACTTTCTCTATATTACATATAGAAGAAAGTAAAAAAAAAAATACCTTATTTCAGTAAGGAATACATAAGATTTCATGCAACATTGTTACTCAGTGATATTCTCAGTCAGTAATCTCTTTCCAATTCCATGTTCATAAAATTATCGTTAAAATAATAATACAGCAGCTATATTATTTTTTAAACGATAATTTTGTAATGATAATATTTTCTAGAATGAATTACAGAATATTCCTTGTGAAATATATTAATCAAAATAATTTTAATAAGCAAGATAATTTTAACGTTTATGACAAATAACATTGTGCTGATGTTAATTTAGAAATGAGTTTATTTGGTGTTGATTATTACTTTCTTCTATATGTAATATAGAGAAAGTATTGGATTCGCGAAAATTTTCGACCTCCGTTTTTTGACGGATCTACACGTTTTGGGATGTCCTGAACACGAATTGATAGTTTTTAGAAAATGTCTGTCTGTGTGTCTGTCTGTCTGTCTGTCTGTATCATTTTTTTGTGGACGCTGTATCTCACGAACATATGAATGAAATTTAACCAAACTTGGTATTTAGTTGCACCCTGACATGAACTGGTGCCCATTAGATTTGGGGATCAATAGCTCAACAGGTGGCGCTGTAATCGCATTTTATGCAAATTTTTAACATGGCAGCATAGGACAAAATTCCGTATAAATGGGCATAATGAGAGTTATTTTAAACTTGTGATTGTAAAATTAATTTGAATTATTGATGATAGTAGTAGTTAACTAGGAAAAAAAATTGTGCATGGGGGGGCATCGGTTCCCCCCCTGGGGGGGAAGTACCCCCCGGGGGGGGTTAAATTTTGAAGATGGGTATCATTCGAAAGATCTCGTCAATACCTTTAAAACGAATGGTTGAACCATAAATCTGTGATAATTTAAAACAAAGTTATCGATTTTTTTTACTTTTAACAAAAAAAAAAAAAAAAACTTAGAAAAAAAATTCGATTTTTTTTTTTTTTTTTTTTTTTTAATTATTGTTAGTGATTGAATATGTATTAATTTTCACAAAAAAAAAAAAAAAAAAAGGAAAAGAAAAAAAAAATCTTTTTTTTTTTTTTTTTTTTTTTTAATATTGTTACTGATTGAATATGTATAGGAAAATATAGAAGAAAGTCTTGTGGTGGCCACAACATACTAGTTTTTCATGGGATAATAAAATCGTTTGAATAAAATACTTTGATACCACGGTTTAACGAAATAGTGTTAATTTATGCAGCTAGCATGAGATAGGTAAGGGGTGATTATTAGATGTTGATTACTATTTCGTCATGAAGGTGAGGAATGGGATTACACTTGCTACGTTTGGATTCGCTTGCGTATTGAAAACAGATGTTTCGGGAGTTTGATAATTGAAAGGAAGGCGTGTTTGTTTATATTTTAATTGCTTATAGCAGAAGGAATTGAAAATGCGTAATGGCATACAGCATTTATTGTGGTTTTATTAAGAATATTGTTTAAGTTTAATTAAGAATAATTTTAGAAGAAAATTGAATATTTATTTATTTATTTATATTTACTGTTTCACTTTTTTTTAAATCTGATTTTTTCTTGAGACTATTTTTTTAGATTTAAAATGAGTAAAGGTGTTAAGAATAGTTAAGAATAGTTAAGAATGTTAAAATTAGGTGTCTGAGGAAATACATCATTTTATGGAATTTTTGTAAGCAAAATCTATATTTTTAAACAAGTATTTCTAACTTTAGAAAGCATATTCAAAGTGACTGTTTGCTAAGTATGAGTGAAAAACACTAATTTTCTTGTCAATCTAATTTTCTTGTCAAAATTCAAGTTCTTCGGAAAATCAAAAGAAACAGTCACTCGGTAGTTTAAAATTTGGGATGCCTTAAAGATGTTTCTTAAAAATTTGCTTTTATTATTTAATTGTTTCTTAATTACATATATGGTTTATAATATGAATTTTTTTTTTTAGAAAACAGCTCTCATGTACGTGTTTCTTGATATTATTTGAAATATTCTGTTTTTGTGTTTAAAGGAATTGGTTTAATGAACCTTAAGCTTAGTCGATTGGGACAAACGTTTATGTAAAATTTTCACTCTACCACTATTTCATATCAGCGTTTTTTTTTTTTATTTTTTTTATTGAAGAAATTCTAGTGTTAAATAAAGTGAAGATTACTATTCGAAAGCATTGGGACTTAAAAACATGAACCGCATCCACTATGTAGGACACATGTATATATATATATATATATATATATATATATATATTGTATATCATCCAGAGAGGATTAGAAAGACATTAGCCATATGTAAACTAAAAAGTAATAGGTTATAAAAATAATATGTTGCAAAAACCTATTACCAAAGGAAGTATGGAACGAAGTAACCTATTACTGAAAAGTAACTATTTATCCCATCTCTAGAGTGACTTAGAGTACATAAATATAGAGCATATAAAGATAAAGATAGGATTTCCTTTTGCTTTTTATGAAAATTTAATGCATTTATTTACATTACGTATGTATTAAGGAAAAAATTGCAATACACGTAAGATGTTTTGAGTAAGTGCGTTAGGATGCTGTGAATAAATAGCGTATAAAAGAGAAAAAATTACAAGATTGTTTGCGAGGAAAAAAAAGTTGGTACTTACGTATGAACGCCACCGCAGCAGAAGTTGTGCTAATGCGCCAATAAAAAGCAACCTTGTTGTTTGCACACAAGAGACATAGGGGGACAGCGAGACATCTTTTGGAATCTTACTTATCAGAGTTCATGTGGCGACAGCATCAGGTGAAAGAAAATAGAGACTGTTTTGAATCTATGTTAAACTCTATATCGGCCCATTTCCACCGAAATCCGATTGACTACTTTGTTTTTAAATAAAGTGTTTTGAATTTTGAAAGTGTTTTGATTTTAAATAAAGTGTTTTATTTTATGATTTATCGCAAAAATTTTAGGTGTAGATTGGCAGCACTTAATCTGTAACTGCGGTGGCGTTAATACGTAAGTACGAAAAAGTTTGAATGATTTATTTATTTATTTATTTTTTTGGGGGGGTGTGGAGGAGGTTGGGGATAAGGATAGGGACTTTTTTGTTTGCAGAAATGTTTTTTACGTATGTTCTATGATATTTATAAACAAGGCGATCAGCAGAATGTAGAATAAAGTAAAATTCTTTATTTTACATAGTAAAATAGTAATATGAAAAAGTTTGAATGATTTATTTATTTATTTATTTATTTTGGGCTGTGTGGAGGGGAATGGGGATAAGGATAGGGACTTTTTGTTTACAGAGATGTTTTTACGTATGACCTATGATATTTATAAATAAGGCGATCAGCAGAATGTAGAAAGTCTTGTCAGAAATTTGTTTCAGTTTCCCGGAGGTAGAGAACACCATGCCATAAAAATGTAATTTTTCGGTAAAGCAATTTTTTTTAAAATTATTATTTACTTTTTTATTTTTTTAAACTTCAAATGCTTGTTTAAATGCACTTCTTTACAACTAGCAGTAATCGTATAGTAACATTTTAACATATATTAATGACATAAAGTACTAATGTAGTAAAGTAAAAAAAAAAAAAAAAAAAAAAATGCATAACAAGGAAATGTTGCTAACATCTTTCACACGCAAATACACAAAAAAAAAAAAAAAAAAAGAAATGGACAGGTTGTATTTCAATCCTGGGGTACAGATTTAAATATCTCATTCATTAAAAGAAAAGGAAAAAGAAAAATCTAAAAATTATTACAAAATAACCTAAATACATTTGCGTTATAAATTGACAAATAATAATAATAATAATAATAATAATAATAATAACATTCAGTGCTAAAGCAAATCAATTTTTAGTAAGAATTAAATTACCTAGATAAAGAATTAAGCTTGGGTTCTTGGCATAATGTCATTTTTCAAAAAACACAGAACAATTTAGTCAACAACAGTCCCGTACAATTCGGTCAAACAAAAATTTAAATTTTCGTTTGCACTGCAAATAACGGTCTAGTTGAACTATTTCTAGTTTTTATTTATTTATTTTTTACTTTTTTAAACCATAGTCTTGCTGTGTTAAAATACATAATTATCAAAGTGTAATCATAAATAAAATTAATGTATGCTTTCTGGGAAGAAAACCTTAATCAATTTCAAAAACTGTGAAACCTTCATACACATGAAAAATGGCAAGTTATTTATTACTTCCTCTTAAGCATATGTATAGTAAAGAAAGTGTTGAAATTGTTTAAAAATGAGTTTTTGTTATATTCATATGTTTTCATGTCCTCTGAGTTCAAAAAATATAATTTTAACGGTTTTTCCGTATGTGCGTGCTTCTGTCTGTGCGTCTGTTATCAGCATATCTCAAGAACAAATAACATCAGAAAGTTCAAACTCGGTATTCTAAACTTGTATTATATAAGAATATTGTCAGATATTTAATCTCAGAACGAAAAACTTTACTTTTTGACTTTCTGTGCTCCGGAACTTTTTTTTTCTCTCTCAGCTAATAGCTGAGATGCACCTGCGTGAATGTACGTGTAGTATGGATACGCGACTAATGTAACTGTACCCCGCTGTTTTGAAATTTGTTTCAGTTTAAGCATGTACTTCTTTTTCTTATGTCTAAGATCTCATTTAAGATTTCATTAAACTCACATAAAAGTTAAAAATCTAGACTGAGAATTTATTACGCAGTTGATGTCTGCATTTCAATACAAAAATTAATTAGTTTTGTTTTACAAAAGACAACATAACTTTTGTTTTCTGAAAAGGGCTACTGCTGCTGATTTATAAATCGAGTTTTTTAGAATTGCAGTTCTGAATGAAGATGTTACCTGTGCATAACCCAGGTAAGGGGAACATTTCATTGTGTGACTTATTAATATAACTGTTGATTAATAAAAAAATTGTATTTTTGAATATATGGAAGGTAATAATTCGAGGAACTAACTTCATGGCCTCTTAAAATAAGTTACTTCGAACAGATTATGAGACTGAATAAGATAAATAAATGAAAGAGTTAAATGTATGAAGATAATAGTCGTTATTAATAATGCTATTAATATTTTTTACTTCAACTGCGATATCAAAATAATATTTCTCGCATTGTATTTTTTGAACTGCAATTAACTATTATGATAGTTAACTTAAAATATGAAATGAATATCAACGTATTTTTTCTTTAAAACTATTTCAACAATATTTACAAAAAATTAATTTAGATATGTCCGCATTGAAGGCCACTACTACAGAGTCATTGAACTCCACCAATTATAATGTGTGGAAGTTCTGAGTAGAATTGTTTCTTCAAAATGAGGATATTTTGCATGTTGTTAATGAGGATCTTCCTAATCCTGTCACCGACCAATGGCGCTCAAAAAATCGAAAAGCGAGGGATCTCATTAATTTGTTACTAGATAATGATTAAATACTATACGTAATGAATCTAGAAACTTCACGGGAGTGCTGGAATGCCCTGCGCCAAGTACATGAACGCTCATCGTTAAGCAGTAAACTTTTCTGTTAAGGAAGTTGTATTCCATAAAATTGAACGAAGGTGGCGATGTAAATGAGCATACCGAGAACATCAACAAAACAAGAAAAAAAATAACAGCAATCGGAGAAATAATAGATGATTCGCACCTTTCTGACTTAATGCTCTGTTTCCTTCGACCTTCCTATGACGTCTTCATAACCAGATTAGAATCTCGCGATGAAGGCCAGCTGACCCCCGAATTTTTTCGTAACAAGTTGTCTGATGATTATGCTAAAATGCTATGATTATGCTATGATTGGAAACTAAAGCTGTTGAAATTTCAACCGATTAAAGAAAATTCTTAAGATCATTATACTTGGCTAAACAACAATTATATTCAGTATAATTTTTTTAATACCATTTGTGACTGAACTTTTAACCACCATTATGTAACTTAACTTTCAAAGTTCACGAAATATTCTTTTTATAAAAAGAACCCAAACTTCTTAAGAACTACTAAAAGATTTCTAATTATTAAAAATTTATTTACGTTTAAATTATGCTGACCAGATATTCTCATTTTCTGAGGACAGTCTGTTTTTGTAAATCGTTTTTCTAAGTTTTAGAAATTTTTACAGGAAAATTATTCTTCATAATTATTATCATTTTGATCCCCATTTACAAAGAATATAAAATTATATTCTTAATTAGGGAATTGTGATAATTATTAACTCTTTTAATTTATAAAGATGCTCTAATCGGGACACAATAGTTCAAATGTACACAAAAGTCGAATTGGTTTACTTTGCTCAATCATTTACTTGTAACCTCAGAACTACTGTGTTTTTAAAGAACATATAAGTGCATATCAATTTTGAGAAACATAGTCTTATTTCATGAATTAAGGGGTGTTTCGTTTAAATACGGTAAACTACAGGGAAATGTCGTCTTCTTAAAGACGATTAGGAATTATGTAGCAATATCAGGGTAAAAATATATTTGTCGCATACTAGAGGGAGTTGTTAAGTATAATTTCCATGCAGTAAATTCTACATTTTATATTCATCATCAGCGAGCTCTGCTCGGAAGGCGTCTGTAATTCCGAGAAATTTTATCCAATTGTTATGGGTAATCTGATATGCATCTCAATAGACGAATTCTGAATTAAGAGATGTTTACATGTCTGCATAAGCGATTGGGAAACCTGGCGATTGAAATACCTGGTGTTTCAGAACAAGTAAGATGAATCGTGTCACCTGTTTGGTGTAAGAACATGGACACCTGAAGTAGAAAAGATGATTCTTCGTTTTCCAGAATGAATCAACATTTCGATACATGAGCTAACGCTACAAACTCCACTCTGTCCGATAGCATCATCTAGAGAATCTTACGTTGGAACACTTGTATCCATACATAATCAGCGCATATTGCTGCTAATTTCCTAGTGGTTTGCATTAGTTGTATGTTAAAAGCAGAGCATTGCGATTGAACACTCTTTATGGTTTCTATAATGCTTTATAACAAGGAATCAGTTTGCAGAGGAGACTGCATAACTGCAGATAATATGCATGCATAACATGCATGTATACGTACAAGACTATACTTGGCAAAAATCCCACTTGTATACCAAAGTATGGAGTAGAAATCACAAAAATACACAAATACATGCAGCACAACGCCGGTCTTCCCTGAATGTGTTGTTCACCAAATAATATCGCAATATCTGAAATTAGTTTTGATGGACGATTTTATAAGATAATTTTGGAGGAAATCTTGCAGAATTGTTAGTGAATAAAGCATTAAAAATCTGTGTCATGACATTGTAGATTCAAGCATGACTGTTCTCAAGTCCATTTTACTCTTTGAGCTAGACAACATTTTAATATGTTATTAAAAGATTGGTCATGGTGTGCCTATTCATTGGTGGTCGGCATTATCTCTAGACCTTTTCCCGCCTACTCGTATTTTTCATGGATCATCTGAAATACCTGGTGTCCGAAACAACCGTATCCAATAAGATGGTTACTGCCGCACACATTAATATAGCTAGCGAGATTATACACGAGAGTACAGGTATATTGCAAAACGCTTACGGTCCCATGGTACTCCGGAGTCAAGTTCCTATCCCAGATAGTTAGAGCCATTTTGAACGCTAGTCTCTATTTTGAACATAGTGAACATAACAGTTTGATAAACAAAATCATATTTTGTTTTCACTCTCTATTTAATTTCTGTTTTTTTTTTTTTTTTTTTTTTTTCACTATATTACATGAGGAATGCGTTTTACTTGTAAATTTCTATGTAATTCCGACAATTTATTGAGTAGACCTTACTTGAAGATAATACACATGCATATATAACATACATAAGGAATCAGTTTGCAGAGGAGATTGCATAACTGCAGATAATATGCATGCATAACATGCATGTATACGTACAAGACTATACTTGGCAAAAATCCCACTTGTATACCAAAGTATGGAGTAGAAATCACAAAAAATACACAAACACGTGCAGCACAACGCCGGTCTTCACTGAATGTGTTGTTCACCAAATATTATCGCAATATCTGAAATTAGTTTTGATGGACGGTTTTATAAGATATTCTTGGAGGAAATCTTGTCAGAATTGTTACATGAATAAAGCATTCAAAAACTGTGTCGTGACATTATATGTTCTAGCATAACTGTTCTCAAATCGATTTTATTCTTTTGAGCTCGACAACGTTTTAATATGTTATTAAATGATTGCTCATGGTGAGCCTATTTATTGGTCGGCATTATCTCTGGACCTTTTCCCGCGTACATGTATTTTTCTTGGATCATCCGAAAAACCTGGTGTACGAAACAGCCGTATCCAATAAGATGGTTACTGCCGTACACATTAATGTAGCTAGCGAGATTATACACGAGAGTACAGGTATATTGCAAAACGTTTACGGTTCCCTGGTATGCCGGTGTCACGTTCCTATCCCAGATAGCTAGTGTCATTTTGAACATCGCGAACTAACAGTTTGATAAATAAAATCATATTTTGTTTTCACTCTCTATTTAATTTCTGTTTTATTTTATTTTTTCACTGCATTACATGAGGAATGCGTTTTAACTTGTAAATTTCTATGTAATTCCGACCATTTATTGAGTAGACCTTACTTTCCTAAAATTTTAGAGCGTAACATCCTCTTAGCGTATACTTTATTTTCAGCGTAATACCCTGTATAAAATACCTAATCTACAGTTTATTCAATCTTAATATTTTATCCCGCTAATAATATGTATGATAAGATGATATTTGATGATACAAGAGAAACATTTTCTACGCTATTGTTTTACACTCAGATTTCTACCATTTGGTGTTAACAAAAGTTAAATATTTCAGTTGTTATTTTAAATATGATGTGATGAATACAAGTTTAAAGCTTATTAATAACACCTGTGGGCGTCACCGAAGCAACCCCCTGTGAATAATAAAAAATTGTGATGGTATGTCTCCAGATCCCCCTTAGAGGTAAGTCCCATCCCGATTTTATTTAATTATTTGAATTCAACAGAACTGTAAATTGGTGTGAGAAAAACATTTCCCAACTTTGAATTTTTACTTTATGTTTCAATCTAGGCTTTTATACCAATTTTTTCCCCCGTTTGCTCTGAATAAAATGTTAGTATTTATTGTTGTGTATAAAAAAATTCTTAGAGGTAGAAAGTTTTCTGATTAAATCAGCATATTCAATTTGCGAAAGTGTTTGTTTATTTCTTCTAGTTTAAATATCAGGAAAAATTTTTAAATTAAATGCATGTTTCTAACAGTTGATTATTCTTCCATTAAGAAAAAAAAAAAGTTAAAATAAATAAATAAATAAATAAACAAATAAACCACTTTATGTAATGGGATTAAATAAGCATTCAGTTTTTACTTCAAAAAATAATCGTCATGTCATATTTTGTTACTAATAAAATAACAAGAATTTATTTGCCTATTACTGTATTTCCTGGCTTCTCCCTTATATAAAAAAAAACCAGTCACTTTATACGATTGGATATTGATACATAATAATATAATACCATTTCCCCCCTTTTTTAACAGAAGGAATCAATTTAATAAAATATATCATATAAACTAAGTTTTTAGTCTGTTTATTAGAAGCGTAGCAAATCATTCTGGTTTTACACTGTTAAAAATTTAAACATAAAACAACTGGTAATCATTTATCTTATGTCTTATGTTACATTCCAGAGAAAAATAAACGGATATGCTAAAAAATATATTTTATATATGCATTTTAATGACTAAGATTAATTTCAATAATTTTTGGCGCGAACATATTTGGGACTTAGAATGATTTTCCAAAGTAGAGATATTCATTTGTAATTTTTATTGACAAACTAAGTAATAAATATAGACAAAAATAAAGAATAAAGATTAAGAAACTCGATTATTTACTTTTAACTAAGAATTATTGTAGATTTACAGAGACTCTGGATAAACATTTGAGTAAAATTTCAGAAATTTTTTTTACAATGTAGTCGGAAGAGTAGATTGATTGATTGATTGGTATATATGTATATATAGAGAGAGAAAGAGAGAGAGTGGCGAACAGTTTGTAAGAAGATGGCGAATAAAGTTAATTATGAGATATACTTGAAACCTTCTTAATGGCTGTGTGTGTATGGAGTTTTAAGCAAATAAATTCATTAATGCATTTTTGATATGAATTTGAAATTTTATAGTTGCCGGCACATGGAATGAACATGCCGTATCCAATTGACCAACAAACTTATAAAAGATATTTTTAAGATAGCTATACTGTACAAGATAGCTATTTTTAAGACAGCTATATCATGCAAATTTTGTTTGAATTAGATGAGTATTGAGAAAGTTATGTTAATGACAATTTTCCATGTTGCCAACTTATTACAAATATCCACCGTTTTGAAATAAGAGGGCAGATCAAATTGATTAATAAATTTGATCGAGACCTTATATGAGCTATGCATGCATAGAATTAAAAAAAAATCCTTCTTAAATATGTTTTGAGATGTGAGTTTGTAATTTTTAAGTGAATACTGCTGGGAAACATAATAGAGAAAATGGTTGACCAGTGAACTTCCCCAAGATATGTCTATGATAAGTCCACTGTTCAGCTTTAGTGCGGATTGATTCAGTATTTATACAGTTATCGGGTTGACAAATTTTCAACTGACAGCATTATTTCAAGTTTTTTTATTGTAATTTTTTCACTTGTTCTAGTTTAAACAGCAAAACATTTTAAATAATAATACGTTTCTAACAATTGATTCTTTTTCAAAGAAAGAAAGAAAGAAAGAAAAAAAAAAGAATACGCAGGAATAAATTAAATGTTTTATACAATAATATTAAATAAGCATTCAGCTTTAGCTATCAAAAGCAAACAGCAGTAATATTGTATTTTTAAAAGAATAACGTGAAATTAGAACTATCTATAGTCGGCAGCAAAATTATTCAAGTGCTAGCAATAAATTATATTTTAAATATGTGCACCTAATACTATTTTGTTACGTAAATATTTGTCGAGTAATGATCTTAGGCTTTATACTGTTTACAAAAAAGTAAGCTGAATTCTAAAAATTAGCGATAAAACTAATGTATATATGAAAAATGTTGATGCGCGCTTTAATAATTTTGCTGTCGACTGTATTTTGCAGTGTTTTAGTTTTCTTAGCATATGAAAGCATACGTAGTTACATTATTTAATATTAATAATTAATAAAAGACTATCATATTTTCCATTTCTTTTACAAGTGGAATATATAAAATATATCACGTACACTAAACTTTTAATTGGTTTAGTGCAAAGGAAGCAATGTTGAAGCTATTCTTTCGTTCAATCAACTTTAATATATTCTGTTCTTTTTTTTAGTAATTGTATTTGATATTAATTTATTTACTCACTTCCCTATCGTTTCCTTAAAGAAAAGAAAAGAAAAGAAAGAAAAAAAAACGAATCAAGGAACTGAAAATAATACAAATGTAGAAGACGGTTACATTGCTTGTGCATTAACAGTTAGCATCTAACGCACGCATCCTCACACACGCAAATCTCAGAGAGGCAGCCATTTTTCAATTAATTTCAAATAATTTATTAACTACAAATGTGACAAAAATGGAATGACAACTTCCTTTCAATGAAATCGTTTGGGGTGTTAATTTTTTAATTGTACATTTAATTATTATTATTTTTTAAATAAGAGGGATGAAGTTTTACAAGAACTTTACTTAAATTTTCTTGTAGAAATATCACTGTTTCGGAGTATAAAATTAAGATAGGAAGCAATAAATAATTAATATTTCAATGCTATAAAGACTTTCTTGAAATAACTGTGATTCAAATACAATCCTTCCATAAACAATTGCACCATTACCACTGCAAGAGATTAAAACTTTATAAAAACACATAGGTGAGGAAGATCATATCCTTAATAGAGAAAAATTTGCATTGAAATAGTTGTAAAAACTTGTCTAATAACTTACAGAGAAAAATGTCATGTAAATAAAATTATGATAAATTTATTAGAATTAATTAACTTTAAATGATTTTCCGAAGAAGTGTGGCCAAATTAGACGTAAAATTGTAAAATCAATGAGACATAAAGAGCGGTTTCTATCAAGATCATCAATTTTCGGCAAACAAACAATGTATCTATAGATCCGAGAAATGGAAAGGAGAAAACTTCCGACGTATTATTCAATGAAATGACAAAGCTGGAAAATTATATGAAAATAAGAGGTATACGTTCAATAGAAATACCGGATGCATGGCTTCTGCTTTAAAGTATAGGATTTTAATAAATCAATGGAAGAAAATTATCCTATTGAAATATTTTAAACGATTTATGATAACTGACTTTTCTCATAAAAATAAATTTAAGTCCGAAAAACAATATGTAAAATTTAGTAGATTCACTCTGTTATGAAATAGTAATAATACATTATTAATAAAAATAATACTTTTTTTTTTAAATTTAGCATTACGTACGCACGCTCGCAACCAACACACACACACACACACACACACACACACATACGAGGGTTGTAAATTAAATAGTGGCAACTTAACTTTGAAACTCGCAGATGGGCGGGCATACGCAAATAAGTAATAGTAGCGGTGAGGTGGCACTGTTGTCGATGTGTAGAGTGCAAAAAACAGTCGATCTGCTAAGAAGGGTAGTTGTTGTGTGGCGTTAAAGTTAGGATTTTCGTTTCCATCGCTCTAAATCATGTTTTCAAAAGGTGATCAGCGGTCGTGGCTTAAAATCGAAGTTGCCCGTGGCAAAAATGCAACAGAATGCTATCGAGGATTAGTGGAAGCCTGTGGCACAAATGCTTTACCGTATAGGATAGTAGCACGATGGGTTCAAGCATTTCGTTCAGGTCGGAATGAGACTGCAGATTTGCAACGCACAGGTCGGCGCTCCATTCCTCAAGAGCAGATTGATATCCTGAGCGGTCTCCTTACCATAGACCGCCGATGGACTGTCCGAGAATCATCCTTAGAGGTTAGTCTGAGTCATCAAATGGTGTTGAGCATAATGAAGAAATCTCCCAACATGAGGAAAATTGCTTCCCGCCGTGTTCCACATCGACTAACCGAAGTACAGAAATGGCACCGGTATGCACTGGCTGGCACCCACTTGCAGAGATACCGCAATAAAGGAGACGCATTTCTGCAGCGTATTGTCGCCATTGATGAGAGATGGGCACGAGCCTATGAGCCTGAATTAAAGCGTCAGTCAAATGAATGGCGTCACCAAGGCTCGCTACGTCCACAGAAATTTCGGCAGGAACCCAGTTGGGTGAAGGTTATGCTGATTGTGGCATACGACTGGGACGGTGTGATTCTTACACATGCTGTACCTGAAGGACAAACTGTCAACGCAGATTACTATTGCCGATTTCTACAGCACCATCTGCGTCCGGCTATGCGCGCAAACGTCCACGTTTATTGCACAACAATATCCCTATCGTATTGCATGACAACGCTCGTTGCCATGTCGCAAACAATGCCACTCTCCTATTGCGATGGTGGCAGTGGAAATCCTGAAGCACCGTCAATACTCACCCGACCTGAGTCCTTGTGACTTCGATCGGTTTCCGAAGTTAAAGGAACCTCTCCGAGGTCACCGATTTCATGACATTTCATCTGTACTCCACGCAGTAGGGCGCTCGGTCTCTCACATCAACAATCAACACCTTGCCACTGGTCTACAACGGCTTCCTCACATTTGGCAAAAGGTCATAAGCTTTGCTGGTGATTACATAGAAGGAATGTAATGCAATTGTACTTGTAAGTTCATTAAAAATTGATTTATACCTATGTTGCCATTACTTAATTTACAGTCCTCGTATATGTATTAGTTAAATTCAGCTTCCTCGAACACGGTTTCAGTTCCCATTAGCAAGTCAACTGCCAAATTGCAGCAGAAAATGAAACAAAAACGTCAAATACAGACCCACTCCCCCACTCCCCCCTCCATATATATATATATATATATATATATATATTTCTTCTTCCGTAATATTTTGTAAATTGTGGATTATGAATATGAGTGTTTAAGTCATTATCAAATTGAAGGTACTTTGAAAATTTATCTATGAAGCAAAAGAGAAAATTGAGAAGACTATATATACTAAAAAGAAAAAGGGCTATTTTTGCAGTAAATTTGAATCAGAGTTACAGCCAATAATAGGGCGATCCAAAATAGTTATTCTCCGAATAAATATTAATACTTTGTATGAAAAGGAAATTGAAAAGTTTTTCATAAAAAATGAACGACTTTTAGTTTTGAAATTTATTATGCAAACATTCATAAATAAAGGTCTGCCAAAGTCGAATTTTTTTATATTCTTTTCACACCACTATTTCAAAAAAAAAAAAAAAAAAAAGTATATTTTGACAGGGAAATCTGCATTTCCCTTGCATAAATTTATTATAAATTTCGTGTTTTTGAAATAGTGGTATGGAAATAATAATAATAAAAGAACAACCTTGCAGGTACATCGTTAAAAGCCAATAGTTTATCATAAATGCTTATATAGATAAAGTTAAGACACTAGTCGAATTTATAGAGTCTATAATATAGGAAAAGGTGAACCGAAAAGGGATTATTGTACAGAAGGAATTATACATAAAACAAGAAAAAAAAAACCACTTTATGAAGTTTGTTTTATTTATTTGACAAATTTTTATCTCATGATAGTTTTTCTTGTGAAAATTATGCTGTGTAAGTCAAGACATGAATTAATAAAGATAATGAATAAGTCATACATAAATAAAGAAATTAATAAGTTATACATTAATAAAGAAATTAATAAATCATCAAGACATAAACATCAATTGCTGAAACAATTGATGTTTAGTTCTTTAGGTATTTTCAAAATTACGTAGAGAACTTCCAATAAATAAATTAAAGCTTTATATTTTAAATTTTAAAGAATCGTAAAAGTTTCCCTCGAATTTGATGTTAGTAAAATTTCACGTATGTTCTCTCTTTTTTACGTGTACATTGTATATACTTTTATAAGCTTCCCGAACTTAGTAAAATCAGTATTTTACTATTAGTAACATTACATCGCAGATGATAAATGTACTTTATTAGTTTTTGACCTCTTAAGAAACATGAATATTTTAAACACATTTCAGAAAGATCTTAAAGTCTTGTAAATCTCGCATTTTTATTTTCTGAAGGAAAAAATAAATTTTTGTATTAAATAAAATATTTGCTTTTATTCAAGTAGAGAGAAAAAAACATTTTAACGAAATAAGAACTTGTGAGTAATTTACGCACCAAAATAAATAAGAAGCTTATTACTCATATCAAAAATATACTTTAAACAACTGGCATTGGTATTCAGTATTACCTCATGGTAACATAAAAACTGTAGCGTTTGCTATTTCAAATTATAAAATTATGCAAAAGTAAGTGCACCCATTCGATTTAACGTTTGCTAAATGCCAATAAACGTTTTTGTTTTATTTAAAAAATATGTAATAATAAAAAAAGTAAATTTTATTGTAAAAAAATTTTAATTCATTTTTATAAGAAAATTTTTAATGAGTCCGAAGGCATGATCATATTAAATAAGGATTATAACAATATGATTAATAAATATTAAAGTTTAAGAGAAAATTACCCGTATATGTTTTCATAGTATATGTAAGGTGAAAATCTTTCATAGCGCATAACAGTAATGAGTTTTCAGATTACATCAGTAATGAGTTTCCTGCATAAGTAATGACATAGATAGGAATAATTCCTAACAGTAATGGGTTTTCTAAATAAGTTCAACCTACTTTTAAGCCTTAATAATAATATTTTAAATTTAGTTAAAATGTACAAGTTTTTACATTAAGGTTAAACAAATCTTTGAAGAATAAATGGTTAATATATTCACATTAGATTATTATTTTTTTCAACTTTTCGCAAATGGTTGCGAAATATTTCCTGAAAATCGCTAATTTATAAATAAAAAATAAATTGTGATTATATAAAACTAATATTTTTAGTTTTATATATTTATATATATATATATAAAATACTTAAATATTTTTAAAAAAATAGAAGAAAAGACACTTTACAAACTAAAAGGGTCTATATTTTAAATTCCATTATTTACTTTTGTTTAATTAATTGTATAAAAGGAAATGACCAAATAGATATAATGATCATTAAAACATAAGATGACACAAAAGCCCTGAATTTACATTCGCAATCGCGTTACATTCAAGTTATTTAGAATTCACTAAATATATTTAAAATTTACACTCTCTTCATATTTTTCATATACTACTTAACAATTGCTACGGTATAATTGGTTTTTGCAATTTAGCGTTCACGAAAGCTGACCAATAACAGTAAAATTAAATGTAGAAGGCATAGTAGAGTAGGATATTTTACCTCAGTAAAAGCCAGTGCAATAATGATCTTTATCATTTCAGAAGTTCACGTGGTTAGATGCTTGACGAAAATGGAGTCAGTATGCTGTTGAACTTAATTTTGTGAAATTACGTGTGACAGGGAAATAATTAAGTGCTTCATTATCTTATTTGAGTACTTATGATAGTGGACGAGCAATTAGACTGCTTGAAGAGATTAAAGAATGACTACTGTGGACCACAGATTATTATAATAGGACACTCCCGTATATTCTTCGGTAACCAAAATTTGACTGCAACGACCCTATTGTTAACGGCTGTAAGTTTCTCGAGCTCTCCAGCTTACGCAATAGCTCGTCTTATTTTTATTGTATCTATGTTCATATCGTAATATTACTGCAACGTTAAACCCAACATCCAACCAACTAACCATTGCATTGATGTTTACGTTTGGCAACTTTGTTATTGTTTACGAACTTGATTGTCGAAAGCAATTTTTTTTAAGAAGCAAGTACTAAATATTTAGCAAATAAATTTCGAAAATATACATAAATCTATAATATTTTTTCATTTTAAAACATTTCGTATTATTTAAAACAAGCAATGTTAAATAATTAAGATTTCACTCTGCTATTTCAGAGTTATATTTTGTTATTTTAATCTGTACTTGAATAAGAATATGTTTGGCAAAATATATTTTAAACCATAATAAAAATCAATTTTATTTCTTAGAAGAATAGCTGTGTATGTTTTTGTTATGATTTTGTGAATTCAAAAATAATAAAAAAAGAAGAAAAAGAAAACTTCACATACTAACCTGCTACTAACTAATCGCGAAAGAGAAAAATAATGTTCGATCAAAGATGCTAATCATGTATACTTCACACATGCAGTTGCCTTCTGTTGTCACTAGTGGTGCCACTATATTTCCTGTTCGCGTTTTAGCTTCACTGTCCTATCTGTATAGTAATCTGTGATGTGGACACTGTAACAGGAGTGTCAAAAAGTTTCATCTTGCGATTAAAGAAAGCTACTGGATGTACGAATGCTATGCGAAAGTTTGCAGTTGGTTGTAAAAGAAACTACTCCTCAAGAGGATTAATATGATTTCCTAGCGGCGAAAAGGAACAGAAATATCTCACTACATCTACAGATTTTGCTACTGTTACTTGTATCTACAACAATCGTTTCTAGGCGATTAAATCATGCATAGCTTATGTGAACCAGAACAATTTCACTTTACAATTTTTACTCATCTGACAATAAGAATCAGAAAAACACAATCCAATAAAAAATACAATGAAATAACTATTCGAAAACTGCTACCACTTAACTTTATTTGACTTGACCATAGCAACGCGAGGCTCACTAGTGCTTGACCATAGTAACAGAAGTGCATTTTCACACTTGTATTATTTTTTCTTTAAAAGACACATATTGAACCAATAGTTATATGGATTTTAAATAAAATTTATAATTTTGATTCAGCTTGGGTGGGGAGGGGCTGTAGCCCAATAGCCCCCTCCCGGATTCACCATTGCTGGGATTGTATATCTTTATGGCTTCTATTTGTTGAATGATTATCAGATTGGATTTTTAAAAAAATGAAACATTTACTGACCAATAAATCTAGCCTGAAATTTTAAATGGAATGAATAAAACCCTTTTGTAGTTGAAAATTAAATTTCTTGAAAACAGAATAGCGACATAAATAATGATATGCGTGGGAACAAAGGCATTGGCTAAGTATATGTTAATGCATATGCGATATTTCTTTACTTTTGTAACATTAACGTAAAGGAATCTACTTTTGCCTTTTAGCTTGCTGAAAAGGGATTTTTTCTCAAGGAAAAGTTTAATGCAAATATTTGTTTGACATTCCGGCAAAAAAGTAATATGAGCGCTTACAAGTAAAAAATAAAAAATAAAAATAAAGAAAAAGAAGAAGAAGAAGAAGAAATCCGAATCATTAGCAATGCAATGTAGGATATCTAATTTTCAATCCTAAATTCAGTTACTTTTTAATACATAACTTGTTATAATACAAATGTAAAAGTTACAGCTTTCTGGTTGGTCCGCAGCCCTACTTGGCGCCGTTTTGAATGATAATGATCGTTCTGGATTTTTTGCATCATGGTATGGCAACCTGAATAATGTTTATTTATTTATTTATTATTTTTTTTTTTACCGTGGTAACCAGCATTCAACACATTTATGAAGATAATTTGATTGGCACCTAATTAACGAAAGATAGGCCTATTTTCGGAAAAGAAGTTGAATGTGCTATTTTTTTTTTTTTTTTTTTTTTTTTTGCGTTAATTGTTTCGAGAGAGAATTTCCTTTTTTAGAATTTTTGAAAAAATGTTGGTTAGGAAAGCTGATTTCTATAATCGTATTTTCTCGGCCACTGTAGAACATTTAAATGGTGTAAATGTACGGGAAGCATATATATATATATATATATATATATATATATATATATATATATATATATATATATATTTATATTATATATATATATATATATATATATGTGTGCGTGTGTGTTTGTGTGTATGTATATATGCATATTGATAATCCTTGCAGTATAGAACTTTATACAGTTGCTTTCTCATGCAGGGTCAGGTAAGTTAATATTAAATATTTGTTTTATTAATATTAAAAATAGGCTTGGTTTATTTGTGTACAAACAGACGCCGTTTGGAACAAACACGTTTCCGTTAGTTTACGTTTGGAATTTATGGCAACTATTTCCAAAAATCACATTTCGTTGTAATCACCAAAAGAAAATCACCAAATAGTGTTCTGGATCAACCGGAAAATTCTTCCAGTTCATAGCCAAACAGTGACAAAAATATAAAAGTCGCCAAGGCGATCATATACTAAAGGTGTAACATAAAATGGTCTAGATATAAAGAATTTATTTCCATTCTTAAATAATTACTGATTTTTACCGTAATGTATTTCATAAGAAAAAGTGCTATAAAATAATTTGTATTTTAATTTAGTATTGAATATAGGGATTTCTATAATATTTGTCTGCTTTTGTCTTGTCTTATGCATTGTTAATATTCTTATTCTGTGAAAGCAAAGCAGCAGATAGACGTATGGAACCTCAGCTGAGGTTAACAAGCAAAGCAAATCGGGGGTTGATGAGCGGAGCGGGCAGGAAGCAGAGCCCTCTAATTTGTTAAATAAATAAATAAATAAATAAAAATAATTCCTCTTTTGATTATACTTTTTTATAATTGTGTTTTTTAGTCAATTTATGATAATAATTCATATTCTGTATATATCTTTGGTAGTATTGGTAGGTTGTAAATGGCGCTTGCAAAGGTTCTGAAGACGCAAATTTTAAAAATACATTTTTCCATAAAATAATTTCATCAGACAAATGTCATCATTTTCCCCTATTAGATCATTGAGCTTAGTCCGCGTGCTTAAATATTGTCCATTTATAATTTTTTTTTATTTATTCGCGTATTTTATTTACTACATCACTATCGTATCATTTTGGGAAAATATAATCGGAACTGGTCCACGTTAGATAATTATTATACAGATAGGACGATGTAAATGAATACGTCCTCTTTTTACTGGGTTTTATATAAATGGGTATTATGTTGTTTATTATATATGTGGGTCTAATTTTAGAATAGAATTTTCCACTTCCTTTCATCCGAGTAAGCTGAAATTTCGTTTATATGTATAACGTCAATCAGAATACATACTGAGAAAGTAACTCACTTAAGAATGGGGAGGCTGTAGGTCCTGAGCCCCCAAATTTAAGTTTAGAAAAATTTTAGACATGTACCGACGATGATGCATTTCGAGGACACATTTTTCATACATTCCGACAATGATATAAGCTTAATCAGTGTGGACTTAGGTTAAATGTGGGGTGAGCTCCAAACTCCAGTTCAAAATTTGTTTTTGAATTGTAATTCACTGCCAATCCTTGCATTTAGCTGAAGTTCTACATACGTATTATCCACATCAGCTGAATTGGAGTTTTCAGTTCAATTTAAAATAAAATCTTCTTTTAAGAATTTAAAATTTTATATCTTATTATTTCGTCAATTCACAAAGCGAATTACATTTTGTCTGATATTTTTGCGAAATGTGTTGACGCAATACTGTATACGGTTTATTTATTTTCCACTAATCTGAATTTTATAATGCCGATCCAAAGCTCTGCAACTAACTGATGTGGTCATAGGAGTCATCACGAAAAACTTATCAGAGTAACCGGCCGAGTAGCTACCTAGCACTTGATTGTAACAGGCAAGATCAAAACACCCTCACTCGCTTTCTCAGTGGTAATCTTAAATATTTCACATACTTTGATGGTTCCAAGTGTTTTAAAGTCTGTGTCAAGTGTTCTACTGAACAAGCTTCCCCTTAACATATTCTTGCTTGCTCGAGGCACTCTAGGCAGTATCTTATTGACAATCCTTTTAATTTCTTCAGGTTGTACAATATCATGGACCTGATTTAACCCTGCTAGTCTTTGGGGATGAGCAACAATAACATCACGAAAAAAATGCTAGTACAGATTTCACACATAGTTAACTGTAATTTAGTAGAGAGTTTACAGCAAAAGGGTGCGCTAAGAGTGATATAGTTTAGTAAAATATAAACCTACCCTAGCAAAATTTATCTGCCCTTACTAACTTATTCTTTTTCAAATTTAACAGTGTCCCTTAATCTCTCCCCCTTTCCCCTCCTATTACTGGTCCTTATTTTTCCTTATAATTTCAATTACTTTGTTTAACTGAAATGACCAGATGGATAAGTACAGATTCAGAAATATTGTGCATATATTTTACATTTACACTTCTAGCTCATTGGCAGATAAAGACTGTTTACTATTAGCATAAACGTTGCGAAATAATTATTCCAAAAATTTTCCACACAGTTAAAATTTACACTTTGACCTTGTAATGACAAAACATTATTTTTTTTCCCTTATTTAAACCATTCCTGCTTGGATTTATAAGTATGGCAAGAAGTATTGTCCTGTGAAAACACTTAGAAAACATCATTTAAAAAAAGACGCAAACAGCATCGACTGATCATATAGGATAGTTGGATATTACGCAAAGTCCATGCGTCTTAAAATTAGTTATAAATAGCACAATCCCTCATGACTAAAAGCTATTTTGGGTTGGAAGAAAACACGACTCTTCGTCAGGGAAACAAAGTAGGCACGAGTGCTGGAAACAAAGCGACAACGCACTAATGGCATGATGATGACTAAAAGATATGAATGATTAGAAGCTCCCTAAAACATTACAGGTCCTACCCCCATATATCGACTGAATCAATGTCATGGTTGCTTTCTCAAACTATGCCAACTGTGTTTATAGCGATCAGGGCAGCCAAGATTAATATTTTTGTCATATGCAAATATCATTTGTTACCATTCATTGTCCCATGGCATGGCATTTTTATCCCAATTCAATGTTTCTTCTTGGTTATGTTTTAATATCCTCTGTGCATTCAACAGCTTCATAAATTTTGCATTACTGTTTTAGTGTGACGTTCTTTTGCTGAAGCGTTTGAAAATTCACGCGTCAAGACCTTATTCAGTTTATAATCGAAATATTTGCCGATTTTATTGTGCTGTGAAAATCCTTTTTCTTCCAGTCTACCTAATTTTAATTGAATTATTTTTTTCTAAATATTACATTGTGTATGACAGTTTTAGGACACTCTATTACCCTAACTATTTCTCTTTTAAACTGACCAGTGCTCTTATTAAATAAAAAATTTCTCACTTCGGTTTAAGACAACTTTTTAAACCGAATCTTCAAGTATATCGTGTCTTACACAATCTAAACCAGCACATTTGCTTGTCAGGACTTTCAAAACTTTCAAAAATGTCAGGTTTAGAAACCTGACATGATTATCTTAAAGCTTCAAAGTTAAGCAGAGTGGAAATAATAGAGCCCAGTGGAAACTGTATTGAGCAGGTAAAAAGAAATATGACAAGTTTTTCTTTTAGATAAAATCATTTATTTAAAAACTAGATTGATTTATCTAGTGAAATAAAAATATGGCAAACGAAAATAAAAATTATAATACATTTAGACGATTCGTTTAATATTCTTCAGGGCAGATATAATAGTACAGAGTAGTTACTGAAGCCTATACTATTACTGAAAGAAGCTTAAAAGTTTGCAGTTTTAAAATAACTATCATCCTCGAATTAATCTAAAAATATTTACTTAAACCTCATCTGAAAAACAACAGCTTTCTACACAAGCTAATATTGTCGAGGTTATTAAGGAAAAATTTAAACTGAAATATACAAACTACGTTTCATGCCAGCTTCTTTATTACCGGGATTCACATCGGCATCAACACGGAAAAATCCCCACGATTGCATTTCTGCTACGCTACTTATTCAATTCAGGCAGATGACGTAGGCTTATGTCATTTGCATAAGGATAGCTTCGGCTAACGTATTAATATTTTATGCTAAAATAAACTTTAAATAAACTATGAGTTTTTAAATATTTATTAACTTAAAATTATAAAAGTAAATAGAAGATAAATTACTTAGATTTTTAATAACCATCGGTTTTAATAAAAAAAAAGGAAAAATAGTTAAACTAAAGAGGGAGTGAAACTGAATAAAACATTGAGTGTCAAGAACACGCCAATATTTTAGATTCCTAAACCTAACAATAAGCCCCCCCTCTTGACACTCAACCGAGACCATGAATATATATATATATATACATATATCTGCCCTGAATTTACAAGTTCACATCATATTATTTCAGTAACAAAAAAAACTTGTATGTAAAAAAAAACATAAATTGACAGATTCAACAACGACTTGCTACTAATCGTCTTTCTTTAGTGTATTTCAAGAGCAAAGCAGTCCAATTTTTGCAATGCTTCATTTTGAAGTTATACAGAAAATTCTTCTTGCTATGAAGATATAATATAAATAATTAAGCATTGACATGTACATAAATTAACTAATATATGATATAAAACAAGTATATACATTTTGCAATATAATAAACACTTTGAGAAATACATTTGCATTTTCATATTAAAGATAAAAACATTCTGTTCTCTTTAGAAATAAATAACTTTTAAAAAATTGAAACTTATTTCCTTAATTCTTCTCTTCAAAATTTACTCCTTAAAATATACATGTTACTCAGTAGATGAAAATAGGCTACTTATGAAAAGAGATAACCCGTATTTTGTTAACGGTTTCGTGAAAATATCTGACCAATTATTTACACTTTTAACATGTTTAATATTAAATATGTTTTTATAAATCAAATCCCTTATAAAAAATAATTTTACGTCGATGTGTTTTGTACGATAGTTTTCAATGGGAGACTTCACGAAATCTATAGCAGCCATGTTATCGACTAAAAGTAAAGATTTTTCTTTAGTACCCTGTATTAGTTTTTTAATAAAGCATTCTTCTAAAATTCTATCGAACCATAATAGTTCTTTTGTAGCTTCGGTCATGGCTACGAATTCAGATTCCATAGTACTTAAACTGATACATTTTTCCTTAAACGTTCTCCAAGCTACGGGTGAATTATCGAGTAAAATCAGCTGTCCCCCCATTGAAGTCCTATCGTCTCTGTTGGCCGCAAAATCAGCGTCTGAATAAACAGTAATATGTGGTTTCCTGCATTCAAGTTTTAACTTTAAATTTTTGGTATAACAAACATAACCTAAGAGTTTTAACAGGCCATTCCAATGCATTATGCCAGGATTACTTTGGAATTGGGCAAAAATATTAACCGCTTACGATATGTCAGGTCTAGTTCTATTAGAGAGAAACGATAAGCAACCTAAAATGCTTCTATAAGGATATTTTGACATTTCTATTGTTTCAGCGTTAGTTTGAGGACACTGAGATTTTGAGTAAATTATCCCTTTACTAATGGGGAGAGATGATATAGGAAAATTGAAATTTTTAAATCTGTTACATATTTCACTAATATATGAATGTTGATGAATAGTTAAATTTCCATTATTTTCCTCGAATTCTACACCCAATAATTTACGGGTTTTTCCTAAGATTTTTAAATCAAAATTTTTACTCAATAAGTCCACTACTTCATCTATATGATTTTTAAATTTTGCAAACAATACAATGTCATCGACATACAATAATAAAATTACTTTCTTGTTAAAAATATAAACACAGTTGCACCATGAAAATTTGTTAAAACCTATATTGATCAAAATTCTATTCATTTCGAAAAACCAGGCTCTACTACTTTGGTGTAGGCCGTATAAAGCGCGATTTAATTTACAAACGAATTTTTCTTTTCCAATCTCGATGAAACCCGGTGGTTGAGACATATAAATATGTTCATCGAGTGGTGTGTAAAGATATGCACCTTTAATATCCAGTTGTAAATGAGTCCATCCTTTACATGAAACTAGCAATGAAAAGAAGAAGCGTATTACTCCAAAGTTAACGACAGGGCTAAAAGTATCGTCATAACTTTCTCCTTTTATCTGTTTATATCCCTGCGCCACCAGTCTAGCTTTAAAACGAGCTATTTCCCCCCTTTCATTACGTTTAAGAGTGAAGACCCATCTACATCCTAAAATATTAGTATTTGGAGGTGATTTAGTAAGGTGCCATACATTACGTTCCCGAATAACATCCATTTCTTCTTTCATAGCCTGCAACCACTGATTTTTATAAGGAGATTTTAAGACCTGTTTAAAACTCGTTGGGATTTGATCTACGTCTAGTCAATCGTTTTTCTTAGTTAAATCAGGTTCAGTAAAATTAAGTTCATTATCTGAATCAAGTTCACTATCGGAATTAATTTCATCAGAATTTAAAGTTTGTTCTGCACTAGAACAAGATTTTTCATTAATTTTACCTACATATTTTTCTCTAGGACTGAAATTAAAAAGGTTTGGTTCATAAATTATACAATTTTTCTTACAATATTTTTTAACATCTTTATGACATTTTAAACGTTCAGTTTTTCCAAATTCACAATAATAAACGTCGATTCTGTCACTAGTTTTACGGGGTACTAGAGTTCTAAACCATACAGCCTCTCTGAGGGGGACTCGTTTAATTATATCTCGACTTGATTTAATTTCCTCGTCAGAGGAAGATTCAGAATGATCAGGGTAAGTCTGATATATATTAATAGCATCTGAATGAGCATTATTCACGCCTTCTGAATCTGACCCTTCATCTGAACTTAACCAACTTTCATTTTCGCGGCCCATCACTGCTCCACTGCGCTCCCCAATATTTATCGGTTCTTCAATTTTAACATTAATTGTTTCTATTATTTTATTTTCAACTGGGAGCCATATCCTGTAACCTTTTGTACTAAGGGCGTAACCTATCATAATTCCTTTTTCCGCTTTACGGTCGAGTTTGTTTCTAAGTTGTTTGGGTACCCCTACGTATGCTGTTGAGCCAAAAGATTTTAAGTGCTTTACTGAAGGTTTATAACCACCATACAACTCAAACGGTGTTTTCTCTAAATCAGTATGACAAATTCTGTTCCAGGTATACGCAAAGTATAAAGCTGCGTCTGGCCAAAAACTTTTATTTAATCCACTTTCGTCTAAAACTGTCCTCATACCGTCAACAATAGTTTGGTTAAATCTTTCTGCAACAGAATTTTGTTCCGGTGAATAAATGTTAGTAAATTCATGTTTTATGCCTTTCAGCTCACAAAAAGATTTAAAATTATTATTTTGAAACTCTTTCCCGTTATCTGATCTAATAGCTTTTACCTGACAGTTTAAAAATCTCTCCGCTCTTGTTACATAATTTCTAAAGTTTTTAAATGTCTCAGTTTTTGCTTTCATAGGAAATATTGTTACTTTACGAGAAAAATCATCGATAATTGATAAGAAATACCTTTGACCGTTTCGGCCAGTTATTTTGCATGGTCCCCATACATCCATATGTAATAACTCAAGAGGATGTCTAGACCTTATTTGACCATGGGGTTTAAAAGAAATTCGTCTTTGTTTATTAAGTTTACAAGTTTCACAAGAAGTTTCATTGACTTTTAATTTAGGAAGCCCCCTCACACTATCATATTTACAAGTTCTGTCAATTAGTTTAGGACTAGCATGAGCAAAACGTCTGTGCCACATATTAAAACTGTCCTTTTGAGTATGTAAAACTTCAGTTTTTGTATCATGAGAGTTTCTTTTACTTGAAGTTTTAAAAACTTCAAATTTAACATTTTTCATTTCTTTGGATGGAATTTTTGGAAATAAATAATAAATACCATCATGCAATTTAGCAGTAAATAAAAATTGATCATATTTGTTAGTTACTTTAATTTTACCATTCCCCCCCCCCCCCTTAAATTTAGCTCCTGCAATATCCATCTTTGGAGCAGATATTAAATTTTTTCTCAATTTAGAGCAATACATTACATTAGTAAATGTTATATTTTGTTGACCAAATCGTAATTTAACATCACCAGTTCCTTCAATAGGAAAATCAATATTATCTATTGCAACAGCTAATCTTTCATTATACAATGGTTTAAAATTAGAAAACAAATTTTTATCACCACAAAAGTGATTACTCGCAGCCGAATCAAAAAGCCAATTGCTTTTGTCACACACATTTTTACTTAAATTAGCAAAAGTAAAAAAAACCTGGTTAGAGTCCTTTCTGGTTCGTCTCGGGAGTCTGGAACGGCCTCTTCTCTGGGAATGGTCAGGTTCTTTCTGGTTAGATCTCTCAGGACTGGAATCACTGGTAGTGGATACAGTTGCCTCTGGAGGTTTAGCTCGCCATGGTCTGTGAGGGGATTGAGCACTTTGCCTCTGGAAAAACGGAGACTTTCGGCGTTGATACACTTTCGATGTTGATCTTGGCTCGAAGTTTTTCCTTGAATTTTGACAAAAACGACTGATGTGTCCCGGAACTCCACAGCGGAAACAAATCACATTAGATCTTGAGTACTGTGTGCTGTAACTCTCAATGAAAAGTTCATCACACTTATCTTGATCACGCAATTCAATCCTTGATTCTTCACTAACTAATTCAACTAAAATATCTTTGAACAAAAATTTATCATCAGTCCACCTAAGTATGCTCTGAACTATACTATCAAATTTCTCTGGGAGATAACGAAGCAACTGGAATGATAGATAAACTTATTTCATTGGCTGGTCAATTGCTTCTAAAAGTTCAGCTATTCTCATGAGTCTAGCAGCATACATATCAATTTTCTCTCCACTTTTTATCTTACATGAAAACAGTTCGCTGCACAACTGCATGTGGCGTGCTCTGTTATCAGGGTAAAAATGTTGTTTTAATTTTTTCCATATCTCAGCTGGATCCGTTAATTTCTCTATAATCCGACGAAAGTCCTTCTCAGTATTGAGGTATAAAATAGATAAAGCAAGTTTTGACCTCGTATTATAATCTTTTAATTCTTTCGGATCAGCTGATGGTTTCGGCTTTTCCTCAGTTCCGATTACGATATCCCAGGCGTTCTTTTCAAGCAATAAAAACTTCACATCAACTGCCCAGTTACAATAATTCGTAGCATTGAGTTTTTCTATACTATGCTGTATCATTGCCATTTTCGTTAACTGTATTGGCCCCCCCTTCTTAAAGATTCTTATAAAACTTTGGGACCAATACGCCGGAAGAAAACTTTACTTCATTAAACTTTGTCAGTTTAAAACTTTCACTTAAACTGCTCAATACTGGGCAATAGCCCATAACCAAATATGTCAGGTTTAGAAACCTGACATGATTATCTTAAAGCTTCAAAGTTAAGCAGAGTGGAAATAATAGAGCCCAGTGGAAACTGTATTGAGCAGGTAAAAAGAAATATGACAAGTTTTTCTTTTAGATAAAATCATTTATTTAAAAACTAGATTGATTTATCTAGTGAAATAAAAATATGGCAAACGAAAATAAAAATTATAGTACATTTAGACGATTCGTTTAATATTCTTCAGGGCAGATATAATAGTACAGAGTAGTTACTGAAGCCTATACTATTACTGAAAGAAGCTTAAAAGTTTGCAGTTTTAAAATAACTATCATCCTCGAATTAATCTAAAAATATTTACTTAAACCTCATCTGAAAAACAACAGCTTTCTACACAAGCTAATATTGTCGAGGTTATTAAGGAAAAATTTAAACTGAAATATACAAACTACGTTTCATGCCAGCTTCTTTATTACCGGGATTCACATCGGCATCAACACGGAAAAATCCCCACGATTGCATTTCTGCTACGCTACTTATTCAATTCAGGCAGATGACGTAGGCTTATGTCATTTGCATAAGGATAGCTTCGGCTAACGTATTAATATTTTATGCTAAAATAAACTTTAAATAAACTATGAGTTTTTAAATATTTATTAACTTAAAATTATAAAAGTAAATAGAAGATAAATTACTTAGATTTTTAATAACCATCCGTTTTAATAAAAAAAAAGGAAAAACAGTTAAACTAAAGAGGGAGTGAAACTGAATAAAACTTTGAGTGTCAAGAACACGCCAATATTTTAGATTCCTAAACCTAACAAGTTTTATAATATTTCGTATAAGACGTGTATAATATGCTAAGTTCCTAAGGTGGCTTTATAATTTCTTAACAATTACCTTATTCATTTTTTTTTTAAATGGTAGGGTAAGACATGTAAGATTACGCAGTCAGCTAAGAGTACGTAGGGATTTTCTTCTCTGTTGGCAACAGTGTAAGCAGAAGCAAGTGTAATTAATGAACACGTGTGTTCTCCCCTCTCTAAAGAGACCGTCATTATTATTTTCATCCTTGCTATCCTTTATTTATCAGGTAAGATATGATTTCGTTGTGTTATCACGTAAGTTTTCTGTGAAGAAATCATAATTTTTTTGTAAATAAAGGACCAATTCCTGCTTTTTAAATAAACCTATTACGAAGTTTGTTTTCTTCCGAACAACATGACCACGTTAGAATTTAACTGTAGTCAATACTACTGCCATCTATGGATGATTTAGAGAAGTAATGCATGAGCGGCTAAGTGTACGCACAGACCATTTATGCGTACTCTTATCCGCTCGGTAATTTGAAGCAGCTTTAAAGAAAGCAAAACTTTAAAATTTTATTTTATCATTATTATAAAAAGAACTAAGATTTAGTATATTTTATGAATTATGGTTTTTAATTCTGTGATTTTTAATATTTTTAAATATTAAAAATTATGATTTCTTAATTTCAGAAGTAACAATATTTGAATTCCGCTATTTTATTTTGCTTAATTTTTATTACTTGAACTTAATTTTTTATAGAACGTATCCCCCTCCCCCTTTTATACTAAATGGCCCCATATAAACGGAAGTCCGATAGAATAGTATTCACGAGTAAGATGATGGAATAAGCTAAACAAAGATTGAGGCTAGTGAAAGTAAAAGGAAGGTGGCGAATCATTTGGGAATTAACGAATGCACATTAGGAAAAAGACTTACGGCTGTAAGTATTTCTTTAGTTATTCTGATTCATGATATACATGTAAGCACACTTACTTTTTTTACTTTGAACTGGACATATAATTTTTTGATGTTTTATAATGTAAATTTATTACTTGATTCATTACCCTTTATTTTACTTTTTTTTACGGGGCACGGTTTTGATTTCACTTGGACGATTCAAAAGATGTTTTACAGATGAGATAGAAAGGGAACTTGCTCAACATTGTAAAGACTTGGATAGCATGTTTTATGGTTTCACCCGAAAGCACCTGATGCAAATTGCTTACGAATATGCTGATCTGAATGGAGTTGCTGGCAGATTTAATAATGAGAAGAAATCAGGTGGTAAGGATTGGTTAAAATCGTTTTGTATACGGCATAATCAGAGCAAGGCAGTGTTGCTAGAGCAGTTGGTTTCAATAAAGTGCAAGTGACACGGTTCTATAATAATCAAAAGAACTGTTGTCTGGAGAAAAAGTTTCCAGCCCATAGGAAATTCAATATGGATGAGACTGGTATTTCAACAATCCCTAATAGACTACCAAATGTGATAACACTGAAAGGCAAAAAAACTGTTTGTAAAATTTCTAGTGCAGAAAGAGGTCAAACAATCATTGCCGTATTCTGCATGAGTGGCTACAGGAATTTTCGTCCCGCCGCATTGATTTTTCCTAGAAAGAGAATGAATCCTTTTTTACACAAAGACGTACCCAATGGAACATCGCCTTTACTCAGCGACACTGGTTACATGAATTGAAGGGCTTGTTTCCAAAAGGCGTTAAGTCAAAAATTTCAAAAAATGACTTTTCGATGCAAAAGGTCGCTGCACGCGTCTAACAATATAGTTTCAATAAGTAGAAGTTCCAAACGAAGGTTAGTCTTAATGAAAACAGAAAGTGAAATCCATGTTTTTTTCCAAAAATAATTAAGTCACAAGTAAGTTTTATGCCAAAAGGGATTAAGTCAAGTTTAACCAATTGTAACAAGCCTTGAGATCACGTGGTTTGTCTGGCTTTGGGTGAAAAGTCAAAAGTAAGAAAAAGAATGTTGTTGTAGATTGTCACATTGAGATAGATTTTTTTTTCATAGAAAAATATAAAGAGGAATGTACTTAATGTAACCTTTATTATAATTTGTTTGCAAAAGATTTTAATCTTGGTTTTGAAACCCCGAAAAAAGACATTTGTTCCTTCTGCATTAGGAAAAAAAAATACAAATGAATTCAGAAAAATGTACAGAAAAAAGAAAAGAAACCGAACTTTTGATTCATAAACACCGGAGCAAAAAATTTTATTCACTTTTAGGGGAAAAGCTTTTAGGAGAACATGAAATTGCAATATGTTTTGACCTGATGCAGAATCAGGAATTACCACACAAATAAAAATTATGCCATCTAAGGAATGCTTTTAGCAGTGGCTGCTCAAAAGAACCTCACATTCACATACAATTTACCAGTGCGTGGTCACGCCTACTTACCAGCAGATAGAACATTTGGCCAAGTGGAGACTAGTTTAAAAAAAGTGGATACAATTTTACTCTCTAATGAATATTTTGAACATTTCTCTAAGGTCAGAAATCTTTTCGAGTATAAGAAGCAGTGGAATATTTTAGATTGGAAAAAATTTGCGTATAGTCGTCTGAAAAGCAAACAAGGTTTGTTGATTTCTGAGGCAAAAGTACAGGAAATTACGAAGCGAGATATGGGAATCAAGCGTACTGTGGTTCGTTTTGCCGTCAAAAGATCCTGAAACAAGGGGGAAAAACTCTCCCATGTACCCCTTCTGAAATAAAAACTAAAAACAATATAAAAAAAAGGCAAAGAAAAACAGATGTTTTAAAATTACTTAACGCTTTGGGAATTAACAAATTGCACGAATGTTTTTATTTTTATAAATAATCTTGCAATGATACTGCTAACGCTAACATAAGTGAATAATAATGATAAAGTTGGAGAAATAAAATTTGTAAATGATGATTTGTAGTAACTAACTACCTTCCAAAATTGTATAGCTAAAATTTATGCTGTATTTACATGAAAAAAAAATACTCGGATTACTTTCAAATGAAAGTAAGTCATTTCATTTATTTGTTTGTGCGAAAAGGGAGTAAGTCATAGTTTTGTTCCAAAAGGGGTTAAGTCAGTTTTTTCTTTTTTTTTCTAAATAACTATACTGTCAGGATTGTTTTAAACATGGAATTTAGTGTTATTTTCATCCATAGACTACTGGGAAAAATGATCTTTTTCTTAAATTCAATAATAAATCTTACATAACAAAATCGCGTTTTTTCATGAACTGAAAAAAATGACTTATGGAAACCATTTCGAAACAAGCTCTTCATTTCTGATTTGTTCATTGACTGGCTGAAACATTTTGTCAAACATGCTAAACCGTCTGAAGAAGATCCATTTCTGCTAATATCAAATAACCATGAATCCCATTGCTCACACCCTGTAGTTTTGTTTTGCCGAAAGAACCACATAACATTTTTTACTCTTCCACCACATGCGAGTAATGTGCCAAAGCCATTGGATAAAGTTTCTTTGTCCTTTTGAAAGCCTTATATTCATCTGAAGCTGAAAAATGGCACATGCAAAACCCAAGAAAAGTAATAACCCTGTACGAACTTTCAGCGATTTTTCAAAAAGCTTATAGCGCCACAGCCAGGGTTCAGCCCGCAGGAAAAGCTTGTATTCAAACATATGATCCTGATATTATAAGTGATGACTGCTATTCGCCTTCACTTGTAACTGTAGCACTTTTGAATAAGGATTACAGCGTTGCCAATGCACCTGAAGAGGATGAATTACCTTCCACTTCTCAGATATGTGTGAGTATTCAATCAATATTGCAACTTCCTCGAAATGAACTACGAGGAACTAAAAGAAAAAGAACATCTCAAAAATCTGAGATCATGACTTCTTCTCCAATAAAACATTTGTTAGAGAAAAAGGAAAAGGAAAAGGTAGAACTGGAGGAAGCAAAAGCCAACCGAGACTGTACGAAAAATAAAAATGGGGGTAAAACAAAAGAAGTAAAAAGCCTGAAAAAAAAGAGAAAACTTATTCCGTTTTCTAAAGAAAACCCTGCTCCCTCAACAATTTGGCAAATGATGAAATGACAATATGCCCTCGCTGTGAACAGTCATATGATGAAGATTGGATCCAGTGTGGATTATGCAAGGAGTGGTGGCATGAGGAGTGTTCCAGTTATAAAGGCACCTGAGAATTTGCACGCAATTACTGCTAAATTTTCTAAGTGCGTACTCTTACCCGACATGGCGGGTAAGAGTATACATTTGGAATTTTTTTTCCCTTGCATTTTTCAATGTATTTCCTTTAAGTTGTATTTTTTTTCACACCTTTCTAAGGTAATAAACTATGTTTCTGTATATTTTCATGTCTTATACTTATAACGCAATATCTACTACGTGCGTACTCACCTTTCTCCTAGATTTTAATAAAATGTAACTTAATTTTTAATGCAGTTATCTAAACAGAAGAGGTTTCTCGAGCTGTTTTAAATACATACGATAAAAATTTGCATTTTGTGTCTTTTTCTTCAGAAGTGCACTAATGTTTTAATTGTCGCATAATTCCTTAATGCTCTGTATTATCTTTCTGACAAATCCATCTGTAAAATTTTATTCTAAATTAAAATCTGTCAGATAAATTAATTGAAATTCTACACCGAAAATTTCCTAAACACTTTAATGTTAAAAATTGAGTGGTATATACAAATAATAAAATTTTTGCCTGTTTAATGGTAAGTTAATTCATTAGATAAGATGTTTCATAAATCTACAATCTAAAACGAATTTATGCAATTAACATATTTTAATTAAAATTTGATAAAGGCAATTAATGCAGATATGCTTATTAAGATTTAAATTAGAAATCATCTTACTGATGTGAAAATTAAGTATTTCCTTTTCAGATAACACTTTACGTATGAAGCAATTTAAAATCTTTAATTTTCTCTTCGTTACTAAAAGAGACATACAATAACAAGTTTGCATTACAATTAAGTCTTTTGTGAGCATATTAGCTTACATCTGGACGTTTATGAGAGTGTAAACTTCCTTTGTATTTGTAATGTTTATTAAACCACTCATTAAATATTGTGTAATATTAAGACAAGATGAATAGGTTACTAATTATGTTAAAGCATTCATGTAGAAAATAAGAAAAAAAGTTTATTAAAAATTGGAAGTGAGTAAACTTAAGAAAGGTCAAATCATTGTTTATTGGCTCATACGCATCGGGTGTTTGGTATTTTGAGATTTGGGGTTAAGGGAGATTGTTTTCTCCGGGTTTTTAAATCTGGATGATGTCCTCTTATATCTGAATGATGTCTCCATGTCTTATGTCCTCTGTGGGGGTCGTTTTAAGTGATTTCAGCCCATGTTTACAAGCGTTTCGGAGAAAATCATGAAATACTCCGAATGGCTTGGCTGAAGAACTTGATCTGTGTATGAACCCAACTGTGACATTATGCATCTAGTATCAGCTGTTTGAGCAGAACCTCGTGGCCACTGTTTTGGATATTCGCATTGAGAAATACAAATTTACGAGTTCTGAGGATGAGCTTAAAATCAGAAATCGGCACCACTATTTCAAGAAATATTTTCTCTTTATTAATTTTCAGAAAAATAATTTAAAACACTATTATATGAGATAAGTGGCTCCAATGCAGTGCGAGAGAAATACGCTGATTTATAAGAAATAAGATGAATAAATCGATGCGAAAGTTTTAATAGTGATAATTAAATAACTTCGGTTCGTCTATTTGTTTCTCCAAACGTTTCCCTACTCTTTCATAACAATAAATAATTCTAGAACGCCTTAAAACTGATAAATAATGTTTAGATTTACCAAAGAATGCTTTTATTTTTCTTATTTTTAAAATATTTTGTAAAATATTTGTAAAATATTAAATATATATAATAATTAATACATATTAACATATTAATATATTAATATATTTTAAAATATTTGGCAAAATCGAGACACCAGTTTCAACGCTAAATTTGTTCTGGAAAATTTATGATAATTCAGGTCACAAAGTTTGATGCTTGGATTATTTATAGGTATCTTAGATCTAAAGTACCGGGACTTCCACCCCCCCCCCCCCTTCATCTATGGGGAGCAGGAAGCAAAAGAACTTTCTAAGCATAACTCGGCCCCAAATTACTTCACGGCAAAGGAATTGTACACGAGGAGACTAGACTTATGTATAAATAAAATGTTATGTACGATTTTGGAAATCTTGATTCTTAAAGTAGGGAGGGGAAAAATCGTTTTTCGGGGGGAAATTTCAAAATTTCTGGATTTTTGAATAAAACATTACTAAAAACAGTACAAAGTTATTAAAAACAGCCACGTGTCTTCTTCAGAATATTTCCAAAAACACATTTTCGTTTTTTTTTGGGGGGATTTTCGATTTTCGATTTTTTTTCCTTTTTTTTTCGGGGGGGGGGGATTACAAGAATGAACAAATTCGAGAACTCTCTTTTAGCGCTAAATTTGTCTTGGGAAATCTATGGGATCTGCGGTCATGAAATTTGGTGTGCAAATTCTTTATATGTATCCGACACTTATTGTAACGGGATTTTACGAAATTCCGCCCTTACCCCCGTTGAATCGGGGAGCAATAAACACGTGTGAAATCACGTTTTCCCGTTAGAATTTGCCTTAAATTATCTTAGAATGTCGAATTTTGGTATGTGAATGTTGATTAAGTGTACGCATTATGTACTTTGGTGGGATTTCGCATATCTCCGAACTTACCTCATGGGGAAGGGGGAGTAAAAAGCGAGTAAACTGCTGCCGAAGGCAGTGGAGACCCAGACTCCTCACGTTGCGAGCGAGCGTATACCGAACACAGCGGGAACTTAGTTTATTAATAATGATATGGGATTTTGACAAGTCATTAAGTATAGTATCCGCGAAGCCGGCAAGCCCTCTAGTTGCATATAAAAAGAAATATGTTAATTTTATTAGGTTTCATGCAAGGCTGCAGGCTATGAATGTTGAACTGTACCCAGCAAGTTTCGAACATAGGCGGAATGTGTTTAAATTCTTTTGAATCGCCTTGCACACGACATAATTACTGGATTCCCACGAAACGTTAAATATAGCATCCCTATATGATACAAATTTAGAATACTGAGTTTGGATTTCCTGCTATTATTTGTTCTTGAGATATTCTTACAACAAACACACGAACACATATAAAAACAAACAGATCAACCGCAAAAAATATTACTTTCGGATTCAGTGGATCTTGAAACGTATAAATATAACAAAAACTCAATTTCAAAAATTTGATACAAAAACAATACTTTCTGTAGCATATTTATTACTATATTTATATAAGAGAAACTAAAAAATACGAGAGATTATCAAATTTAAAGGAAACACAATGTTTTAATCATTATTCATAAACAAATTCTGTAATAAGTTCACACGCATAGGTTTCGATACTTAATTATGAATACATTCACAAATGTATTTTAAGGTTACCATTAATATGCAAAGGTTACCATTTAAGGTTACCTTTTAAAAGTACCATTATAATGCAAAATACCAATTTTATTTTTTTGTTTCAGATGATATTTGATAAGGCTTAAGTAATAAAAATACAACGCTTATTTTGAGATATTTTGAGATATATATAATTTTTCACTTGTTTGTTTGGCTTTCATATCAGTTCATATCATTTAGCATCGTTCACACGATATTTTAAAGTAATGACATCATATTCAACATAACATGTAATTCAGAAGGTTTTTAATGCCCAAAATGATTCATGAAATTGAACAAAGTCCATTAATTCATTTACATACTGCCTCATAATAGGTTAAATTATTTTTATGGTTGCTGTCACTGTTTATTTTACCAAATGTGCTGAATAAAAAGAAAAGTTTTAAAAGAATATACAAAAATATTGAAATGCAAGCAGGAGTAAGATTGCCATTAATATGCAAAATACCAATTTTATTTTTTTGTTTCAGATGATATTTGATAAGGCTTAAGTAATAAAAATACAACGCTTATTTTGAGATATGAACTTATAATGTTTCATTGTAATTATATTTTCTTTGTTTCAAACTAGAGATGAAATTTTATTTTATTTTGTGTTGAGGTATTTTCTTAGCACGCAATATAATAAAATACTATGCCTATATAATCTAATAAAAGCATTATGCTTCTACTGAGATATGATCTTATGTTCTTTATTTAGACTTATATTTTCTTTGTATTTTATTCGTTTGAAACCATATATAGAATTTAATTTAATTTAGACATGATGTATTTTGTTAGCCATATAATAAAATACTACGAATATATAATGTAATAAAGTATTATGCTTATATTGAGATAAAGTCTTATATATATATATATATATATATATATATATATATATATATATAAATATATATATATATGTGACAAAATTATAGCGACAACCTGTTTTCTCGATTTTTTCTTTTGCACATCATTTTTAAACAAATAAACGTATCAACATATAATTTGGACGGCCTGTTCGTTATCATATTATTAACTGAATTTTATGTAACTTTAGCATAAGAGTAATTTTTAAGCTAATAAATATTCATTTTTCTCTCAAAAGTAAGTTTTGGAAAAAATGGAAAGTTTCAATAATTTTTGGAAAGAACACTTAATAAAAAATGGTCATAAGAATGTCTTACAGATTGTCGAAGATGCACACGCATCCATATATTAGACTACAACCAAATCTTTCTACCTGTATTATACACTTTTCTGTTTCTTCTTTTTTCTTCTTTTTTTTCGCATGTCAGAAGTTTTTAAAAAATATACATACAAACATGAAAATTGAATAAGATGTTTATTATAAAACCATTTATCGACAGTTTTATTATTCTGGTGATTCTCATAGTTTACAAATTATTAATTATATTTTTTTTAAAAGTCCATTGTAAAAGTAAAAGAAAAGTTAATACAGAAAGAAAAATTGAGATTTAGTTTAACATTTCAATGCATGTACGTCTTTACCTATCTCAAATGCATCCTTAACACCTATTTTCATTAAGTGTTCTTTCCTGAAATTATAGAAATTATTCATTTTTTTCTAAAGCTTACTTTTGAGAGAAAAATGAACATTTATTAGCTTAAAAATTATTCTTACTCCAAAGTTACATAAAATTCAGTTAATAATATGATAACGAACAAGCCATCCAAAGTTTATGTTCATATGTTTATTTGTTTAAAAATTATGTTCAAAAGAAAAGAACGAGAAAAGAAGTTGTTGCTTTAATTTTGTCCACCAGTATATATATATATACACTTTCTTCGTATTTTATACGTTTAAAGTCATACATGAAATTTAATTTAATTTTGTTATCAAAAAAAAAAAACATAAAAACTTATTTTAAACGTAACACAAAAAATAAATTAAGAATAGAGAAGTATTATATATAACTGCAATTTTACTTGTTTCTCTTAAAGTTTCAGTTATACAAAACTTTATTATTTTTTTTTAATCTTCTTTAAAGCGAGATTTATGTTACACAAAATTATAGTTATTAATTTTTTGCATTATGTTTGTCAGGCATGTTCACATTCACAATATTTTCATTGTGTATCTATGTAAATATAGTAAATCAACTTTTACACTTCAATTTATTGTATTAAGTAAAAATTTCTAGACACATTCTTTAATGAAGTCAATATACAATATTATTATAGAAAGTAACATAAGAGAATACGTTGAAAAGTAGATGAAAGAAAAATAGATAAAAATAGTTTTTTTTTTTTTTTAAACTAAATGATGTTTTTTTTTATTATTGTTATTATTATTATTGCTTGAATTAAAAATTACTAAAAGAGATACTTGTTTGTAAAATATGTAATGATACGTATGTATATAAACAGAGGCTTCCCATTAAAGTCTCTTTCCTCCCTCTTAACTGTTGAATGGCTACAGCTATAGTCAAAAGAGAGGTGTCTAGGTTTAGTAAAGTGGCTATGTGCTTTTAGATGCGACCGCTAGCAAGTCGTTCCGGCGCGTCACTGTGTATGAAATTGCGAACAAATAAATGCACGTTTTAAACGTTTTCATTTTAGCAATCATTTTTACAAGAAATTTTATCATACTAAATCGATGATACTCTACAACTTTGTAAATAATTTTCCCTTATCGCCTTGTCGAGATAGGAAAAATAATTTCACCGTTTTCCACCATGTGAAGCTGAAAGAGGTCGCATCTTGTAACGTATATAGTTGCTTTACGGTACATAGATAGCCACTTTACTGTATATAGTCACTTTACCAAACTTCTACGACTATTACATTTATAGCAAGCTGTTTAGTGGTTAAAAAGGTTGAAATGGACTTTAGTGGGTTTTATAACAATATATATATATATATATATATATATATATTGTTATAAAAACCTGTCTTTTTTTCTGTGTGAGAATATAGTTTTTACAGAAACGGGCAAGTTCTAGTCGATGAATGCACTTTATTCTATGTAATTTCTCGAATTTGTACAACAAAACTGTTATACCAAGGAATATTCTCGAAAAAAGTCCAACAGTACTGTTCGTTCTTTGAATAGTCTGGGAACAGTCCAATGAAGGTGTCACTTGTACCGCAAAAAGTACTATTCGAGGAATGTTCAGGAAGAGCTCACAAAAACAGTCACTTTTTTCCACAGGAGTAAAACAAATAACATCAAATACTCCGGAGCATAAATTTTCGCTTGCTCCCGAACAAAGCTCATTCGCTTACAGAACAATACCCAAAGTACAATTGCTCAGAATAGTTTTCTGAACAACTCTGTATCACAATGACTGCACACACATGCAACCGGTCAAGAAACCGGGCTTAGCGGTAATTTTATCAAGAATCTATTTGAAAGTTCTAGATCTTGGATGCTATGCATCGGAGAGCTTCGAAACTTCGGGAACCCAAATCTGCTATTTTTTGCCAAATTTAATCGTTAAGTCGTCTAGTTTGTCGGCAAGGCTGACCTTAATGAAAGTGAATGAACTGCTGTTTTTTTTTTTTTTTCACTTAGCCTGTAAAACTGTTTTCACTGAAACAGAACAATTGACGCAGAGGAAAAGATTTAATCCGTTGTATCAATATATATATGGTTTGTTGAAAGTCTGAGTACTGTGGATTATATTTAATTGACGTAATTTCAAAAATTCAATTTTTTAGAAACACAAATAAACACAATTTATTTGAAAGTTATTAAGAATAATATGTAAATTTAACGGTAAGAAAAAATTATAAAACAAAAAGAAATGGAGGAATGTATCTTTATAAATTATGCTGTAATAGAAAAGCAGTATTAGGATTGAAGTAAATAAAGAAATAAGAAATGAAATATTGAAATTATCTGCAATTTTTTTCATGTATATGAATGTTCAATAATGAACGCTGTAGAAAATACTGAACATATACTATTTTGACAAGTAAAAAAAGTACAGAGAAAATAAATACTTTATGCAAAGAAAATTACCTTGTGTCAAATTTAAAAATAATAAATGTTAACAAATTTTTAATGCTCTAATGATTTTAGAAAAGTAAAAAAGTTTTCCATAATTTCCTGAGATGTGTAAAATTTCATTTACCAAGATTGCTTCGCAAGCCACAATAATTAAATGAATTCAGAACATTCCACATTACTTATCATTTATATTAAATTACAAACGATCATAAGAAAAAACAAAAAAACAAAAAAAATCACTGAAATCGATCAAAACTTCGTGTTTGTCCTTGCTGTTTTCGGAAGCCATTTTTCCACCCACAGCCTCTCCTATAATGTCTTCGGCAGCGTACACACGGTAACAAACAATTTACACTTGAACCTTAGTTAGGTCCAAAATGGGTTCAGGAGCATTTTTTCAGCTTACACTTTGTCGGTTTCCGATCACACTGCGTGCAATTGTGCCATACGCACTCGTGCTGCACTCACACTTCTCCGTCTATCCATTGCTATTTTACAGTCATGAATGAAAATGCAATTAATTCCATACCCAGAAATAAAATTAGGCACAAATATTCGACTTCCTGTGGATAATTAAAAAAAAAATCAAGCAAGAAATTGGTTTTATTATTATTATTATTATTATTATTACTACTCTCTCTCTTTTCTTTCCACCTCGGGTGGAATGATAAATTTCACAAAAGGCTGTCAAAAAGAATGGTGCTTTTACATAATCAACACCCAAGCACCAAAATTCGTCATCCTGAATTAATTTGGAGCAGAGTTAAGCTTTAAATGCGTTTACTTCCCTACTTCCCTGAGGAGGGAAGTTGGGGTTTTTACAAAGCCATATCAAAGTATACGTTGGATACACATAACCAAACCATATACAAAAATCTAGTCATATTGAAGTAATTTATAGCTGATATGAGCATGAAAGCTGTTTTTTGTCCCCTTCCACGAGAAAAGTAGAAAAGTGGAATTTTATAAAATCTTATGAGAGTGTATGTTAGAGGTCTGCACGGGCCGGGCCTGGAGGAAATTTTAAGCCCGAGCCCGGCCCGGCCTGGCCCGAATCTTTTTCTAGAGTCCTCGTTAATCAACGAAAAAGGAAAATTATAAAATACTTTTTCAGTCATTTATTTTACACAATTTTACAGTCTGGTATGTCACATAAAATTTTATTTCGTTATAAGATGTCTGTAACTTCAATTTAATTGTCTATCAGCTTGTCTGTTCGTGATCTGATTTTCCGCAAATATCTTAAACATGTCTCGAAATTAATATATTTTATTAAATGTAATATTAGATGGTTTCCATTTCAAAATAATATGCATGTTACTACCAGTTTGCGTACATGTAACAAACAAAAGAAATTAGATACGTTACTGTATATAAGGCTTTGTTTTCTATGGTCTGTAGTGTTTAGGTGGTATGAAAGCTATAAAAGTCCTTCCTCTGTAACTTTTTCTCTAAGGCTTCTTTTTCTTTTCTCCAGGGCATTGGATGAAAGTAGCATCATTTATAGCATGTGCAAAAGCATCTTTTCTATTGAATATAGTTGGATTAGCATTAAAGTTTTTTTTTACCGGACCACATGAAAGATTTGGATACATTACGGTATATAACAGGAAGTGGTTGAAAGTGTGTTTTTAGTACTATTAACCATTTTAAATATCTTCCTATATTGTTTGAGAATGCTAATATTTTCGATTTGACTTTCGGTCTGTCTTGTGCCTTCTGTACGTCTGTAATAATGAAATAATGTTTATATATAAATATATTGTAAACGTTCAGCAGTTTTGTTAAAGAACATTCTATTGCTTAACTATATAAAACCTCTGCAAAACACATACTAAAAATCTTTTTCTTAGAAAGTCTTTTTTTTTTTTTTTTTTTTTTTGTAATTTTACAAATTTTTGAATCGGGTCTGATTTTATCGTTTTTTGTCCGGGCCGGGCCGTACACTAGTAAAAAAGAAACGGGCTGGGCCGGGCCTGGGCAGAATTTTTCGATTTCATACCGGGCCGGGTAAGCAAACCTTTCAAACGGGCCGGGCCCGGGCCTGAAAATTTCGGCCCGTGCAGACCTCTAGTGCATGTAACCAAGCCACTTAAAAATCAATCGAGACTAGCATAATTTGAAGCATATTGAAATAATCTGGAACAGAGTTATGTTTAAAACATAGTGTTTTTGCCCCAACTCCGCCTTCAATTTCGCAAAATTCCTTACAGTGGATGCATAATACTGATCCATACACCAACAATCTTTTTCCTATCTCTGATTCGTTTGCTCCTTAGTGACCCCTTGAAAGAAAAAAATGCAAAAAAAAAAAAAAAAGGGTGTGGTGGTGGAAATTTCTTCCAAAGAACACAAATTCATTTTCTATTCCTTTTCGCCATTTTTAACAGAGATTTACTTCAAAAATTCAAATTTTGCGAAAATTCTCTGAAAATATATTTTATACCTCCCATTTTCTTAAAATGTACTTTAAGAAAGGGTACACCTCCATGGGTCATTCTCACATAATGGTAAATTTTGTGTCCTTGGCAAAAAACGTTATTTGAGCATGTCAGCTATGAAAATTAAAAAATTTTTTCAACAATTCTTTTCAAGCACTACACTGTATAGTAATTTGAATACCAAAAAAAAGTAAAATTTCAATATTTAAAAAAATTTTAAATTAGTAAATGTCATTACCAAGGATTGTTCCAAACTCCAAACTTTTTATTTGAACCTTTATTTTAAAGAATTGAAAAAAATTTAAACAAAGCTAACAATTTGCTAGGTATATTTCACTTTTCTACTTTTAATGTCTTTGGAATTTTAGGCATAAAAAAAAGAAATCTATTAATTATTCTTATTTAAAATTTGTCCCTAAGTGTAATTGTCATTACCAAGGTGTGTAAGTTTTTTTTCAGTACCTCACTACTAGATGGTGCTGTCATAATTATCAACCTGTCAAAAGTAAAGTGTTTCATGCCCAGACAAGTTTTTTTTAGTTTAAGTAAATACAAATTATTTCATTTTGCTGTTTTTGTTCTAAAATTATAGTCAGTGTACTTATTGTGTGTCATTACAAAGTCCATTATTACGGAAATACGCAATAAATAAATTTAAATTTACTGAATGATTTACAAAGATCTTTGGGACCACATACAGAATGAATATTGCATTAACTTTTAATTGTATAATTTAGCCATAAATAGGCTTATACTAGAGATTTTCATCACCGCAATATCCCAAATCCATGACTGTACGGGCCGTGTAGAAGTTCATAAAAAGGCTGTTGAAAGAAAATCTCCTTTGTAGAAAAAGTAAGCAGGCAGAGTTAAATTAACTTGTATTTATTGACAGTTCTTGAAAACAGTTATTTTCAAAAATACTACATTTCAACAATTGTTGAGAACAGGAAGAATCTCATATGGAAATTGAGACGGGGAGGAGATGAGGAGCGTAACAGCCAAAACGTCTTACTCTAGCGACGTCAAAATCGTAAAGCTTAACTAAATCTCGCAGCCTCCTAGAAGTTAAATTGCAACCCCAAAGATTGGCATCGTTGAAATCCAGCCAAAAGAATGCCAAACTGTTTCTTTGTCCTTCTAATATATTCATACTAAATTTTTGAATATAAAAAGTCGTTACAAACGCTAAATCGATTTGACATTGAACACCATCGCCAATTGTCCTTGACTTCAACGTACTAAAAAAAAGGCGACGCTTAGATGCAAAACAACATTATAAATCTATTTTTAGAATTATAATGACCTGCATAAAATAATAATGGCTTTTAATGTAAATACGAGGGTAATAAATATAAACGGAATGATTGTTTTATTTTATTTTATTAATAGCTATTTATACTAGGAATATGCTGAAAACGAATTTTAAATTACCCTCTCAAAATAAATAATTATAGCTAAATTGATTTAATCCATTCGGGTAAATGTATAAACAAAGTTACTTTTCGAAAAACCCCGATATAAAAATTGCTTTATTTTATTCCTAGAGCAATGTGTTTGTAACGATAAAAGAACAAAGAAATGCTATAAATGAAAGATTTTGATTTGTAAATAAAACGGGAAATTCTATAGAAATTAATTAATTGAATTAGATAAATTTAAAAAGATTTATTTTATATAATCTATATTAATCCCTCCTTTTTGTTATATATTAAATTTGAATAAATAAATAAAATTTTAAAGGACATATGTGTGAGAACACTCACACATATATCTCCCCTTCGACTAGCAAAAAAAAAAAAAAATAAATAAGTCCTCCTCGCCTCCTGTATAGAAATGCATATACAAACAATAATATTCAAAAGCACTTACCAAAGACATACAATTAAAAATGATATTACATTATAAGTAAAATTATATGAATGCTTAAAAGTAAACAAGCAAAATATATATGAAATATAAACACTAATTCAAAAACACAAAATACACATATTTCAAAAATATCAGTAGAACCAAAAGCTTTGAGAAAAATATTTGTCATGACATGCGCAAAAAGGTGGCTTCTATAAAATAGTCCAAATTGTAGTTCCATATTCTTTTTTTATATGCCACAAAAATTTCAGCTGAAATGTTTTTCTATGAAAGAGTCTCTTTTTGATATACTCAGCAAACAATGCCACAGTAACAGTTACTAACGTTAGATTTTTACATTCAAAATACTAAATTTTCACACTAATATGTATAGTGAAATAGAGAAAAAAATAATATAAATTACACATATGCATATATATTGTTGTAATACTAAAGGTTCCAGCATATTATTGTAATATTTATTTGTCTAACACCTTGGTTACACTTATTGGTCAACGTTAAACAAAATTACGTCCAAAAAAAATAAATAAAAGTAAAGAAACAGAAAAGTTTTCGTGTATACCACACAGGAAAGATTTTAAAAAGGACGCCATTGGCAGTCAAAAAAAAAAAATCTTCCCTTAATTCTTACAAAAATGTAAGTGTAATGATGTTAACTTAAGGCTAACATCCTAGCGGGACAGGGCGTGTTGAAAGACCTGCACTGTTAGGCACAGGCCTCCGTCCCCCAGCAGAGTCCACAGACCCCTGTAGGGACACCCCACGAAACCGATTAATTAAGTGTGATAAATGTTGAAAAATTAATGTCAACAAAAATATAGATTCTCATCACATATCCAATGTTGCTCTCCTGGGAGAAAATTTTGAACAAGACAACATATCTAGGATAGGGTAATAAATAAGTAAAAGAAAACAAATTGACAAAATTTTGAGTGATGAGAGGGAGTGCCAAAATAATAAAAATTTAGATTGGATATTGAACAAACCAAACACATGTTGTACACCAAAAATCAATTGGAAACTTATAAAATTTAGCTGTATGTATACTGTTAACACTATTATCATTAATAATTAATTTCCTATGAACTTAATCTGTATTCCAATGAAATATCTCTATTAAATATATTTCAAGTATCTTACTTTTGTTTAACCTTCACCCAATAAAAATAGATATAGTAAACATTAAATAAAAAATAATAACACCTTGATTACTAATTTAGAAATTCAAAATATGATCTACAAACATTTATGTTATCATTAGAATCCTTTTTTTTTTTTTTTAGTTGTATCTTATTTATAAATATTATATATATTCAACAACACTGCAATGCAAGAAATAGTCTTTACATCAAAAGAAAAAAAATAAAAAAACAGTGGACCAGCCATCTAAAAATAAAAATAATAAAATAAATAAAGACAAGTTCCTGCACAGCAAACAAATACACTCCATTGGCCATTGGAAAATGCATTTGTGATGCAAAATATATTCATCAAACTTTTTTTGTGAGAAAAAATTAATTGCGATTTCTTAAGTTATAAGAATGTGTAGAATTATTGCCAATATTATGTGTTACATTGGAGTTGGGTTCAGTAAACAAATAATTACGTCGAGGAGGAGCAATAAGGAGTCTATCAATATGGACTCTGAAAGCTTTATTATCAGGTGCATGTAATCTCTTAATGGGAAAGGAAACTGGCGAGTGTTTTTGTACAACAATAAATGGCCCAGAATACTTGGGTTTAAATTTATCTATTGATTTCAAGTATACAACATCATGAACAGCAACAGGCCTCAGTTTTGCACGTTTTTGAAAATTTTGATATCTTTTGTATTAAATAAAGAGGACTTTAAATAAAAGAATACAAGAACATATAAGAAATATAAAAGAAGCAAATAGTTCAACTCTAGTCGACTTCATCTATGCCAACACAAACGCCAACCCTATATGGGATAAAGCCAAAATTATTACAGCACCATCTAATATCCAAGAACTTTACATTTCCGAAGCTATTCATATAATTAAATGCAAAAATGCAATAAATTCCAAAGATGCTGCAATTTTACCAATAATTTGGCACAATATTATAAAATAGTTAATAGTTTATTTCTGCTTATTCATGATGTTTTTTCTGCTACAATAACCTCGTATGATATGCAATAGTTCCAGCTTCTCTCACTTTTCTTAACTCCTTGGTCCAACCTCTACCGGAATTCATATTGTTTTTTGCTGATATTTAAAATATATCACGTTATATATAAAAGAATTAACTGTTGACTGTAAAAAGAAAACATATTTAAAACTGCGCAATGGAAACGAATCATAAATCCCTGATGATGCTTTATTATTAAAGTGAAAAGCTTTGGATAAAAAAAAAATAACATCTTTTAAATAAATTTATATTTACGTGTATTTAAAGTGTTTTAAATATATTTAATACAAATGACACGTGTTCAATTTAACTCTTTATTTTTTAGAGATTATTTATGATATCTTTTGTCTTGATTTATTTTAATGTTAGAATATGCTTTGCTATAGATGTTATCTAAGTCGTGTAATAATTTATATATGTCTACATTTTTATCTAAAAATGGCTGATTTATAAATTGGTCAAATGTATCAAATATTAAAGACAGTTCCCTACCAAAATGAAGTAGGTTAGGTGAAAACAATGTGGATGAATGTGTTGAACCATTATAAAGTGATTTATGTATAGCTAGTGAATTTTCAAAAGAATACTTCTCAGAAATCAAAGTGTTAATTGAGTACTTTATAGATTTATTTAGCCTCTCGGAAATAGAGTTACTTTGAGGGTGAGCAACAGATGAATGTAAAATTTTTATGCCAAGTTTATCATTGAAAATATTATAAATAGTTGATATAAACTGTTTGCCTAAATCTGATAATATTACTGATGGTCTACCAAATGTTGTAATGTAATTAAATAAACATTTAACTATTTTTGATGAAGAAGTGTCTTTTAATTGAAATAATTCAATGTGTCGCGAAAAATGGTCAATCACAGTCAAAACTGAATGTCCATCTATAAAAGGACCAACCAAGTCGACACTAATAGTATGCCCTGGATGTGCTGGAGTATAGGTGGGTTGTAGAGGAGCTGGTAGTGTGTTATGATGTTTATTTTGTAAACATAAAGTACACGAAGCAACAAAATTTAAAGTGTCTGTGTACATACCTTTCCAATAATATCTATTTGATAAAAATTCGTATGTTTTTGTCAACCCAAAGTGAGAAAGGTGTGAAATGATTAAAACTTTAGATTTTAAAGAATGTGGTACAACAATGAGATATGAAAAAGTATTATTATGCAAATTTTGTTTCTTGTACATTAAAACTTTAGAATCTGGATGAATAAAAAAATTATCATTATTTTTTGAAAAACCTTTTCTCAAAATTTGCCTGTAAATAACTGACAATTTTGGATCATTCTTTTGCTCAGATATAAATGTATTGTTTGAAATTTCCAAAAGGGGATCTTTATTTTGAGTATTACCAGAAACTAGAAAATTGTTGAAATGATTTTGTTGCACAGACTGAGTAGAAGTGGAAATTTGATTAATTGAATGTGTGTCATCTTGTACAATAGGAAGAGGTTGAGAACTGAATATTAATTCTGGATTTGTTTTTAAATTTTGTTGATTATTTGAGAAGTCTGATCTTGATAAATAATCCGCTAAATCATTTGTAGGGCCAGGAATATGTTCAAATTCAAATGAGTATTCTGACAACTCTAACAGCCATTTAGTAGTTAAATCAGCAGGACTATTTGTTTTTCTATATGTTTTTAAAGGAGCACTGTCAGACAAAATGATAAACTTTCTATTGTATAAATAATATTTGAAAGCAATTACAGATTTATAAATGGCCATTAATTCAAGTTTGATAGCCGGATATCTTTTATCAGACAGTTTAAGTGATTTAGAGAAAAAGGCGACAGGTAATAATTGATTGTCATATTTCTGCATCAAAACTCATGCAATAGAAATATTTGATGCATCAGTATTGAGAAAGAAAGTCTTGTTCCAATCCGGTAATCTTACCATAGGTGAATTTAAAAATATATCTTGAAATTTCTTAAAAATATCCTGATGATGTTTATTCCAAACAAATTTTGTTTTCGGCTTAGTCAATTCAATAAGTGGTTGAATTAATTTAGAAAAATTATGAATAAGAGACTTATAAAAGGTTACAACTCCTATAAAGCGTTTTAATTGTCTTTTTGTTGTAGGTGTAGGGAAAGAGTTTATTTTAATGATATTTGACTCAATTGGAGAAATTGAATTATTCTCTATGTGAAATCCCAAATAATTTACAGCACTCTTATGAAATGTACATTTACTAGGAGCTAAGGTTAAATTATATTTAATTAAAATCTTAAGAATTCTTTCAAGTTTAACACATGTATCTTCAAAACTATTTGCACCAAATATTAAATCATCCTGATACGCGTAAATTCCATCTATATTAATTTCATCAATTAAAGAATCCATAAGTGCTTGGTACTGAGAGGCCGCGTTTTTAAGACCAAAACTTAGTCTTTTAAATTTGAAACTGCCAAACATTGATGTGAAAGTAATTTTATCTTGTAAATGTTCAGGTAAATCAATTTGATGATACGCTTGTTGGAAATCAAGACAAGTGAAAAATTTATACGCAGATAAATTAGCTATTATATTTTGAATTTTAGGTAATGGATAAGAAGAACCTTGAATAATAGAATTTAACATTCTTAAATCTAACGCGAGGCGAAATTTCTGTTTACCAGATCCATCTTGTTTTTTTTTTACCAATAAAATTGGGCAAGCCCATTCAGAGCAGTTTCGCTCAATAATCCCAGCCTCAACCAATTGGTTAATTTGATCTCTAGCTTCCTGTTGTAAAGCCTGAGGAATGGGAAAGGGCAAAGTCTTAATTGGATAGTCACTTAAAAATTTTAAATCTGGTACAATTTTGTCAGTATGACCAAGGGTTTTCATATTTTTAGAAAATGCCGCGAAATTACTTAATAAAATTTGTTTTAACTTTGTTGCATGAGCCCCATTGAGATGTTTAACATCAAAGTCCATGGGTGTTAAATCTTGTTTTCTCATTTTTAACACATCACTAGCAGGTTGAATATAATTAATAAATTGTGAATCCTCTGAAATTGCAACATTATCATTTTGTTTTGAACCATAGTCTATAATTTGTTCGATTTCTTTAATTGTACCAATATTTGAATGTTTGTTTACATGCATACTTCTATCAGTGTTATTCTTAACATATAACTGAAATTTTACTCTATCATATTTACTATTGCAATTTTGTTTCTGGGAATGATCAATATTAACTATTGAATCCAAAAAAATTAATTTGGAAGAACTCTTTTTACTCTGAAATAAATAATCACCCGAAGAAACTTTGGGACAATAAACAGTAATAGAAGACTCCTCTTTGGGTTGTAAAATAAGTTTTTGCCCCGTTTTTACTGATAGTTTGTTACATTGAGTATGCATATTAAGATTTTCTTCATGATCGCTATATGTGTTTGTTATGGGAATACGCAGGTCTTTTATTTTTAACAGAGACTTCTGCATATCTAATATTACATGATATTGTTGAATAAAATCATAACCCAAAATAACCCTAAATGCAGAACCTTCAGGAGTATCTACGATGAAAAATTTTTGTGAAAAAAATTGATTTTGAATTTTGAAAGTGGTTTGTATACAAGATGAAAACTGTACATTCGAGTTCACGGTTTTGATTGTCACATGGGAAGATAAATGTTTATATTTCAAACTATGTTTTAATTTATTAAATGCACTTTCAGCTAACAGACTAACAGAACTACCAGTGTCAAGAAGTGTGTTTACCTTTTGTTTATCTAGCAAAATTTTAATAAGAGGTAACTTTGGAGAATTTACATGGACATTAAAAATGTTCTCCCTTTTATCGTTATTTGTTTGAGTAGATTTAGAATCAGAAATTTTCAAGATTTGTTGTGTCTGAGATGCAGTAGAATTAACCAATCTAACACTAGATAATTTGGGTGGATTAAAGTCATAAGCACTGTCCAGAGAAAAATTTTGTGCTGATGCTCTATTCAATTCCTGAGATGTACTTGCATCAGCTAAACTACATCTCTGCGCTTGTTTAAATTACTTCCTTTTTTACTGTAATTACTTCTGTCATAAATTTTACCCCCAGTCTGATTTCTCTGCCATCTAAAGCACCTAGTAGCAACATGTCCTTTTTTATTGCACAATTGGCAAATAGGAGAAGAATGATATCTGCTCTTATTTTGATTACCCCTGAAATTTTGATTTCTACTTTTATAATTATGTCTTAATGCACTTTGCCTATTATTGTTTCTTTGCCTATCTTGCACTGGGGATTCGTGTGTATGATTAACCTCATCAGATTTACTAGCAAATGACAGATTATTCATCCTATCTGTCAATTCAACTAACTTTTCCGACAGTGTGTTTATAATGGGATTATTTAAACTCATTTGTAATAAGGTCTCATTAGCATTAATATCCTGCAATTTATGCGCTCGGTTAACCGCCTCTTGATACTCAGAGATTCCCTCTTCTTGAATCTTAACTCTAATATTTGAGGGAATGGTTGAAATAAATTTAGTAAATTTAATGGAATTTAAAGCATTAGTATCTTTAATTTGAGAATAAACTACCTCTGCCAACATGTTTAATCTGTGGGGAAAATTTCTAATAGATTCTTGCGGTAAGAGTATTAAATTGTTAAATTCTACAAGAGCCTGAGTACTGCTCATTGTAGCAAAAAAATTCTTGAATTCATCCTTGATAAATTTGAAGTCTGTAGATTTATATAATACAGGAGATTGAGTCATGAACTTTAATGCAGGGCCGGTTAATTTTCCTTTTAAAATTGCCACTGCCTCTTCTGAATTTAGTCTATTTAATTTAGCATAAGATTCAATCTGGTCAAAGAAGAACTCAAGTAAGGATGAGTCACCATCAAAATTTAAAATATTAATATTAATGTTCTTTTTAGTGGCCATCTTATGTTGGGTCAAATTAAATACTAATATATCTCAGAAATACTTGAGTAAAAATATATTGTATTAAAATCAATGAGCACAAAAATTACGCATCTTTCCTCTTGATGCCTACAGAAACTGCATATGATAAAATACCTCATTAAAATATCTAGTATGTAAAAAAATATTACCAAAATATATATATATATATATATTTTAAAATATTCCAAAAATATAAAAATAAATCATAAGGAATTGTAAAAATTTGCAATAGTAATTGTAATAAATCACTTAAAAAAAAAATCACAATATGCAAATAAAAGTATTAATCATAATGAAAGACAAAATATATATATACATATGGAATATCCCACCGAAATATGTGAAATTTACCAAAAAGTATATTTCAAAAAAAAATCTCAAAATAATAAAGAAATAAATCACATTAAGCTTTATAAGCAAAGAAAAATACCAATTATTATGAAAAACAAAGAAATATATTTATATCAAATGAAGTACTTTTTTATGCAAAATTAAATATTTCCGCTACTTGAAAATTGTATTCATAAACACTTAATATCAAAAGTAAAATGAAAATGAAAATAAGGTAAAGTAAAATCTCAAAAGTAGGAAACATTTATATCCAATATTTTCCATAAAAAATGTATATTATATATTTTATTTAATGAAACAAAACTTCCATTCAAATAGCAAAAACATAAGATAAATTTAGACTTACCAATATCTTGAAAGTGACTTGGTTGAGGGGAATTATATTATGTATGAAAAAAAAAATATCAATTTATTTTATTATATTTCTTTAATTGAATGTTTAATAAAGTTATTAGATGTTTAATTATGCACATTTTTCATTTTATTCTTCTTTATAGTATGCGTTTGTTTCCCCTAAAACGAGTTTCATAACAGTTATATTTCACATTTCAATATATTCTTTTGTCTGCAGTCACAAATAAGAAAAAAAAATGCACTTGCAGAGTCAAAAAAAAAAAAAAAAAAACATTAAAAATACATCTTGTCTATGCTCACTTGCATCTGCTAAATTTTGCTGTGCTGGTCTGCTACAAAACACACCAAAAAAAAAAAAAAATCGAACGTTACCTTTTTTCTTAAAAAAAAATGAAATGATAGCTGCGCTAAAGTTATTAGATGTTTAATTATGTACATTTTTCATTTTATTCAACACACAAAAAAAATCGAACGTTACCTTTTTTTTTCAAAAAAAAGTGAAACGATAGCTGCGCTCATCTGACGCGAAGAAAGACGCACGTTGGATACAATAATCAGAAGAGATGATGGAGAGAAAAATCGTTCTCTATATGCACGAACTGTATCACCGGATACACATATTCCTGAAGAAGAACCGCACCATTCACTATTTTCACACACACGTTGGTAGCTGCGCTCATCTGACGCGAAGAAAAACCGCACATTGCACAAAATAATCAGAAGAGATGATGGAGAGAAGAATTATTCTCTATATGCACGAACTGTATCACCGGATACACATATTCCTGAAGAAGGACCGCACCATTCACTATTTTCACACACACGTTGGTATACTCTCGTAAACCAAAATATCTCTTGAAGACTAGGGCACACTCGTATGATCTTCTCTGTTTACTTTTTCCTCACAATCCAAAATCTGCAACAGCGAAGGATGCTCAATTCCACAAGACACAGGAGGTACACAGTATCCAAATCCCCATCCACACCGATAGCCACCTATTCAAGCAAATATTTTTGTAACCACACGTAAGTTCAATGCACGGAAAAAGAGAAGATTCGTCCACAAAAATTTATAGAGTCAATATTTTCCCTGTCCATGACTCTTAAACAGTCTTTCCTGCAAAAAAACTGTTACTACAAAGTTCTATGTCTTTCTTTTCTTCCTCTCCCCCGCGTCACCAAAGTCCAGAGAGAACCTGAAGGCACCAATGATTTATACTAGAGATTTTCATCACCGCAATATCCCAAATCCATGACTGTACGGGCCGTGTAGAAGTTCATAAAAAGGCTGTTGAAAGAAAATCTCCTTTGTAGAAAAAGTAAGCAGGCAGAGTTAAATTAACTTGTATTTATTGACAGCTCTTGAAAACAGTTATTTTCAAAAATACTACATTTCAACAATTGTTGAGAACAGGAAGAATCTCATACGGAAATTGAGACGGGGAGGAGAGGAGGAGCGTAACAGCCAAAACGTCTTACTCTAGCGACGTCAAAATCGTAAAGCTTAACTAAATCTCGCAGCCTCCTAGAAGTTAAATTGCAACCCCAAAGATTGGCATCGTTGAAATCCAGCCAAAAGAATGCCAAACTGTTTCTTTGTCCTTCTAACATATTCATACTAAATTTTTGAATATAAAAAGTCGTTACAAACGCTAAATCGATTTGACATTGAACACCATCGACAATTGTCCTTGACTTCAACGTACTAAAAAAAAGGCGACGCTTAGATGCAAAACAACATTATAAATCTATTTTTAGAATTATAATGACCTGCATAAAATAATAATGGCTTTTAATGTAAATACGAGGGTAATAAATATAAACGGAATGATTTTTTTTTTTATTTTATTAATAGCTATTTATACTAGGAATATGCTGAAAACGAATTTTAAATTACCCTCTCAAAATAAATAATTATAGCTAAATTGATTTAATCCATTCGGGTAAATGTATAAACAAAGTTACTTTTCGAAAAACCCCGATATAAAAATTGCTTTATTTTATTCCTAGAGCAATGTGTTTGTAACGATAAAAGAACAAAGAAATGCTATAAATGAAAGATTTTGATTTGTAAATAAAACAGGAAATTCTATATAATTAATTAATTGAATTAGATAAATTTAAAAAGATTTATTTTATATAATCTATATTAATCCCTCCTTTTTGTTATATATTAAATTTGAATAAATAAATAAACTTTTAAAGGACATATGTGTGAGAACACTCACACAAGGCTTAACATTAAAAAAGTCATTACCAAGGTGATCATTACCAAGGTGTTCTGAAAACATGGTAATGATATCTAGGAACATGGTAATGATGTCTAGGAACATGGTAATGACTGCTGGGCAGTAAAGTGTAAATCACTTTATGTCGCCTGTTAAAACAGACAGCTATAGGATTCGTATAGTGAAAATTATTCCAAAAAATCTCGCCACTATAATATATCGTCTAGACATTTTAATTTTTCTGTTACAAATTAGAATGATAATTACCGCTATCCATATATAAATGTGTAATTATTTCGCCATTGGTCATTTCTGTGGTTCTGTCTGTCATTACCATGTTCACAAATATCATTACCATGTTGCAATGGAAAATAAAAAATTAATTAATCTGTAATTAAGGCAAACGATCCCTGCTGGTAATTTTTTCCTCTATAGCAGACATGGATAACTGCATTAATGTAAAAAAATCAGGAATTAAAACAATTTTTTTTTTATTTTTTTCTGAAACCAATATTTACCATTATCTGAGAATGACCCCCATCTTCAGTATGTTTGTGTGGATGATCTCGATTTCAATCATACTTTAGATTATAATATTTTACTTAAAATTGCTGCTCGTATCCCATTACATTTTGCAACATTATACATCTTTCATGACAGGAATGTCTCAGTTTCTATGAGGCAGACTGACAAACTGTAACATATATGACAAATATTACAGAATATTTTAGATTTTTTTATTATTTAAAATTTAGAAGAAAAAATGCTATGCTATACATTTAATCGTGAAATGTAGAACTATTTTTATGATTTTATTAAGTAGAATTTTCTTATATATTTATGTAATTGAGGTTTCAGTTTTTACTTATAATTATTATTATTATTATTATTGATTCATATTTTTCAACATTGGATTATTAATTTTATTGAATTACTTGTTCTAAACTACAAAAACTAAACATTATTTTTCAAGATTTAACATTGATGTATGAAACAATAATAAAATAGTACATAGCAAATAAGTAGAAAATTTAATATATACAAGCTTAAAATTTGAAGTAAAGATTCTTAGAATAAAATTTATGAGCTCGTTATTTCTTTCTTTTTAAAAAATATCATGAAAGCTTAGTTAAAATATGAAACGAAAATCTTATTACAACCCATCCATTTTATTGAAAATGTCTTTTTTTTTTCAAAAACTCGAAAATCTATGAATATTTTATGAATTAATATGTGTTATGAAGCGCAAAGGAAATAAATTTATATTACTTTAAAGAACATAAAATACTTTGAATAAGGTACACAAAAATCTAAAAAAAAAAAAAAATCACTTTACTTCTTATTATGCTTAGATGCTTTGAAAATTTCTCAAAATGATGTTATAGGGTGATTGATATCATAAAATAGATATTTTGATATGATCAGTTTTAAGTACATATTTAAAAGATTAAATATTAAAAGATGAATAAAATATTTCAATAAAAAATTATTCATAATGGAAAAGACGGGCATATTTTTTTTCTGCAGAAAAATGCAAGAGATGTTTCCTAACTGGCAATTTTTACAGAATATGATATAAGGGGAACTCATGTTATATATTTTAAGTTGCATTAAAATTTGCATAAAGAAAATCCTATCCATTCATTTTAATACTAAGAAGCGAAACAATATATGTTGCAGAATGTACTTTCTTGCGAATGCATTTCTTAATAATTTAAAAGAAAAAGAGATTATATATTTAGGAGTATATGCGATTCGATAAAATAAGATGATTTTTGCGTTAGATGATTAGAATTCGCTTTCTAGATAAATGCATTTAAATTGTAAAATATAAATATGAAGAAGAACATCTGATAACTTCTAACAATAAAATCTATTATATAAAATCTACTAAATTTTGGTAATTTCACAATGTTTATTGCGCATTGTATGTATGTATTTATTTTTACGTTATTATGGAAACTATTTTTTATATAAAGATTTGTTAAAACTAGAGGGCGTCTAGAATATTTACCATTTATCAAAATAACTACACAGGTGGTAAAAATTAGATGTGCATTTGCCTTAATCATTAATGCAAATTTTTCGGCTGATAAATGATACGAAATCGCAATTTAAAGATTTTATAAATACATTGGCAGTATTCTACTGCCAATAAGGGAAAAAATAAACCCCACATTAAGGTCATATACTAATTATATTTTATTTAAAAAAGGAAATTTTGCGTAATTGTGTGCAACACCTTGATTTCTCTCGGCGTTATATCCGGCATTGCTCTTTACTGTATCGATAAATGAGAATAGAATTTAAATGTTTTAAACACAAATGCAGACATGCCAGCCATTTCAATTTATGTCGGAAAATTTGTAGTACCCGCCCATTTTTTCATATAGCTTTTCTTGAAAGGCCTTTTTCTTCTTATTTAATCGTAATTATACGTACATAGCCTCCTAAACTAGATGCCTGTCGCGTGGCTCAGAAACTTGGTAACAGTTGAAGCGGTAGACAGCGCCACCTGGTACTGATTGCGTGACTTTTTTATTCAACAGCCACCAAAAATTTTTTTAAGTGGAATATGATATACATAAAAGGCGAATGGAATCAACGTCAATTACATATATCATATATCACTTCTTAAAATTATTGGTGACAGTTGGACATAAAAGTTGCCCAATCTGTACTAGGTGGCGCTGTCTACCGCTTTAACTGTTGCCTAGTTTCCGAGTCACGCGACAGGCATATAGTTTACGAGGCTATGATACGTAGGAGAAATTTTCACTATAAATAAAATGGGATGAAAAAGGGCGGGTACTAGCAGTGCTCAGAAGTAAATATAATGTGTAAAATCTCGTCATCATACCACTTCAGTTATCCAATCTGTTCTATAGTGTGTCAACATATTACTTCGGCCTGCGAGATCACCCGATTTTTCTTTCATTGAGCATGTATCTGAAATATTTACACGATAATCCTTTGCAATCAACAACCATACTTAACATTTGATTATTTGGCTATTCAAATGAAACAGTCACAGAGGTAAATATACAAAACCTTGAAAATATAATAAAATAAAAATGTTACCAAGCAAAATGCTTTACGAAAACTTATTTTTGTTTTAAAACAAGAAAATCAATTTAAAAAAAGCCTTAAAAAAATAATAATAATTCTTTCACTAATTAATAAAACTCAATTTTAAATTCAGTATATTCCAGTAAAAAACATTTTAGTCTATAAAACTAATTCAATCTGTTATACAAGTCAAACAACTCAAACAAACAATATTTGTTTTTATTTGTATCTTATATCAGGGATGATTTACTTTTGGTAATTTTTATCATTTCCCTTTTAAACTATTTATACTTTGTGTTTCAAATCTTATTTAGTCCTATCAAAAAAATATTTTTTCCTCTAAATTACACGCTTAAGGCAAAGAAGTAAATTGCAAAACATTTATTACACTTCTGATAATTTATCGTTTTTGTTTTCCTCTGTTAGTATTCTCTTAATGATATTATTTTCTAGACTTGATGTCGGTTGTAAAAAATTTAAATGGCTTCAAATTAGATTTATTTCAACATGAAAATATTAGATGTTCTTAATGATCTTCCAGCTGGTACCTATAATGTGATTGACATTTGGCATTTGTTGCATCGCCAAAAATTCTGTGTGCAAATAATAAAGAATTAAATATCTCAAATCGGATAATTAAAATTTGTTCTTGGAGCAAATTTTCGCATAAATTTGTAAATCACATGTCTGAGTTGGCGAAAACAATTCAGTATTCCTCACATTTTTCACTTTCACACATCACCATCTCTCTGCTGCTGGTATAAGACACTTCTGGCCTAGCTCTCCTTCTCTCATGTTTGTGAAAATCTACGAAAACAATGTGTGCGCTACTTGAATCTTCAACATATCATTTTTGCGTTGGGTTATAGTGTTTAAAGCCGATTGATTACGTTAGGGTCCTAGAACAAAAACTCCGAACGGCTAGGTCGATGACTTAGATCTGCGATCGAACCCGTCAATTTCCGTCTAACAGCCCACCATTTTTGCATCAAAAAACTTCAGAATAAAAAGCTTTGTTAATTGAAACTGCCTGTTTTTTATCCTCAAAGTACACATATTGAATTGTACGCTGTCCCTTAGGATCAAGTGTATTGTGGAGCGCAGTGTGCTGTGAACCCACCAAAATTTAACATTAAATATTCATACACCTACTTCTTTCTCTCTCTGTTTATATCCAAAGGTGATTTTCATATATATGAAATCTCATTAGTAAAGTCTTATTTTCCTGAGAAAACATTTGATAAATGCTCTATAGAAAATACGTTTTCTTTTCAATCTAGTTAATCTTATAAAGCTTAAGATATTTTTAAAATTAAAAATTCAATAAACCCCATCCAGTGAACATTCAACATTTATTTCTATTTCTTTTAATGCATAAATTAGTAATTAATGTGAATTGTAGTTCGTAAATATTCGGTAAAATAAGGGTAGACTACTAAGCATTCTGAATGAAACTCCTGTAGCGCACGCGCAATAAAAATGCTTAAATATAATCTAAAGTGAAATATTAAAATTTTTAACTACATATAATATGGTAAAATAAACATTGTGTGAGACAAATTTTATTAAATTTCGACAGAACATATTTTTTAGTACTATATTTCATCATCATCTAGATTAAATTAAAGTCGATTATATATTATTCAGTAATTGGAAACCTAAATTGATTAAAATATTGCCATGGAAACGTTAAAAAAGTATTTATATTAGTTGCACTCAGTTTCCCCTTTTGTTTAATTATATAAAATATAAACGAGTATGACTTTTCAAGTCCTGGGAAATGACCCTGTTCTAAAAATGGTGTTATATATATATACATATATATTAAGAAATGCTAATTTCGTTGCTGAAATGTTACAAATCATCAAATAATTTCGTTTATTTATGAAACATTTTTCGATTAAATATATTAAAATAATTTTACTCAATAACTTTTGATCTGAAAATTTAATTGTTATATTCTGTTTAAAAATGTATAATTTAAATATTAAATAATTTTTAAAAGATATATACGCTTAAAAATTGTTAGAAAGTGTTAAAAATGCTTAATATAAACGAAAATGCAATTATAGCCAATTTTTATTAGTAGCTCTTAATGTAATTGAATATTTTTGTTTGGCCTTGTAAATCTAATACTTATCATACTATAATCTATAGAGAGCAGTCTTTTGTGCATATGATTAACATATTTCAATTTCTTTAAGCTTTGTGCAAAGTAATGTTATTAAAATTTGTTTTGTAGAAATAACTCTCATAGAACGCAATGCTTTGGAATACTTTCAAGTGTTCTTGTACAAAAACCAGTGATGTATGTAAACCATTTTACATAGGAAACATCCGGTAGTGAGTTTGAATAACATATTTCAATTTCATTGAGATATGTGTTCATCAAAGGTATTACAGTATGGTTTATAGAAATACCTCTCATAGAACACAATGCTTTGGAATACTTTCGGGTGTCCCTGTACACAAACTAGTAGAGGTATTTACTCCATTTTAAATAAGGAACATTCGATTGTGAACGTAAATAACATATTTCAATTTCAAGAAATTCCATAAATATTTACGGGAGTTAGAGCGCCTACAGACAGACAAACCGAAGTTATTAACACTTTTCAAACTTGTTGGAAAATGTTAACAAACTTATTGGAAAGTATTAAACATTGATGAACTGAACAGATTATTTTGAATTAATTTTTTTAAAAAATCATAATACATTCCTTTTATTACAAAAACAGTTACTTTATAAATTTTACAGTATACGTATAGATAATTATTTAAATGAATTTAATAATTGATTAAATTAAATAAAGAAAATTAACTTTCAGAATACAAGATTTTGTAAAATTTGTATGTGAATGAGTACGTGTTTTTCATAATGAAATAGTAAAACAATTTTTATGTAGTACTGCAAAAGTTTATTGAATTTTAAGTTAGCGGAACTTTTTTTTTTTTCGTGTTCTTTAATCTTCTTTTTAACCATTCCTGCACTTGAAGTATTTTTACTATCCATAAAGTTAAAATAGCTTTGTAAAAACCAGCAGATTCTCTAAAATTTAAGATTCCATTTTCGTATCGTATATACGCTGAAAAATATAGCGATTGGGATTGATAGGAATATTTCATACTATGCTTTTAATTTCGATAGTGACACTTTAAAAGCAGGGAATGGAGGAGGTAAAGTGGGGTTTTTTATTTGGGTGTTGTTAACAGAAGTTTTTTTTTTTTTTTTTTTAATAAAGTATATGGATTAAAGTTTTACTATAGTTGGCTTTTTAAACAATATCTTTAATGTAATTAAGTTTAGTATTAGTAGGAAACTATTGGAGCAGACAAATTGCATGTTTGATGTGTCGATGTGTGCACGTGTTGATGTGTGCAAACCATGTTTTATGTGTCGAAAATACTTTACAAAAGATCGTAAAGTTATTTATCATGTAAATTTAAATAATTAATTAGGTCTTAATGATTGATAATTGTGTTACATTACGTCTAAATTTTTTTCATTTTTTATATTAACATTTATATACGTTTATTGATACTTAATGGAATATTTAGTGTACTAGTTGTCACACATTCCATTAATAATTAAATGTATATAGTATTTGAATGTGTTTAAATATCTTGTCAATAAAAACATACATTTTGAGGATGCGATAAAATTTGTTAAAATGTATACAAAATTTTGAAGTACATTTAGGTGTATATATATATACACACACATAAGAACAAACAACACATAAATATATTTAAATACAAATAAACTTTATTTGATATCATAAGTACATACTTAATTATATAAAAACATTTTTATTGCGAAATAATGAATAGATATAAATGAAAAAAAAATCTAAACTTTATTTAATTCCATGATTATGTGGAGGAACAAAAGAAATATTTTATATAAGCACGGAAAATGTATTTTTGGTAAATACTCATTCATACTCTTCAATAAGAAGGGGGGAAAGTTAAGCAAATCAACAGATTTAAAAAAAAAAAAAATAGTATAATAAACATTTTTTTCGGTTTAGGTAGTCTAAGTGCAGTTCGAAAGGTTTTTGAAATAAAGGTAATTTAAACAGGCACTGTTTTGTATATTTCATTAAAATAAAACATTACTAAAGCCTAATTTTATTTTTACAAGAATGTAGTTTTAAGTATTTTATTTACGTATAAATTTATGATTTCACTAAATATTTATTTTATTTTCAACTATGATTCATAAGATTATTTAGCTATATTTTAGGATGGATGGTAGGGTTTAACGTCTCACTAGTATTGCACAATGAGTAATTGGCGACGGTCTGAGACGAACCCCTAAGGATAGTCAGAAGACATGCCATCACAATTTTGTTCCTCCACCAAAGTGAGGGAGCCACGGAGGGGATGGCTCCCTCGCTTCGGTGACCCCTGGAGCTGTAATTTGTATGGTAACATGTAGGACATTGCGGCCACGTTGGATTTAATATGCACCAGCCACCTTTAGTGTTCACGACGGTCTTTGACCGGCTCGATTATCGAACCCGCAATCTTTCAATTACGAGCTCGGCGTTCTATCGATCGGGATATCAGGGTCCAGCTTTGTTTTAAGAAGTTGAAGTATATTTTAATGGAAATCCTTATTGAAATTCGTGTCTCATGTTCGCTATATTTATTTCACACCTGCAACGAAGTAGAGCATACCTAATTTATATAAAAATATTTCAATTACATTTATTTTTTAAATAATAATGAAAATGAAAGGTGAGTGAATATAAAAGAAGGTTGTTATTCTTGTAATTAAACTAACGCCTGCAATAGGAAATATAAATGAAATGGTGCGTTTAACTTTCCATAACTAAAGCTCTGATTGATGGCAAGTACTTCCCCCTTTGGTATCAGATGTGAAAATAAAAACTGTGGGCATAAAACAACATAGAATGAAATTGTATGATTAATATTGTTATACATATATATAGTTGCGCAAATTTTTAATCGATGAATTACGTTTATCTTTAACCAAACCCTAGCAAAAAGGAAATTCAATTTAAGTACAATTGACTTACATAAAATTCTATAATATTTTGGAACTTTCAATTACATTCTAATTACGATATAAATACGGATATACATTTAAAAGAATACAGAAATAATATACTTATCACAACTACTGTTATATACTCATCACAACTGCTATGGATAGTTGAAAGGAAAAATGTAGGCTGATATTTCAATGTCACAAAAATTCGCTAAAGAATTGCATATTAGAGCGAAAGGAATTTGAATTTTATCATAATACAACTGAGCTTATATTTATAAGTTCATACAGTAAAGTCTAGAAGTTGCATATATGTCATCTAGGAGCCGTTCAATTCCAATATGCAAGAAAATTAATAAAACATTGTAAAAGGAAATAAAATGAATAATTTACAGCAAAATCACCTGATTGGGGAGTATATCGCTTTATATTAGTCTTTTTCTGTATGGTGGAAATGTCATCATAGATGTCAGGCCGCAAACTATCTGGCTCTTTTTTCAATCCGAGAAGGTATAAATGATGGCTTTTTCTTGAGAAGAAGCATAAGAAGGGAGACACAGCCTTGTACCAGCTTTTTATGTCCAGAGAATGTTTTCGTATACGGATAGCATACAGATGCTGTGGGTGGTATGCAGCTGTGATTACTGAGTCAGGGTCAGCCAAAACTTCGTCGATATGAGTTCGACTGGATACAGTTGAGGACGGTTACGATCTTTTTGTGGCGAACTGGGAGCGAAAAGACCTGTATGAGGAAATTGCTGTATAATCTCAAATAGCAAAAACTTTTTCTATGTTGAATACACTGATAATTGGAGAAGGAATGGTCTTTTACGTGGACGCCCACCATACGTGCGTAGTTTTTGACAAGGGGACAGCCATCGTAGAATATTTGAAGCTTCGGTACCGTTTCAATCCGATGCAGTTTAATTTCCTTCAAAGGGATTGTTCAATGTATTCCCAGTGCCGTTTATCACAAGTCTTTCTCTTAGTTTGGTTTAGGAGACTGATGGATGAAGGAGGCGGTTTTTTTAAATTTCAGCTTAACTTTTTATATCTTGTAGAGTGTTGTAAAGATTGTGCGAAAGCATGTACAAAGTAAGCAATGTAACAACTATGGAGAACGTGTCTACTCGATTGCCTGTCGTTTGGGGCGGAAAGTTTCGCATTATTAATCAGTTCATTTCATACCGGAAATATTATAAAAATAAAAAAAGATTATAACAATAATTACAAAGATTTAAATTAACGATGTATTAGATCAGAAAACAAGAAAACATTCAAATGGAAAAGAAACTGTGATTTTTTTTATTTTTTTTATTTAAGCGTATTATCTAGTAACGTAATGTTGTTTTGTAATCTTATCTGGTCTACATTTACTTTTTTTCCGGTTCTTTAGTATTTTCTTTCTTTAAATAATTTTTTGTGAATGGTTTTTTAATTTATTTTATTTTATGATTTTTTAATAATAAATTTGAAATATCCATTCCTAATACAAAAATATTTGTTTACAAAACCTTTTAAAAATGCTATTTAACTACAATTATCATTGTTAACAATTTAATTGTAGTTATTATTATTAGCAATCTCTCCTTACATATGTGCACAATCACACCTACCCTGTAAGGGCAGATTGCGCAAAATAACTCCCTTGTTTTTATTACAGCTGTTGCCTTAAATTATAGTATAACAATAAAAGAGTAATGGAACTAATATAACAACAAAATAGTACAGAAAACGAATAGTATAACAACAAATAATATAAAAACAAATAATATAACAACGAAATAGTACAGAAAACGAATATATTCAATATTGTTCAGTAATAATTTAGCAAAATATTAATATTTGGAGTCTTTATATTATTCTGTTGAATTGTGCAGAAAGTCTCCTAGCTTTATCTTATATATAAAGAAACGTGCTAAAAATTTAATTTAAATATATTACCTCAAATTGTGCACTTAAATATAGTCCTGTGTTAATAACACACAACGCAACCTGAAATATGCATTTTCATCAATTTTCAATTATTATACCACTCTATTCTAGTTTTTTGGATAGCCATATAAACGAATGTTAGGTAATCTCATACCATATTCTATACGAAACATGCTTTTATATATGAAAAAAGTATATGTTCATTTCATTTTGTTTAATACAGCCTATAATGTAAACCTAGAAGAGATCGCGCGGTAGGAGAGATTGCGCACATAGGGGATTGGCGGGATAGACCAGAGAGGGCGAGTTTGCGACTTCAGGTGGTTGTACAACATCAATAGTGAAGTGCCAACTTTAATGTGCATGATGATTGTTTCAACAGTCTATGATAAAACGTAGTTAATTTGTCTTGGTTTCAAAAATAAATGCTGGAATTTTCATAACCCTTCAAAAGAATTTCTGTAGAATGGTAGTAATACAAAATATTTTTAAATTAAACAGTTTCTCATAACTTACTAACCTAGACTAACGGTACAAGCACCATGATTTTCTCTAAATATGAATAATTGTTTAATAAAACACTGCGCAATCTCTCCTATTAAAATGGAAGAGTTTGCGCTTTTGCTATTTAGGAGAGATTGTGCATTTAAAAACTGTATTAAAAGAGATTTCGAAGCTTACTGGTAATAACAAGAAAATGCGGATGAGTTTATTTATTGTCTGGAACTGTACTAGGAATTAACTTCGACAAGTGGGTGCACTAGTTCAACCCATTCCCGACAGCACAACTTTTTAAAGACTGTCCCCAGAATCTAATATTTAACATTATTCAGGAGTGGTACGATCAGAAAAAAGCCAAACCTCTGATGGAATTTAGCTCTTGAATGCTAATGTTAGCCTATGGGAAATTTGTCGCATATTACTTAAATATTATTGTAGTATAATTGTATTATTGTAGTAAATATTATTGTAAGTATTATCTGTTTAGTTTTGCAATATTTTCAAGTATGGTGCTCAAATTTTTTTTCAGTTGTCGACTGCTTAAAATAGAAGCGATAAAACTGAATGCAAGCAAAAATTGTCAGTCGACTCAAAATTTCTTTTAAGGTCTGTAATCGTCTAATATTTAATAAAGTAAGATAAAATAAACGTAAAGTACTTTTAAATTGAAACGAGAACATTTCAAACAAAGCGGAATTTAGGTTTTGTATTTTGAACATTTTTTGTGCGAAATATTTTGAGAAAGAAATTTTATAAATAACAAACGGTGGGTGAATTTTGAGCTTAAAAGTAGGGGGGATCATTGCACACACGGAGTGTTACCCGTCTTTTTGGCTCGGAATGCACTGCACACGCGGTGTGCAATCTCTTTCAAGAAGGTTAACTTGTGGCAGGCAGTTACACAATAGCGTCAACATTTAAAACAATAAGTGCAACGATTGTGGACAATGAAAGGTTAGGTTAGCAAACAAAAAACCGTTTAAGCAGAAAATGTTCTAATTTTAAGCATTGCTGGCAGCGTTTTAATTTATTCCGGAATATTTTTAGTCTTGCCTTTATTTCACACCATTTATTTTTTAAGAGTAATATTTTTCTTATTTTATAGAAGTTATAATTTGGAGAAAATTATTCTATGTATAAAGTAGTGCGAAATAAAGATGTCTCTAAAAATACTCCGTAATAAATTAAAATCTTCGCATCTATAATTTTAAGTTAAACGAGTTATCTAGAAACTTATTGTTATTTTGCATTCTTTATCTGGTTTTGTTCTTTCTTCTGTTTTTTTAATATATTTTACTTTAAATAAATTTTTGTAGCTGTTTTTTAATTTCTGATTTTGTAATTATTGAATTGAAATATCCACTCTCAATACAAAAATATCTGTTTACAAATGCCTTATAGCAAAGTCATTTGAGTGCAATTATTATTATTAATTGCAATTGTTATTTTTAACAATGTAATTGTACTTATCATTAAGCGCAATCGCTCCTAACCATGTGCGCAATCACTCCTACCCTATAGGGAGAGAATGCGCAATGGCTTTATTACAGCTGTTGTTTTAAATTATAGCAGAACAACAAAATAATAATGGAAATGTATAGAAGAAAGATCAATTCAGAAATAAGCATCAATAGTTTAGCAAAAATAAATATTTGTTTTTTTAATATCGTTTTGTTGAGTTGTGCGCAAACTTACCTAGCTTTGCCTTATATGTGTTAAATTGCATCTACAAAAGAATTCGTCTGTACATGTAACGTATTTGAATTCTCTTGGATGCTCTTGTACATGAAACCTTTGATTGATTTGCAAAAATATTTTAATGTACCTTCCCTGTATGATACAGATTTAGAGTACAGAGTTCAGATTTCCTGCTACAAATTTTTATTGATATATGCTTATGACAGACACACACAGAGACCAACCGCTATAACCATAATTTTGAGATTCATGGGAATATAAAACGTGTAACTATATAGAACAAAACTCTATTTCGAAAACTGGATCCAAAACATTACTTTCTGCACTATATATATGGGTAAGAGAAAGTAAATATGTATATGTATATATATATATATATATGTATATACAGGAATTTATGTTTTAAACAAACATTTCTAACATACTGTAAAATGTTAGAATTTTTTTCTTATACCTTGAAACTTCTTTAGTGTTTTTTTTCTTTTTTTAATTAAGCTGCATATTTGTTATCGAGACACTGATTTTGTCTTCCAAAAATATGCGTAATTTTTAATTTAAATACTGTTTCAAATATAGATAATTATAAATATAATTGCTTGCTTAAACAAATTAGTTTGTTTCAAGAATGTATGAGCAACAACAACAACAACGAAGAAAAAAAAAATAGGAAAATGAATCTAAATTAAAATAAAAAAATAAAATGGCCTTTCTTGAAGCTTTGTGAAAATATTTAATTCCAAATCCATAACTTCATCAGCGCTAGCTGTACTTGATGCAGTGGACGATCGAAACTAAATTTTCGCTATTTTTATTTTTATCCTAGTAGGCGGCCTTACTTTTAGTCCATACCGAAAACTGGTTCTTTATTGTTATAACTGGGTCAGTTTTTAATAATTTCAATTTCTTCGCATTTGAAAGCAACTGAAATTATTAAATGTAATGATGTAAAAATAATCAACCTGCCCTAAGCACGGATCGAAATTGCTGCTATCTAGGTGTTAAAATTTTAAATTCTGTTTAGTTTAAAAGCTAAAATTTTATTATAGTGTTATACATTTATTGGTTCTTTTAATATAATATTTTGTTAGATTTAATTACAATTATATAATTCATGTGATAAGTTTTCATTAAATCACGTAATCTGTAATTAATACATATTCCTGATATAATTTTACTTTCAAATTGAGTGCCTTTTTTTTTTCTTCTTTTTTTCGAAAAACCTTTAATGAAAAGATTTTCTTCCTAAGTTTACGCTCAGCTGCTCGAGACACTACGAGTGCAATCAAATATGTCACGTAGATGAGTTTGCCTTTTCGTTCCACCGAATTGTTTCCGCAAACACTTTTATCAAGCTACGTTAATCCTTCTTTTAAAATAAAGTACAGGTTAATGTTAATGCAAGCTTTCATGATAATTCTAGTAGAAGGAATACGGCTAGATGTGAAGATAAACATCGAATAACGTTGTCTTTTCTAGAGTGGATTAGAAAAAAAATGTATGAGTTAAAACTGAAGCATAAAAATTGAGGTAGAAACATATAATACATATTATCATTTTACTTACAAAATATATTTTTTCTTTCTACTTTAGCTTAGAAAAAAGTCAAGCTTTTTATTTTTTAATAAAAGTCCTTTTCTTAGAGAAATTTATATGGCTTATATTAAGAATATCGTGAAATTTTTAAGTTACAATTTGTAAAGACACTTTATATTATAAATTTATCTGCTGATTAATTAACCGATTACTTCGATAAACAAAAGATTATTAAATAATATTATAGTTTTAAAAAATTAAAGAACACGCTTTTATAGAAATGTGAACTAAAAAGCACAAAATATCTATCTTAGTATTAAAATTCAGGGTAAGAGAAAATCGTATGAGTGACACACCATAATATTTACATACATTTAAATCTTTAATTAAAATAACTTAGAATTAAACAAAAACCATTTTTTAAAAAATCTCCCCGGACGGGGACCGAACGCTAGACCTTTAGGTTCGTAGCGCGGAACTTTACCTCAACGCCACGGTGTTCACGTAGAGAAAATATTTTTTTACAATATAGATTTTTTGTTTGCTCCCAGAGTGGTTACAAATATACATACATAACAGGTGAAGCTAATAAAAGCGTGTAAAAAGGATTCTGTTTACATTCTTTGTAAACAGAATTTAATTTATTACGACAAGATTTATTTTAATCTAAAATTCCTGTAAAGGCATACAGTAACTGAGTTTTCTTCCATAGCATCAAATACTATATTCATTTCTTAAAATTTCTTTGATATAGCTTTATCATAGTAGCCCATTGGTGGTTTTTAAATTTTTGTTGTCATTTTGCCGAGGAATTAAAATAACTATTGCAACTGCATAAGCAAAGATCTTGGCGATAAATGTCCGAGCTACTTCGGTGCCAAATTTCAAATTTTGCCATTTCTTTTGTACGATTTTTCTCAATTTAACTTTTAATTATTTAAAAAAAGTGTTTTCACTTTTTTTTTCCCGACGTAAAATGAAAGATAATTGCTTATTTATTTTTGGCTCATAAATAATTGAATCTGTCGATACATAATTTTTATGATTTTAATAAAATTTTAATATTTAAAATGTTAATGTTAAAGTTATTTATGTCATGAAGTTTGTCTACTTTTAGAAATTTCCATTTCTTTTATTAAATTTAAGCTTTTCCCATTTATTTTAATTTATCGGAAATTGCCATCATTGTAAATTAAATAGTAATGTTTTCAGTCAGTTCACGATTTTTTTTTTCTGAATATGTGCTACATTTTCTCTTCTAATAAACTTTATTTTTTATTTACATATATAGGTAAATTATAATATAGCAGCATTTCTAAAGTAGCATGCTCTGGTCTTTTGCTTAATTTCCCCCCCCCCCCTAAAAAATGAAAATAATCAAAATATTTCTTTTAAATTGCCTATTGCATCTATTGTTGAATCATTTGTTTTAAAGGTATTGACGAGTTCTTTTCAAAGATATCTATAACGAAAATTTGCAGGTACTTCACCCACAAGAGTTAAAGAACCTTCTTACATTTGAATTTCCTCCCCCCCCCCCGATTAACTGTTATCAACATAAATATTTATTTTTTAATTTCACGCTGAAAAGTCAGAAATAAATCTAATTATGTATATTTATACGATATTTTTCGCTATACTGCCATGTTAAAAAGTACAAAAATAAACGGAGATGACAGCGCTACCTATCGAGCGATTGATTCCTAAATTTAATCAGCACCAGTTTAAGTCAAAAGCTATGCTAAATATGAAATTTGATCAAATGCCGTCAATTGATTCGTGAGATACAGCGTTCACAATTTTGTAAAATTCAATTTATTTGGATTTTCATTATATCAAATTTCAAACTCAGTGTTGCATTAATCCTTTATCTGCCGACGGTATTTTAAAGTAACATTTGTTTGAAAACCGAATGAAAAAGAATTTATAGAAGAAACATTTAAAAATATTTATAAAATAGATCGTATATACCTCTCTTAAATCTCACTATATGCTACACGTAGGCATTTTTGTACCAGAAATATTTTTATAGGGTCTTCTCGTTGGTTCTGCTTGGCATTTTTAAAACCTTCTTGTGTGTGATTATTCATTTCTGTATTGCTTCAAGATTCACCCATCAGTCTTAGAAAAAATATAAGGAATATGTAAAGTAAATACATTTTTTTACGCTTCTGTAAGGTTCAAACATCATTTACCACCTCTATGTGCCAGTGATACAATAAAACCTCACCTTACGAAACCTTTATTATCTACTACTATGAGGTGATATTAACATTTTTGCGTTAGCTGTTTTTCGGTTTACACACAATATAAATTTGAAAAATTTAATACTGTACACTTACACATATTTATTAATCTTATTTTCGCGAAAAAAGCAACATATAGTTCAAAATTTAGTGATACCAGTCTTTTATTTTGACTATGCATAACGATAAAAAAACGGGCTTAACGCCTAAAAGGTATAATTTGTATTGTGATCATATCTTTAAAAATTACTCTTATAATTAACTAAAACAAAATATGTTTCATATAGTTTTCTTGTCTGTTTTCCAACGCGGTACATAAATGGTTAACAATTAATTTTCCTAATGTGCATATGTTTGACATATTTTTAAAATGATTTGTATAAAGTAAATAAAACAAAATTCAAATAAAATGTTGTATGTTAGCCAACAGAGTCTACTGTAAATATAAACTAATAAGCTTAGTTATTAAAGAAAGTGTACATAAGGCATGTTTTGAAAGTTTCAAAGTAATTCCTTCGCTGATTATATTAAATTAACTGATTACAACAACACAATTTTAATCATTATTACAGAATGGTAAAACAATAGTTTACTAGTAACTCATTTTACATTATAATTGTTTACAAAGTTGAGACGTAGACTGTTTTAATTAACTTTTTAGAATGTTTCTTCGAAAGAGAGTTTTATAACTATCAACATTTCAGTGGAAATTTCAGAATATAGAATTGTCTTCAGTTATTTCCTTAAAAATTCGTTCAGATAAAAGCCAAAAATAGAGAATTACATAAAACTTCTTGAACCACTTGAAATTTTCTTAATATAAATATGTCTATAAAACAATTATATACGATTTTGTAATTAAAAACTATACATGTAATCGGTCCAAAAATTCAATATCGAGTTTTCATTGACTTACACTTTTTAAGGTTTCCTGAGCCAAAAAATAGTTTTTGGCAATCCCTTAGTGTGTGTGTGTGTGTGTGTGTGTGTGTGATTGTCTTTTATCAGCATATCTCAAGAACAAATACCAACAGAAAGTCCAAACTCGGTATTCTAAACATGTATTATAAACATGTATCATGCTACACTAAACTTTTTGTTGAGATCAAGCAAATGGTTCGTGTACACGGCCACCCAGGATAATTTAAACACATTACGTCTATGGGGAAAATTGCAGGTAAGTGCACTTTAAGATCTATAAACTGCCTTAAAAAAGCGGAATGAACAATTTTTTTATATGCATAAAAACATGTTTTATAAAGATTGCCAAATGGAAATCATTCATCATTCTTTTACAGGGCTATCCAAAGTATTTGGATATATTGGGGGCTGTACATGGAAATTGCTGGAATTGTATTTCCTTTTGTGTTAGACGTTTTTCAAGTAAGACTGAATTTAAGTACATAATATTGTTTATAGTGCATACTGATTATAGACAATATACAGGGCTACCTTAAATTAAGTTAAAAGTTCTATTCTACTGAAAGTAATTGATGCAAGTGGTTTGCTAAGTTTTATTATGTCAACGACCACTGATCAGGAAGCAAAATTAATTTTTCGTACGCACGCTGTAGACAAAGTACTTTTTGAATTTTCAACACGGACCTTTTGTATAATATTACGTTTTGAGGGCCTTGATTACAAAAGTCCAACTTTTTGCTGTCGATCGGTATGTATATCTGTTATCAGCTAAAAATAAAAACAAATAACTACAGAAAATTACAATTTTGTATTCTGAAGTCCGTTCTGTGTTAGCTACTTGAAAATTTGATCAAGATTAGTAAGTTTGAAGACAAATTAATGACAGCTTTGATTTTTTTTTTTTTTTTTTTTATGATTGCAAGCACTATAATCGGACGGGGGTTTGAGGGTGGCGATAGCCCCTCTTACAGAGAATTATATGTCAAATAAAGCTGTTCCTAAACCTGATCTAAGACTTAATATGCACAATCTATCTTTATGGTATTGAAATGCAGAGTAACAGAAAGTCGTATTACTGACACAATAGATTATTTTTAAAGTATTTTTGCGTATTTATTTAAGCCATGACCATGAAAAAAAAATGTTTGGTAAAAAAATTAATTCATGCATTAAAGGGTTAAAATATTTTGCCAAATCTGTAAAAACTTTTCATTTTAAAAATCCTACTCTTAAGCTAGCAGTTCTTCCTTGATCGCGTGTAGAAACAGAGTAGAATATCCGATCTTGGTATCCGAGATCATCAATATTCATAAATTGGAGGGCTTCTGAATATTTGTAGGCTATATCTTCCAAATGATGGTTTTTGGATATTGTTGGCGATATCTTCTTTTGATATGATAATGTTTTTTGCATATTTGTTGGCAATACCTTCCGATATAATATATTGATGATGGCTTCTGAATATTTGATGGATAATACCTTCTGAACATACATTGATAATGGTTTCTGAATATTTGTTGGCGATAATTTTGGAGTACATATTCATAATGGCTTCTTACTATGTGTTGGCGATATCTTTCTGAATATGTATTGATTATAGCTTTTGAATATTTGTTGGCGATAACTTAAGGATTTGTATAGATTTTCATTTTTTAATATTTGTTGTCGTGGCCTTTAAGATATGCATATGGATTATGACTTCTAAATATTTGATTGCTATTTCTTCTGGTTATGTTTTAATAATGGCTTCTGGATAAATGGCTACACTTCCTTAATTTAGTGATGTCTTCTCAATAGTTGGTGAAGGTTTTTATACATCTATTATTATTTTTTCTTTTTTTAAGCTAGAAGATTGTAATATATAAATTAGTCCTGTCGTTCTAAATTAAATTCTGTCAAAGACAAAATTTTACGTAGTTTTAACTTTATGTCTGACCGCTCTGGGAACGTCCAATTTTTGTTTGATTTTTGGTGATTTTTTTTTTTTTTTTTTTTTTTTTGTAGCTAACCACTCTGAGAAATTTCTTTTGGTTTTACAAATTGTGATGCCATGTGTTCGGACCAACCTAGGGGTGAGTTCCAGACTATCGTCAATTGCCCATTGCGCAGAACTTGTGCGACGTTAAACCCAAACCAAACAAACTTTTGGTTTTACTATTTTTAGTTTGGAGATCTTTCATACACACGCACACAATTGCTTCATTAAATCTTGTTGTAGCTTAAATTTAGAATTGTTACATTCCTTCACTACATTTCTCACTAATACCTTCACTACATTTAGTGTCTATATTATACTTATATCGTTGTGCAAAAGTAACTCTAAACATGGTACCAAATAATTTTAAGGTTAAGTCCTACACAAAATTAATATTAGATGTTATAATATTTGAACAAGAGTTCAGTTATTTGATTATGAGTCTGTATAATTCAAATGGTTATTTGATTTATGAGTCTATATAATTCAAACATCATACAGTTAAATTTGCACACCTACCAGCAACCAATTTCTCCTATAAAATTCAATTGTTCACTGTTTATGCTGAATTTATTATCTAATAATACTGTTTATGCATGGATAATTTTTTTTTTTTTTTTTCATAGTGGAATACCTGCTATAATCATTCACATTCTTCAAGGGATTTGTAAAAGAGATCTCGGTGAGGACTGGAGCAGAGCAGTGTAGAAATGAAAGCAATTTTCTTTTATTTTCCCCGGGACTCAGGGCTTGATGCTAATTCTCGGCGATCGTTCTCAGGCCATTGAGGGCTCGCTCTTCAGCGTCCGGTCATCCTTCCTTCTTTTCGCATTATCACTCTCTTTCCCTCTTGTTTTTCATTTTATTGTATTTTTTCTGTGAGTCTTATCCACTTCTGATGGGCTACCCCTCTATTTTTTTATTGGTGGAAGAGGCTTTAGGATTATCATCTGTCCTCATAATTTTTATTGCTCTTGCTGGATAGGATGCTCTGAAATAGGGGTTTGAGTGACTTGCTGAATTTTTAAGTTTTTATTTTTATTAACTTAATTGTTGATTCTCTTGACAACGCAATATGTCATAGGCTATGCAAAAGTTCCCTAGGAATGTTTCTTTTTCTTTTCTTTCTTTTCTTCTTTGTTTTTTGTTAATTTGAAAGTCGTCAATAATTTTTCCTCCTGTATTATAAAGGTCATTTATTGGAATACTACAAAACAAAGTTTCAAAATCATGTACAGTCGGTAACAAAAGTATCCGAACATTAGAAAAAATTTTATATAAAAAAAGTAGAGTTAATACTGTTTTGTTAAATAATCCTTATCGAATCATGTTCTTACACTGACTAAGAACAGGATTCGACAAGGATTTATTTAACAAAACAGTATTAACTGTACTTTTTTATATAGGAATTTTTGCTAGTGTTCGGATACTTTTGTTACCTACTGTATCTGTCTATATATGTCTATATGTATATATATACACATATCTGTAATTTGGTATTTTATGACACTTTATATGCATAAATTCTAAATAACTTGACACTTACTCATTTTTTCAGAGAAAACATGTTCTAAAATACCCAACTTTAATTTAAGTAGTTAGACTGAAGATCTTTGGCAATGGTAGATTTAAAAGAACTTTGGTGTATAGTTAACATGCCAGAGGTTTAAATCGTGGACTAACGATAGAAATCTAACTCAGTCGTTCTCTGAGCACTTTAGGTAAGTGGGCTTAGCAAAAATTTAAACATCATAAAAAAAAAAAAAAAAAAAAAAAAAAAAAAAATCTCTTACACCAATTAAACATGCTATCAGATGAAAAAAGTATCGTTGCTAAGCAAATTTTAAATTTAACTTTAGGCTTACTTTTATGTATTTGTAGTACATCAATATTACTTTATAATTTTATACAATTATAACTCTCCTTTATAATAATTTGTTTATATCATATTTATAGATGATTCTTTTGAAATATTGTATTTCTGAAAAGAGTGAAAATAAAATTCTCTTATGTTTACATCTAACAATTTGTCCAGAAAAATAATATTATTGAAAAAGATTTATTTGTTTTCACATTTTCATTCCCAAAACACTAATTCGGTCTTTCTTGAAATATATATATATAGCATGATGTTTTAGTACAATTTCAAACATATATGAACATTACGCGGATTTATTGGAAAAATAGTCATATCTGGCTTTATTATATTTCTGTCTTCCGAAAATATGTGCTGAAAATTTTATGTATATTATGAAATAGCCAGGATAAAAATGGTTTAGTTAAAACAAGTACTGAATTTAATTTTTTTCCATAAATTCAATATATTGAAATTTTCGTTTGTTTATATTAACATACGAAAAAAGATATT